>CM076574.1:268108122-269308122 GCA_034641835.2 Pinus albicaulis
ACGTTTAGAACATCGCTCTTCCGACGTTTGTAATCTGTTGCAATTCCAACGAAATGTGGTCCAACGTTTTCATACTATCTCTCTTCCGACGTTTCTAGGTTGTCGCAGTTCCAACGTCTACAAGGCGTCGATAGAGCGACGGAGGGTTCAATTTAAAAAAAAAAAAATTGAAACTTTAAAAGACGAGAAACGTTGTTTTGAAAATATTATATGAAGTAAAACAGTCCATGAAAGTGAAATAGCAGTATGTAGAATAGTAAAGCAACAGATAGAGTACCGACGCCCATTGTTCCAAATACAAATTAAAGTACCCAAAACCCTGCAACAGAGAAAAATGCTAATCATGTGAGGAGTGTGATATCTCCAAAATATAAAAAGACCATCAGACCATAGCAACATAGACCAGCATCGCTAGTTTTGAAGGCAGAGTGATAAACATTAATCATTTTTTTTTTCACAAGAGAAAAAACTTTGTTTTGAATATATTATATGAAGTAAAACAGTCCATGAAGTCATTAAATTTTCACATCTAAAGATTGGAACCCAAATATCCATCCAGAAAAGTGGAAGTCCCACCCCAGACAGTGATAGAAAAATACCCTATGTCACATACAGGGACTTGATATAAAACCCAGTAACGGTCCACATGGAGATTATCGACAATTTGAGAAAGCATCCAAATATGCCCGAGGCATCTATAAGAAAGTGAAATAGCAGTATGTAGAATAGTAAAACAATAGATAGAGTACCGACGTCCATTGTTCCAAATACAAATTAAAGTACCCAAAATCCTTGAACAGAGAAAAACGCTAATCATGTGAGGAGTGTGATATGTCCAAAATATAAAAAGACCATAGACCATATCAATAAACCAGCAACATAGACCAGCATCGCTAGTTTTGAAGGCAGAGTGATAAACATTAATCATTTTTTTTTCACAAGAGAAAAAACGCTATTTTGAATATATTATATGAAGTAAAACAGTCCATGAAGTTATTAAATTTTCACATCTGAAGATTGGAACCCAAATATCCATCCAGAAAAGTGGAAGTCCCACCCCAGACAGTGATAGAAAAATACCCCATGTCACATACAGGGACTTGATATAAAACCCAGTAACGGTCCACATGGAGATTATCAACAATCCGAGAAAGCATCCAAATATGCCCGAGGCATCTATAAGAAAGTGAAATAGCAGTATGTAGAATAGTAAAGCAGCAGATAGAGTACCGACGTCCATTGTTCCAAATACAAATTAAAGTACCCAAAATCCTGCAACAGAGAAAAACGCTAATCATGTGAGGAGTGTTATATGTCCAAAATATAAAAAGACTATCGGACCATATCAATAAACCAGCAACATAGACCAGCATCGCTAGTTTTGAAGGCAGAGTGATAAACATTAATCATTTTTTTTTCACAAGAGAAAAAGCGTTGTTTTGAATATATTATATGAAGTAAAACAGTCCATGAAGTCATTACATTTTCACATCTGAAGATTGGAACCCAAATATCCATCCAGAAAAGTGGAAGTCCCACCCCAGACAGTGATAGAAAAATACCCCATGTCATATACAGGGACTTGATATAAAACCCAGTAATGGTCCACATGGAGATTATCGACAATCTGAGAAAGCATCCAAATATGCCCGAGGCATCTATAAGAAAGTGAAATAGCAGTATGTAGAATAGTAAAGCAACATATATAGTACCGACATCCATTGTTCCAAATACAAATTAAAGTACCCAAAATCCTGCAACAGAGAAAAACGCTAATCATGTGAGGAGTGTGATATGTCCAAAATATAAAAAGACCATCAGACCATATCAATAAACCAGCAACATAGACCATCATCGCTAGTTTTGAAGGCAGAGTAATAAACATTAATCATTTTTTTTTTTCACAAGAGAAGAAACGATGTTTTGAATATATTGTATGAAGTAAAACAGTCCATGAAGTCATTACATTTTCACATCTTAAGATTGGAACCCAAATATCCATCCAGAAAAGTGGAAGTCCCACCCCAGACAATGATAGAAAAATACCCCATACAGGGACATGATATAAAATCCAGTAACGGTCCACATGGAGATTATCGACAATCTGAGAAAGCATTCAAATATGCCAGAGGCATCTATAAGAAAGTGAAATAGTAGTATGTAGAACAGTAAAGCAACAGATAGAGTACCGACGTCCATTGTTCCAAATACAAATTAAAGTACCCAAAATCCTTGAACGGATCAAGAAAAACGCTAATCATGTGAGAATTCAAAGTAAAGTTAATCTATTAACATTGCGAATAAAATTACACCGAAGTCAAAAACATTGCCTGGCCATACTCATGGCAAATTTGTCATCAAAAAATCAAAAAATTAAGAAGACTGCCCTCATATGGGGAAACCAGTCTTGAACGTTTAATTTACAGAATTCAAAAATATTACTTAAAGGTCCAGCACAGTAAAATAAACTAAAAGCAGCCCAATTAACTGGGCCTGCTAAGCAAGAAAAACAAATTAGCCAAACTAATCCTCCGCTGGTTCCTCCACGATTCGGCACCATCCTTCGGAAGGTCCAGGATCGCTAGGTGCTACCTCCACATGCATGCCACGGCTCCCCTCCTGAAGGCCCGAATGCTGGCCGGCTTTTTTCGAGCTCAGACCCGCCGGACGGGTGCATTCTTCCTCCGTTTGGGCCTCCTCGCGGAAGACCACAGTGACTAAAGCCGTGATTCTTGGGCGGTTGAGAGAGAAATTAAAGGAAAATTGCGCAGTGCGCGTCGTGGGAGAAGGTGAACTAACGGTGGGGAAGCCAGGAGTAGGGGAATCCATACGGTGGCCAGATGCTACAAGCCGACCCCGCCCACTCCTAGTATTTGGATATCGACCTAAGTAATAATCACTGGACTGGCTGGAAGTCGACTCTGTTGAGGGGCTGGAGGGAGCGCGCCGGGGTTGACGTCTAGTGCTCCCCCTGCGGAAACGCATCCTATGACGCACGCGAGGCATGGGTGCAATCTCAGGCGCAGTGGGCACAAGAGGAGACGAAGAAGCAGAATTCCAATTAACAGAGGAAGACAGACAGAGACAGAACTGAGAGAAATGCAAATATGCAGCAAGGTCTAGGCAGCAGTTCAGCTGGCCACTTCTCCTTATCGTCACAGTTAGCAGGCAGTGTAATCCAGCAACTGGCTTGTCTGAAAAACCATGGCTAAACGCCATTTTTTTTACCCATCTACAATGCAATCATAGGACGCCCGTCATAATTAATCTCTGATCATTAATAATGAGAGCCGAAGGCCGGATCAAATTGGAGCGTGCGGAATCGCTAAGAGGAGTGGAGGTCCGATCTTGAACAGTGTTAAAAATTAATTAATGCGGATTTGATGTGAAAACTTAATTAAACAGCGTTAAATGTTAATGCGATTGATATGAAATCGCCATATCCATGTCCCATCACCTTAAACGCCATCGAATGCACCCGCAGCCGGGAGCAGGGCAAGTTTTTATTGAGGACACGTGGCAAAAATTGATAGGAGCGGATCTTTGTTTGGGCCGCTCGCGCAGTGGAAATCCGGACCCGTAAAATATTAGGGCGAATTTGATAAGAAATTCGCGTCACAAAATTGGCCGACGTCAGCAGGCTATTTTGGAACGCGAATTTGGTTTGAATTATGGTTTATCGCCGTTTGAAGTCCGGCGGGCTCGACTCAAGAACAATTTTGTTTGATCCCATCTTATAAAATTTGTGTTGGTTTTCTTTGATAATACACATATTTATAATCAATCATGGGAATACCACACTAAACATGTGGAAAATTTATATAAATAATTATTGAGAACAATCATTTTTATGTAAAAATATCCAAGGCGAGGTCTGTGTAGAGAACCGGGGTCGTGAAAATTGTTCAAATATAAAAATCCCGCTTAATAAAGAGACAAAATTGTTGTGCTTTCGGAACCTGACCCAAGGATTGGACATGAGTTAACAAACAAAAGGATAGCGGAACCAGACTTGCACTCGTGGTCAAGCCCTCTACCAAAACCACGAGCGGAATCACAAAAGCGGGTTGCCCATATCGCACCGCTTTTGCGAAGTAGGCGGTATTTCCTATTCGCGAGCGATTCCATAGGGAATGCGACACGTGGTGAAGTGACCCCCGGAAAACCACCGTTTAACCCACGCCATCGCACGTTAAAGCCCGAAGTTGGAAGCCGAGCGAAATTGCCAAGAGTCGTTGATTTGGAGAAGGGCCATCGGACGGTGGTCGCACGTTGAACTTGCCCGGAGGTTAACTAAGGTGTGCGGAGGATAGCCGGGTACGATACGAGTGTTTGATTGGTTATTGATATATATAGGTGGGGCCGGAGTATAATGAAATTTTTTAATTAAACGATTGGCGGATAATTAGCATAAGTCTGGAGCGTGATTGTTGTAAGGCTGGGTGGTGAAATATAGAGCCGAAAGTTCATTACAAGTTATTTATTTTAAAAGAAACGTGGAGTATAAATACAAAGTGTTGAAAGTTAAACATTGGTTATAAGGATTGGAGATAATATAAAGTCGGGAATATAAATTAAAGTCCAACCATTGTGGATAGTATTTATTTATCAAATTCTACGAATTTGATAAGTAAACCCGAAGAAAGAATAAGTCAATTAAGACTCAGGCTGGAGGAAAAGAACGGGGTACACCAAGGGAAAATGCTGACAGAGCAATTGTAGACACACCAGCTCTCCTTGGGGATCCAATTTCAGTTTTGTTGCGTCACACGATGATCTCTCTTCTCTGGCATTTACTTGTATTGAAGATCACTATTCTAGGAATAAGGAGTTATTTTCTCCAAAAATAACCCTAGCCAAACATTGACAATGCATCAAGGATATCTTTCTATGCTTCATAAGTACATATGTTCTACTTCTAAATCATGTCTTGGAAGTGGTTGTTTTTTTGGAAATTATTCACCAGTTGGTTTCATACCAAAGTCTTTTTCACATTTTCAGCATCCAATACATGAAAAAGATAATGGTTTAAAACAACATAAATATTTGAAAATTTGCAAGAATTTTCTGGCACACTTTGAATATGAATTTTGAAGTCAAGTGCAAGATGCTGTATAGGATCAAGTGTCATTTTGAATACCAAATGTTTCACAAGAAACTTCTCAACATGCTACCCTGCCTTAAGGATTAAATGACAATATTGCATCAGCTATTTCCATAATAAAAGTGCACCTCGGCCATAAGACTAAACAACTACAAATGTTGTAGATCTAACAAGACCACACAATCAAATGTATTCCACAAGGCCAATACTGTATGAAAAATGAAAAGGAGTTTGCAACCAAAAATACCTTAGGAAACTAATTCAATTAGATACACCAAATCATCAGCAAAAAGGAAAACCAGCCTACTCAAAAGGCAAGTGTTTACCTCCTTTGACAAAATTTTGAGTTCCGAAACAAGGGCCTTTATTGTCTTGTCAATGCCCTTAGTAATTTGAATGGGGTTTGCACCTGCTGCAACAACCTAAACAAAAAGGTTTCATTTCAAATTATTTCCACAAATTTAAGATACAACCATTGTCAGTTTTGTATTTCCTAACAAGCTCATAAATTTTGACAAAAGAACCAAAATTTTTTAATACCTGATAGCAATTTGTTCACTCAAAAACTATCTTAGACTCAATAAACCCAACCCAAAACTAAAAAACCAAACACCATAAGACCCTACAAAAATGAATAGATGATCTTAATCCAGTACCATCGACAAAAAGTTACCTTTACACCCTCACTTATTAAACCCTGTGCTATTGAATTTTAACTTCAACTGCTGCAGCAGAAGGACGGATGCAGCAGCAACATTTTTTTTTGGAGGTTGCTTGCATGCCATCCAGAAATTTAATTCAGCATTTAAAATTCCTGCAAGTTTTTTTTTGTAGACGGCCGCAGCCATATTTCTGTACAGGATTGTATTTAAACACAACAACCAGCATTAACTCAATTCACCAACCAGAAATTAAACAAACAGAAATTTACCCGACAGTTTTGTAAATTCGAAAGGAGGACACGTGGAGCATTAATATTGGATCGCATGTTAAGTCCCTATATTAATAGTGTAGCCCCTTATTATGTTAGTGTATCCCCCCTTATTTTTATTATTGTACCCTTGTAACCCCCATTTTGTTATTATTGTGCCCTTAAATTATTATTGTTAGGTCGGCTAGGATTACATTGTGGCCCACTAGGATTACATCATGGCCCCATGGACTCCTATATATAGAAAGGAGGTTTTGTAAATTGTATCATCCAAGAATTGTTCATTCATGTAATGTATTGGAGGTTTCCCCCTCGAAGTGGCTCATTTATAAGGCGTGAATATCTCTTTTCTTCTCTCTTTAGAGCTGGTTACACAACATTTGGTATCAGAGCTTTGGATTCTAGGGTTTCGCTGCTCCAAACAGGTCATCGTGGCATTTTCGCTATAACTTTTTTTCTACGAAGTTTCAGAAGCTGAAATTTTTAGGGTGCGAAGCTGAAATCCTGAGGAAGATTGTATAAAAATTTCAGAGTTTGGTTCGCAATAATTGCGGAGATATGATCTGTGGAAGTCAGGTATTTTTTCAGGCTCCTAAACAGGTCATCGTGGCATTTGCGCTATAAAAATTTTTCTACGAAGGTTCAGAATCTGAAATTCATATGGTGCGAATCTGAGATCCTGAAGAAATTCATCAAAACATTTCAGAGCTTGGTTCGCAATATTTTTGGAGATATGATCTGTGGAAGGTAGTGCTTTTTCAGGCTCCTGAATTTCATCTCAAAGAGGTGATCGTGGGAAAAGTTCAATAACTCTCTCTCTGAAGATTGGATTGGAGAGCCGTCAAAAGTGGTCACAATTACACGGCCTGTAGTTTCTTCGCTATCAATTTCAGAGACAAAGAACAAAACAGTGACACGTGGCAAGTCGTACAAGTTCGCTCTACTGAACCAGTCCAGAAGTAGGTCATTGTGGGAGATTGGATACAACTTTGTCTTGGAGAATCCAAATTAGGTAAGACCTGTGGCATTTGAAAGAAACTTCAGAGGGCTAATACAGGGCTGAATTTTAGATATTGAAGATTTTCAATTACAGAGATAATTCAATTTCAATATTGAGCTCCTCAAAGCAAGTAAAAGGTGTGTATTTTTTTTCCCAATTGCATAAGTCTTGTTTGAAAAATCAGTTTGAAGTGATTCCAAGGGCCTATTGAGCATATATTTCAGTATTGGGTTCTGAAATGCCTTCTAAAAAGAATTCAACACCCATTAAGCCCTCAGAAAGCTATACTATGACGCATGAAGAGCAAGAATTGCAAGATGAGATATCAAAATTACGGTACCAAGTGCAACAAGTTTCGATCTTACGAAGAGCAATTGAAGATGAAATAGATGGTTTAAAAGAAGAAATGGAGGATAAGTTGGATGGTTTTAAGGATCAAATAATAGCAAATATGGATGATAAATTAATGGAAGATCACATTGAGCATCAACAACAAGTTCTCCAACTCTCAAAGGATAACCCAACTTTGGTGCAGAATCTAATGAAACAACAGGAAGATCAACATCACATCAAAAGAAGTTATGAAGCAGTCATAGAAACAAGAACTCGACAAGTACGATCAATTTTAGAGTATCTCAGCAAGTGGAAGAACTTTCCTGTAAAATATTTCACATGGGAGGATGAGAATTTTATACAGAAGCATCAAGAAATAATCAAGCGTTGAGGACAACACTTGTTTCAAGGAGAGGGGCATGTTAAGTCCCTATATTAATAGTGTAGCCCCTTATTATGTTAGTGTAGCCCCCCTTATTTTTATTATTGTACCCCTGTAACCCCCATATTGTTATTATTGTGCCCTTAAATTATTATTGTTAGGTCGGTTAGGATTACATTGTGGCCCACTAGGATTACATCATGGCCCCATGGACTCCTATATATAGAAAGGAGGTTTTGTAAATTGTATCATCCAAGAATTGTTCATTCATGTAATGTATTGGAGGTTGCCCCCTCGAAGTGGCTCATTTCTAAGGCGTGAATATCTCTTTTCTTCTCTCTTTAGAGCTGGTTACACAACACTCAACTATAGGAGTTGTGGGTGTTATCTTTTCTTTTTATTTTTGAATATTTGAGTTTTGAAGAGATGCTTCCTCAGAACCCTTATTGGCTTCAAGAGAGTCCTCCTCAGAGGTATCCTTCTCTAGGTCATCTATAGAAGGTTTTTCTAAAACTCTACCAGATCTGAGTTGTACATCATTGAGAGGAACAATCATATAGGTAGGAAATTGTTGTCCTTCTATCATGTAAGTATTCTGAGGATTTTTATGTTTAGGATTTGGCAATGGCTGAGTTGGAAGTTGATTTGTCTTTTGTTGGTATGGGAGCATGAGTTGAGGATTTGAATTTTGTTGAGAAGGTTGTTTTTGTGGAAATGGCAATGAAAGTTGTGGATTGGTGTTTGGAAGTTGTGGAGCTTGTTGATTTTGAAAAGATGGAGGATATTGATAAAATTGAGCAAATCTCCCATAAGGATTTTGCATTCCTTGTACCCATGGATGATATGGATTTTGATATTGGGGCCAAGGTTGTTGCCAAGGATTCCAATTTGGTGGGGTTTGAAGATTCATAGGGTTGTTAAACCCTTGAGTTTGTTGTCCCTGCCAAGGTCTTCTTGCAACAAAACAGAGAGATTCTATTGAATTTGGGTTTTCTTGAAAAACAGCTTTGAGTCCAGGAATTGAAGGAAAATCCTTGATCTCATGATTCTCTGAGCAAATCATACATGTTTCTACAACTTTTGCATCCAAGGGACATTCCCTTAAAGCATGTTTCTTCCTACATTTCGGACAAAAGATAGCTAAAGCATATGTTTCTGCTTTCTGCTTGTTTTGGATTTTAAGGGTGTCTAGTTGTTCACTAAGGCTCCCTAAGATATCAGTTTTGAATTCATCAAGCATATTACCAATCTCTGCCCTACTTACTGATCCAGTTGCATATTTGTTAGCCCTAATAAGAGAAGGATCCCTAGGCCCTTTTCTTGTTTTAGATTTTCCTCTTGAGAGATGGACACATAGTTCTGTTATGTCACGAAGTGGAAGTTGAGAAATGTCTCCTTTCCCCATCATGTTTAAAATATCTATCCATTCATCTCTAATGGCTTTTAATATGAGGGCTTTCAAGGTTTCATAATCTAAGTTGCTCATCTTTGCTCTTTTTAAGTTGTATTGAAATCTTTCAAGTAAGTCTTCCAAATTTTCATCTTCTTTTTGCATCATTTTGAATACCTCATCTTTGTGATTGGTGGGCATACAATAGTCCAAGTATCTATCCAAAATTTTTTGTTTCATATCATTCCAAGTCCTAATAGATTGAGTGGCTAATCCCATGAACCATTTCAAAGCAACTCCCTTCAATGTTGAAGGAAACAGTTTGAGTTTTTGAGAGTCTTCCATATAGTCATAGGTTCAGCACACGACTTCAAACTCAAACAGAAATGTTTCAGGATCCTCACTTCAAAATCCATAAAAGTTAGGAAGGACAGATGGTGAGATATTTTTCATTGTTGTATGAGTTTCCTCATCAACTATAGGGAATCCAAACAAGTTGTCTCCTTCCCTATTTCTTTCATTATTTCCTTCACCATTATTGTCTCCATTGTTTCCTCCTCTTCTACCTCTACCTCCAAATCCATCTATTATTTCCTCTACCATGATAGTTTCTTTAGATTCCTTAAAGTCCTCTAGTTCTTCTATCAAGGGAGGATGAGAGGGAGTCTCTTCCTTTTCTAAATGAGATTTAGTAGGTGGTATAGGAGAATCCTCTAATTCAGCTGCTCCTTGAATTCCAAAAATCTTAAGGCTAGGGGTAGATAGTGGTGATTCTTGTCTATGCCTTGAAGAAGATGGAGTTGTGAAAATCGAACTCTTGGCTTTAGCTATAAACCTTCCCCTAGAATCTCTTGCTCTATGCATGTCATTTTTTATTTATTTTTTAAAAAGTTGGGCTAATAATTCTCTTTCTGATCTTCCATATCACACTAGGTGCAAGAAGAGAGCATACTTAAGAAATTACTAAACCAATAACTCTCTTTTCTGATCCTCCAGATCACACTAGGTGCAAGAGGAGAGCATACTTCAAGAAATTATCAAGTTTTCCCTTCTTTTGTTATTTTGTTTTTTTTTTAAAGAAATTGGCTACCTAGTTACACTTCCCCGGCAACGGCGCCAAAATGTTTGGTCAATTTAGTGTGTCCTAAATTGCTACATTTAATTTGTCAATCCAGGATTCGTAAGCTGACGAAGTGTGGCGCACTATATGTGCAAGATAACCTATCTCTTACTTTTTTGTCGTTTTTGGATTTTTGTGAAATTCTAAAAGACAAGGATGGAGACAAATATTCAAGACAACAATGTCTTTCTAATGATTTTCAAAACTTCAAAAGAATTTTAAAAACACACAATGACAAAATTAATTCTTCAAAGAAAATGAAATTAAAGAAAATGAAATTGCATCACTACTCTAGTCAAACAAACAATGAACTATTGATCATGAAACTCATTATTCTTGCTGCTGTTCAAACATAAAAGAAACTATGCTGAAAAAATCCCAAAATTTGCAACAAAGTAAATCTAAATCAAATTACATAAACTTATCTTCTGATCCCTCATCATTAGTCCAGCTATGATTTTCGGAGGTAACCATAAACAACTTGAGTGCCTGATATCTAACTTGCAGAAAGTAAACTAATATCAAACTACACATTCATAATTCAATCCCTCACCATTAGTCCAACTGTGGCTTTCGAAGGTAACTGAAGATGTCATGAGAAATTTAATATATCTAACTTGCAGAAATTAAACTAATATCAAACTACACATTCATAATTCAATCCCTCACCATCAGTCCAGCTGTGGCTTTCGGAGGTAACTGAAGATGTCATGAGCAATTTAATATATCTAACTTGCAGAAAGTAAAATAATATCAAACTATACATTCATAATTCAATCCCTCACCATCAGTCCAGCTGTGGCTTTCGGAGGTAACTGAAAATGACATGAACAATTTGATATATCTAAATCTAACTACTGAAACAAATGTGCAAGACTGAAATAAACAAAGCAGTACTGAAATTAAACAAAAACTAAGAAAAGTAAATTAGCAGCAGAACAATATTAATTCCATGTCATTAGTTAAAAATTTATGCAAATGCCCGGGTTGCCTATTTATAACCTGAAACAAGAACAATAATCAGTTAACAATAACATAAAACGTGAAATATTATGGACAGAAGCAAGATGTAAAGCATGAAGGATTATAAACAGAAATGAAGCATATATACCATGAAAGATGCAATGTATAAACATGTGAATGAATTATGGCACAATGAGCTTAAAGAAATAAAACAAGAACTATACAATAATGCACAAAACCTCAGCGTGTGCAGGGGCCCTCTACACCAGCCTTGGCAACAGACTTCAAGTACGAATTACGCTTGGAAACATAATCTTCTTATATATTAAAATGCAATCATAACAGAAAGGTGATATTACGGCACAGTGGCAACATAATTACATTACAGAGCTATCTGGAAGCTAATGGAGACTAACTAATATGCGTATGCAAACGCATTATTTATAACAAAGGAAATATAACTAATTCCTTAAAGTTTGTGCTGATGGAGAACACGTAAACCATTATGTCCAGAGATCTAGGATCATGGCTGCGTTGAGGAGTAAATCTATGCAGAGTGGATGTTGGATTCGACTATGGAGCCGTGTACAGGTGTTGATGTGTCTCCCGCAACTCAGAAACGGCCATATGAATCTTCACGTGACGAGAAACAGAGTCCTGTCACCGTGGGACTCTACGGTTGACTTCCACTTGGCCACCTTTGACAACAGCTTCCTTAAGTGAATTTGCTTGAGCCAATAGGACACGATCCATGTCCACATCATTTCTGACTTGCCCATGTGGCTCATTTTTCCTGAGGACACCTGTAACATATACTTTCACAAAATGGCTGCGGAAAGTTGCAGCAACTGCGGAAAGTGGCAAGATTCCGCAGCTAAATGAGCAAAAATCTAAATCAAACAGCAGACACAAAATATAGTTAAAAACTATTTTAGATGCTCTTTTGAAATTAATATACAATGATATTGACAACTGGGAAGGTTCAAGTGAATGAAAAAGGTCTAGGAGGATGTATAAGATCAATGCAGATTTGAGACTCAACAATAATCGCAGCCAATATTGTCAACATAGATAGTTCGCATTCATTAACAGAGTTGCAATCAGTAAGTGCAACAACAGTGATATCACAGTAACATACTAAGTGCAGATACTTTCATACCACAGAGATAAAACAGACGAGTTCACAACTTAATCAGACAATCTTAGTTTGCATCAATCATAATAGAACAGATCCAGACAACATCATATTTTCAGCAATACTTCACATATATTACATATCAAAATCCTCTTACATTCCCCGAATACCACCTGCGCACACAGCCAACAGGGTCCTCACATAGCAGGACAGAGAATCTCCATGCACATAGCCAGCAAGAGTCCTAACCCAAACAACCCAACCCAAGATCTAGAAATTTGTACTTCGCATCAATCTCTATTCATCCTCTACCTATCGACTCAAAAAGGTTCAACTATTTATACTACTTTAGCTTACGCATCCAATGTTCCACAAAATATGCTTTGCAGACTCTTGGTATACCCTTGACCCGCTTACAATGCATTAGGGGATTTGACCCACCCCAAAACCCCTGCGTTAGAGTAAATATAATAAAAAATATACAAAATGGACCAGATTCGTAACTTTGTAGGAGACCATGTTCCAACAATGGATCTGATATAGATCTAACTTTTGATGCATATAGCAGCTCTAGATCTAATGTATAATCTATTTTTGTTGCAGAGAAAATAAAATAATGTTGTAAGGGCTTTTCAGTCTTTATATATGGTTGCAACACCTCATATTGAGGGATTTTCTTCATTGGAGACTTGGTTTTCTTGTTATACACCTTATGGGCCATTTCTTACACATGCTTTGCTGTTGTAATAAAAAATGAAAGGTCTCCATATTGGCCTCTTACTACTTAAATGATGATCTACGTTATTTTTCCATCATTCTGCATTATATTGTTTCTTTTCCCATTTGGGAATACTACATTTTGTTTTCTCCACCTCTGCTTCTACTTCTTTGAAATCTTTAACCGTGTAGGCGCCAATAGTGAGCGGTAGAGTAGGCCATGGTTTCTTCTTTCCCTTGCTGAGGACCTTGGAATACCCGCTCATCATCTGGTAGCACACCTCTTGTAAGAGTAGTTTATCAGTGACAAACTGGGGCAGTGCGTGAGGTGCTTTGAATGACTCGAAGACCCTGATAAAATTGCTTTCTGCAATGGGAAACTAGTTTTCCATTTGGGTTATCATTTCCATGGCTTGCTTGGACATGCATGGGGCATCTTTGTTACACCATTTTTTGGTCATCTAACCTATTATCATTAGATGGACCCAAGTACACCATGTAAGACCAATTTTACCCCAAGTAAAATTGCTTTTCCTATGAAAATAACTTAGTAAACCACCTTTATTAAGTTGTTTATGGTCTAAACAGGAAACCCCATGAGGAAATATTAAATAAATATACATTTGTTTAATTTTCCTCAAGGAATAATTAGTTAAAAAACAATTTAATTAATATTCTTGGTTATATTTAACCCAAAACAAGGAAATTAATTAGATAAATCATTATTTAACTTATTATTTTCTAAGAATAATAATTTAAACCTTATTTAAATAATATTCTTTGTTAAATATGACTAACTCACCCTTAAATAATTAAATAAATCATTATTTATTTGATTATTACTCAACCACATCCTTAAAATGATAAATAAATCATTTATTTATTTATTATTTACAAATAAAGGGATTTGACCCAAGTCAAATTCCTTTTCCCTCCAACAAATATAATAAAATATTCCACAAAAGTTGGATCTTAATTTGGTTAATAATATTTTAATTATGCACCAATATCTAGATTAACTCAATATTTTGCTATAAATAAAAGGGTTTTCCCATTCATTTATCACCTTTTGTTGCCTAAAGATCACTCTGGATCTATACTTTTGGTCTGACTATTGATCCACCATCATAGTCATATTTTTCTACTATTTTTTGTCTGGGTTTTCTACACCATCAAGAGAGAGGAATTCTAGATCTGAAGTGCTGAGGACTTACAAGAACCCATCCCATTGAGGAGAACATGGAACACCCTCTTGTGTTTTCCTCCTAGGTGCCATTAATACAAAATTCATTCGATATATTCTTGTCTTGTCTATTGGATGCATGGAGTAAATCTTGTTTTTTCTGTGTTTAATGTATTCTAATGCATAGATCTAGATTTTTGCAGCATTTATCTTGATCACCTAATTGAAAATCTAAGGATATTAGCAATCATTTCTGCTGTTAGGGGTGTTTGTTATGTGCAGCTAAAGTGGTATTTTTTCGTACGCTTGGAATTAAGATTCATACTAACAACTGGCAACTCCACACGGGTTTACGATTACAACCACTGTCGTTTTTCTGATCCTTGCATATCCAACTACTTCAAACCCTAGGATTTCCCTTAATCCCCTTGTTTTTTCTTTTCTTGATGCTGCTTTTAACCTATAAAACCCTAAAACGATAAAAATTCTGACTTCCGTGTGTTTTCGGACCTATTGCGCAGGTGACAGACATCAGCCGCAGCTGAGACGGCTTCTTTTTCTGAAACCTGCCGTCGAGAGTGCTAGAAGTGCAGGTCACACTTTTTGGCCCAAAACCTATGACCTGGACCTTTAGGGTGCACTTTTCAGCCCAAAAACTGCGACCTCTGCTGAAAACAGGTCAGAAACTGTGACCTGGACTTTTTGTAGGGATTTTTCTGAAAGTTTTCTGGGTTTGTCTGAGCCTCTGTTCAGGGTTTTCCAACCTCCATCTCTGCCCATTTTGGACTTGTAATTGTTTTGTTTCACTCAAATAAGTGGGAACCTAGCCCCCTAAGGCTTTAGTACCCTCCACTTTTTGTGGAAGAGTTTTTGCTGTTGCAGGTTATCTGAAATTTCAGAGTCTTCAGCTATTTTTTCAAATCTGATACCTCACCTTCAGATCTGCTTCAAATTGGCTTTTTACCCATCCAAATCACCTCATCTAGTTTTGTTTTTGTTTTCCTCTAGGGTTCACTCCATTTCCCTTCAGGAGATAGCCTTTCGCCACCTTTTTTACAGCAATTTTTCCTCTGATTTGTTGAAGTTTTCTGCATCACTTTCCAACAAATTTTGTCTTTTAGATCCCTGTCCCTCTTGACCTTAGATCTATTAGCTTTTTTAGTGTGTTTTGATTATTTTTTTACTCACCTATAGACAATTTGTTGAGAGACCTGCCTCCTTGGGTTTAGATTATTGCATTATTAGTTGTTTATTTTATGTTTTTGTAGGCCTATATACTGTCATTTGCAGGTTTATTTACAGCTATACAATACACTTTTTATTTTTTCTCTACAAACGTCTGGGTTTAAAAATTAAAATTTACACACTTTTACACACACACCCTAAGTGAAAAAGGGCTTGGTTAACACCGCCAAGAAAAGACTCTAAAAACATTGTAATGAGTTGATCCTGCACCTCCCTGCCCTTGTCGGTATTTTTTTCCTTTGTGACGTGTTTGTCATCATTGCTCAACCTCCCATGGGCTCTGGTTTTCCTCAGGGGGGGGGCAACACCTCCTACATTTTTTCCCCTCTCGGTAGCACGTATCTAGGATACGACATGCCTCCTCTTTTTTCCCAACTTCTTGTTTACCACACTGTTACCCAACCTCCTTGTTATTCGTATCCACAACCTGGCGCTCCAACTCCCCCAGCATTAGCACCTCCTCCTCCCTTTCCTTCTAAACCCATGCAACAGTAACCACTACCCCCTCGGGGGCAGGGGCATGCACAACAGGGTGTGACTTATCCTCTTCCCTCAAAAACGAAGAGGAAAGGCACTCAAAATCAAGTTTTCCCTAGTAATCCCAAAACTAATCAAGGTAATGCTCCTAACACTACGAACCAACAACAGGGAAATCAGCCCAAGCAGAATAAGCCTTGTTCTTGTTGTAGTGTTCATGGCCATTACACACATGATTGTCCTATTTTGCCACTGATGCGACAACTATGGGAGTCTCACGCAACATTGCGAGGAAAACAAGCCTCCCCTTCCATCCCTCCCAGTGTTGCACCTAGCCAGCCAGCTGTGCTTACTTATCCTTGCCCTTAACAAGGATTTGTGGCTACCCAACCACCTAAAGGTCAGGTGGTCACCCAGCCTCTTCCATCTGGTACCCCCAATTACCAGATTCTCATGATGAACCCCAATCAACCTTCAACCGTATACATCAATCTTCAGACTCAGTCCCGTCAGTACAACAAGCCTCTCGCTACGTCCATCCCTGAGCTGCCTCCTTCAGTCTCTATAGAGCCTCTTTTGACACCTAAGGTTCCCTTGTAGATCCCTCAGCCTAGGGTAGAGGCTCATATGAAGATCCCTAAGGGACCACTACACCGAAATGCTGCTTCTGGCAAAGCCGCCCATTCGTATATCATAGTCGATGATTTGGCACAATCCGCTGCTGCCATTTCAACGTTGGAACTCCTCTAGTCATGCCCTTCACAACAAAAAGCTCTTCTATATTCCGTGGGAACTGTAGATCCTTCCAAAGATCAATTGATTTTATTTGATGTTGACCAGTCAGAACATCCTCCTCTCCCTGCTTCCATCGCCTTCCAAATCCCAGTCAAGATCCGGAATGCTAATGTTTCCCTGTGCATTATTGATGAGGGGGCATCCACCTGCATGATGTCTGCTTCAGTTTGGAAGCATCTTGGATCCCCTGAGTTGGCTTCTTCCACGATCACTCTCCGAAAGTGGGATGGCCATGCCTCCAAGCCCATTGGCTTATTCCGCAATTTTCCTATTACTCTTGTGGGCAAGATTGTTTGCGTTGACGTAGAAGTCATAGATTCCCCCTTAGATTGCAACATTCTATTGGGTCATAGCCAAAATTATGCGATTTCTGTTGTCCCTTCCACGGTCCACCGCAAGATTTCCTTCCCTCATAACGGAAAGATAGTCACCATTGACTAGTTGACATATTACGAACCAAAGTCTCAGACCTCCCTTGAGTCCACTATCTCTTCGGTGGACAACAAGCAAACCGTTGATCCTTTGACCAGTGTTTCACCTGGAGTATACAAATATTCCTCACTGCTTGGTACATTCCTTGGTCTTCCTCCTCCTGTCTTAGATCCCAGCTCATCGAATGTTTGCATGATGCAATCGTCTCAGACTGCCCTCAAGCGGCCTGCCTCAGCTAGTCAGCAGCCTCCTCACCCTCCATAGCCTTCTCCTAGCCCTTCGATTCAGCCTTCTAGACCTTCTCCTCTTGGCCCTTTAGCTAGTATTCATGAGACTCTTTACCCTCCTGGAATAGTTCCTCTAGGCCTTAACCATTTAGGAGCCGTCCCACTTGCTCATTACCCCTACGATCATACACCGTTCCTAGCTCCCCCACCAGGAATCTATACGGCACTTGTCATGGCGACCCTCTCTCTTCCTAACTTGACCCTTGGGATTCTCGTCTAGTACCTTGATCCTCCAGCCACTACCCCTCTAGGTCAACCCAAACCTTACCTTGCTTTGACCCTGGTTCAACCGATCCCTGTGACTTATTTCGCTGCAACAGTGCCTCAACCACCTCAATAGGATCCCCCTCCTATTGTGACTACTCTGGGTAAGAAGGGAAAAGCTCGCAAGAGGGCCTCCAAGGATAAGGCTGCCCCGACGAAACCTGCACCTCACCCGCCCATAAAGCCCTATTATTTGTGTGATGTCGTTAGCCATTCCACCCATAACTGTCCTGAACTGCCTCGTATCAAGCCCATGGTTAAAGTTGCATTCCCTAAGTCTACGGTCCCTAAAGCCCCTATTTCTTCCTCGACCGCAGCCAAGAATCCTAAAAATATTCACACTAACCAACCTTGTGCGTTGTGTGATCTCCATGGCCATTATTCTCACCATTGTCCCTGCCTTACGCATTACTGCACCTTGTTAGAGGTAGTTCGGGAGTACGATATTGGACAAAACCAATCCGCCTCTCTCGTACTTGCATAGTATGCTGAAGGCTAGACTGAGGATTTACCCGCTCCCATTGACATTCCTCCCCCTGATGTCGAAATGAAGGAGCCTGCGGCCACCATCCTCTACCTTTCATCATCCATGAGACCTTGGGTGGAAGCTCTCTTCGAATCTTCCCCTGTTGTTTCGCTTAACCTCCCTTCAGTGATCACCCTAGGCTCAACATCCATATATCCCTTATCTGCTTGTTCTTCTGTCATCCTCCATGACGATGTGCATATGAACCTTTCTTCTCATGATGATGAGTCAGGTAGCTTCGCTGCGTCATGTGGTCTCCCTTCCTCCAGTCACTCCATCTTCTATTGCGATGATGACATCATCGAAGCCACGTCCACCCCTAACTTCATCTTTCCTGCCCATCAACGGGATAGCACCACTCGTGCCCATGGTGACTTTCATAATCTCAGCACAAGTTACACCTCCGATATCTCCCACACTCCACCTTACCATCGGCGTGTGAGTAGTAAACATCTTACCCAGAACACTCCCTCCCGCGGAGTGTGTTCGATTTCTACTTTGTGCTCAAGTTTCCAGCATTGTTCATCATCCTTCCATTTATTTTCTTGTGGCACCTTTCATATGGACCTACCATCCACACCTTATATTGATTTTTCTGATGGTGCAAGTCGCTACTCCAAGAATCTAGCCTCGGCAGGTTGGGCCATTTTTACCCCCTTGCACTCCCTTGTTCTCTCGAACGGGGCATGCATTGGTACTGCTACTAATAACCAAGCCAAATATGATGCAGTACAAGGTTTATTAGCTGATGCCCTTTCACATCACATCCTCCACCTTCATGTTTGTTTAGATTCCCTGCTTCTTGTCATGCAATTGAATGGTGTCTATCGTGTGCATAATCCTATCCATTTTAGAAGATATTTACGAGTGAAGCTTTTGATGCGTGAATTTGAAATCATTACATTCATTCATCTACCTAGAGCACAAAATCACTATGTAGATAACATTGCAAACAATATTCTAGATTGGCATTTAGCACACGCATTTAACACAAGACAATAACACAAAAATATCAAAATGATGCATATCCATAATAGGTGTTGTATAATATGTTTTAGAGTCCATCCACTCTGATACATATGACATGCCCATAGCATGTTCCAAAACCCAAAACTAGGGGCAACATCTGCCCCTACACACTAATCACTATCTAGAGGATCCTGAGCCAGTGGCTCTACTCCCGCAGCTCGTAGATCACGCATGCCCTATTCGTCCATCGCATGCACCGCATGACCCCTCACCACTTAGAGGGTAGACCAATACATGGCTCTATGTACTGGTCATCTAAGTCCTACCAGCCGCACTTTGAAACACTGGTCAGAAGCCTTTCACATGTATGATGGATATCCTCCAGGAGGGCTGCTGCATCCTCATTTTGCTGCGACCTTGCTCCACTAGGTCCTGCAGTCCTCGATACTGTAGGTTTTCCCATATATCTAGGTAGTTTTATCGGTGCTGTATCTGCATACCAAAAGTGAAAGAATCAATACCACATAAAAATTTTCTAGACCTTTACATGCACACAAAATATTAGCAATTTGTCACTTACCATCAGGCCCCCATATCCGACCAGGTGGCAGTGGAAAAATCCAGATCCCCACAATAACTCATCCTACTATAAGGATAGTCATCTATATACAGTGGCATCTGGTCCCAATGAGAAAAGAACTCGGGCAGGAGCACCCGTCCAACCGCCCCACCTCCTCCTCTGCACAGTATTCGCCCCCACCGCTGCATCCTAGGCTCTCTTGGGCTCCCATCTTGGAGCTATATGCGAGGTCGAAGTGTCAGGATCTTCTCAAAGAAGAACGAGCACAAAACTTTACCATATGCACAGTCATGATTCACTTGCCACTTGCATATTGACAACTGTCGTTTTAGCGACGACAGCATCATATGGGCCCACCCATAGTAGGTCCCACTCAAAACACTTTCCACCATCATCATCTACCCTCCAGTGATGTGATGAAGTGCCTAGTTTCCCAAGATCCACAGCACCGTTGCGGCCACAGCACGGGTCTCAAACCTCTCCAAATTCCCGATGGGTATTCGAGTCCCCTTAACTTGGAGACCTGGTTGGCAATGGCACTCTACAAACTCTATGATATTCTACCCCCGTGGTAATACAGGCTGAGTATTCGCTACCATCCCAAGTGGTGGGAGACCAGTCAGGAAATATATATCTTGGACCGTCAACTCGATCTGGTGCCTCTGCACTATAAAGACCTCATGGTCTAGGTCCCAATAGCCAAAAATTCGGGCCAATAAGGGTTCTATAGCTCTCATAAAATGGTTCTCCACAAACTTTAGAACCCCAAACTTGGCCAGTGCACCACGGACACCCTGATCCTCTCGGATCTCCGACCGTAATGAACCCAGGTCTCTTTCTCTCCAGTTGATCCGTAATTATATTATATCTACAAAAAACCATCGTATTTGTCAGAATAAAGATAGGAAAGATTTTATCTCATCATAAAAACCTAGTACTCAGCCAAAAAATAGCACCGGAAAACCCTTCCTTGACAGGTTGCAATTTTCAGGCCCAAACCTGGGACAGGTCGCAGTTTTTTGCCCAAAACCTGCTACCCAGGTCATAATTTTTTCCCCAAAAAGTGTGACTCAGCCGTGAGGAGGAGAAAAGGTCTATTCCTGAGCCCTGGGGACCTAATCTGAACTTTTAATCCACTGAAAAGAAAGAGTAGGGTTAGGCCTCTTACTTGCAACTGACAGATCTCGATTCCAACGGTCGGTTTTTCTGCTACGATCGCCGCAAGATTTAGGGTCTTCTCTCCTCTCTACATTCACCACAACTCCACATGAAAATGAGTGAATTTGGAGGGAAAACGCCTTATTAAAAAGAGAAACCCCCATTTTTTCTTTCGCTCACTGCGACCCAACCGTAGCCTCGTTTACCAAACCGTCTATACCATTGGAAAGTTCTCACCGAGTCCTAAAATGGGTATCTGTTAGTTTTTAGTGATTTGATACTTCACCAGGACACTTTTTTTCCAAGAAGCATCACTTCACCCCTCCTCAAATCGCATTTCTTCACTTGCAACACTAGTATTGAGGGGCACCATTTGGCCCCCATACTTGTCCACGCTCGTGTCGACTTTCATCGTGAGTTACCATCTTGTACTCATGTTTTCATGGTCCCCATTGGACCTTTTCTGTATGGCAGCACCATCGAGTCACCCTTGTTTAGAGCATCTGAGTTGAGTCATCATTGCATTCATGGAGCCTATCCTGAGTCCCTGTGAATGTCGTTATAGCCATCCATCCTTTGATGCTTGGTCCCTCTCTCATGTCACACATTATGGCCTTCAATCCCACTGTCCCCTATCCCTCATGATATTGTGTTAGTCTTTGCCAGGTCATCCATGCCCTTTATGCTCTAACAAGGGAAGTCGTCCATTTGCTGCTCAGTACCCCCCATTCCATCATCATCATTAGTGTCATTCTGTCAATCGCTCTACTATTTTCTCTCGTGCCTTAGTTGAGGATCCCTTATTTCCTCACCTATTGCAGACCTCCTTCGGTCGACATCACCTCATTCATTCCAAAAGACAGGTCTAGAGGGAGGTGTACCTTGGTTCCAGCTTCTACTCTTGTTCGGTCCCTCGGATCAGGCAAAGGGACTCGTTATTTCCCTTTGACTTGGTTGTTTCTCGGCTCCAGCTCCTGTCAACATGATCGAAATATGTATACTTAATGGTTCAGTGATGAAACAGTTGATATCGATGATTCTTGGGTGTGTGTGAGATGTCTCAGCCCTCATGAGGGGGTGGCCCTATAGGTAGCCCCCCACATACTCGGATGACCTCTTCATCATGGCCTTTTGATGCAGCTCCATACATTTGATGATGTTGGCCTTAGCCGCTTGCAGCTTTTTTTTGTTGGCATATATTAGTCAGATTTTCAGAGCCCTTTCCTATTTTCAGGGGCATCTAGGTCGCATTTATACCTCATGTACTCAGATATTATTGTACAAGTCCTGGCTGTTATCCCAGGCACAATATGTATGTGGGATTCATTATTGTGTTGTTTATCTGGCTCATGTTTATGCCAGCATGTATTATATTGGCCAGTTCCGTGGTTTTCTGGATGCCTTATTATTTGTACTTTTCCTCGGCAAGCATAGGTATGCCTCCCCCGCCACCTATAGCATAGGTACTTACTCATCAAAGAGAATTATTTCAGCTGTAAGTCTCGCCTCCTCAGGGTCTAGTTCTTTTTAGCACTTTGGTCTACCTTATACTTCTCTTTCTTTGACTTCCCCTTCGATGTCTAGTGATTGAGTTCTTACAACGTACTTCGATCATACGATTAGATCCTAACGCTCGCACGCTGGGGGGCAATCTGTTACACCATTTTTTGATCATCTAACCTATTATCATTAGATGGACCCAGGTACACCATGTAAGACCAATTTTACCCCAAGTAATATTGCTTTTACTATGAAAATAACTTAGTAAGCCACCTTTATTAAGTTTTTTATGGTCTAAACAGGAAACTACATGATGAAATATTAAATAAATATACATTTGTTGAATTTTCCTCAAGGAATAATTAGTTAAACAGAAGTTTAATTAATATTCCTGGTTATATTTAACCCAAAACAAGGAAATTAATTAGATAAATCATTATTTATCTTATTATTTTATAAGAATAATTATTTAAACCTTATTTAAATAATATTCTTTGTTAAATATGACTAATTCACCCTTAAATAATTAAATAAATCATTATTTATTTGATTATTACTCAACCACATCCTTAAAATGATAAATAAATCATTTATTTATTTATTATTTACAAATAAATGGATTTGACCCAAGTCAAATTCCTTTTCCCTCCAACAAATATAACAAAATATTCCACAAAATTTGGATCTTGATTTGGTTAATAATATTTTAATTATGCACCAATATCTAGATTAACTCAATATTTTGTTATAAATAGAAGGGTTTTCCCATTCATTTATCACCTTTTGTTGCCTAAAGATCACTCTAGATCTACAATTTTGGTATAACTATTGATCCACCATCATAGTCATATTTTGCTACTACTTTTTGTCTGGGTTTTTTGTTGTTAGGGTTGTTTGTTATGCACAGCTAAAGTGGTCATTTTTTGTACGCTTGGAATTAAGATTCATACTAACAGTCTTTGCCAAATAACTCCTTGTAGAGTGAGAGAATGAAATTATGCGAGATTGACTCGATATCTTGTTTATATTTGGAAGCCCAAAACACACTTAAGTCTTTACTAATTGGTCTTTCATGCTTCATGTCCCAGTTATGTGGCCACCCTTCAAACTGACATCTCATGCATACTGCATCCAAAAGGTAAGAAGCCATGTAAAATTCAGATGTGCACCCTTCTTTGGGTGCCTGTGCTGTGGATATGTTTGACCTGAGGGCCACTACTATTAGGTTGGCCCAGTTGAACTGGGTGCGATATGTAGTGATGGCGTACATGAGAGGGACCCAAGTCCTGTTGAAAGTGGTGGCATCTGGTCGACCATACATCCTACACATCATTGCGGCCACAAACTTGTAGACTTTCCTGAGGCCCTCTATTTTATATTCCTAGTCCTTTTTAACCTTAAACTTATTAAGGTCCTCTCCCCATCCCTTCAAGGACTCTCGTATCGGTACTTCATGGGTTGTTTCCCAATCAATGTTGAACGTTTGTTCTCGGGTGGGAAGTACATAGTAAAATTCTGCATCTTTCCCCATCAGGTTAGCAAACGTCTTCCCTGAGTGATCACGAATGACCCAAATCTTCGAGTCGACCTTCTAGAGGATCCATTCAATAACCTCCGCACATGGGAATATGGTTGGATGAGCACCTACATAGTGAAGTTTGGATCTCTTGACCTGAATGTACACTTTTCGGTCTGCGAGATATTCTGGGAACTTAGGCTTTGTGAACTCGTGATACACCTGGTACTAACTCATCCAGTCTCCTTTCCTGAACACATAGGTGGTGTCCCCATAGAAAGGGGGTGGGGAAGGAGGCGTGCCCTCTTCTAAAATTTCTACCTCTGGGTTCTTGTTTCTTTTTCAAACTGTTGGAGGCCCCATATCGCTTGAGGCTGAAGATATGGAGACACACTCGAGCTCATCTTTGATATTCCCTGGCATGTCCATAAAACAATCCCACGATAAGATAGAAGGCATAGTTGCAAATGTGATAAGTGAACTAACTGCTCAGGTTAGGTCGCTGCGACCCCTGCCAACTATTATCTGAAGAAGTGGCAGGGCTTGTGACTTAGTGAGTTTGTGACTAGGTCACAAGGTCGCTAGGTCGCGCTTGTGTAAACTCTCAGGAGACTGCGACTGTGCAACTTGGTGACTTGCAACTAGGTCGCAGGGTCACTAGGTCACACTGGCATAAAATTACAGGGAAATGAAAATTTTCAACTTGGCTACTTGCGACTAGGTCGCAAGGTCGTAGATTAGGTGGTTAATCGGTGACTAGCGACTTGGAGACTTTGGGACTCAACGACCAAATCGTGAGGTCGCAGGGTCGCTTATTCACTGAATCGGAGAGTTGCACTAGGGATTTTTTGAGAGAATTTGCGGCAATTTCGACCCGCGGGGAATGAATGGAAAAGAGGGAAAAAAAATCCAAAGGTGATTGATAAAACTGAGTTTCAAGACCTCCCTAGGCAGCCAGGAAGGGTGCTTGAGGAAAACTGAGGCAGGGTAGGGTTCAAAGAGGGAGGCAGAGAGAAGTGAGCTTGAGGGGAAGTGAACACTCTAACTAGAGAATTGGTGAGGAGCTTGAATGAAACAAAAAGGGGGATTAATAGGCCAGGGCAGGGGCAAGGGAGGCAAATATTATATAAAAAAAGAAACAACAGGAGGAATAGGCAGCTTACCCGAAAAAAAACGCACTCCAGCTGGCTTGTCGGAGGTGTTATTTGCTCCATCGCACAAGTCAAATGTGACCTACGCAACCCTTTTATTTATAAAGGGGTCGCATGTGCGATCATTTAATGCAGGTTTCTAGGTTGCAAATCATGTCTAGTTGAGGGGAGATGTGACCTTGCAACCTTGCAACCTCATGACTTGGAAGTTGCTAGGTCGCTAGGTCACACAGTTGCAAATGTGAATATTTAGACTCGAATGCGACCTTGCAACCTAGGGGTCGCGAGGTTGTTAGGTCGCATGGCCACAAAATTTTTGATCTTATGAGTTTTGCGGCTTTGCGACTATGCGACTAGCTTCTAAAAGACAAAGTTATGGGTCAAAATTTGAAGGGATAATGCATGAAAAGAAACTTTCTCAAAGCTTAAGGTCGAGGGTGCATTATAATTACCTATACCAAAGAGGTTAGGGGCTCCGAAATTTTAATATGGGACCAAATTTTGGAGGGTGTTGTAACGGCTACAATAGGTTGGTAGTATGGGAAGAAATTTATTTAAGTGGGAATGTGAAGAATTCAACAGTGTGAGGATAAATTACATGAACATGGAAGAAAATGGGATTTTTGCTTTTTTATTTTGAATTATGTTGGTTCATTCAGGCTCCTGGATCTTGGGTTGTTGGCGTTGGTTTGGTTGTTGCATGATTTCTATAGAGCCTGACTGGTTGTTGTACAATTTAGAGATGGTGTTTGGTTGTTGTGTGTTGTGTTGTTGTGTGACAACATGGGAATTTCAAGTAATTTGAGGACTCCACTCTCATATTTGTATTCTTATCTTTCATATCACATTTTTAATGAAATTAGAGTATTTGAATCATTTTTATGTTCTTATGATCAGACTTGAATTACTCTCTATTTGTGCTTTTCGTTTTAGTCCTTGAATTAATTAATATAGTAGCCAAATTCTGATGGATTGTGCTATGTTCTTTGTAATAGTGATTTAGGCTCTCTAGGTGTTATAAAAGATGCAAAGTCTGGATTTTATCATGTGATATAGAACCCATAAGGATGGTGCTAACATGGAACAATTCCAAAGTCAGAAATAAGAGCATTTCAAAAAGGATTGATATATTCTTATATTATAAGTAGTTGAAATTGAACTCAAACATAATCAAGGCTTGGGTTAGTGACGGCCTTGAGTATTGCAACAACAATTTTGCAACTCCTAAGGGTCTCAACTTGAATTTTCAACCCCAAGTTCATAAAAAATTAATAGGGGTGTGTATTTTATGTGCAACAAGCACTATATCTTCCTTTTGTTGAATTTTATGTAGGTGGAAGCACTGATATGAAATATGGTTGTACAGAGACCAATCTAATTGGTCTACACTACAGGAAATATTGAAATTGTAAGGAATGAAAGACAACAATGAAACAGATGCTAACTACGATGAAGGAAGGAAAACCATCTTAACTGTAATGAAATGGAAAAAAATATTTTCTACTATTTAAGGAAAGAGAACACACTATTGAATTAAAAGCTTGCAAATAGTGAAATCTAATTCTGCGAGAAAATAGAAATTTCTACAACAATATGGGTAAAGGCATATACTTGGTCTCTTTAATTTTAAACTTCATTCTCAAGGTTCTGGGATAGTTGTAATACATAAAAGAATGTAAAACATGGATTGGATGCAAATTTAATTAAGTTTCAAACTGCTATAGGATTCCATGTTTTGCTACAGGAGATAGTACAATGTGTTGAAAAATATCCTAAAAGCAAGCTTGGGAAGAAAATGAAGATAAGTACAAGGTATAAAATGATAAGGCACACATTTCCAAGTCATTTTATTAGCTAGAAAATTCAATCCAATCAAGATAAATGATTGTAGAGTGCCTTCTAGCTACAAAATGGGGGACTGTGCAAACACAGTTGACCAGTGAATGATGGACAACAAATAGACAACAGAAAATAAAATAAAATAAATACATAAAAAGAATGATGTTTAAATAAGGTAATTATTACCAACACTATCATTTAATACGTAGACACCTTGTAAGGAAACATTGTTCATAAACCATGTAAATAACCATGAATAGAGGTAATGTTAAAAAATGTGCTATAAAGATTAAAAAATGAATAAATATTAATGGTCCAAGATGGATATTGAGCACCTAGTTTGGTCCCTAACCCAAGGAAGCTCATAAACCTTAAGGAGAATCTAGACTAGCAACTAAAACCAAATATTACTTCCATTAACTGAATAATTTCTTATACATGGAAAAAGTTGCAAAACTTGAAGTATAAACTTCTCCTAATGCTCTATCTTGTTATTGATCTCTTGCTTCTATAACTTATGTTAGGTCCCTATAATACGAGTGTATCCCCTTATTGTTGTTAGTGTAGCCCCCTTATTGTTATTATTGTACCCCTGTAGCCCCCATATTGTTATTATTGTGCCCTTACATTATTTTTGTTAGGTCGGCTAGGATTATATTATGACCCCATGGACTCTTATATATAAATAAAGGAGGTTTTTTCATTTGTATCATCTAAGAATTGTTCATTTATGTGGTGTAAAGGATGTTTCCCCCTCTAAGTGGCTTATTTCTAAGGTGTTGATATCTCTTTTATTGTATTTTTGGAGCTGGTTTCATAACATTTGGAATCAAAGCTTTGGATTCTAGGGTTTCGCTACTCCAAACAGGCCATCATGGAATTTTCACTATAAATTTTTTTCTACGAAGGTTGATAAGCTGAAATTTTTACCACGCGAAGCTGAAATCTTGAAGAATTTCATGTAAAAAATTCAGATCTTGGTTATATTTTTGGAGATATGATCGGTGGAAGTTAAGGTTTTTTCAGGCTCCTGAATTTCATCGTAAAGAGGTGACTGTGGGAAAATATTCATAAATCTCTCTAAGAATCATATTGAAATTCTGTAAAAAGTGACCAAATGCAAACGGAATATAGTTTCCTGTTTGTTAATTTCAGAGCCAAAGGAAGAAACATTGACACGTGGCACGCCGTACAAATTCTCTCTACTAAACCAGTCCATAATTAGGTCATTGTGGGAGATTGAGCATAACTTTGCCTTTAATAATCCAAATTAGGTCATACCTGTGGAATTGGAAAGAAGATTCAGAGTGCTACTACAACACCAAATTTTAGATATTGAAGATCCGAAATGACATAGATACATCAGTTTCAATATCGAGCTCCTCAAAAGTAAGAAAAAGGTGTGTATTGTTTTTTCAAATTGCACTAGTCTTGTTTGAAAAATGAGTTTGAAGTGATTCCAAGGGAATATTGAAGTATAGATTTCAGTATTGGGTTCTAAAATTCCATCTAAAAATAATTCCACACCCATTAATCCCTCAGAAATCTATACTATGACACATGAAGAGGAATAATTGCAGTATGATATACCAAAATTACAGTACCAAGTGCAATAAATTTTGATCTTACTAAGAGCATTCAAAGATGACATAGATGGTTTTAAAGAAAAAGTGGAGGCTAATTTGGATGGTTTTAAGGATCAAATGAAAGCTAATATAGTTGATAAAGTAGTGGAATATCACATCGAGCATCAACGAAAATTGATCCAACTCTCAAAGGATAACCTAACTTTGGTGCAGAATCCAATGAAAAAATAGAAAGATCAACATCGCAGCGAAAGAAGTTCTGAAATAGTCACAGAAACAAGAACTCGATAACTAAAAACTCGATCAATTTCAGAGTATCTCAACAAGTGGAATAAATTACCCATTAAATATTCCACATGGGAGGATGAGAATTTTATACAAAAGCATCCAAAAATAATCAAGTGTTGAGGGAAAAACTGTTTGAAGGAGAGGGGCATGTTATGTCCCTATAATACTAGTGTATCCCCTTATTGTTGTTAGTGTATCCCCTTATTGTTGTTAGTGTAGCCCCCTTATTGTTATTATTGTACCCTTGTAGCCCCCATATTGTTATTATTTTTCCCCATAAAACCCCACTATTTTTATTATTGTGCCCTTACATTATTATTGTTAGGTCAGCTAGGATTATATGGTGACCCCATGGACTCCTATACATAGAAAGGAGGTTTTTTCATTTGTATCATCCAAGAATTTTTCATTTATGTAATTTAAAGGAGGTTTCCCTCTCTAAGTGGCTTATTCTAAGGCGTTGACCTCTCTTTTCTTCTATTTTTGGAGTTGGTTTCATAAAAACTTATATTGGGCTACTCAAGCACTTTATTAATACAAAATTGGAAGGGGGAATCCACTGATTTCCCTCAAAATCCCTGAAACGTTGGATCATGTTTCCTAGGTCACCATGCAACAGCAAAAAGGAGTATTTATTATCCTCAGCTAGCCAAGTTGGAAGTATTCTGAAGAAGGGAGAAATCCCCATGGATATCTATGGTTGGAACTCCTTGAAATTTATGCAAAATCCCCTTAATATCCTATACAATAGTCATGTTAGGCACATAAATCATGAAAAATATCCTTGACCCTCCTAAGAACTCATTAACTAGGAAAGTGTTATTAAGTGCAAAAAGTAGTATTTAATGTAACCTCTACGTTCCCAGGAGAGGTTACATTTGCCTTTTTTTTTACCTATTTGGGAGGCCCATCATACCCCCTACTAAAATTGTTTCTCACCCTTTGATTGACTTAATCTTCCTCCATCCTTTGCTCTTCCTCATTCATTTCATTGAAAACATGCTTGACATTCCATGATGACCTAGAGGTTCTTGTGTCTTCTAGGTGGAAACCTACCACTATCTTCAATGTATTGCCATTCTATAGACTTCTCTTATTGGATCTGATGTTCTAGGGGCCCTAGAAACAAGGGTGGATTGAATATAATCCCAATACATTGGAATCCAAGCCTCTAAATAATCCTATTATATAAAGGAGTCTTGGAAAGTGCAGCTTGTAATATATTAGGATAATGGTATTCTCTAATTTTCATGTTGTGAGTTAGTGATTTCCATCTCCTTTGGAAAGATTTATAGGCTTTATCCTCCCAATAATCTAAAAGTATCTTCAAATTCGAGGATGAATGGAATTCGGTGTTTATGTCTTATCCACAGTGGCTCCTTCAGCTCTCCATCTATGGTCTTTTTTACTTCTTCATCTATGCCCTCCTCATGTGTTATCCAAGATGTTAGGGTAACATATTTTCATCTCCCAAAAATTGGTTTGGGTCCCATATGATTATAAATGTAAGCACAAGGATGTGAATGTAAAATTCAACAATCTTGGCCTTGTCTTCTATATTTAATTGTAGTTAGAATTCGATGAAGCTCCTGGTCTCTTATAGAGAGATGGTTCTCTTTTGTGCATGTTTATCTGGAATCGACACCATTTCCCCTTCAATAATAATAAGTAAGCCTTCAAAGGTTGTCTATAATTTATTTCCTCTAAATAGAGGTGGGCCATGGTTCCTAGAGTTGTTTCGAAGTTTACAACTTGATTGTCCCTTGCTTGTAACAATCCTTGTGTCTATTTTAATTTGATTTTCAGATACTTATTTTCTTTCTCTAGGTGTTCCCTCATATTTCCTCCATTCAACCTTAGGAGTTCCATTTATTCTCTCATTCTCTTCATCTCATCCTCCATCTTAGCAATGTCGAATACTCCTTCAGATTCAATTATTCTCTTCCTGTAATATCCCAAAATGGGGATGCAGCAATACATAAACACAATTCTAGAAATAGCAGTGTAAATCACCTCATAAAATTTGAGAGGAACACATAGCCAAAAAATGAATGTTACAACAGCAAAAATATGTCCCACTATTTTATCCCAGAGTGGGGAAATGTAGCTACGTGGTCCATAAAAATGTCAATTTCAGAGAATTACGGTATAACTGTGAGAAATAGCACTTGGATTCCTTATATAATGTATTATGGGACTCTCACCCATAAGGGAATGAAAAACAAATCCCTTTTGATGTATTAAACTGATCTCCCAGTCTCAATATGGCTTAAAAACACTTAAATCCCATGACTTAGACTATACAGAATTTTCTGAAGCATGTACAGTGTGATTATATGAGGGTTTCTGATAAAATAGGATAGAAAAAACAGATCTAGAGTTTTATTACTCAAAGCATGGAGAAAAATAGAGATCTAGCCCCTTTTTCACATTATAGAGATAACTCGGCAAGGGTTTATTGAGGGAATAAGTACAAGGAGTGGATTTGTAGATATGGATCTGCAATAAAAAAATCTAATTAAAGCTCTACATGCATACAGTTGAATAATACAATAAATGAAGGAGGATCCTTCTTACAATCTTTCCGGGAGAAGGGTTGTCCCTTTCCCTTAGAAACTAGCTCAAAAACAAGGGTCTAAACCCTCACACTGCAACACTGCAAGAAATGACATAGTTCCTGCAAGGGAATGCTCTATAGATGATGGAAGTACTTTGGCCAAGTGCTAAGATATGAAAATATGCTCCAAAACCTTCCTTACTGATCTCCCAAAGGAATGGAAGCTCCCTCTGTTGAAAAATAAGTGCAGGAAGTGGTGTTGTGAACCCTCACTGCAACACCCTGCAACACAACATTATACTGCTGCAGAAATAATGCTGTAGTTGAAGGAGGATGCTTGGCCCCAAGCTTGGATGTGGAGAAATATAGTACAAGATCCTTCAAGAGGCCTCTCAAGAAAGGAGGAGGGATTCCTAAACAGGAATGCCTTGTGATAAGCAGCATAACAATCTCAACTAAACAGTTGGAGAAAGTAGAATAGTCATGCAGACCAAAATCCAATATTCAATTCATGTCCTCATATGGCTGTATTGCCCTCCTTTTAAACAAATGTGAGCCTTCTTGCCTTGGGCCCTTTTGTAACTTAAGAGACAATCCCTTAGCTGTGATAAGGAATCAGTGCTTAAGCCATTTATATGATTATGTCACAAAATCATTTGTCTCTGTTTAATAACCCTCAAGTATTTATCATAAAACCCTCAAATATAAAATATAATTAACATCTCACAATATTGTTATTTGCTTATGTTGAATGAAATGACCAAAAGAAAATGAATAAGGAAGTCCAAACTGATATGCTATTGCACATAATATATCATCTCAAACCCCAGAAGAATTATATGAAAGAAACAGTTAAAACGAAGGAGCACTAATTAAGGATTTTAACTCTTGCTTACATAGGTAAAAAGAGACATGATGCTCATTACTTCATTTTATTCAAATATAGAAAACACAGAATGAAAACTTGAACACATATCAACATAAACATATTCCAGAAACTTGCTTCTCATTCATTAATCCTTGAAAATTTTGAGTACAAAATTATAGTCTGAAGGTCCAAAACTCGAAGCCTTTCTTCATTTTGAAAATTACATTAAATACAATAAAAAACAGTTTGGAACTGCTGTAACCAATCCTAACTACCACAACTACTTAGGACTTCGGAGGCTTTCTATTACATGCCTTGAAAATGTCTTATTACAATTACATTGTCTTTGAAAAAGTAATATAGTGTAAAAATATATTTCCTAATCTATAGGAATTGCTGATGATGCTGCTGCATTTCCTTGTTCATCTGATTTGTCTTTCTTTAATGCTGAAAACCATTTTGGCAAGTCTATTGTCCAAGCTCTGCACTTTTTCCATATCTCTACCTTTGTCCTGGGCAAATGTGTTAGATTGTGATACTCCAATATGAATGCAATAATTCGATTATAGGATGGTCTTTCTGTGAAAAGAGTTTTTACCAACCACAGTAGTTGAAAATGTTTTTGTAGAAATTTGACCATTGTTTCCCCTTTAAGAACCTAAGTTTTTTCATGCCCGTTATCAACTTTACTTTTTGTCATAACTAGAAAATTCTCATAAGAATCCCATGGAAAAATATTTCCTTCATCTCCCCAACATGATGGCAGACCTATTCTTGTTAATTTGTCAAATAACTTATCAAAATGACTTACCTGCTTCTTTAATTTCCATCAATTTCTTTTCTGTAGCATTTCTATGGTCATTTATGACAATCATCTTATTGATCTCTACTGCATATAAGGTCCTGTCTTTAATGTTGTTCTCTTCTAATTCCTGATCTGTTTTAGAATTAATAAAGTCAATGAACCTTCTAGCCCAAATAGCTCTATTAACTGCCTTCTGTTTATCTGTCATGATTGGTTCTTCACATTCCATGATAAGACTTTTCTCCTCTGCAAATATCATCAAACAGCTCCAAATTAATTTCTTTTCTAAAATTATATCATTCCAAACGATATCTTTGGCTTTTATCAGTGAAATGTTTCCTTTTAGTCTTTCTCTGATATTTTTAATCTCAGCATCAACATTTTTAATATCCATTTTGTGCTTGTCAGCTTCATTCTCTATGGCTTGAATAAGATTTGTTGCAGTCTCCAGATCTAATTCAGCCTTTTTCTGATCTCTTTCAGCCATCTGCAACTCAGTATTCAACTGAGAAATCTGTGGTTGTGGATCTTCGTTACCTATAGGAAAAAAAAAGTACAATTATGGTTATCAATATGATTTTGCAGTGATATTTCAGTTTTCTTTACATTGGAAATTTATTCATCTTTTTGCATGAGTTGTTGTAAAAGCTTTTCCTTTTCCTCCTCCACCTCTGCAACTTTTGCAGCCATAGAATGTTCTCCTGTAGGAAATTTTAGCTTTTTCCTCAAGGTAGATACTTTTGCTTCAACACTTTGCATAAATTTCTATACAGTAGTCTTGTCACTAGGGTCCACTCCAATATTTACAATGATTTTCTTTAGCTCATCATTCTGAACTGTTAAAGCTCTTGAGTTATCTTTCTCTAACTTTAATTGCTTAAGTACCTTTCCCAACATATTTTCTGCCTTCATTGCCATTGCATTGGTCTTCATCAGGTCATTCACAATCAACTGACCGGTTTGCATATGCAAATTCATCTTATCCATCAGGGGAATCTTCTTCACATCTATAGTATTGAAATTGTTAGAAGAACCTATTAACATGTTTGTAGGATGTGACAGGGAAATTCTAAATTTATCTTTCCCAAGATCCATGACAGTCAAAAGTCTTGTTTGATCTAGAGCAACTTGATATTCAGCTTGGGCCTCCATGCTGGCCTTCATCTTATGATTCCTTTCTTCAATTTGTGTAAACATCTGTTTGATAAAAGGTACTTGTTCATGAGAGATTTCATGACTCCTGGGTGAAGGAGGAACATTTTTTTCTTCTCCAAAATGTAAAGAAAAACCAGGTGGGTTAGATGTAGATTCTTCAGTAAAATTTGTCCTCTTCTTAGCTCCCTGCTCCTCATCATCTAAATCAATCACTGTTTCTTTGCTTCTTTTGTTTGATTTATCTGATATGATGGGAGTCTGAATGTTTGAACCTGCTGAACTCATCACACCTTTACTTGCTATATTCTCCAAATATTGCCTGCTTTCATGAATGAAAGTTGAATACCCATTCTCAATCCTTCTATTCGAAATTACGCTGTGAGGGTCATAAGCCAAACTTCCCCCTAACAGCATATGCATCTCATCTAACATTTTAGTAACCTCCTCAAATGCCTGTCGCATATTGACTATGAAAGGGCCTACAGTCATGGGTAGTTTGTACATATGCCCCTTTTCCATGGGAAAAAAGTGAACATGATCAAAATTTAGGCTTTGTCGAATAAATTCCAAGGCAAATAGCCTCATAGGTACAAACGTTGGAAGTCTATAAGGCTCAACACTTGCTCCATATAGCCTAATTTCAGAGTAATCCTCAAAAACAAACCATTCTCCAAATTTGAAATTTACTCCTAAATGAAAATATTCCTGAGCTATAGGTAAAAAACAGGGAGGAGTAACTCCATTCAAGATTTAATATGCAACTGACATGAAATAACTGGAAAAATCAAACAATCCAGCTTCATTTTTCTCTCTTCTTACTACATCTATCTAGAACACTACTGATTGCCTTTTCTTGTTTATATCCATAATATTCAGACCTAGATGCATGAACTCTTCCACATTTTGATATAAGAACAAGTACACAATCAATGAAGGAAATTTAAAAGAACCTGTTAATGAAAGGCTTATTAGCTATGAATTAACTGCTTCCTGCCAATATGATGGAATATCCAGCGCTATTCCTGGCTTCATCATCATGGAAAAAATCCCCAAGACTGATTTATCCATTGTACTGTCATCATCTTTGCCCAAAATTTTCACAATGCTGCTTAATACTGGTCGAATTTCTACATCAAAAAACTCCATAGAAAAATATTTGTTGTCTGGCTGAAATTGCTTCGTTTTTGGCTTCAAAAAGTATATGAACTGATTAAACTCTTCACCTACAAGATTATCATAATAGGTTACCAGAGAATCGTCGAAGAACTAAACGGATGACTCTAAATCAGGATAGCAAATGGCTTGGTGGATTAGCTGGGTAGACACTTGCAAAACATTCTCTCCTTGACAATTTATAACAAAACATTTCCCAGGGTACACGACTGACACCAACCAATAGATAAATTCAGGAAAAAGGTGAGTCTTTGCGATACATGCAGAAATCACTCCAGACTTGACCATGGTAGTATGAACAGGGGAGGCTTTGTCATTCAGGATGACTTGCTGATAAAACAGAATATGAATTATAGAATAAAGGGTATCTTGAATATCCCCCTCGGTGTTCATGAGAGGGATATGACTAGAAGAACCTGGCAAGGATGAACGCTTAGCCATGACTGAAAATTATCGCAAAGAACAACTCATAGGGTGGTCAATTTTACTAGGGTGACAGAAAACTAAAACAGGATGCAACATAAAAAAAACACAAATGATTTGAAAAATAATGCGAATTTTGTTTAAATGGTTGGCGCGGCCTTAAATTTTAATGCTGACATGACACACCAACGAGCCATTGATTTCACCCGACATGGAAGACAATTGTGAACAACTCAGTGCCCTACATCACTATGAGGGGTCTCGAGGTACAGAGGAAAATTTTGGCTAGTGCCCCCGCACTCAATCTCCACCATTCATATTTTTTGTTCTCGTAGTCAACCCAGTCAACTACAGAGGCACTCATCTTATTATCTCGTGCGCTGGTTGTGCCCGCGGGTTGGGCCTTTTGATAAGAATTTAAACCATCAACGCTTTGCGCCCAACAAATTGATCGATCTTTAAACATAAATGCAGAACCCACTTTCATAAAGTTTAAAGTGTTTAAACTTTTAACTCCAATATATCAACATAAATGTTTTTTATGCTAAAGTATAAGAATTTTAATACTTTAACATATTTTCAACAATTTTCTAATTTTTATATTTTTAAGAATTGAAAATAAAAGGATAGGAAAATGATCCACAACATCTGGCTCCACCTGGGGATAGTGTTTTTGCCACGAAACACTAAGACCCTGCATATCAGTGCCTTCACTTCGGGCATGGAGTCAAAAATTGCTTGATGAGAAATATACAATGTGGGAAAACCGAATATGTACAATGATGAACTGGTTGGTTTTAGTGCTAGAAATAGTGTTTTAGATACTTCCTAATCACAGGAAGCCCTACTACTTCTCCATCAATATTTTACAACATAAAAGTGTTATTTGATCTAGCTTCAGTGATTTTATAAGGACCATACCATAAAGGATCAAACTTGCCATGTTTCCCTTTCTCGTCTCTTCTGGTATCCCATCTTAATACCAAATCTCCAGTTTGAAACATGATCTCCTTTGCCTTCCTGTAAAAAATGGACTTCATTTTTTCCTGATATGTGACCAAATTGTCTCTGAATTTATTTCCTCTTTCACTCAATTCTATCACCTTATTCAATCTTCTTATCAATGCATTAGGTTCCTCTTGAGCTTCTTGAAGAAAGAAATTATTGGTCTTGCTAGCTGAGTGGGAAACAAATCTTGAGTACCATATACTAATTCATAAGGTGAATTACCAATGCATCTTCTAGGAGTCATTCTCACTGCCTAGAGAGAAAAAATCAGCTTTGAGTCCCAATTCTTCTGGTTTTCATTGATTGTTTTCTTCAAGATCTTCACCAATGTCTTGTTATATGATTCTGCTAATCCATTTCCTTGTGGATGATATGCTGTGGAATGAGACAATATCAAATTATAAGTTTGACAAAAATTTATGAATCTGACTGAATTGAATGCCTGACATTGTGTGTTACAATCTTCACTGGACATCCAAACCTTTTGAAAACATTCTCTTCTAAAAACTTCATTACTACCAAATCATTTGTTTTTCTAATAGGAATTGTCTCTACCCATTTTGTAAAATAATCTGTGGCAGTTAGAATCCACTTAAACTACCCACTAGATGGTGGATTAATTTCCCCAATGAAATCCAATCCCCATTGTCTGAATGGTTCTTCAATGAAAACATGAAGAAGAGGTAAAGGAGCTAACCTTTTCTTTCCTGCAAACAACTGGCATTTCTGAAAACTTCTAACAACTCTGTATACATCAGCAAATAAATAAGGCCAATAAAAACTTGATTTAAGAATCTTATGAGCAGTTAATTTCCAGCTATAATGACCTCCACACAAGAATTCATGGTATTCTTTGATAACTTCCATTGTTTCTTCTTCTGTCAAACATAACAGCAAGACACCAGCAGGATCTTTCCAATACAGTTTTGCATCAATTATAACATAAGGCTGAGCTTTAAGTTTTATAGCTCTGTACTTAGCTCTATTGATTGAGGGAGGACAAGAAAAGAAACACAAATAGTGGATAATATCTTTATACCAATCTGAGCAGAGAAATTTGTATTTGATTTCTGACTTTGTCTTAATCTGATCATTCTCCTCAGCCACTTCATCTAAAGGTGCAAGCAAATTAATTCCCAAAGTTGTAGGTTCCCTTCCATTCCTGTGAATCGGGAGGATGAGCTTTAGATCTTTCTATGATTCCGTTGCTCATCCTCGAGATGGAGGGCCATCGCCCATTCCCTTTGAGAAGTTCCTGGGACAATCAGAATCAATGCAGGTAGGTTGAAACTTGGCAAGGTCTCGCCTCTGGGCCCGGACTGTAACAAGCTCCTGTATGCAGCGGCAAGACCCAACTCGACAAGCAAAGAAGGAAGATGATTGAAACTGGTCTGTCGATGCACGGCATATGTCATCTGATGACCGGAGCCTACCAGATACTAAATCTTTCCATCGACCACCTAAACTGAAATTAGATTCTGTCAGCAATTTAGCTAGTCCCTGTCCTTTGACTAACTTAGTAGACTTAATGTCCAAATCATATTCTTGGATTTTGGCAATCCATTTCCCTCTTTTCCCCTCCACATCACTCTATACTAGCACATCTTTTACAATAGAATTAGGCACATATGCTACTACTTGAGAATGAAGTACATAGGTCCTGAAAGCTTTTAATGATTTAACTAAATCATATACCTTCTTCTCTAGGATATTATACTTTAGCTCTGCATCTCTGAGGACCTTAATGAAAAATGCTACAGGTTGCTCACTTCCTTCTTCATTTTTCTGTAACAACACAACAACAATAGTAGAGGATGATGCAAATGAGAATATTTGGAAAGGCTTTAAGTAATCTGGACTGATTAAAACTGGAGCTTCTTGGAGAGCTTCTTTAATTCTACCAAAGGATTCTCTTGCATCCTTGTCCCATTTCACTTCAGCGTTCTTTTTCAACATATCTTTTATTCTCCTCACAATCTCAACATAATTTGGAACAAATCTTCTCAGAAAATTAATTTTCCCTAGAAACCTTTGGATATCCTTTTTACTTCTAGGAAGTGGAATTGTTTGTATAGCCTCAACCCTTGCTGGATCAATTTTTACACCTTGATTTGAAACTATATGACCCAGCAACTTACCTTCCTCTAGAGAAAACAAGGATTTCTTGGGGTTCAATGATAACCCAAATTTTCTGCATTTCAAGAAAGCTTTCTGCAGGTGCTCTAAGTGCTCATTATCAGACCCTGAAAAAATAGTCACATCATCCAAATATATGAATACAAATTTATCACCTACAAAAGCTATATCCATTGCCCTATGGAAATTATCTCCTGCATTCATGAGACCAAATGGCATCCTGGCATACATGAATGTTCCCCAGGGTGTAGTGAAAGTTGTTTTCTTCCGATCCTCTTTCTCAACTGCTACTTGGTTGTACCCAGAAAAACCATCAACCATGGATAACCTATAAGATCCAGTTACTTTCTGTATGACATAGTCCATCTTTGGCAAAGGATAATTATCCTTCAAGGAGGCTCTGTTCAGATTTATGAAATCTACACATAACCTTATCTCTCCATTTTTCTTCCTAACTGGAACTAGATTTGAAACCCACTCTGAGTATCTTAGCGGATCTATGATTTTTTCTTGCAAAATTTTATTCACCTCTTTCTCAATAGGGGCTAATAACAGTGGATTAATCTGTTTGAGCTTTTGCCTGTGTGGCTTAACCCCATCCTTCAAAGGTATTTTATGCTGAATAATATCTAAATCATAAGTCTTCAAATCTTCATATGACCATGCAAACACATCTATGAATTTTTTGAAAAGATCTACATACCTTTCTTTATAATCTTTAGGAACTCCTTTGAACAACTTGACTATTTTGGATTCCTGCTGAGTTCCTAAATTACAATTCTCCATCTCTCCATCCTGAGATGCCTTCTTTTGATTCACTGCTACATCTTTAGCATCAAACAATCTTTCAAGAGGAACTAGGCCTCTAGGCAATGTATTATCTTTCAACTGAATTATTTTCTGGTCACCAATTGTCTGCTTCAGGTTTCTAGGCACATCAATGTGATCAGCTTGATCAGTTTCTTGATCAATTTGATTGTCCTCAAAATCTCCAATCATTGTTAAAAATTGATTAATTTGCTCATCATCTTCAAAAACCTGCCAGTGCTTTAGATTATCAGGGATTGAAGGCCTGTGTCTGAACTCAATTTCATATCTCAGTCTTGGATTAATAGGTTTCTTAAATGTGCTGGCTGCAACTGCCAATGAGTCTGCCATTATATTTTCTTCTCTTGGAATAAATTGAATATTAAAGGCTTCAAAATAATTTTCAATTAGATCCCACGCCTCATTTCTATAGGATCTCAATCTAGGATTCTTAGTCTAACACCAATTCTTAATCTGTCTTATTACAAACTCTGAATCACCAAAAATGGAAATATATTGTATTCCCATTTGTTTAGATGTTTGCAAGCTCAAAATCAATGCTTCATACTCTTCCACATTATTAGTTGATTCAAATTCTAGTTTGAAGGAAAAAGGTAAAAGATTACCTTTAGGAGATACAAAGATGAACCCAACTCCTGTACCTTCTTTAGAATATGCTCCATCAAAATAACACTTCCAAATTTTATTTGAATGCAACTCCTTATGTACACTTGCTAAAGAGAGCTGCTTCTGTGAGTCTTCAACAAATTCTTCATCTTCATGCAACATAAAATAAGATATATCTTCCTTCTCTTGACCATAAATGGGAGAATTACCTACCTCTTTCTTGGTGGCAGTTTTCATGAATCTAGTTTCTCTATATAACCTCCTTTCTTATCCATTGAAAACATGGATAATGGCATGTGTAAAATCCAACTTTAAACACCTCCAAGCTTTGCTCCCCAGGATCTGGACAACAACATACCAAATCTAGCAGGAATATCTGCAACTACTACGTTCATCATGATACCCTTGGCTGGAATTTGGGCCAAGGAAACAACCATATCTTTGATAAGACCTACACACTTCACTCTCTTAGAATCAAAGGAATAAAGGTCTCTATATGGCTTAGTGATTTTTAAATTTAGCTCTTTCATCACAGATAATGGCATAATATTATGTGATGCACCAGAATCAAGCATACAATTATGTAGAATGAAATCATGCAAAAGTACTGATATATAAAAATGTGGAATAGAAGAGTATACTTCTTCAACATGAGGGCCGAAAGTAACCACTGGTTTCTCTTCTTACAAATTCACAATATCACCCACCTCATCAGACTGATATAGATTAATAAAATCTGTTATTTATTTCTTATAACCAGGTGTTTTAGCTAACCCTAGAAGAGTTACTTGAATTTTAACTTTTTCTAACTCTTTAGACAAACTGAAAGTCTGGTTTTGTTTAATCAACTTTTCAGGTTCATCTTGATTTCTGTTTGAATTTGCATGTTGGTCAGGAACAATAAAATTCTTCTCCAAAATATTTGAGTCATTAGACTTGTTTTGGGAAGCCTCAGCTTCTTGCTTCTCTTTTTCTTTTACTGTATTCATGGGCTTCTTCCCCTTGTCTGATTGTTTTATTGAATTTTTCTGCTATGGAGTTGCCATTGGAGAAGGGACTGAAACTGATTCTTTTTCTTCATCATCCTGAGTTCTTAACCTCTTCTTAGATCTCAATTCATACTTTTTATGCAATTCAGCTTGCATAAAATCAATAAATTGTTTGCAATAGTCATCCATCTCTTCTTGATCAAATGAAATATTAGCTTCTTTACACTCTTCTTCACATTCTCTTTCACATTCTTCTTCTGCATCACCTTCCATGTAGATGGAAGAAATTTTCTCTTCATCTTCTTTCTGATCATCATCAGCAGAATGGGAAGGTGTTGCTTCTATGTATAAGAGTTCTTGAACTTGATCCTGATCTCTTCTTTCCCTCTGCAAAATATGCAGGGGTTGCTTTCTGAATTGGGGATTAAAAATCCCTATGTTTTGTTGTGTGGGTTTCTTGTTATCCAATTCCAACTTTACTAATTTGTTTGAAAAATTTTTAATGACGTTGGTGATGTCATCAATCCTTTTATAGTCAATTGAATCTTCTTTAGCTTTACCTTTATCTTGAATTGACTGCTTTTCTTGAGCTTTTCCAGTAGCAGTCATATTTGGTTCAATCTCCAATGCATCCGTTTGGATTTGTTCAATAGTAGGAGACCTTATTTCTCTTAAAGTAAAACTAAAATCTGATACAAATGCCCCAGAAAAAACAACTCTTGCTCCAATGGGAGGAGGTTTCATTTCTGTAGGAAAAAATATTGTACAATTTATTGAATATTTTAATAAAATCAGTCATATTTTCATCATGTTTTTTCTTAATAGCATTAAATTCTATCAAAGAATAACCATGGTCTCTCTTTTCACCCCATATTTGGATGAATTGTCTTTCTAAATCATCCCAATCATTAATTGAACCATTTGGTAACCCTTTAAACCATTTTCTTGCCTCTCCATTTAGGGACTGTACAAAAAGTCTCATTACTACATCTAGTTGTTCAACATTGAAATTCTCAGCAAAAGTTCAAAACAAAGGCAAGTGTTGTTCTGCAATTATTCAATCTTCACCAATAAACCTAGGAAACAACTTAAGATATTCTTGAGTCCTTGCATTCATTGGCTGAGGAAGATTTAATGGTTCATATCCGTTCATCAAGAAAGTAGGGGCTGCCATGTTTATGCCCTGATTGACTGCTCCTTGAGTAGTGGGAATTTGTGTACCAGTTGTAGGTGTGGATGAATGGGGTGAAAAAACTAATAAAGGAAGGGGTTGATGAACTAAAGCAGAAGAACTGACAACTGTATTAGGCTGAGTTTCTGTAAATGTGAAAGATACTAATTTGAAAGACTGCTCTTCTAACCTTGGTTCTTGGAAGCGAATGGATGAATACAAGGATTCTTGTTCCGAGAAAGTGAGTTTATGGGAAATATCCTTGGATGAAAGAGTATGTGAATTGCTGCCAGGAGTAGGCAGTGTGGCATCAGGTGTAGAAAGGGTTTTTGATTTCTAGCTCTTTTTAGAAACCAACTTTTCTAGATTTGAAAGGGTAGGAACCTTCTGCTGAGAGGTATCAAACCTCGTATGTGGCCTCTTATAAGCCAGAATTAGAAAATGAAACACAACTTTTAATATTTCCTCCTCTCTGAACGACCAAAGGAAATACAAATAAAACCCAGGGAAATGTTTTCGTTTGCTTATGTTTAATGAAATGACCAAAAGAAAATAAAATAAGGAAGTCCAAACTGATATGCTATTACATAGAATATATCATCTCAAACCCCAGAAGAATTATATGAAAGAAACAATTAAAACGAAGTGGCGCTAATTAAGGATTTTAACTCTTGCTTACTTACGTAAAAAGAGACCTGCTGCTCATTACTTCATTTTATTCAAAGATAGAAAACACAAAATGAAAACTTGAACACATATCAACATAAACATATTCCAGAAAATTTCTTCTCATTCATTAATCCTTGAAAATTTTGAGTACAAAATTATAGTCTGAAGGTCCAAAACTCGAAGCATTTTTTCCTTTTGAAAATTACATTAAATAAAACAAAAAATAGTTTGGAACTGTTGTAACCAATCCTAACTACCACAACTACTTAGGACTTCAGAGGCTTTCTATTACATGCCTTGAAAATGTCTTATTACAATTACATTGTCTTTGAAAAAGTAATATAATGTAAAAATATATTTCCTAATCTATAGGAATTGCTAATGATGCTGCTGCATTTCCTTGGTCAGCTGATTTGTCTTTCTTTAATGCTGAAAACCCTTTTGGCAAGTCTATTGTCCAAGCTCTGCACTTTTTCCATATCTCTACCTTTTTCCTGGGAAAATGTGTTAGATTATGATACTCCAATCTGAATGCAGTAATTCGATTATAGGATGGTATTTCTGTGAAAAGAGTTTTTACCAACCACAGTAGCTGAAAATGTTTTTGTAGAAAGTTGACCATTGTTTCCCCTTTAAGCACCTGATTTTTTTCATGCCTGTTATCAACTTTAATTTTTGTCATAACTAGAAAATTCTCATAAGAATCCCGTGGCAAAATATTTCCTTCATCTCCCCAACATGATGGCAAACATATTCTTGTAAATTTGTCAAATAACTTATCAAACTGACTTATTTATTCTTTAATTTCCATCAGTTTCTTTTTTGTAGCCTTTATGTGGTCATTTCTGATAATCATCTTATTGATCTCTACTGCATATAAGGTCCTGTCTTTAATGTCGTTCTCTTCTAATTCCTGATCTGTTTTAGAATTAATAAATTCAATGAACCTTCTAGCCCAAATAGCTCTATTAATTGCCTTATGTTTATCTGTCATGATTGGTTCTTCACATTCCCTGATAAGACTTTTCTCCTCTGCAACTATCATCAAACAACTCCAAATTGATTTCATTTCTGAAATGATATCATTCCAAATGATATCTTTGGCTTGTATCAGTGAAATGTTTCCTTTCAGTATTTCTTTGAGATTTTTAATCTCAGCATCAACATTCTGAATATCCATTTTGTACTTGTAATCTTCATTCTCTATGGCTTGAATAAGCTTTGTTGCAGTCTCCAGATCTTCTTAAGACTTTTTCCGATCTCTTTCAGCCATCTGCAACTCAGTATTCAACTGAGAAATCTGTGCTTGTGGATCTTCGTTACCTGTAGGAAAAACAAAAGTACAATTATGGTTATCAATATGATTTTGTAGTGATATTGCAGTTTGCTTTATTTTGGAAATTTCTTCATCTTTTTTCATGAGTTTCTATAAAAGCTTTTCCTTTTCCTTATCCCTCTCTGCAACTTCTGCAGCCATAGAATGTTCTCCTGTAGGAAATTTTAGCTTTTTCCTCAATGTAGATATTTCTGCTTCAGCACTTTGCATAATTTTTTGTACAACAGTCTTGTCACTAGGGTCCACTCCAATATTTACAATGATTTTCTTTAGCTCATCATTCTGAACTGTTAAAGCTCTTGAGTTAGCTTTCTCTAAATTTAATTGTTTAAGTACCTTTCCCAACATATCTTCTGCCTTCATTGCCATTGCATTGGTCTTCTTCAGATCATTCACAATCAACTGACCAATTTGCATATGTAAATTCATCTTATCCATCAGGGGAATCTTCTTCACATCTATAGTCACATTTACAGTATTGAAATTGTTAGAAGAACCTATTGACATGCTTGTACGATGTGATAGGGAAGTTCTAAATTGATCTTTCTCAAGATCCATAACAGTCAAAAGTCTTGTTTGATCTGGAGCAACTTGATATTCAGTTTGGGCCTCCATGTTGGCCTTCATCTTTTGATTCCTTTCTTCAATTTGTGTAAACATCTATTTGATCAGAGGTACTTGTTCATGAGAGATTTCATGACTCCTGGGTGAAGGAGGAACATTTTTTTCTTCTCCCAAATGTAAAGAAAAACCAGGTGGGTTAGATGTAGATTCTTCAGTCAACTTTGTCCTTTTCTTAGCTCCCTGCTCCTCATCATCTAAATCAATCATTGTTTCTTTGCTACTTTTGTTTGATTTCTCTGATATGATACGATTCTGAATGTTTGGACCTGTTGAAATCATCACACCTTTACTTTCTATCTTCTCCAAATCTGGCTTGCTTTCATGAATAAAAGTTGAATACCCATTCTCAATTCTTCTATTCAAAATTACACTGTGAGGGTCATAAACCCAACTTTCCCCTAACAGCATATGCATCTCATCTAACATTTTAGTAACCTCCTCAAATTACTGTCTCATATTGACTATGAAAGGGCCTACACTCATGGGTAGTTTTTACATATGCCCCTTTTTCATGGGCACAAAGTGAACTTGATCAACATTTAGGCTTTGTCGAATAAATTCCAAGGAAAATAGCCTCATAGGTACAACTGTTGGAAGTCTATAAGGCTGAACACTTCTCCATATATCCTAATTTCAGAGTAATCCTAAAAAATAAACCAATCTCCAAATTTTCAATTTACTCCTAAATGCAAATATTCCTGAGCTTTAGGTAAAAAACAGGGGGGAGGAACTCCATTCAATATTTTATATGCAACTGACATGAAATAATTGGCAAAATCAAACAATCCAGCTTCATTTTTCTCTCTTCTTACTACATCTTTCCAGAACACTATTAATTGCCTTTTCTTGTTTATATCCATAATATTCAGACCTGGATGCATGAACTCTTCCACATTTTGATATAAGAACAAGTAGACAATAAATGAAGGAAATTTAAAAGAACCTGTTAATGAAAGGCTCATTAGCTGTGAATTAACTGCTTCTTGCCAATATGATGGAATATCTAGCACTATTCCTAGCTTCATCATCATGGAAAACATCCTTAAGACTGATTTATCCACTATACTGTCATCATATTTGCCCAGAATTTTCGCAATGCTGCTTAATACTGGTCGAATTTCTGCATCAAAAATCTCCATAGAAAACTCTTTGATGTCTGGCTGAAATTGCTTCGGGTTTGGCTTCAAAAAGTATATGAACTGATTAAACTCTTCACCTGCAATATTATCATAATAGGTTACCAGAGAATCGTTAGAGAACTGAACGGATGACTCTAACTCAGGATAGCAAAGGGCTTGGTGGATTAGCTGGGTAGACACTTGTAAAACATTCTCTCCCTGAAAATTCATAACAAAACTGGAGAGGCTTTGTCATTCAGGATGACTTGCTGATAAAATAGAAGATGAATTATAGAAAAAAGGGTATCTTGAATATCCCCCTTAGTGTCCATGAGAGGGATATGACTAACAGAACCTGACAAGGATGAACACTTAGCCATGACTAAAAATTATCGCAAAGAACAACTCACAGGGTGGTCAATTTTACTAGGGTGACAGAAAACTAAAACAGGAGGCAACATAAAATAATCACAAATGATTTGAAAAACAATGCGATTTTTTTTTAAATAGGTGGCGCGGCCTTAAATTTTAATGCTGACATGACGCGCCAATGAGCCGTTTATTTCACCCGACGTGGAAGATAACTGTGAACAACTCAGTGCCCTACGTCACTGTGAGGGGTCTCGAGGTACGGAGGATAATTTTGGTTGGTGCCCCCACACTCAATCTCCACCATTCATCTTTATTGTCCTTGCAGTCAACCCAGTCAACTGCGGAGGCACTCATCTTATTATCTCATGCGCTGGTTGTGCCCATAGTTTTGGCCTTTTGATAAGAATTTAAACCATCAACGCTTTGCGCCCAACAAATTGATCGATATTTAAACATAAATGCGAAACCCACTTTCATAAATTTTAAAGTGTTTAAAATTTTAACTCCAATATATCAACAGAAATGTTTTTTATGCTAACGTATAAGAATTTTAATACTTTAACATATTTTCAACAATTTTCTAATTTTTGTATTTTCAAGAATTGAAAATAAAAGGATATGCAAATGATCCACAACAGGCCCCACACATTAGGGTTTCCTCCACCAAGGAATCTTCCTCCCACTTGCACTGCATTGTCTCTATGGGTGATCTCCTCCTCTCATATCAGCGTTGTTGACTTGGTCAAACTTGACCTTGTCCACATGCATTTTTCCCTGTTCACACTTGGGAGTGTAAAATCCAGCTAGTTTTATGATCCCTTTTCACAACATGAGGGATTTTATTCCCATTTTTAATATGCATGGGCCTTCTTACCCATTTATTCAACTGCAAGGTGACAAGAGAAAAACCCAATATTCCAATTAGCTGTATGGTAATTTTTGGAATATTACAGTCCTCCCCTCCCAAATGTTGCTTGTCCTCAAGCAACTACAAGGATAGAACTAGAAAGTCTCCTTTCCTCCTCCTGTAGCATCATCATGTGTGAACTCCTCCAAGTAATATGATGTTGTCTCAACAATAAGTCTCCATAGTGCCCCTCCCAAGCATACAAGCTAACATTTGGTGAGCATCTCAAATGGCCATCATTATGAAAAGGTGAAATACTCAAGGAGGAAACTAAGTGTTGTCTAGAGGTCCCCTCAAGGCATGGAGTTTGAAATGTATTGGGAACTATCAATCCCTTATGAAACCTCCATCCCCAAGCTATCATCAATACAAAATAAGTCACCCTCCAACATGACAACTCATGAAAGATCTCCTCCACCTTGGGCTCCTGCAATGTAGGTGGGCTGAATAACTAAACATGGTAGAAAAAACGGCCTACCCCATGTTGTATTCCTCTCCACTTATGATAAGTGTAGAGCATATGCTGATCTTGGGCTGCAATAAGGTTGCCCTCAAGTGGCAAGAAGAATAGTATATCTCCAAATATCCTTTCTCCCATGTCATGAATCATGCTGGCCCAAATCATCCCATTCAAAATGAATGGCACATCATCACCATTTGGCATCCAAATCAGAAAAATTCTTAAAGTTATGTGTAATTTTAGATGATACCAATGGTTTCTCAAGTGGATACAACACAGTCTTCCCAACTACTAATTTAGATCATCATGTGGCAAGTGGTCTTTCAACAAGATAACAGTTGTGCATGTTTTAACATCTACCATGAGGTGGTAAATAAAATTATATATCAGCTGAGTACAATGAAAATGACAACGCACTTGTCCAAAGTAATGTAGAGAAGGGTTATCTCCATCATAGATGTTGGTTCTAGAATGACCATGAAACCCATAAATAATTTTTCCCTCTTGTGGAGCAATGCACTGTACATACATGGTGAGAAGAAGTATATACTCAATGAAATAATCAATAAGTACAGAAATACATTTCTTACCATGCATAATGAGTAAGCTGAAAGTGAGCTCCATGGATGAGTCCTCCCATGTGAATCTTCTCATAAAAATCTGCAACAAGAAAGGATGCGCACTCCCCTTGGAACACTCCGTCAATATAAACATACTCCCAAGTGACAGCGTTGTTGGCCTTAGTGATAAGGCTCTTGTCACTCCATGACTCCCTGCCTTGACATCCCACATGTCAAATTCACCCACCATCATGATGCTATGTGGGGAAATATTCTTTCTATGTGGAAGCCCCTCCTTATCCTCCAATGATGAAGGGTGGCCTCTTTGCACCTTGAATGTGCCATAAATTTCTCTGGAAATATGATGAGTATGGAAAAATTTCTGCCCATACTATCCCTAGAGAAGCCACAACAATAATAATTCTTGTTGCCCCCTCACACCTCCATCATACAAATCATGAGGTGAAAATATGCTGATTGACATGAAGGAGATCATACCAACATAATGCACCCAAAATCTTTGCTGGCATAAGATGCAAGTGTCCTACCAAACTTTCTCTACCCACATATCCTTAGAAAGAGGATATGTCACATGATGGCCAAACTCTTTCAAGAGTAGCCAGCACAGCCATGCCTCCTGCTGCCCTATGTCATATATATTCAGGTGGCTCACCAACCTCTTGCCCACCATCCACATCCATTCATCCATATGTGGATGTCTCCTACCATTCTCCATCTTGGTACTCCTCCCATGAAGACTACCATCCTCCATATCAGATTTTTCTTCTTGCATTTCATGGGATGTTGAAATGCAACTCCTTGGAGATCTCCTAGAGAAGATCTCACACCAATGACCAGCTTGAATCCATAAGGATCCAAGGGCAAAACCTCCTCAAAATTTTGAAGAAATTTTCATTCCATGATATGTTGAAGTGCACCTCCTGAGATCTCTTAATGAGACCTTATTTTCATCAATGGCCCTCCAAAACCAATAAGGTTTTGGATCTGCTGCGGGTAGATGTTTCTCTTTGAGCTGTGAGGGGCTCATTGAGAAAGTTTCATCTAGAAAGGAGAAAATATTTCTCATCTCAAGATGTCTACCATCTATCACATTTTCCTCCATTGCTTCATGAATGAAGCTACCGTTGGAATGCTCCCATTGGAATGCTCTTCATTGTCGCTTATGTACAGCGCTGTAGGTCTGCAAGATGATACATGTGTTGTCTCAAAGCAAGGTACAGTGTTGAATTCATAGTCATCCATTGTACATGGGATCATACTCACCCTTCCTTCAGAAATTCTACATTTCAACTCAAGAGGTTGAATGTAGTTCATTCCTTCCTTGAATAACTCAACGTTGCACAACGCAATGCAATTCTATTGCTCTGGATTAGAAGTATGCAATGGTGTATATCCCTCCATGAGATTTTCTGAAATGATAAGAGATGGAAACTTAGACATATCTTGGTGAAATGTGGAAGTATCTTGTATGGCTGCAAGAGTTCCTTCCAATTTGTTGGCTTTCCAAATTGCTAAAGATGAAGGTTGCTCCTCCATGGTTGTTACAACGTTGGTACATGCCTCTTCCAATGGTGGTGAGGGCTTCTCTTCCTATTATTTCTCTTTATAAAATCTCTTGATCACACTTTGAGTGAAATCTGCAAAATTAGACACTCTTGCATGACTCACATGGTTGAACCACCAAGTGCTTGCTTCACCTTCAAGGTGCAGCGCTGCAATTTCTACAGCCTCTCTGTCTACCACTAGATGTAGTAGGAAGAATGCCTCTAGCTTCATTACCCAATCCTTTGCTACACATGTAGGTGATCCATCAAAAGTGGACAATAGAAATCTATTGCCTCTCACCATCCCATTGTTGTAGGACCTCCTTTCTTCTTCTAGCTGGATAAACTGAGGAAGAGCTAGAGTCTCCTTGAAATATCTAGGTTGAGATTTGTATTTTGCAAGGTATCTTCTTAGAATTTCAGATTCCAAGTGTCCTTCATGCCTCTTGTCTTCTCCTCTTTGAGAATAGAAAGTGCATGGCCCTTCCTCCTCTTGAAACCCTCTAGGAATTTCATTGCATCTCTTCTGCTTCATCTGCTTAACCTCCTTCGAGAGGTTCTTCCTAGATCTGAAAAGTGATGAGACAAAGCTCATTCTCTTCATGATTCTGATATTTCTTCTTCTCTTTATCTTATTATTCTTCTGATAGCATAATGGCTGGAACTCATAGGTTGAGCCAAGATTTTGCTCTGATACCATTGTAATATCCCAAAATGGGGATGCAGCAATACATAAACACAATTTTGGAAATAGTAGTGCAAATAACCTCATAAAATGTGAGAGGAACACATAGCCAACAAATGAATGTTACAATAGAAAAAATATGTCCCACTATTTTATCCCAGAGTGGGGAAATGCAGCTACATGGTCCATAAAAACATCAATTTCAGAGAATTACGCTATAAATGTCAGAGATAGCACTTGGATTCCTTATTTTATGTCTTATGGGACTCTCACCCATAAGGGGATCAGAAACAAATCCCTTTTGATGTGTTAAACAGATCTCCCGGTCTTAATATGGCTTAAAAACACTTAAATCCCATGACTTAGACTATACATAATTTTATGAAGCATGTACATCATGATTATATGAGGTTTTATGATAAAATAGGATAGAAACAATAGATATCGAGTTTTATTACTCAAATCATGGAGAAAAATAGAGATCTAGCCCCTTTTTCACATTATAGAGATAACCCAGCAAGGGTTTCTTGAGGGAATAAGTACAAGGAGTGGATCTGTAGATATGGACATGAAATAATGTAGTATAACTGAAGCTCTGCATACATACAACTTAATGATAAAATAAATTAAGGAGGATCCTTCTTACAAGCTTTCCGGGAGAAGGGTTGGCCCTTTCCATCAGAAACTAGCTCAAAACCAAGGGTCTAAACCCTCACACTGCAACACTGCAAGAAATGACATAGTTCCTACAAGGGACTGCTCTATAGATGATGGAAGTACTTTGGCCAAGTGCCAAGATATAGAAATATTCTCTAGAACTTTCCTTACTGATCTCCCAAAGGAATGGAAGCTCCCTCCTTTGAAAAATAAGTGCAGGAAGTGGTGTTGTGAACCCCCACTGCAACACCTTGCAACACAACATTATATTGCTGTAGAAATAACATTGTAGCTGAAGGAGGATGCTTGGCCCCAAGCCCAGATGTGTAGAAATACAGTACAAGCTCCTTCAAGAGGCCTCTTAAGAAAGGAGAAGGGATTCCTAAACATGAATGCCTTGTGCTAAGCAGCACAACAATCTCAACTAAAGAGTTGGAAAAAGCAGAATAGTCATGCAGAACAAAATCCAATATTCAATTCATGTCCTCATATGGCTGACATGCCCTCCTTTTAAACAAATGTGAGCCTTCTTGCCTTTGGCCCCACACATTAGGGTTTCATCCACCAAGGAATCTTCCTCCTACTTACATCGTGTTGTCTCTATGGGTGATCTCTTCCTCTCATATTAGCATTGTTGACTTGATCAAACTTGACCTTGTCCACATACATTTGTCCTTGTTCACACTTGGGAGTGTAAAATCCAGCTATTTTTATGATCCCTTTTCATAACATGAGGGATTTTATTCCTGTTTTTAATATGCATGGGCCTTCTTACCCATTTATTCAACTGCTAGGTGACAAGGGTTGGCCCTTTCCCTCTGAAACTAGCTCAAAACAAGGGTCTAAACCCTCACACTGCAACACTACAAGAAATGACGCAGTTCCTGCAAGAGAATGCATTGTAGATGATGGAAGTACTTTGGCCAAGTGCCAAGATATGGAAATATGCTCCAAAACCTTCCTTACTGATCTCCCAAAGGAATGGAAGCTCCCTCCTTTGAAAAATAAATGCAGGAAGTGGTGTTGTGAACCCCCACTGCAACACCCTATAACACAACGTTATATTGCTGCAGAAATAATGCTGTAGCTGAAGAAGGATGCTTGGCCCCAAGCCTGGATGTGGATAAATACAGTACAAGCTCCTTCAAGAGGCCTCTCAAGAAAGGAGAAGGGATTCCTAAACAGGAATGCCTTGTGCTAAGCAGCACAACAATCTCAACTAAACAGTTGGAGAAAGCGGAATAGTCATGCAAACCAAAATCCAATATTCAATTCATGTCCTCATATGGCTACCTTGCCCTCATTTTAAACAAATTTGAGCCTTCTTGCCTTGGGACCCACACATTAGGGTTTCCTCCACCAAGGAATCTTCCTCCTACTTGCACTGCGTTGTCTCTATGGGTGATCTCCTCCTCTCATATCAGCGTTGTTGACTTGGTCAAACTTGACCTTGTCCACATGCATTTTTCCTTGTTCACACTTGGGAGTGTAAAATCCAACTATTTTTATGATCCCTTTTCACAACATGAGGGATTTTATTCCTGTTTTTAATATGCATGGGCTTTCTTACCCATTTATTCAACTTCTAGGTGACAAAAGAAAATTCCAATATTCCAATTAGTTGTATGCTAATTTTTGGAATATTACACTTCCATCGGTGACTTTCAACAATTTCTCTATCTACCTTGATTAGCAGATGGAGCACTAACTGATTAGGAATCATTTTTCCTAAATTTATTTAAAGACAAGGATCAACTATTAATTTCTAAGAAAAATAGGAATGGGGCTTTCCTGGTTTCTTGGATGATTTTCCATCTTTCTGCAATTCTTTAGGATGTTCCTATAGTAGGGAATATTACTTTTGTATGTGGGAAGTTTATTCCTGTGGATGAGAATCTTTCCCCTGTGATTGTATTTGTTGTCATATTTCCTCATAAGGTGGTTCAACTTCTATTTTTTTTCCCTCTAATAGATTTTTTTTCTCCTTTTCATCGGCCTATAGCCCTTCTTTATCTGGACTAGGGGTCTCCTCAATTGTGATAAGGGTAGGATAACAAGGATTTGGATTTCCATTATACCTTATCCTTAGAGTGATTTTCCTCTTGGTGTAGATAATATGTTGATAAGGTATACTTGTCTTTGGCTTTGTGGGGGTGATAAGTCTTGCTAATGTAGCTACAATTTCCTTCTCTTCTTGCTCAATGAATTCTTCTCCTTCTCTTTGTTCTACATGGTTGGCCACTTCCTTTTCTTTTTTCTTCTTAGTTGGCCTCTTTTGGCATTTTTCAATCTCTATCTAGAGTTTCTAAAACTCTACCTGGGCCTCTAAGAAAGTGTATTTGTCAATATCCATTAAGTACATCTAAGGAAAATGATTTTGAATATGTTCTAATGCATCTATGACCAATAATTTAATCAGGCCATGATGGGCTAGGTAATTCTACTTACTCTCCTTGACCTTGGTATTCATATCGTTAAGGGATTGGAGAAGGAAGAATGGGATGCTTAACCACTCATGAGTTGGTAGGTTAGCTTGGAAAATTATTTGGTATAGGAGTCTAAATTTGTAAGCATAAACGATGATTAGTCTTCCGTCACAAGAAATGTACTTAAGAACATGGTAAGCTATCTCATCCAAAGGGTAAGTTAAACTTCCCTTCATAATCCCATTATTATCCGCATTTTCTTTTTCATTAGGGAGGTAGAATCCTCTCTTGTAATTTATAGCTTCTTATCATTCATATTTACCCAAATGTAACCCTATTGGGAAAGTGGTGACCCTACTGATTTATTTTTCATCAACATATATTTCCAGACCTTTGACTGCATTGATTATTTTTTTGCCTTCAGGGTGTTGTAAGTTCATGGAAAACTCTAAGGGAACTTCATCATCATATCTTGTGAGATTTTCAAAGAAGCCCAAACACTGACAATTTTATAGGATGGGCATAACTTCAGGGTCCTAATGAATGTTGTTGCTATTAATTAGATTTATTTTGTTGAATCCACCCCCCATTGTGTATGACAATTTCTATAGAAGTCTAATATTTTTTTCACAAGTTTGGATATATTTCTAGGTAGGGGAAAATACTCTACTACAAGAATCAAGGTTTCATGTGGTTGTAGCGGATTATTTCTCGAAAATAAAAGTTCATATTTCCTCAATAAAATTTGAAATAAGCAAATTATCTACCAAATTCATATTATTTAATATTTTCAGAGGAAAGAGAAAAATGGAGAGGAAAAAATTGATTGTTCCTTTATTAATTTGCTTTCCTGAAACATAAAATCTGATTGTTAGTTAATTTCAATGATTAAGTAACAAAATTGATGCTAGATATGAATAAACACATGGAAAGATATTATAATTATATAATTTATGTGTAAATCACCATATTTACTCTTATTTGGAGCCTCTATGAGTTTTTTCAACCGTGGTCTATACTCTTGTAGCAAAACCGTCCCTCTTGTAGTTGCTTGCATCTTGCTCATATAGCTCTAAAATGATGGACTTGATACCCTATAATAAGGCAAAAATCATCGTGGGCCAAGTTTAACTCTTTTTTTTTATACCTGATGTTTAAATGGGAACAAGTGATGAACTTTGATTCATATCTCACTTAAGTGGAGATTATTCCAAGTGGTGGATTAAGAGAGTTTAGAGTGCATCATTTGAAACGACTCCACCTATCAACATTTGTGACTTGTACTACACTTTTATTTTCCATAAAGATATGACAATGACCACCTTTTCGATACCCATTATGCATACTTTTGATAAGACCCACATTGATAAAAGTTGAAGATACATTAAAACACACTTTTTTAATGTATCTTCAACGTTTATCAATGTGGGCCTTCTCAAAAGTATGCATAATGGGTACTCATTGGATGTGAAATTTAATTCTTCATCCAAGGAGTGTCTACATTAGAAATTTGAGTAAAACTATAAGGAGATAAGACAAAAATACAATTAAAAAAGGAAGTTTTCTTCTTTTCCCTCCAAAATTCGTAACTCTTATTTTATTATATTAACTATCATTTTATTATTATTCCTTAGGAGGCCAGTTTTATGACAAAATTTCCTCTAATGAGTCACTAATTTTTTCTCATTCACCCTCACACATGTGGGATGAAATTTTAGACAAAGTGGAGCTTTCTTGCCAAACTTTTTTAATTCCTCTTCTAGTTTTATTCAGCCCTAAACCTAATCCATTTTGTACAGATGACATTTACTTAGGGTCTAAATTAATTTTTAGGGTGAGTATCATAGGGTTTTCATACCTATTTATTTACATTTTCATGACACTAGATGCCATATTTGTTGTGTACTTGCAGGTGTTTTGGGTTCGTTGTTGACGAACATGAAATCTTTTAGTAGATTACAAGAAATCCTGTAACTACTCAGGATCATTTTTTTCAAAACTAGAGTGAGTGATTTCATTGGTGCTTCTAGAGTTTTTGATATTTTTTTGGAGGTTGTAGTCTTCTTTAGGATTGTTTTTGTTTCTCTACAGATTGAGCCTGTAGTATCTCTATAGGCTACTACAGGATTATGTAGTCTCCTGTAGTAGTCATAGGGTTCCCTCATTCTCACCAAAATACCTTTTCAAAATTCCATGGGGACTTGATAATTCATGGAGGAGATGATGGTGTGGATAGCAAAGGTTCTTACTATGACTATGGTGGAAAAGACAGACAATTGAGTTGTTGCAGGGCTAGAAATGAAAAATCGTGAAGCGGAATTCAACACTTGATGCATGGTGATGGAGGAGTTAGATGTTACAATGTCCCTAGTGCTCATCTCTAACTTAAATGCAAATAAATCTCTCAACCTATAACTTTTTCTTGAAACTATTTTATCCTATAAAATTATAGGACTTTCCTATAGCAGTTCAGGGAAGATGATGAAAACACATGGGAAAGAGTTGAGGATAGATTTTTGGTATGGTGGATGATGAAATTAATTGAAAAATAGTGTAGGAGGTATGATCTAGGCCCACTTGGAGTGTTGAATTTTATTTCTTTGGTTGAATCTGTAGATTGAATTTCTTACTGCTCTCTTCCTAAAATATCTGCACATAAGTTAAGGTGAGGCAAAAAAAAAAAAAAATCTTTTTTTTTCTTTTTTTTCTTCTTCTTTATTTTATTTTTTCTCATGTGTGCTGGTTGCCTCATTTCGGCGGGTGTAAATGCAAGATTTACACCAACATTTAAATTGTCTATCTAGGTATGTAAACTCAGAGACGTAGCACAATATATGCTAGAATATGACCTCAGGGATCTGTCAAATAAAAACTAAACTTTTGCAAGAAACTCAAAAGGGCGTCATTCAAGAAAAATGAAGAAGACTCTTCAAAGAAAAATAAACACACTTCGGGTATCTACTTTTGGCTCCTCTTCTGGGTTGAGTTGACTCCTGCAGAAAATCTTCCTCAGTTTTCTAGGGAACAAGGGAATGTAGGCCCCATTCAAACTGACAAACTGTAAAGAATGTGATTCAGGAAATAAAACCTCTTAAAAATTATTGTTATTTTGTAGAGATGAAAAGCATGAAATCAAAATATAAATCACAAGGAAACTTCATTATGGAAATAATGGAATGCTTTAAAAAATAACCGAGACAGTAATACACTGCTTCTCTTAAAGACAATTAAGTACTTAGTTGTAAGGAGAATATGCAATGAGAACAGAAATAGCATAAATATATATTTAACTCTATTTACCCTAATCGAATTAAATGCTTCCTCAAAATATTATGTATAATAGATGCAACATTTAATTACAATGAAGAATTCTATGGGCGTTTGGCCAACAAGATTCACAATATTTCATTACATTGATCCTAGCATATGCTTATTAAGAGTGCAAGAATAAATTTTTTTCTACAATATTGCAGGAATACATATTTTTCTTTCAAAGTGCAGGAATCAGCTTTACATTTATAATAATGATCTTGAGGTAGTTAATTTAAATTAACCAGAAATATTTACCATTGCATTCTGAAAATAATCTTTATTATGCAGCAATGAGACCAGGGCAAGTGCTTAATCGTGTAATAAGAGGAATAATAGATGCAGTAATAAAACATTCGTTATTTAGTTCAGAATTTATAAAAATACATCCAAAAGAAAAATAAGCAAAGTAGTAAAAATAAAGCTTGTGGAATGAATTTAAAAATTAAATGAATTGAAAAAGAAAATGAGCTTATGAAATGAAATTGCATAATTATCATGCTAACTAAAATGCAGTAAAAGAAAATTATAAGTTTTGGGGCAACGGACTGGCTGGTGGGCCTAACAACCCATCTCATTTCCCTTGTAGCAACCTATATCACAATCTTAAAACATGAAGGAGCAATAAAATTTCTTAGAAGTCATTGCCAAATAAACTTATTTCAAAGTAGAAACCAGAACTTCAAGATTTAATGCCACAGAAATTCATTACAAAAGTGTTGCTGCAGGATTCATAAAACAATGTTGTAATGGCTCCAGTGATCTCGTCGAGGGATCATCCCACTGGAGTGCAACTCCTCCTTCACTCCTGCACAATGAAATCGATCCCCTCTATTCTACAATTGATGTGATCTACAAACTACAATCTACCATTCGACCATTACTCCTTACCTACACAACTCCTCTTCTTTTATAATTTTCTTACATTCCATTCCTTAGAAAACCATATGGGGATTGAATACATACTAATATTCATTAATTATGATATCGGTGCAACTATTTATTATTAAATAATGAAGCTGTGATACGAATTTTCTCCAAATACCTCTTCGTATCTCATTAACCATTAATAATTTCTGGAAACCATTTGAGGCTTAGAAATATTTATATACTAGGAAAAAAACCCATGTTCCATAATTTCTTTATTTACCTTCACTGACACAAAAATCGAGGCAGAAGTTGGTAGTTTGAAAATTGTTGACTGTGTGTTTTCTAAAATTCTGGAAAAAACAGTCTTTTTTATAAAATTGCTTAAAATACATATTCATAACTTTTGGAATATTTTGAATCTCAGGAAATAGTTCCAATTCTAGGTAATCATTTATATTTTTGAAAATCAATTTTCTTAGATATCCGTAATTCACCTCCATTCACCTCCATTTTGAGAAGATTTATTAATATGTTTCTATAAGCCCACACATGTGACCTGGGTGCAATCTAACCCATGGGAAGGTGTTCAAATGACATTTCGACATAAAATTCTTTTATATTTTCCCAGAAATGTGTTAATGTATGAAAGCCCCAAATTAGTGTAGGACGTTGTAAAAACTGAACTAGTGCAGGCACAGCTAGTGCAGGAGTCGTTGGTACCTTCCACAAGATTTTATTATTAATGACATTTTTACATTAAAGACCCTTTAATATACAAAGAAATAAGAGTTCATAGATCAAAAACTGTTAGCTCTGAATGCCTCTAAATAACTCAAAAATGCATAAAGAGAATAATAATGACTTATAAATACTTAGTAGAAGCATAGTTATTCAACGACAAGCATAGAAATGTGGAAAAAATAGAGGCTCAACACCTCATGGAATTTTTCAACCAATGGTTCTACCCCAGGTGCCTTCGAAGAGGTTTTCACCTAAGGTTATTTTATTTTTTTCTCTTTTTTCTTTTTCAGACTTACAGGTTGCCTCATGGAGGTTTTCAACCAATGATTTTACCTCAAATGCCTCAAAGGAGGTTTTCACTTCAAGTTATTTTTTCTTCTTATTCTTTTAGTCTCTTTTTTTATATTGGTCAAGGAATGAATGGATTGGGAGCCTTGATGCTCTCAATCAGATCAAATTCCTTTCTTATTGAATTGGAAAACTTAGCCTTGGAGAGGGGCCTCTTGTATACTTTCAACTAGTATCTATTTACCAAGAGTGGAAATTGCTCTCATTAACAGTCTTGATTTTTACCGAGCCATTATTATAACACTTTTCAACTAGATATGGCCCCAACCATCTAGCCATGAGTTTACCATTGAAGCCTTTAAACCTAGAGTCATACAAGAGGACCCTGTTAGCCATCAGTAAATTTTGTCACAGCAAATGATGGCTAAATATGTTCTTAAGCCTTCAAGAAGCAATCTTCATGGAAAACTGCTAGTTCTTGAAGCCTTCTTGGTGTCTTTTATCTTACAAATCATCTTCACTACTTTTTCCACAAAATATTTTTCAAGTAGCCCTGCTAATCTCAAAAGAAGACTGCTTCAAAGCCTTTTTCCCATCATTTCACCTTCATAAATTCCTTCCAAATTTCCTTCATTTCACCCCTTTTTCTTTTTCCTAACAGTCATCCATTCCTCTAAAAAATCCCTTTCCTCTCTCCAATTACCCTTCATTCCCCCTTAAAAGGCTACCAAATCCCCTTTAAACCATTTATTATCCTTCATTTGGTTTAAATTAGGCCTTTTTAGCTTTACCGAAAACATCAAAATGGCCTTAAGACCTTCATTTTTGGTCTAAAGGCACTCCTTTTCAAACATTAGGCTTTAAGCGCCTTCGGCTTAAGCCCTAGACCCTTTCTCCGTCATAAGACCACACCCTATGACCAAGCGCCAAGCCCCCATCGGCCATCGCACTTCGGCGTTTCTTGTTTCCCGGTATCCTTTCTCCGTCAATGGCTCATCTCTGCCGATGGCCATCGCATCACTCCACCACATCGGGCTTCGCCCTTTCCCTTTCCTCCTTCCCGCTTCCAAAATTCTTTCCGCTGATATGCCGATCCTCCAAGTTAATCTCCACCGTTGATCCTCGCCATCCAACGACTCCCATTTAACCTTACCTTTTCACCCCGCCGATTCAGTTTTTGACCCCGCCTTAAATCTCTGCCATTGATCTTCTCCAATCTAACGTCCCTCACTTCCCATTTGCATTTTCCCAAACTCTTTCATTCATTTTCCCCAAACACATTTAGACCGTAGATATATCAGATCTAACGGCTATTAGTATCCCGCAGATCCCAAACCCCGCATATAAACCAAACTCACTACCCGATGAAAATGCTGACATCTGCAGCCGGTCCCACCGCGCATCTCCTCCCATCGCTCTTATCCTCCAACGTAGATCTGGATCCCCTAGATCTAACAGCCCACAATCATCTTCATGCTCATTTCTCCCAAAAATTTTAACGCAAAAAATCAACGCAAAACAGGCAGTATTTGCCCGAAAAGGTGTCGTCCAATCAACCATATCGCGTCCAAAATGACTAAAACCATTTACCTCTTCGATCCTGCGCGAAAACCACTTCTAGTTTCACAAAACTATTTTTCCTTTTTTGCGCCCAATTTGAAATTCAAACCCTGTTCCGCCTGCTTCGCCCATGGAATCCTCCATCAATGCATTCATCCCCCTCTGCACATCTCTTCCGTCTTCACCCCGAGCTTCTGAAGCAGTTTTATCCCAAACGCAGGGTTTTATAATGTTTTAAATGTTTTATTTGCAGTTTTAATGGCGGATAAAATATGAAATCCGTCCCACAACAAATACAGTTGTAGAGGCCAAGGATGAAGATCCTCTATGGCCGAATTCAATGCAGAAAGGGACATGAAGGGCTGAATAGTCAAGTTTTAACCAATGCGTCATGGGCATTGGTGACACAGTGAGCCCTCCAGTGCAAGCCACCTATACACAGCAATCAGATGAATACCAAATAGTGAATATTAGAAAGGAGATTAAAGATAAAGGATTTAAGCAATAAGTTGAAGATTAATAGCCCTAATCCATAGTTTCAAAGGATAAAGCATGAAGACAAACAAATTAAAACTAAAAGTAATCAGCAGAAAGGACAAAAGATTAAGGATGATTCAAGAAAGCCTTAAAGCATACTCAAAAGCTAAATCAGTTTTTAAAGTGAAAAATCATGACATATCAAAAAAGGGAGTGCTTCGAATGACACATCACTGAAGCAATTACTCCTCCAGAAACCAAAAAGGACACCTGTAGTCTACTTTACCTTTCAAAGACACCTTGGCAGCCATCCTGATGACAGAAGCTCTTTAAACTTCCAGGGCAGTTATTATAAATTCATGGGTGGCCTTAAAACTAAATGTTTCACCTAACTTGTCCTAGAAGCCAAGACAAAGTTACTACAGTCAGAAGATATCTCCAAAAGCACACACTTCAGAGTTATTGCCAGCCTACTAGATATGCCTCAAAGTCAACAAAAACTACTGAATGGTATAAACAGTTAATGCAATGTTTATTGAGTAGAGTGAAGAATTCGATGCACTTCTCCTTTGTCTTAATTGATCATTAAGACCATATCTTCCACTACTCCTCCTCATTCACCTATAAATACTCTTTGAAGTTTCATTGTAAAGGGTTGGAAAATTGTTAATTGTCGAACTGTTATTGAGTAAGAGTTGTTGAGTAGTTGTAATATAGTAGGCTGACAAGATAAGTATTGGACTGTACAAATCCATTGGACTCAAGTATGTAACTGGTCTCAGACATCAAATAGATAAGCAGATTCACTGGATCCTGATCTAAATCATTGGTGATTTTTTTCCTTATTTTCACTGTTGCTTCTTATGTTTTTCACTTTGTTCATATTCTCTGATAAAGAATAGGAAATATAGATTAGGATTTACTTCTAAAGTACCCTAATTCTGACTGATAAGCTTTATCTTTATGTTTTCTTCTAAATGTGTGTTTGAGAATGAATCAAGAGAGTATAACCAATCAAGGAATGTTGGTGAGCCCATGTCTTGCTGAGTAGAACTTGAGATGTTGTTCTTGAATAATCTTTTCACTGCATGCTAAGTAGAGTCCTAATCAAGGAAGTTTATGGTTAGCCATGTCCCTTGTTTAGTCTTAAACAATTGTTTTGAAAATTTCCCTTAAGAGTATGCCGAAAGCAGGATAGGTTAAAAGTCCTTACTTGATCTTAGGCTGCCCTTTGTTTATCTTAAATGTTTTCTACTTTCTGAAAGTAGTCTGTTGGATTACTGGTTTGTTGTCTTTTAAAGTTGGATTTAGTAGGAGTATTGCCCAAAGAAGTCTATGGTTTGCCGTGTCCTTTGGCCTGCTCCCAAATCGGTCACTTTGAAAGGCTTTTCTTGTGTAGTGAAGTTAATAGATTCTTAATTGGTTATTATCTTTGCTTCTTTCACCAAACTTCTTAATGTTCCATACCATAAACTCACTTAAAGAGATCTTTTGATATAGATGACTTGCCCCATGGAAACCCTTGAATAGTTTTTGTGCAAGTAAACCTTTTTATGACTCCATAGACCAATGGATTGACACTTTTTCTTGACCTATATTCTCATGCTGAAGCATCCTTCAATTTATTCCCTCCTTCACACTTCACATGACCTTTTCATTTAATGATCCCCAACCAAAAACAAACAAATCCCTTATGCTTCATAACTAGCCTAATATCATATCATGAGTCTATAAGCATATCATTCTAAAACACATATAGAGAGATCACTCTCTGAATACAGGAGGGCTAGATCCTAGGATTCCAAAGTGGTTCTGATGTTGCCTTGTCATTTGGTATGCCAATCTACCAAATCACAGGACCCCAACATAATGGCGACTCCACTGGGGAATTCTGAGTGAATTACATCTTATACATCCTTAAGACCTCAGAAGACGCACAAATCTCCTTAGATTGGTATTAAATTGCTGATGGTGGATAGCAACTCATCTTAAAACATTTTAAATCATCCACCTAGCGACTCCACAACTCTCAATAGACCTAAAGACTCCACTGGGAAACCCATTCTATCATAACATCACTCATACTCAGTCAAGGAAACTTTGAGGATTAAGTTTCCTTGTTAAAGACTATTTTTCTCTAAAGATTGTCAAATTTGGCTAACTTTTCCTTTCTGTCGGTCTAAAATCAATATAGTGGCCACTTCACATCCCAACGTAGCAAATACAAAGTCACTCCACTAATAGAATACTCTAAACAATTTGAAAAAATGCAGTCAAGTTTCATAGCAGAGTTTCGTTATGTAATATCATGTGACCTGGCAGAACTAGAATGTGAGGACCTTCCAAAGGTTATCCTTCTCAGCTCAAAATTCAATGCTAAACCTAATATTAAGAAAATTTTCCTAGACTTGGTGGTTGAAAGATATGAAACTGACATCAAAATGCTGAATTCACAAGAACAATCATATCAATTCAGAGACCCTACAACGTTTTTTGAAAGTCTCCCTCCCCCACAACAAGAAGAAATTTCACTGCTTATTGATGTGCAGGAAAAATATGATGGTGCTTTCATGGACTACACTAGGGATGCAGTGAACCAAGCTATCTGGGATGCAGACAATCAATTAGTCATGGGAGTCCCAGAAGAAGAAAGTCCACATCAGATTTTTGTTGATCCTATATTAGAATACATGGAGGTTTTGATGAACTCAAATTCACAAGTATGGATTCTTTGCAAAAGCCCACCACAACAGAGGTTGTCACCATCTATGGTGACCTTTATTTTAAAGACTCATATTCAAAGAATACCATGGTTATCTCTGACAAGCAGTCAGATATTCTACGCATTTTTGTTACCAATCAAATGGCTGCACTATATTTGCATGCTCAAAGAGATGTGTAGAGACCAGTCATGGAACCATCTGATTGACTGGATGTATTGCAAAAGAGAATTTGTCAGCTAAACATGTAAATATTTCAGAGTTTGATTAGGGTAGGTAGGAATGTCAATAAAGCTCACCCTGTAAGAATTTAGTTAGTTTTGTTTTTTTCTTTGAAAGAAAAAATGAAAAAATACAAAAACAATAGAAAATAAAAAGAGGGCAGATTAGAAAAAGAAGAAAGGTACAGCCCCATACCAAAAAATAAAGAGAGTCTGAAAGTGTGCAAGCTTAAATGCCACTACCAAAGAGGACACTGCGATCTAGTCATACAGCCTAATCATGACTAGAAAGATTTCAATTTACTGTTGATAGGTTAGTGAATCAGATTTTCCAAACAATTTAATCTTGGCTTATCAGTAGAATAGATTAGGATAGAGAGAATGGTTCAAATAAGCTCAAAACTTGAACCAAGAAAGCACAAAAATAATGGCTCTAATCAGACCAAAACTTGAGCCAAAGATAGAGGAAAAGGGTTCAAACATGCTCAAAATTTGAACCAAGACATAAAAAGAATAAGGATGACTCTAAAAAGATCAAAATCTGAGTCATAAGAAGAAAGAAGGATGTTCTTAATTTTCAGATCTTAAGCCTTCACAATTTTGTTGTAAATTTCTATAAATTTCAGTCTATGTGCAGCTTGTTTTTATGCCATAGTCTTACAAAAAATCAAATAGTTTAATCCTAGTTTGTCTGTATTTAACTTTCTGTTTTAGAATATAGAGAATAAGATCTGTTAGACAGCTTAATCCTGACAGATAGTAGTTAGGTAGAGAAGCTAATGAGTTCAACTGTTTAAACTGAACTCATGGAAGTTATAAGGGCAGTATAGATTACTTTTTCCTGCTTTCAAAAGAACAAAATGTTGATGTTAAAAGGTTTGCAAGTCCAAGTGCACCTTATGAAGAAAAAATAATAAGAAAGCAGGTTGTGTAGGTAGTTGTTTGGGCAAAGAAATCTATTTGTTGATGTAATTTTGATCATCCTTCTAAACAACATGATCAAAGAAGAAAGAGGGTTGTCAAAAAGTGCAAGGCATTGATCTACATTCTAGAGATAAATCTCTGAGGTTCTTGACACCTCCAAGGAGCTTCCATCCCCAAGTGGAGCCACTCTTAGCCATCAGTAAATTTTGTCACAACAAATGATGGCTAAATATGTTCTTAAGCCTTCAAGAAGCAATCTTCATGGAAAACTGCTAGTTCTTGAAGCCTTCTTGGTGTCTTTTATCTTACAAATCATCTTCACTACTTTTTCCACAAAATATTTTTCAAGTAGCCCTGCTAATCTCAAAATAAGACTGCTTCAAAGCCTTTTTCCCATCATTTCACCTTCATAAATTTCCCCATATTTCCTCCATTTCACCCCTTTTTTATTTTCCTAACAGTCATTCATTCCTCTAAAAAATCCCTTTCCTCTCTCCATTTACCCTTCATTCCCTCTTAAAAGGATACCAAATCCCCTTTAAACCATTTATTCTCCTTCATTTGGTTTAAATTAGGCCTTTTTAGCTTTACCGAAAACATCAAAATGGCCTTAAAACCTTCATTTTTGGTCTAAAGGAACTCCTTTTCAAACATTAGGCTTTAAGCACCTTCGGCTTAAGCCCCCCCCCCCCCCCCTCATTAGGGAATTTCTGAGGTCTTAAATGGGTCTCCTAAGGAAATAATAAAATAATAGGTAAAGCAATAAAATAATATTTATGAATTTTCAAATCACTTTTTGCACCACAATCCATGTAACCATAGTTAAATTCAATTCAAAAGTTGTACCAAAATAAAATTAATAAAAAAATTGTATTGATGTGACTATAAATAAGAATGAGCTTTTCAAGAAAAAGTCATTATCATTGAACAACTAATGCATTTATCCTTTGTACTTAAATAACTTAAAATAAAATATAAATATAAATTTATAAATTCTTAATTATATTATATGCTATTAATTAAAATTTATATTATTTAAATTGTATAATAACATGTAATTAATATACCATATAAAAATAATATAATATAATAAATGTATAAGGATATGCATTGTTTCTTTCAAGAAATATAAAATGACAATAATATATTTTTATTCAAAAAGTGTGAAATGACATTTATTATGAGTACTTTAATTTGACTTTAAAAGTATTTAGAGCACTACCATGGTTAACCATGATTTTTTATCCACCATTGAGAATGTGACAAGTAAGTACCTTAACTCCGCTAATGCCACCTCAACCATTAGCGATGATGTCATTCCCTAAAATGTGATTGGTTCCCATAAAGTGAATTTTGATTGTAAATTTTCCTTAGGAGGCCCATTTTAGACCTCAAAAATTCCCTAATGAGACATTTTCTCTATCACCATAATACCACGCCCTATGACTAAGTGCCAAACCCCCATCAGCCATCGCACTTCAGCATTTCCTATTCCCGATATCCTTTCTCCGTCGATGGCCATTGCATCGCTCCACCACATCGTTTCATTGCATCGAGCTTCACCCTTTCCCTTTCCTCCTTCCCGCTTCCAAAATTATTTCCTCTGATATGTCTATCCTCTGAGTTATTATCCATCGTTGATCCTCGCCATCCAACGGCTCCCATTTAACCTTACCTTTTCACCCCGCCGATTGAATTTTTGACCCCGCTTTAAATCTCTGCCGTCGATCTTCTCCAATCTAACGACCCTCACTTCCCATTTCCATTTTCCTGAACTCTTTCATTCATTTTCCCCAAACACATCTAGACCATAGATATATTATATCTAATGGCTATCAGTATCTCGTAGATCCCAAACCTCGCATATAAACCAAACTCACTACCCAACGAAATTGCTAACATCTGCAGCCGGTCCCATTGCGCATCTCCTCCCGTCGCGCTTATCCTCCACCATAGATCTGGATCCCCCAGATCTAATGACCCACAGTCATCTTCGCGCTCATTTCTCCCAAAAAATTTAACACGCAAAATCAATGCGAAACAGGCGGTATTGGCCCGGACAGGTGTCGTCCAATCAACCATATCGTGTCCAAAACGACTAAAACCATTTACTGCTTCAATCTTGTGCGAAAACCACTTCTACTTTTGCAAAACCGTTTTTTCCTTTTTTGCGCCCAATTCAAAATTCAAACCCTGTTCTGCCTGCTCCGCCCATGGAATCCTCCATCAATGCATTCATCCCCCTCTGCACAGCTCTTCCGCCTTCACCCCGAGCCTCTAAAGTAGCTTTATCCCAAACGAAGGGTTTTATAATGTTTTAAATGTTTTATTTGCAGTTTTAATGGCGGATAAACTATGAAAGAAATCCCACAGCAAATACAATTGCAGAGGCCGAGGATGATGGTCCTCTATGGCTGAATTCAATGCAGAAAGGGACATAAAGGGCCGAATAGTCAAGTTTTAACCAATGCGTCATGGGCATTGGTGACACAGTGAGCCCTCCAGTGCAAGCCGCATGTACACAACAATCAGATGAAGACCAAACAGTGAAGATCAGAAATGAGATTAAAGATAAAGGATTTAAGCAATAAGTTGAAGATTAAGAGTCCTAATCCACAGTTTCAAAGGATAAAGCATGAATACAAACAAATTAAAGCTAAAAATAGTCAACAGAAAGTACAAAATATTAAGGATGATTAAAGAAAGCCTTAAAGCATACTCAAAAGCTAAATCAGTGTTTAAAGTGACAAATCATGACAGATCAACAAAGGGACTGCTTCGAATGACACATCACTGAAGCAGTTACTCCTCCAGAAACCAAAAAGGACACCTGTAGTCTACTTTACCTTTCAAAGACACCTTGACAGCCATCCTGATGACAGAACCTATTTAAACTATTAGGGCGGTTATTATAAAGGCATGGGTGGCCTTAAAACTAAATGTTTCACCTAACTTGTCCCGGAAGCCAAGACAAAGCTACTGCAGTCAAAAGATATCTCCAAAAGCACACACTTCGGAGTTATTGCCAGCCTACCAGATATGCCTCAAAGTCAACAAAAACTACTGAATGGTCTAAACAGTTAATGCAATGTTTATTGAGCAAAGTGAAGCATTCGATGCACTTCTCCTCTGTCTTAATTGATCATTAAGACCATCTCTTCCACTACTCCTCCTCATTCACCTATAAATACTCTTTGAAGTTTCATTGTAAAGGGTTGGAAAATTGTTAATTGCCGAATTGTTATTGAGTAAGAGTTGTTGAGTAGTTGTAATATAGTAGGCTGGGAAGAGAAGTATTGGACTGTAGAAAGCCATTGGACTCGAGCATGTAACTGGTCTTGGACATCAAATAGATAAGCAGATTCACTGGTAATGTTTTTCCTTATTTTCACTATTGCTTCTTATGTTTTTCACTTTGTTCATATTCTCTGATAAAGAATAGGAAATATAGATTAGGATTTACTTCTAAAGTACCCTAATTCTGACTGATAAGATTTATCTTTATTTTTTCTTCTGAATGTGTGATTGAGAATGAATCAATAGAGTATAACCAGTCAAGGAATGTTGGTGAGCCCATGTCTTGCTGAGTAGAACTTGAGATGTTGTTCTTGAATGATCTTTTCACTGCATGCTAAGTAGAGTCCTAATCAAGGAAGTTTATGGTTAGCCCTGTCCCTTTTTTAGTCTTAAACAAACTTTTTGAAGATTTCCCTTAAGAGTATGCCGAAAGCAGGATAGGTTAAAAGTCCTTACTTGATCTTAGGCTGCCCTTTGTTTATCTTAAATGTTTTCCACTTTCTGAAAGTAGTCTATTGTATTACTGGTTTGTTGTCTTTTAAAGTTGGCTTTAGTAGGAGTATTGCCCAAAGAAGTCTATGGTTTTCCCTATCCTTTGGCTTGCTCCCAAATCAGTCACTTTGAAAGGCTTTTCTTGTGTAGTGAATTTAAAAGATTCTTAATTGGTTATTAGCTTTGCTTATTTCACCACACTTCTTAATGTTCCATACCATAAACTCAACTTAAAGAGATATTTTGATATAGATTACTTTCCCCATGGAAACCCTTGAATAGTTGTTGTGCAAGTAAACCCTTTTATGACTCTTTAGCCCAGTGGATTGACACTTTTTCTTGACCTATCTTCCCATGTTGAAGCATCCTTCAATTTATTCCCTCCTTCACACTTCACATGACCTTTTCAGTTAATGATCCCCAACCAAAAACAAACAAATCCCTTGTGCTTCATAACTAGCCTAATATCATATCATGAGCCTATAAGCATATCATTCTAAAACACATATAGAGAGATCCCTCTCTAAATCCAGGAGGGCTAGATCCTAGGATTCCAAAGTGGTTCTGATGTTGCCTTGTCATTTGGTATGTCAATCTGCCAAATCACAGGACCCTAACAGACCCAATCACCCTCTTGGAAGGCTCCAGTTTTGATGTGATTGTCACGCCATATTTTTCTTTTCAGTTGGAATACTCCAATTTCAAATACACTAGGGATTCACTCAATGAACCTCTGACATATCATGTGCATTCGTGACATACTAAAAAATACCCTTAATTTGACTTCATATTGGACAATACCTCTGAAAATAACATTATTTTAACCCCCTGCCGATACAAGCCCAATACACCTTCCCAATTTGAAAAACCCCTACTTTCACTTATTTTACATATCCATTTTTTCAATAACATTTTTTATACCCCTTTATATTTTTTCATTAACTTTGAGCTCCATTTTTATACCTACCAATATAAAAATAATTTACCCCTATATATCCCCCAATATATTATGTCATTTTTTCATCAATATATATCCCCCAATATGAACACACATGGTATGGTGTTTCTCCCCCAGTGAAGCCCTCATGGTGTAATAAGGCTTGCATTCTATATTCATCTACTACATTCAATTGTTGCAATATTTCATCTTGTGCTTTAGTTAAATCAATATCAAGCTAGGATACCTTCCTTAAGGTGTTATATTAAAATTCGATTGATAACAAATCTTTCTTACTATAGACTATCTCATAGGGGATAAATCTATTAGTGGTATTGCAAGTGGTTTTGTAGGCCCAAGTGACCTCAATAAGTCACTCTACCCAATCCTTTTTGTTATTTTTTTATCACCTTGGTTAGAGTACTTTATAATAATTTTTTGGTAACCTCCACTTATTCGTTTGCTTGAGGGTAATATGGAGTATATCTATGATGTAAAATGAGGTGTTGGTTCGTGAAGAAGTTTTTCAACCACAATTCAAAATATATTCATGCCATCACAAGTGGATTGTAAACAATCATTAATTCCAAGGTGATGTCTAGCACCATAACCAAAGAAGTTTTGGATAAACTTAAAACTTTGTAATAAGGTGATGATAACGTCAATCATATCAAACTTCAAAAATTTAGAGCTAAGTTTTAAAACGTAAAAATGGATGAAAAATAAGATATTATGACCCATTTTATTAGAGTAGATGAAGTTGTCGACTCCATCATAGGATTGGAAGAACTTAAATATCACTTTATCGTACAAAAGGAGTAGTATTTTTGTGTTTGGAGATATTTATTCCATCAAGATACTTGGAAAACGTGTAGCAAGCCTTGGAAGCGAACATATGAAGGCACAAAATGTTTTCCTAGTTAAGGATTTGAAGCACAATCTTCTCAGTGTTGAAAATATGTGAGATCAAGGTTATAATATCTTGTTTGACTCTCAAAAGTGTGAAATTAGAGAAGAAGACTCAGCAACATTGGTTTCAATGGCCACAAAAATACCAAATAACATATATATATTCCAGAACAAGAAAAGCAAAAGAAAATTGCATCCAACCAAAATAACTGTAAGGACAACAAAGAATAGAAGGATAATAATATGGAAGTCATGTTTAATTTCATATGTTCAGGGGGAGATGCCCCAAATACATGAGTCACCCTTTTCCATTGATTTCAAAGGGGGAGAGAAAATGAATTGTAGCATGAAGATAAAGGAAGTGAAGCATGGATACAGGGGGATCATGAGTGTTGACATCAATGAAAAAGGGGGAGATTTAAAAGAAAGAAAAATTGTCATTGATGTCAAAGGGTGAATGGGCCAACATTTGTTTGATTATTTTTGTGCACAAATCAAGTGATTTTTTGTACAAGGACATCCTAGTTTGGTATTCCTTGTCTCACCATTTTGTTTGATAAATGGCATGCATTGTGGGTCCTCTTGGTTGGAGATGTTGAAATTTTCAACAAGAAATATTGAAATTGGCATCCATAAAGGACAAGATTTGACCACATACTAGTGTGGGATTCCAGTCACACGTTGGTGAGGAATTCAGTTACACATTAGTGTTAAATGTGGGCATCTAATTTATTTATCCCTTAAATAAATTGGAAAATAAATTGTAATTTCATCTCATAACAACTTGTATCAGTTAACTAAGTCAAAAAGACTGAGTTAACTCAATAATTTCGAGTTGAGGGTTAGAGGTGATGCATGTAGAGTGATTCTAATATTTTTGAGGTCTAGTTGCAGTTAATGCACGAATGGAGTGCATGTGTAATCAGTTAACTCAAATTAATTGAGTCAAAAACAGTTTAACTAGTTCTAACTGAGTTATGAGCTAGTGATAGGTCCAATGAATTAAAGTATATTTAATTAACAAGTAGTGATGAATCCGATAACTGATGATTCTATTATTAATAGATGCATGCATGTCAATTATGATGAAGACCCAGTTGAGATAGAGGTTAAAGGTAAGTTAACTATCAGTTGTATTATTAGTGAATTGCATGGGCACAATTATAAATTCACAATAAGGCTCATGATGGATTGCGCACTCAAGGAAGGTTGATTATCCTATGTAATAGGGATTACTTTCCTATGGATTGTGTGAGTAAGGCTGGGTGATGAGATTTGGATCAGGACCTAAGTGATAGCTCAAATTTAAAAGTGTTTGAAAGTGCACCAAACCTGAGTGAATGGATATATCTCATTTTCCTAATTCCAGCGCCATGAATGGTTCGAAAAACCAACACCGTATGAAGAAGTTATCATGTTTTGAAAAGTCTAGTAAACTGTAAATTTCGATAATTGACTAGGGTTGACTAGGCATTTGAACATTCTAAAAAAATAATATTCTAGGGAATATCTTTGGAATATTCCTTCTGGGCCAGTCACATGGTGACAAGTGGCAGGGTATTATTGGGCATACATATTGTGGCCCAATGAGAAGGCGCCATGTGGCCAGCCTTGAGGCTTCCACGTGGCCTTTGGACTATGTGTTAAAATTTTGGTTGGGGTCCGCAGGAATCGACCCTGTGATATCCCGTCGGGTTTGTACAGGCTCTACCATCCAGGCTGGATGTAGTTCTTAACATCTACATAGTGTTGTTTCTATTTAAACTTTCATGTAATTTGGTTTGGGGGTTCGGGAATGCCGACGGTCCCAACCCGCCAACGATCCCATACAACATGGTCACATGCCAGCATAAAAACATTACACCAAAATGTTAAAATGATAGTTCAAACCATCCATAGACCCTGCAACATTCAAACTATCACATGTTGATTGTCACAACTAAATACTCCGCGCGGTCAACAGTATAACCCGAGGTTCTGCCTAACCAACGGGGTTTGGGATATGATTCTGCCAACCGTCGCGGTAACCGCGGAACCGAGGTTGGAATGTGGCCACCCCTAACCACTCACTTTAATGTTGTGGTTATCTCTAGCGGAAAATTTAGAGCACTCCCTAAATTTGTGCAAAATTTCCATTTTTTACTCCAGTTAAATTGAAGTCCTCCACATTTAGTGGAGTTATTTTAGGTGAAACTGGACAAATGAGTTGGAGACTCATTTTTTGACCATTCTTGGAGTGTGAATAGTCAATTTAAACTTTATTAGACATTCCAGAGCCATTGGTGAGAGCTGCAGAGACATCAGAGAACTTCAGAGCGTGATTTTGCTTCTGAGAAGTTCCAAGGGCCACCAAGAGCCAACAACAGAATGAGGCCTAGCCAGGGCAACTAGAGGCCATACTCAGGAAAAAAATAGTCATTTTTGGATGTTTCAAACATTATGGAGCCATTGGTGAGGTTTGAAAATCCATCTGAGGACTTTTGAGCATGATTTTTCTTCATAGAAGTTCCAAGGGCCGCCAATGGCCACCAGGAGAATGAGGCCTAGCCAGGGCAGCCAGAGGGCATTCTCATCAAACCAATAGTATATTCTGACTATATTGAACCTTCTGAATCAAATGGAAGAATTTTCAAAAGCTTTTGGAATCTTCTGAAGGCCTAGATTCTTTAGCGAGGTTTTCAGTAAGTATAGAGCCATAGGGTGCCACCAGGTGTTGGGGGCATAACCATAGTAGCCAAAGTCCTTTTCAGAAAGTGAATAGTCTATTTTGACTATTTTGGACATTTTGAATCCATTGAAGCAATTTTTAGAGCCATTTTGAGAATTATAGAGCCGAAAAAGCCACAGGAAAGTTTGGGGCAGCGTGGGGCCAACAGGGGTTGGAGACCTAGATTGGGGAGCCAAAGCTCATTTTGAGAAAATGGTCAGTCTATTTTGGATGTTTGATGTAAGCTGGAGACAATAGAAAATTTTTCAGGGATATAAAAGGACTTATAATGGATTTAGTGCCACAGAGAAGCTCATGGAAGCTTAAGGACACTGACAGTAGAGGTCAAGTCAAAGGGAGCCTAGGTCCATCTCCAGAGAGATAGCATTCATTCCAGGGGTATGATGGTATTCTAAACCCATTGGTACATGTCAAATAACCATTAGAGTTAATTAGAAACTTGTAAAAGAAATTTTCCATCATAATCCCAAAGAGCCAAGTCAATTGACAAGGGCTCAAGGAGACATAGCCCATGACATTCAGGTGAACTCCTTTATTAATTTTGTTGTTATGTGTTGATGATTAATTTTATGCAATTTATTTTTTTTGTATATTATTTTAATAAAAAAAAACAAATGTTTAAATTCCTCACGCATAAATCCTGAAAATAGTTAAAACACATACACCTGAATCAATAATTCAATTTCGCATAGTCAAGTATAAGAAAGATCTTAATTTGTTGTAACTGAATGGGAGGTGCTTGCATAGCATAACAAGTTAGCCACCCATTTCAAATCAGGTTGGTATTAGAGCACAATTTTTCTTGCTCAATAGAGCATTAGGCTTCTTGTTTGACTTGAAAGGTGTTTAACAGTGCAAAGAATTTAACTGTTTGCAAATTGACTGATGCTTACAAGTTTGATTTTGCTAGAGGTGAAGGGGAGCTACTACTAGCTAATTCCAGAAGAGGAAAAAAAGGAAGAAGGCTTAAAGCATTCTCCTTACCCAAGGTACCTCACGAAAACCCTTGAAGCACAAGAGGGATGGTTTGCGAAAAAGGGCTGCTTGAAGAAGAGATACAAGCTGCAGAAAAGAGCTTGAATCTACAACCAAATTGTTAAGAAGCTTTGTCAATTTGTTTTTGAAGATTTTTGTATTGTGGTTGAATTTCCTTAATTCATTTACATAATGATGATAGCTTCATCAAGTGTTGTTTCTAAATCCTCCTTTGCAAGACTCTTTGATAAAGAGATGAAGCGGGACTTCTACATCCTGAATGATATGGTGCAAAGTCTGTATGAAGATGGAAAGGAAAGAACTAGACTTCATGAGAAATTGGTTACTATGAAGCAAGAGAAAGAAGGACTTCTTCAAAGAATGCATGAGATGGAGATGCAGCTCCATCATGCCCAAGAGGACTTAACCAAACACATGCTTGAAGCAAAGGTAAATCACTAAAATTTGTCTTTAATTTCTCTTCAGATAGATTTGTAGGTTCATTTGAAAAACACACTAGAGGTATAGGGTCCAAGTTGATGTTAAAAATGGGCTATGAAGGCAAGGGTCTAGGAAAACATGCACAAGGAATTATTAAGCCTATTATGGTTGAGGAAAGGCCTAAGAAGTTTGGTCTAGGCTATGTTCAATGTTATGGAAAAAAATCTACAACCATGAAGGCATTTGAGACAACTCCAAGAAGAACTTTTGTTGCAAGTTCAAACCCACAAACATGTCAAGAAGTTTGTTTTCAAGTTGAATTCCATTGTTTGAAACCTATGTTGTAGAAAAATGTTTGTAGACATGCCACTTATGCTGAGCAAGAGAGTTCTGAAAACTATCAAGACATGAACACTGATGTTGGTCTTCAAAAGAAAGATGGAACCTCTTTAAGTTCATCTCCTCAAGAAGGCAAAAAAGATGGACATGAAAAGCAAAATTTGAGGTATAATTCTTCCCACTGTCAAGTTGATTATGTTTATGATGAGCATGACAAATTTGCATGCATGAAAGGAAGAAAGATTTGTTTTTCCTATTGTGGTTTGTGTAACCATGAAGTTTTAAAATGTTGTTAGAGGATGAAGGCATACAGGAAACAGTCGAAGCGAAGGCAACTTGCACAGAAGATAAAAAAGACTTGCACACATTGCTAGAAGAAGGGACATTTTATTGCCCAATGTTGGACATTGCTTCCAACCAATCATCCCAAGAATTTGAAGCAAGAGGATAAAAATACTGGCAAAAATGGAACCAAAGATTCCATGATTGATGTGAGAACAGATGTTTCACAAGAAGAAGATTTTAAATAGGAAAAATTGCCATGGAAGTGACTTGGTAAGAAGTAGTTTGACTTCTTAGCTCAGTAAGACATACATTCATTTTTACATATGCAAATTGTAGTCATGTATGCATGTATTTCTATTGAAAACTTATGTTTGTATAAGACACTTTCGATCGATGATCAAGGAAGTGATGTTCAACTACCTTCTATTGAAGATTTCTCACCATAAATTTATGGATGAGCAAGGAAGACTCAATTCTTGACAAGAGGACAAGAGCATCCAAGAAGGGAAGTGTTGACTACCTTCAAGTTGGGGCTCAAAGGCACTAAGCCAAGAAAGGAAAAGTGAATGGAGGTTTGAAAGGTGAGGATGTTTTACTCTCATTTACTGAATAGATAATCAAGTCTTTTTGGGTCTAAAAGATTCCCAATGGGGAGGAGTGATCAGATTTGGATCAGGACCTAAGTGATAGCTCAAATTTCAAAGTGTTTGAAAGTGTGTTGAAACTAAGCGACCAGATAGATCTCATATTCCTGATTTTAGCACCGCAAATGGTTCAAAAAACTGACATCGTATGAAGAATTTATTGCATTTAGAAAAGCTCAATAAACTGCAAATTTCGACAATTGACTAGGGTTGACTGGGAATTTGAACAATCGGAAAAAAAGAATATTCTAGTGAATATTGAAGGAATATTTTGGGGAATATTCCTCAAAATATTCTTGGAATATTCCCCAAAATATTCCTTCCAGGCCAGTCACATGGTTACAAGTGGCAAGGTATTATTGGGCATATGGATTGTGGGCCAATGAAAAGGCACCACGTGGCTAGCCCTGAGGCCGCCACGTGGCCTTTGGACTGTGTGTTAAAATTTTGGTTGGGGTCTGTAGGAGTCGACCCCGCGACTTCCCGCCAGGCGTGTACAAGCTCTACCATCCACACTGTGTGTAGTTCTTAACCTCTATAGAGCGCTGGTTCTATTTAAATTTTCATGTAATGTGGTTTGGGGGTTCGGGACCGCTGGTGATCCCAACCTACTAGCAGTCCCAAAGAACATGGTCACCTTCCAGCATAAAAACATTACACCAAAAAGTTAAACCGATGGTTTAAAATGCCCACATACTCCACAACATTCAACCTTATCACATGTTGACAGTCACAACTAATTACTATGCACAGTCAGCAGTATAAGTCAAGGTTCTGCCTAACCACTGGGTTTGGGTTATGGTTCTGCCAACCGTCGTGGTAACCGCAGAATGGGGGTTGGCATGTGGCCACCCCTAACCACCTATTTTAATTTTTTGGCTATATCTAGCATAAAATTTAGAGCATGCCCTAAATTTGTGCAAATTTTCCATTTTTGACTCCAGTTAAACTGAAGTCCTCCACATTTAATGGAGTTGTTTTAGGTGAAACTGGAAAAATGAGTTGGAGACTCATTTTTCAACCATTATGGGAGTGTGAATAGTAAATTTCAACCTTCTTGGACATTCCATAGCCATTGGTGAGGTTTTTAGATCCATCAGAGAACTTCTGAGCATTATTTTTCTTGAGATAAGTTCCAAGGGCCACTAGGAGCCACCAATAGAATGAGGCCTAACTAGGGCAGCTAGAGGCCATAATCAGGAAACCAATAGTCATTTTTGGATGTTTCAAACATTATGGACCCATTGGTGAGGTTTTCAGAGCCAAATGAGGACTTTGGAGCATGATTTTGCTTCAGAGAAGTTTGAAGGGCCATTAGGGCCACCAGGGGCTAGCAGGAGAATGAGGCCTAACCACGATAGCCAGAGGGCATTCTCAGCAAACCAATAGTCTATATAACTATCTTGAACCTTATGAATCCAATCGAAGGATTTTCAGAATATTTTGGATACTTCTGTAGGCCGAGATGCTTCAGGGAAGTTTTCAGTGAGTCGAGAGCCACAGGGGGCCACTAGGTGTTGGGGGCGTAACCAGAGCAGCCAAAGGCATTTTTCAACAAGTGAATAGTCTATTATGATTATTTTGGACATTATGAATCCATTGAAGGGATTTTTAGAGCCATTTGGATAATTTTATAGTTGAATAAGCCACAGGGAATTTTCGGGTAGCCTAGGGCCAACAGGGGTTGGAGGCCTAGATAGGGGAGCCAGAGCTCATTTTGAGCAAATGATCAGTCTATTTTGGATGTATGATTTATGCCAGAGATATTAGAAAAGTTTTCACGGGACAGAAAATGAATTCTAAGGGATTTAGTGCCACATAGAAGCTTAGGGAAGCTTAAGGGCACTGACAATAGAGGTTAAGTCAAAGGGAGCCTAGGTCCATCTCCAGAGAGATAGCAACCATTCCATGGTTATGATGGTATTATAAACCCATTTTTATAGTGAAAATAACCATTTGAGTTAATTAGAAACTTGTAAATGAAATTTTCCATCATAATCCCAAAGATCCAAGTCAATTGACAAGGGCTCAAGGAGACGTAGCCCACGACATTCAGGTGAAGTCCTTTATTTAATTTGTTTTTATGTGTTTATGATTAATTTGCTGCACTTTATTCTTGCTATATATTATTTTAATTAGAAAAAACAAATGTTTAAATTCCTCACACATAAAGCCTGAAAATAGTTAAAACACATACACCTGAATCAAGAATTCAATTCCGCACAGTCAAGTATAAGAAAGATATTGATTTTTTATAACTGAGTGCGAAGTGCTTGCATAGCATAACAAGTCAGCCACCCATTTAAAATCACTGGGCTAAGTAGGGGTTGATAATTGGCTAAGAATTGGTCAATTTTTTTTGAGAATTTCTAGTCATTTTTTAGCAGGATCAGGGTGAGACGATCAGTAGAGTGCAGGAGTTTCTCGGTGTGAGAAATAATTGTATTGTTTCATGATTATTTGACTATGTACAATATATGATAGAGGGTTTTTTAGCATGTGCTTTCCCCAGATACACCATTTTTTGTGTGATTGGTTATTTCTTTCTCTTACTTTCATGTGATTGAGAGATCATGTTTTATATTATACAAATATTGTAGAAGGATTCAGTATCTTATTTTAGTACATAACAAGATCTGATTGAATCCATTTCAATATATTTTCTATATAATTTCTACATGGTATCATAGCATCAAGAATCACAATAGAAGAGAATAAATTGAGTTTGTCTTGAGCAGGCTCAAATTTGCATATTTATTCTTTAGAATCTAGTAGCAGATCAAGACGTCTTTCAATGTCTTGAGACTTGAATTTTCACTTGAGGGAAATTAAAATTATATTGCATGGAAGGAATGGATGGAGGTAGTGTTGAAGGAAAATGGGTTGAAGGAATTCATAAATTTTGATATTCCCAAGCCTGTAGTAGCACATGCCCAACTTCTTGATGCATGACAGAAGAAGGTAGCAAATGCGAGAAGGATCTCGTTAGAGGGAGTTCGAGATCATATTGTCTCGAGTCTCCATGGGAAGATGAATCTATATGCTATGTGGAAGGCCTTGAAAGATATTTTTGATAATATCAGTGATCAAAGGAAGTTGGCATTGAAGGACAAGATCAGAAAGATCAAGAAGGAGGCGGGCAAGACGGTACCAACATACTTGGCGAAGTTCACTCAATGTCGAGATGAGCTTGGATGTTTTGGTGTGACCATAGCCAATGATGACTTGGTGAGCCCAACAATTCTAGGCCTTCCCAAGAGCTAGCATAGTTAACAGGAATATGTGAATGGGAGGGAGAAGTTACCAGATTGGGATCGTTTGTGGTTCGACTTGGTAATAGAAGAGATAAGGCGGAGCACCAGAGACGAGACCTCCAGTACCAACAAAGAAGAACATTTTGCATTGTTTAGAAAAGGAAAGAAATCTAAGAGAAATAAATCCCAAGGTGAAGAGGACAAGAGAGACTTGTCCAAGATCAGATGTTTTCACTGTCATGATCATGGGCACTATGCTTCGAATTGTCCACGGAAGAAGTCAAGCAAGAAGGATCATGCACTTGCAGTGGGTGAAGCATTGGCTTCATAGTTCGAGCTTGAATTTACTCCCATTGCATGCATGGCCAGCATTATAATGGGATGCATGTGGTATCTAGACAACGGTGCCTCGTTCCATATGACAGGGAATAGAGATATATTTAGTGACTTGGAGGAGAAGGACCTCCAGCAGAACATAGAGTTTGGAGATGACAACAAGTATAGTGCGACTGGCATAGGTATAGTTCCCTTTTAGAGGGAGTCTAGCTCCCCTCTCAAACTAGCAGATGTTTTGTATTTTCCAGGCCTAAGGAAGAATCTTGTCTCCATATTGGTATTGAAAGACCATGGTTATGATGTGATGTTTAGAAAAGGAAATTTGTTCCTTAAACACATAGCCACTGGAATTTTGAAACAGATTAGTGCAAGATTCAATAACCTGTATGCTCTCGATGTCGATGATGAACGAAAATATTTGATAAAAGTAGTGGTTAATGACTTGGTGGTTGACAGGAATAAATTATCCCTCAACATGTAGCCTCAGAAGCAGTGTTAGAAGGTTTTGGAGCAACCACAATTGGATAAAAGGATAGGAGACCAAGTGGAAGAGTCCACTCAAGCAGAGACCTCTAGGAGGGAGAAATTTCGAGCCAGAAAGGCAGACGGAGTACATGCAGCTATACCTCCAGGTGTGAGTTGGGGCAATGTGCAGAATTAATTGTAAGAAGAAATTTGGGTAGGATTGATTGAGATGGTGTGTCTCATGGATCAAACCTAGCTACAAGGAACCCACTATTATGAAACTAGCTCCCAAAATAGAAGAAAAGAGAGATCAGCGCCTTAGAAATCAGACACTTTGAAGGTGAAACCTCCTTTACATTACATAAATGGAAAAATCTAGGATGATACAAATGATAAAACATCATTTCTATATATAGGAGTCCATGGGGTCACAATATAATCCTAGCCAACCTAAAAAAAATAATGTAAGGGCACAACAATAACAATAGTGGGCTTTTATGGGGCACAATAATAAAAATATGGGGACTACAGGGGTACAACAATAAAAATAAGGGTGCTACACTAAAAACAATAAGGGACTTCACTAGTAATATAGGAACCTAACATGCCCCACTCCTTCAAAAAAGTGTTGTCCTCAATGCTTGAGTAGCTCTAGATGCTTCTATATAAAATTCTCATCCTCCCATGTGGAATCTTCAGCGGGTAAGTTCTTCCACTTGATGAGATACTTTGAATTGATCGATTTCATAGCTGTCAAGTTCTTGTTTCCATGGTTACTTTAGGTTCCAATATGATTTTTCCTCCCTCATCAAGTTCTAGAAATATTGTTTGAACTAGAATTTTGTCACCTATAACCTTCTTTAAGCATGAAACGTGGAAAAATGAGTGCACTTGAGAAGAATTTGGAAGCTCCAATTTGTATTCCATATTAATAATTTTTTGTAACACCTTGTAAGGACCATAGTACTTTGGCGATAATTTATTATCCTTATTAGCTTTCTTGAGGAACATTTGTTTGTATGGTTGTAGCCGTAAAAATACCCAGTCTCCTACATCAAAACTTCTCTCGCTGTGATGTTGATATGCTTGTTGTTTCATTCAATTTTGTGCCAAATTTAGGTTATCCTTTAAGAGTTGGAGAACTTGATTTTGATGCTCGATGTGATCTTCCACTGCTTGAACCTTAGAATTTTCTCTTAAAGATGATGTGATGGACGGTGGATGATATCCATAAAGTGCCATAAATCAGGTAATTTTTGTTGCAGTATGGAAGGAAGTGTTATACCACCATTCAGCTAGAGGTAACCACTTCACCCATTGTGTTTGTTTATCAGATACAAAACAACGAAGATATCCTTCCAAACATTTTTTTGGTTTGAGGGGTCATGACCCAAGTTCAAACTTAAGGTTTACCAACAAACCAATGTACTAATGGCCCTTTTGGCAATGTCATGCTTTCACAGGTCAATTTCTCACCCGAAGTAGTATGGGAGGGTGTTGGAACCAGGTTTTCGCACCCTAAGAGAGAGAAAGTTAATAAAAGGGGGCACCTTTAGACTTACAGGTTTGCGTTGGGGAAGCCCTGACTTAGCAACCCTTAACAATATACATGTCAGAACACTGATGTGAAGCTCATAAACCATTAGATAACAAGTTAACAGAAGCAAGGCGACAAAACATAACCAGATCTATGCATTCATTCATTTCTAAAGCATCGCATCCACATGTGCATCGATTAACTATCAATATTCAATACAGAGACATAGTCTCAGAAATGAACATATAGTGTAGCTATTAATGTAACATGAAGATACTCAGATATCAGTAAAAGGTTCTTTTCATTCATCAACACTTCAAATTCTACTTATAGACTCTTTACCAGCCCGCACACACAGCAGGACTTAGGGTCTCTGCACACACACACAGCAGGAGCCCTTACAACCCACAAAACAGATATCATAGATCCAATATTCATATCCAGAATTAACCAAAACTTAGTATTAGACTTTATATATCCATATATTTATATTATATTAGCCTGCACTACTCTATGGTCTGCAAACTGTGGTTTGCAGAAAATTGGTCTACCCTTTGACCCATTATAGTTCATTAGGGGATTTGACCCACCCCAAAGCCCCTACGCTAGACTAAACTATTAAAAAATATTACAAAATTGCATCAAAATTTTGATTAGGGGACCCCACTCCAACAGGCCTCCAACACGATCTTATGACTCATCCCGAGTCACATCAGCTGTGGGGTCTTCATATTTTCTTGGAGTTGCTCGACGATGGCAGAAAATGGTGGTAGGACATCTTCACTCTGTGCAGTTGCATTCTGCGCAATTTTACCAACTTTTGGGAAGTCATTCCTTCAATAGCCGCAGTGACGTTATCCAAATTCTGGTTCAACTTCTTTACTGCTGCGTCTAAGTCATGCGAGAGCTTGAGTGCTTCAGCTACCCATGGCTTTAGATGGTTGCTGAGGACCTACTTCTTGTGTCGGAGCTCCTCAATTTCGCCTCTTATAGCATGGCTGGTACGAAGACGTGCGAAGTGTTGGGCTGCCACAAGGGTGGGCATGGTAGCTTCCATTTACTCAAAATCCTGCTCTTTCTGGCGCAACTCTTGGTTGAATTGTCGAAGGAGGGGATTGCGCTAAATCATGGACCAAAGTCCCATAGTGGTGTCTAGCAACTCGGAGCCCTTGGTGATATGTGCTGAAATACTACTTGTTGCTTCCTTTACCAGCGTGGCTCGCTGGGCGCACACCTCAGGAGGGGTTTTGGGTTGCAGCTTGGCTTGCACCATAACAATCTGTTGTTCCAAGTCTACTTTGATGGCTTGTACTTATGTCCTGGATGCCTTTAATGTAGCCAATTTTACCACAAAAATTGATCTAATAGGCTACTTGATCAATCAACTTCATGTAGCTATTTCAAACCTAATCTTTTGACTGAGGCTTAGCCTCCTTATCCTGAGAGGGCTCTCTTAAGGGTTAATGATTTGGATAAAAATATAGATGGTTAACTCTATTTGAGTAATGAACAGATAAATGATAGATATAGATTGAGAATCACACTAACATGTACACATTAGGCTTATGGAGTCAAAAATTTCAGTAATCCAATGAATCTACTTAACATGGAAGTTGAGGCATATCAGAGTTTTAGTCAAGAGATAAACACATATGAAACTGTAAAAACACAGTCAGTTCATTTATATAGGAAGTCAAAGCATCTAAAATATGAATTCTGAGTAATATAGATAAACACCACTATAATAGGATAATAAAGAGATGAAAATAGAATAGGAACACACTAAAACTCCTTCTGAATCTCAAGTTGGTTAAGTAGAAAATCTCTGCATTAGCTGAAAACCAGTCAATTACAATAAGAACAGTTTTGCCAAAAATGTCCAACCTGTACTAATTCGACCTCTTGGCCTTTAATATACTTCTTAAAACATGAGATGATCTTCCTCTAGGCTAGATACATCGAATTTATGACTCCTGCCACCTTGCATAACCATAAGACATGGAATTTATTACAAAAAGACACCTAATCTGTTTAAACAGTCCTATTCCAAAAAGGACTCAAACTACTTATTGCACTCTATAACAACTTTATCTATTCAAATTTACATCATTTCCAAGTTTATCATCACATCATTAAATCTAGATGATGGGCTTCAAATCTTCATGACCATATTGCTGACCTCCACCAAAATAGGAAACAGTCCCCTATTTTATAGGCATAAAGTCTTGTGCATTCTTTGAACATTATGACCATCATGTACTCTTTATTTAGAGGTCCTTAGCTATTTGAAGTTGATTTGACACATCCCAAAACTCCTCCCTAGGCTCTAGTTATCCAAAACCACCTCCAAAGATATTACAAAAAAAGTTGTAATGTATTGTGCTACGAAAACACAACAGTTTTGTAGCGCCTTTGTAACATTGCCATTTTAACGCTTATTCTTCAAATTTTTTACTTCTTTCCTCCAATATTGTCTTAATTACCTTTTAATACATCCTCAAAAACAAATTCAGTTCTTGATTAATTCTTTTACCCTTCAAAATCTGCTAGAAATGAGCAAGAAAAGCTGCTACAACAGTTTCATAACACTTTTCTCGCTTTTTTACACCGTCGCGCTACGAAATTGCCGAGTGCGCTTGTCAAAAAAATTAAAAAATGAAAATCGTAGTTATGCCAAAAACTGAAATACACCGTCTCGCAAAATTTAAAAACCATATTAACTATAAAAACACAACATCATTATAGCTTACTTGAGGTTCCTTCTTCATTTGCACTTGATTTAGCTATTGGATCTTTAGTCACTGTTATTTTAATACCTCTCTTTTTTTCATCCTAAATCAACTTCTCAAGCCGCTCTAAGTCCTCCACTTGATATTTAAGTCTTCTCGTTAGTAGCTCTCAAGTGACTATTTATTATTCTCGACAAACTTGGCTTCCTTTATTGTTGGGACCTGTCATTTGAAAAAATTCTCTCGCACTACTTGGAGTTTCGAAATAGAATCAGCTTTTCCTAATTCCACAATTTCTTCATCCTTTTAAACTCTGCTTTCTCGATACTATGCTTTCTAGCCCCTTTCTCATGACAACAATTTCGATTTTCCAACCTCAATTTTTCCTTAAGATGTTGAAACTCGTCATTTCTTCTTTTCCCCTCTTTGTTTTGTTCACGTATGCTTCACCGTAGGTGATGAGAGATCAACAACTTCTTTAGGAGATTTAGGTGTCTTAGTGGGTTTTTGAACTTCCTTTCGCCTTCCCTTAGTTTCCTAGCATGCCTTGTCATAGGCTTTCTTGCTTGAAATATGAAAGTTGCATCTCCCCAATGAACTCTAGCTTTTTGGAAAAACCCTTTTCGTTTATGCTCATCTTCCCCAATGAACTCTACTTGAAAAATGGGTGTCTCCTCTATGTCAATAGCATGACGAATGTCCTCTATATTTCCCTTTGCTACCGGGTTGTCTTCTAGTAACCGTATTTCCTTTTGATGCCACTACTTGGCTTCTAGTTACTCTTTTGATTTCCTACTTAACGATAAATTTTTTCTATTTTGCATATTTGAAAACCTTCGACCTTTGTTTTGCAAGTGATGGAGTTGGTGTATCAAGCATTTCTATCTGCTATGCCCTTTTCTCATTTTGTTTCCTTGGTTTCGCCTGACCATAGGCTGACTTGATTCTACTTCGGTGGTGATGGAACTATTTTAGCTTTATGGTTTCTTGTAGGGGTTAGGGTTCCCACCTCAAAACGATTTATAAACAAGAAACATGACCAATCCCTTCCTATCTTTTGAAGTTCATCTAAAATCAATAACTTCATTAAACCATGATGAAACAATGATGTTTCACTCCCTTCGACTTTGCTTGCACCTTATCGCCATCTTTGGAATGCTCCTACGCAGATAAAAGGCAAATCGAGTGAAATCTTAGAGAAGTGCAAATTGAAATGATATGAGTAAACCTTGTGATATCGCCTTCACATGTGAAATACTTCCGAATGTTGAGCAATAGCTTTGAGTAATTATCTTTGATGTAGCCTCTAGGGATAGCATTATTAAGATCCAAGTCTGTGTGCTTAGGCTTCATAAATTATTTACACTACTCCATATCAAATTTGAAGCTTTTAAACCAAGTTTATTGACCGCTTATATCTCGTAACAACAACAATAGTCTCCGGTGTAATAGATATACTTAGCATCCCAACCTTAGTAGTTGTTCCATTAAAATTCATGGCAAATTATTTGGATACCTGTGTGAGAGCCCGCAAATTTTCACAAAACCGTAAACCTACTTTTCTAAATGCCTCCATCATGGGTCTTCATTGACCTCATATCTTTGGGTTCATGCCTTAAGCAATGTCCTCCTCGTGTATTTTCTTATCTTTTTCCATACTTTTCGAAAACCCGTAACCTCGCTTGATAAATTGTATCAGCCTTGCTTGAATATATGTAAAAGCAGCCTCGATTGATAAATTTGTATCAGCCTTGCTTGATATGGGTTTAGAAAACCTTTATATGAACTGGCCACAGGTTTGGTTTAACACTTCAGAGCTCAGAAATTTTGAATGGAGGAAAAAGGAAGACGAGAATGACTAATTAGGAAAGATTTTGAAATTTAAATGTCATCTCATAACTTAATGATGCCTTATTCATAACCTATAATGACAATGATGAGAGCAAACGTGGGTGAGTACATCGAATTTCATTATTACCTGACTCATCATACCACTAACTTACCCTTTCCCAATGGTTTCTGACATTTTCCAACTCATCTGACAAGATAGTTATAAATCCGCACTTTCGTAGCACCTGCAGTGTAATTTTTCATGTTTGCGCTACAAAACTATCAACGTTTTCGTAGCACAAAACAACTTTTTTCAACGGGTGGCGCTACGAAAATAAGGTTTTTTGGCTAATTGAACTGTTTTGACCCGAAAATTTAGGAAATGACCCAAAATTAAAAATAATGAATATTTGACATGAAAGAAGTTTAAAAAGGACTTCATTTTTACTTAAGGATGAGCTTTAAACCATAAAAATCTAAAAACTACCCTTGACCAAACCTAAATTGACTTCTAAACCCAATTTTGAACCATGAAACTTTGTAATCTTATCACAATGATGTGCTAAAATTTTTGGGTGATAACAATCACCAAGCCCTCAACCTTGGCCTGTGGTGCATCAAAGGTAGGAATGACTTCCAGCATGTCTTCACATAACCAGTCGATCAGGTTCTCTAACTCTGCTTGTTGCGCAACTGTCATGATTTGTGTTTCCTGATCTTGGGTGGATTCGACAGTTTTGGCAGCAATTGTCTACTTGGCCTCACTTGGCTGGTGCTGTGCTTGGACTTCTCTATTTTGGAGCTCAGCAGAGACGAACAAGTGGAGAGCGTGAAACTACCCATTCATTATTTTTGCGATGCCGAGGCCAACTTCCGCACATGCTTGGACTTGCTTGCACAGGGCTAGTGGTTCTACTGTCAATGTGGTGCCTGGGAAGGGGAAACTCATGCTCTCAGTGGTTGTGATAAAGGTTTTCATTGGCAGGCTCGCCTTAATCGGCATCGTCTGGTTCACGCTCGCTTGAAGGGTATCTACTTTGAGCTGGAGCACCTGCAACCTAGACTCTAAAGCCTCCATCACGGCCTTTTTTTATCTTCCAGAGCATTCCATCGATCCTCGGAGATATTAGCAATGACATCTGTGATATTTTCTAGATCTTCCTCTGTCAATGTAACATCCACTCCTCCTCCGGTCTTGTCGACCTTGCTCTTCTTCCGCAACCCTTTGGGAGGCTCGCCAATGCACTTCGTTCCGCATGGGGACTCCACACCCTCCCCACCAAGTCCTTTAGTCTCCACATCCCGTTGAGGATCTTGCTCCACCCCCTTGGTGGCATCCTTGGGGGTTTCCTTAGTAGTTGCTTTCTTAGTGGAGCACACCTCAGTCTCCTTCATTGTGCTTGGCGGGACAGTATCCTTTGGCGGTGCATATTTTCCAGATGTAATATTCCCAATTATTCATGAGCTAATTGGAATATTCATTTTTGTTTTATTACTTTTTTTAAAGAATAAAAGAGCAAAGGAGGTCCATAATACTCCTTAATAATGAATAAATCAATGCCAAATATGAAAAGGCTAAATCTTGGCTGTTAAATCAAGCACCCTTAGGTGTGAAAGGGGCTGGAACATTTTGACTGGGTCAACCTTGACCAGATCTATAGTGTTGTCATGGAGGAGTGGCCATCAATGAGGTACAATGCAGTTTTAGATGGAGATGATTTGTGTGAAAAGAGTGTTATCATTAGTTGTGGTTTAGGGTTTGCAAGCTCTTAACTTATAAAAAGAAGAGGATGGCAGCATTAGAAGATTTTTGATGTTTATATTTCTAAATATATGGTTTGTTTAGACACATATCTTTCTCTTATTGTTTATCTTAGATTGAATGCTCTTTAGCATTGGGTGTTCCCAATCAGGAATCCTACCTCTTCCCATTAAGTAGCTCTTGGGAGAGTTTGTATTGCATTGTCCACTATCTGGCTTAGGTCCAAGCTTATTCTTTCAACTACAGCACAGATCCTATTGAGGGTTTGTTTTTTTTTGCAAGCTACAGCAAGTGGAGACTAGATCTTTCAGATCTAGGTCATTTCAGTGCTCCTTTTCAGTGGAGGAGGTTTCCACGTCATTGGGAAGACAACATTGGAGGGTTTGAGCATAATTTTCAAATCTTGGCATGAGGCCAACCAAATTTTGATCCCTACAACACAGTTTACTTCTATATTTTTGTTATTTCTATAGGTGTAGTTGCAGGGTGGTTCAGCACACCATTTGGAGAGTTGATTTTCTAGTGTTGGGGATTTGCCCTTAACTTGAATATATATTGGAGGAGGATATTCTATTGATCATATCAGATCGTCCACACTTTCCAGATATGTATTTTTCAGTAGATCTGTAGTCTTAGATCTCATATCTACATCTTGTACTTGGTATTTTGCTGAAAACCCCAAGGGGGTTCTTTAGAGGAGCTTATATAGTGCATGAATCTGATATAGATCTAAATTTTTATGCACATAGTAGCTCTATATCTGATGTATAATCTACTACTATTTCATAGGTAATAAAATAATGTTTTAAGGGTTTTCCAGCTTTAATATATGGTTTCAGCACCTCTTATTGAGGGATTTTCTTCATTGGATACTTGATTTTCTTGTTATGCCTCTTATGGGCCACTTCTTAAACATATTTTGCTGCTATAATAACAAATGAAAGGTCTCCATATTATCCTCTTACTATTTAAATGACTATCTGCATTATTTTTCCATCATTCTACATTTTATTGCTTCTTTTCCCATTTGGGAATCTTATAGTGGTATCAAAGCATCATCTTGGCATAGCCTATGCATTCCAAAAGCTAATATGTCTTCTGAAGAAGGAGAGCCTCTTACTGATAGAGAAAACATGTATCAAAATTTAAGGCACAGAAAGTTTGATTATACAAATGATAATGAAGACAAGGGTAAAGCCCCTTTATCTAGAGGTGAAGATGAAGAAAAAGAGTTCCCTAAGAGCCTTCTTAGAGCCATGCAAGACATTTCTAGAGAAATCACAGAGATGAGAATGGACAGATTCAAGGAATCCCCTAAAGGATTTCATCATGGAGAAGGCTCTGGCATGTCTCACCACTGGAATGATCAACCAGTGCATATACCACAAGTTTCCCAATGCTCTACCATGCCTACATTTTTGGTTGTGGGAAATGAAGGGTTTCAAGAGAAAGAATCCCTTGAAGACTATTTTGAATAATATGTCTCAAAATCAGAGATTCAAATATCACTTGAGTTTCCAGAAGTTTTTTCAAATAAATGACAATAGAAGACCGAGGCATCATCATAAAGGTGGTGGATTCATTCAGAATCATGATCGACACCACACTATGGGTAGATTTTTTTTACCCAATTTTGATGGGTCATCCAAGTGTACTGCCAAATCTTGGGTAGAAAAACTTTACATCTACTTTTAGTTGAACAAGGTTCCAGAAATGGAAGCCATTAAGATTGCAGCGCTACACCTTGAAGGTGAAGCACATGACTGGTGGTTCCATGGCTTGTCTACATTGGTTCATGCCAATGTGACTACTTATTCAGAGTTCACTGGAAGGCTAGTGGAAATATTTGATAAAATACATCTAGAAGCACCATTCATGAGGCTTGCAAAGTTGAAATAATCAGGCAATGCAAAAACTTACATCTCTGAATTTTTAAGACTTTTTGTTATGGTTCCCGATTTTTCTGCAGCAAGAAGGGTGTACATTCTCATTGATGGGTTAGATGAGCCTCTTAATGGGTTGGTTAAATATACCAAGCCCACTACCCTACATGATGCTATTGAAAGGGCTAGAGACCTTCAAGATGCCTTGCCAAAAGAAAATGCAACATTTCAGCATAAGCCCTCTTTTCCTTCAAAGGGAAAAGAAGAAAAGGTTGCTCCTTCTAAGGAGAGTCAAAATAAAAAACCTCTTGATAATAATCTCTAGAGAGATCTAAGAAGAAGGAAGCTTTGCTTCACTTTCCAAGAAGCTTGGGCACCTAGACATAAATGTGCAACTGGGAAAGCACATTGCATAGAGGTCTTCTCAGATGATGAGGAGGAAGAAGAAGAAGAACAAAGGAGGGAAAACAATGTTGACATAGCAGTAGATGATCCACCACTGCATGAAGGTGAGGATGGGGCAATTTCTCCAATTAGAAGCACTCTTGCATCCTTAAGAGTGATACCCAATTATCATGAAACTTCCACACTAGATACAGAGATGAATTTGCGTAGTGTAAGCAGGGATATGATGATCTTATCTATTATTCACATGAGGATGATTCATGAGACATCATTATCTTGTGGTAAACCCCCTGGGAGACCACCTGATTCAGATTTGGTGAAATATGTCTCACATATTGATGCTCCTTTCATAGATCCAGAAAGGATGGGAGCATTATAAGGCAATGATACAACGTTGGGAGTCTTGGGTAGGCTCAAGGAGGAGGGAGACATTCTCCTAACATCATCATTACCAACTCTCATTTCAGATTCTACATTGTGGGAAGAGAATCATGGAAGGAATGACCTTCTAACATGTACCTTTGGCATGGGAGATGTCAAGGAAGAGAGTAGCCATATGACAGACATTTTTGTTGATAGATCATTAGTGTCGTCACTATGGGAGATTGATCCATATTGGAAATCCCAACTATTAGTGGGTTACTCCAAGGATCTTCACACATGCATGATACTTGATGACAAGCTACATGAAGAGGGCTATTTAGTCCAAGAAGGATTCATCTACTATCATGGTAGGATCTTCTTATCTAGAGCCTCCAAGCTCAAGGAGAAGTTACTACAAAGAGCTTATGAAGAGTTCTTTTTCAGCCACACATATTCCATGAGATGCTAAAATATCATCATGAGAATCTACGCTTGTAAGGGCTTCGAAGGAGAACTATATCAGCATTTCCAAAGATGCATGTACCATGTGGAGTTGGGACAACAACATAACTCTATAAAGGAGTTAATTCAGCCACCTCTTTCTTCTTTTGAGAGAGGAGATACATCTATGCACCACTCCATTTGTTTAAGGAGGAATTTTGGTGAAGAATATGCTCATGTAAATAATGTTCCATTTGATTATTGTTTGCATTATTTTACCATGTATATGCATGCCATAACTCCAAGGAGGAGTACTATACCTTACAAAATTCATGGCCAACTTTGGGCCACAAATTTTTTTGAACATGGTCACTCCCATGGAAATCAAAGCGAGATTTTGTTTCATGATTGGTGCATTCGTAAGGCACCAAATATATCTCACACTTTCAGCCATAGTGAGATGAATTGGGCAACAAGTAAGTGGTGGGGAAACAACTTACCACATCATGATTTGATTCAGTCAGGAGATGCACTACGTTGGTTCAACATGTGGGACTATGACCCACCTCCATATGCACAAACTTATGTTTGTATGTATGTAGTTTTGATCCCATACATTGATGATGTACTTGTAATTTTTATGGGAATTTATGGAGGGAGGATGGGAGGTATGTATGTGCCCTATGGGATGGATATTCTCCATGTACTTCATGCTACATGTTTCAGGGAGAACATTGGGAAAACCATGTTTTTTTCATTTGAGCTATTGTCTCCTTATGGGATGGATTATTTACATCTCATGAGAAATTTGGAGGAGAAATTCATGGAGGGATGGATTGGTGAACACTTAGCTTATGGAGGAAGCTTATCACATGTTGGTGTCACCAATGGAGGAGGAGAAGAGTTGTAGCACTCACCTTGTCAGTTGCTTGAGGAAAAGAAACATTTGGGAAGGGAGGACTGTAATATTCCCAATTAGTCATGAGCTAATTGGAATATTCATTTTTTTTATTACTTTGTTTAAAGAACAAAATAGAAAAGGAGGTCCATAATACTCCTTAATAATGAATAAATCAATGCCAAATATGAAAAGGATAAATATTGGTTGTTAAATCAATCACCCTTAGGTGTGAAAGGGGTTGGAACATTTTGACTGGGTCAACCTTGACCAAATATACAACGTTGTCATGGAGGAGTGGCCATCAATGAGATACAATGCAGTTTTAGATGGAGATGCTTTGTGTGAAAGGTGTGTTATCATTGGATGCGTTTTAGGGTTTGCAAGCTCTTAACTTATAAAAGGAAGAGGATGGCAACATTAGAAGGTCGTTGATGTTTATATTTCTGAATATATGGTCTGTTTAGAAATATATAATTTCTCTTGTTGTTTAGCTAAGATTGACTGTTGTTTAGCATTGGGTGTTCCTGATCAAGAATCCCACCTCTTCCCATTAATTATCTCTTAGGAGAGTTTGTATTTCATTGTCCACTATCTGGCTTAGGGCCAAGCTTCTTCTTTCAACTACAACATAGAACCTATTGAGGGTTTGGTTGTTTTTGCAAGCTCCAGCAAGTGGAGACTAGATCTTTTAGATCTAGGCCATTTCAGTGGAGGAGGTTTCCACTTCATTAAGAGGACAGTATTTGAGGGCTTGAGCATCATTTTTAGATCTTGGCATGAGGCCAACCATATTTTGATCCCTACAACGCATTTTACTTCCAGATCTGCATTATTTCTGTAGGTCAAGTTGCAAGGTGGTTCAACACACCATTTGGAGAGCTGATTTTCTAGTGTTAGGGATCTGCCCTTCACTTTGAAGATCTATTAGAGGAGGCTATTCTATTGATCATATCATATCAGCCACACTTTCCATATTTGTATGTAATATTCCAAATGGGAATCATGCAGCAATACTAAACAATACTACAGAAAATAACGCAGTTCAGCCAAATAAAAGCAGGAGGCCAATATGAGGGCTCAATATTTAGATATAAATTAGAAACTTAGATTTACAATGAGGCCCATACAATGTATAACATGAAATAGAATACTGAAACAGAAGAAACCCTTAAAAAGAGGTGTTGCAATCACATGTATTCACTGCAAAAATGCTTGACAGCATTATTTTTATTATGCTGCAACAGTTTTTGATTACAACTTAGATCTAGAGAAAAATAATGCATGAACATTCAAATCTATGACATATCCATACACTATAGAGTCTCTACTTTACATACCCCTTGGGGTTTTCAGCAATACATGGAGTAGATCTGAGATCTAAAGCTGTAGATCTACAGAAATATTCAGAAATTCTGAAGTAAATACAGGAGTATCCAGATCAGATCTTAATATAACATGGATTAGATCTGAAATCCATGGATCACCACAGTGAAAGGTAGATTCCTAACACTAGCAATCTCTCCTCCAAGGTTATGCCAAAATCCCTTACAACAGTACCTACAGAAAAATGCAGATCTGGAAGATAGACTGCGCTGTAGGGTTCAAGATCAGTTTGGCCTGATGCCAAGATGTGGATATGATGCTCCAATGATCCAATACACTCTTGTCAATGGGATAGAAGGCTTCCCCACTGAAAAGAGGCACTATAATGGCCTAGATCTGAGTAGATATAGCCTACACTTGTTGCAGCTTACAAGGACAATCAAACCCTCAACATGATCTACGTTGTAGTTGGAAGATGAAGCTTGGCCAAATGCCTAATAGTGGACAAAACAAGCAAGACTTTTCCAAGAGGCCTCTCAAGGAAAGAGGTGGGATTCCCGATCAGGAACGCCCAGTGCTAAACAACACTATTCTCTGCTAAACAACCAAGAGAATGATATATGTCTAAACAGACAATATATTCAGAAATATAATACAATCAACAACCTTCTCCTCTTGTCCTCCTCTCCCTTTTATAAGATAGAAATCCTGCAAAACCCTAAACCATCTCAATGATTTAGCTTCTTTCACATGTGCCACCTCCAACTAAGACTGTGATGTGCATCAATGAGGTTCATCCCTTCTAGGAAGTGTTTTTGATCTGGTCATGGTTGATCCAGTCAAATGTCTCAATCCATTTCACACATAAGGGTGTTTTATTAAGATAGCCCAGAATTATCTTTGTTCACATGTGGCATTGATTTTGTAATATCCCAAAATGGGGATGCAGAAATATTTGAACAAAATAGTAGTGTAAATTAACTCATAAAATGTGAAAGGAACACATAGCCATTAAATGAATGTTCAACAGCAAAAATAAGTTCCTCTATATCATCCCAAAGTGGGGAAACACAGCTATATGGGCCATAAAAAATGTTATTTTCTGGAAATTATGCTATAATTTTGAGAAATAGCACTTGAATCCCTTAGCTCATGCATTATGGGACTCACATCTAGAAGGGGATCAAAAAAAAATCCCTTTTGATGTGTTAAACATATCTCTCGGTCTCAATATGGCTTAAAAACACTAAAATCCCATGACTTAGACTATACATAGATTTTTGAAGCAAACACACCATGATTATAAGAGGGTTTATATTATATTATGTGAGGAAACCATATATTTGGAGTTTTATTACTCAAATCATAGAGAAAATCCGAGATCTAGCCTCTTTTATACATTATGAAGATAACCCGACAAGGCTTCCTTGAGAGAATGAGTACATAAGAGTAGATATGCAGATATAGATCTGAAATAACGTATTATAGCTGAAGCTCTACATATATATATCTAAATAATACAATAAAGTGATGAATATCCTTCTTACTAGATTTCTGGGAGAAGGGTTGACCCTTTCCCTAAGAAACTAGCTCAAGAACAAGGTTTTAACCCTCTTACTACAACACTGCAAGAAATGACGCAGTTCCTACAAGGGACTACGTTGCAGGAGATTTAAAATACATTGGCCACATGCCAAGATCTGAAAATTAGCTCAAAGTATTCCTCACTGACTTCCCAAAGGAAGGAAGGCTTCCTCCTCTGAAATACAAGCTCCGGAAGTGGTGTTGAGAATTCCCACCGCAACACCCTACAACACAACGTTATACTACTGCAGAAATAATGATGTAGTTGAAGGAGGATGCTTGGCCTCAAGCCTAGATGTGGGGAAATTTAGTACATGCTCCCTCAAGAGGCCTCTCAAGAAAGGAGAAGGGATTCCTAAATAGGAATGCCTTGTGCTAAGCAGCACAGCAATCTCAACTAAATAGTTGGAGAAAACAGAATAGTCATGCAAACCAAAATCCAAACTTCAATTCATAAGATGTCTTGCTACGGCTACCTTGCCCTCCTTTTAAACATGTGTGAGCCTTCTTGCCTTGGGCCCCACTCATTAGGGTTTCCTTCACCAAGGAATCTTCCTCCAACTTGCATTGCGTTGTCTCTATGGATGATCTCTTCCTCTCATTCCAGCGTTGTTGACTTGGTCAAACTTGACCTTGTCCACATGCACTTGTCCCTGTTCACACATGAGAGTGTAAAATCCAGCTAGCATTATGATCCCTTTTCATGTTATGAGGAATTTTATTCTTATTTTCGAAATGTATGGGTCTCCTTACCCATTTATTCTTCTCCTAAGTGAAATCAGAAAAAATTAATATTCCAATTAGCTGCATGCTAATTTTGGAATATTACAGATTTATTCATTGTCTTAGGAGTTTTTATTGTCCTCCTTTACACATTTATTCATGCAACAGGAAAATGAAACAAAATTGTATATTCCCAATAGCTTGGGCTAATTGGGAATATTACAGTCCTCCCCCCCAAAATGTTGCTTGTCCTCAAGCAACTGATAAGGTGAGTGCTGCAACACTTCTCCTCCTCCATTGGTGACACCATCATGAATTAAGCTCCCTTCACAAGATAAGTTTTCACCAATCCAACCCTCCATGAATTGTTCCTCCAAAGTCATTATGAGATGTGCATAATCCATCCCACAAGGAGTCAAGAACTCAAATGAAACAAACATGGTTGAACCAATACTCTCCTTGAAACATGTAGCATAAGGTACATAGAGAGTCTCCATCCCATGTGGTACATACAAGCTTCCCATCCTCCCTCCATACATAGCCATAAAAAGTACAACTATATCATCAAGGTATGGAAGCAAAACTACATATATACAAACATAAATTTGAGCATGAGGAGGTGGGTCATAGTCCCACATATGATACCATCGCAGTGCATCTCTTGCCTACATCAGATCAAGGTATGGTAAGTGGTTTCCCCATCACTTACTTGCTGCACATGTCATCTCACCATGGCTGAAAGTGTGAGATATGTTTTGCGCCTTTGGGAAGCACCCATCATGAAAGAAAATCTCCCTTTGCTCAACAAGGGAGTGGCCAATTTCAGAAATTTTAGTGGCCCAATGTTTGCCATGAGATTTACATGATACATCACTCCTCCTTGGAGTCATGGCCTGCATAAACATGGTGAAAGAATATGAAAAATCATAAAATGAAACTTGCTTTACATGATCAGATCCTTCACCAACAATGTCTCTCATACACATGGAGTTGTGCATGGATCTTTCTCCTCTTTCCAAAGAAGGAAGAGATGGCTGAAATAACCCTTGCATAGAGTCACATGGCTGCCCCAACTCCACATAGTTCATGCATTCTTGAAAATGTTGATGTAGTTCTTCTTTCAAGCCTTCACAATCAAAGCTTCTCATGATGATGTTGTAGATCTCCATGGAGTACATATGGCTGAAACAGAACTCTTTGTATGCTCTTTGTAGTAACTTCTGCTTGAGCTTAGAATCTCTAGACAAGAAGATCCTACCATAATGATAGATGACTACCTCATGGACTAGACAGCCCTCTTCATGCAGCTGGTCATCAAGCATCATACAAGTGTGTAGATATTTGGAATAATCCACCAACAATTGGGATTTCCAATACAGATCTAAACTACTCAACAATGACAGCGCTAATGATATATCAACAGAAATGTCTGTCATGTTTCTGATCTCCTCCTTGACACCTCCTATGCCAAAGATGTGTGTTGGAAGGCCATTCCTTCAATTATTCTCCTCCCACAGCGCAGATCCAAAAATGAGAGTGGGTGATGATGATAAGGGAAGAAGATCTCCCTCTTTCTTGAGCTTACCCAAGTTTCCTAGCGATGTAGCTTTGTTTTAAAGTGCTCCAATCCCTCTTGGATCTAAGTTTGAAGCAGAAATTTGTGAGGTCTTCCCCACAAAATCTAAATCAGGTGGCCTCCCAGGTGGTTTTCCACAAGGCAAGAGTGTCCTGTGCAAAAATCTCATGAACATAATAGATGGGACTATGAGGTCCTTGCTTCCACTGCGCAAATCCATCTCTATTTTCTGTGTGGAATTTTTATGTGAGGGGTAAGTATGCATGCCTTTGATCATTTGATATTCACCACTCTTCTTTTCCACCCATTCCATTTGCAAAGCCTCTCGATCAGTGGTGACTTTCCCCAATGTAATCAACCATTGAACACCCAAAATAACATTGGTGTTTGGTATGTCAACTAAAAAGAAGTGATCAACCAAAGTGCAGGTACATATGGTGACTGAAATTGATGGAACATAATGCATGCATTGCATTGTTCTATCTCCTGGGACCAAAACAGAGAATCCCTAAAAAGTATCAGTAGGTATTTCCCTCCTCTGCACAAGATGGGCATCAATGAAGTTGTGGGTAGCCCCACTCTCAATCAATACAGAAACCCTCTGATTCATTATTGAACCTTGGATTCTTAAGGTCAAGTACTTAGGTACTCCTCTCAAAGATGCAAGAGTTCCTCCAAGAAGATCAAATTCTCCATTTCCATCTCTTGATGGTGTTGGATCTCCTTCAACATTGTTAGCGCTGTGACCCCTTCTTGGTTCATCATCTTCATCTTCTTCAAGATCTAAGAAGACCTCTATGTAATGTGATTTTATAGCAACACATCTATGCCCCGATGCCCATGATTCTTGAAAAGTGAAGCATAGCTTCTTCCTCCTTATATCTCTCCAGACTTCATCATCAAAAGGCTTCTTATATGATCTCTCCTTTGAAGGGGCAGCTTTCTCTTGCTTTCCTTTGGAAGGAAAAGAGGGCTTGTGTTGAAATTTTTCCTTTTCTTTTGGCAAGGCATATTGAAGGTCTCTAGCCCTCTCAATGGCATCATGAAAGGTAGTGGGCTTGGTAGACTTTACCAACCCATGAAGAGGTTTATCTAGACCATTGATGAACATGTACACCCTTCTTGCTGCATACAAGTCAAGAACCATAACAAATAATCTCAAAAATTCATAAATATAAGACTCTGTATTACCTGATTGCTTCAACTTTGCAAGGCTCATGAAAGGTGCCTCTGGATATCTTCTGTCAAATCTCTCCACCATTCTTCTAGTGAACTCAGAATAAGCAGTCACATTGGCATGACCCAATGTAGACAAGCCATGGAACCACCAGTCATGTGCTTCACCTTCAAAGTGCAGCGCTACAATATTGATAGCCTCCATCTCAGGAACCTTGTTCAACTAAAAGTAGATGTCAATTTTTTCTACCCATGCTTTGGCAGAACACTTGGATGACCCATCAAAATTAGGTAGAAAGAATCTGCCCATAGAGTGATGTCGATCATGATTCTCAGTGAATCCACCATCTCTATGTTGATGCCTTGGTCTTCTTTTGTCCTTCAAGTGACGGAACTCACAAAAACTGGAAGTCGCCAAGGAGAGTTTTTTCACTAAGACGTGGCTCTGTCGCATTCCCCTTTCGTTATCCCATGTGGCTTTGTTAATTTCCCTTTAAATTTATTTGTCAATTTCAAAGAAATTGACGAATAAATAATTCCACAACAAATTTCCAATTGTATCTTCTGGATATTACATGTATATATATATCTGAACCCTATAATCCATGGTTATGCCTTCAGCCTTATATAACTGTTCCCGAAATTTTTATGACTATTTCAACCTTTTGTAAACTTTATAATAAACCTTTGATATTTGATTTATAACCCGAATAAATCATTCAACAATTATAAACAACTGGCTTTGGAATAACACGTAGATCCGGCCCCACCTATATCCTGTGGACCAATCAACGTGGGCGTCGTACCTGACTAAATATCATGCATCTCTGTCGAACTAGGACCGTCCGATGACCTCCTCTCGAATCAACGGCTCGGACTCATTCCGCTCGGCGACTTCGATCCTGTCGTTAACGCGCGAAATATACAGAAAGGTGGTTTCGTCGGACGTCAAATCTGCTACGTGTCGATTTCTGTATGGAATCGCTCCACACTCCGGTAATACCGCCTCCGTGCCAAAGGTGGTGCGGAACGGGGAAACCCGCCTTTGCAAATCCGTTTCAGTTTTCCTGCTACAGTAATAAACTATGGTTCCATCGGGGTTCGAGCTCCTTTGTATCGATTAACTCCGGGTTTCAATACGGTTTATTCGATAGAATTTGATGCAACTATGCACTAAAACAGGGTTATTCTTTTATACAGGAAAAGTCACCAATGTTAACCATGATTTTCTATACAGAGCACGCCACGAGGGTTTTTAAATGCGCAGGGATTATTCAAATGGATTTGGAAATCAATCAACAGAGATAGGGGAAATCATGCAGGAGTTCATCACTTCTCAATTATGCAATCTTTTCACACTTAAGAATTTGGCACGATACTGAGGTAATGCACAGAACTATTTAATTGGAAGCGATTTTAAATACACAGAGTTACTGCAGAATTCCTCTACTCTTTCTCTTCTCGTTTATGTCTCCCCCATACATTCGAGGTTTTACAATTATATACATAGATTGATGACTCTTCGGTTCCTCTGAGAGGACCGTTCTAGAAACCAACAGTCTAACTATAATAATTCAATTAACTGAAATATGACAGCTAGAAAACTAAGCTATTCGACTTCTTATGACTCTAACTGATCTAATAACATAATCATCTAAGGTAGTGACACCCAACTGTGACAATTCGACGGTTAAAAACCCTCCTAGCCACAACATGTGGACAAAACCTCCTACATTGTTGGCGAGTGTCTAATTCCCCTGCATCAGACTCCCGAGGGCAATCTTCTTCATGGGCTCCTGTCCATGAGCTCCTCCACTGATCTGCCCATCCTCTGCAACATGTCTTCAGTGATCCAAGTGGCATCTTCTTCTGGTTTATCCTTCCATTTGATCAAGTACTGATAGTACTCCTGTCCTCTGGTCTTCCTGAATGGCCTCTTATCCAATATCTTTTCTGGTTGCAATGGCTGTGCTGGTGGTAGCTGTTCTTTCCATTCAATTTGTTCCTTGTCTGCTGACCCTTCTTCTACTCCATTATCTTCATACTTACATAAATCTGCAACATTAAAAATGGGAGATATTCCAACATCAGGTGGCAATTCAATCTCATAAGCATTTGCAGAAAACTTCCTAAGTATCTTGCATGGTCCAATCTTTTTGAACTTCAATTTGTTGTACTGCTTCTTTGGGAACCTCTCCTTCCTCAAGTGTGCCAAAATCAAGTCTCCTACTTCAAAATGAACTTCCTTTCTGCTCAAATCTGCTCTGCTTTTGTATTTGATGTTGTTGCCTTGTAGTTGTTGTTTCACTTGTTCATGTATGGCCTGGATCTCTGAAGCAAATTCCTCACCATCTGCACTCCTTAACTCTGCTCTTCCCAGATTTCTTAATTCTGATATTCCTCTGGGATGCATTCCATAAACAATATGAAATGGACTCCGCCCTGTGCTTCTATTTGGTGAATCATTATATGCATATTCTGCCTGAGGCAAAATATGATCCCACTGCTTGGGATGTTCTCCTGCAAGACTTCTTAACAAATTTCCCAGACTCCTATTCACTACCTCAGTTTGTCCATCAGTCTGAGGATGACAAGCTGAGCTGAAACTTAGTTGAGTACCAAGTTTCTTCCACAATGTCCTCCAAAATTGGCCCACAAATCTGGTGTCTCTGTCTAAAACAATGCTCCTGGGCAACCCATGCAATCTAACAACTTCTTTGAAAAACAAGTTAGCAACATGGGTGGCATCACTAGTTTTATAACATGGAATAAAATGTGCCATTTTGGAGAATCTATCCACCACAAAAAAGACTGCATCATTCCCTCTCTGAGTCTTGGGTAATCCTAGAACAAAATCCATACTCACCATGTCCCAAGGCCTGTCTAGAATAGGCAAGGGAGTGTACAATCCTGCGTTCTGGCTCCTTCCTTTGGCATATTGAAAAATCTTGCAATTCTTCACAAACTTGTCCACTTCTGTTCTCATCTTGGGCTAGAAATAAAAGTGACTCAGCTGTTCATAAGTCTTATCAGTACCAAAGTGTCCAGCAAGTCCACCACTATGCTTTTCCTTGATCAAATTTTCTCTCATGGAGCATTTTGGTACACAAAGTTGGTTTTTTCTAAATAACAAGTCCTCCTGCAGGAAATAGTCCAACCACTGACTTCTATCTGTCAAAACAGGGTTACTACATGCCTCAAATGCTTCTCTAAAATCAGGATCTGTTTTATACAATTCTTTGAGAAAATCGAATCCTGCAACTTCAAAATTAGTCTCTTGAACAAGAAAATGTCTCCTACTCAAAGCATCAGCTACTTTGTTGGCTTGGCCACTTATATGTTTCAAAACAAAATTAAAAATTTGGAGATACTCAACCCATTTAGCATGCTTATGTTTCAACTTGGGCTGTTGTACAATATACTACAAAGCATGATTGTCAGAATATAATATAAATTCTCTGGACATCAAATTGTGCCTCCACTTCTTCAGTGCTTGAACAATGGCATAGAATTCCTTCTCATAAGAGGAATACTTTCTCCTGGTGGCATTCAGATTTTCACTGAAATAGGCTACAGGCCTATCATCCTGACTCAAAACAGCCCCAATGGCCTCCCCACTGGCATCACATTTTACTTGAAATGGTTTGGTGAAATCAGGCAGAATTAAAACAGGCTTCTCTGTTATTTTTTTCTTTAAAACTTTAAAATTTCTCTCTACTTCAGCAGTCCACCTAAAGGGCTGTTTGCTCTTCTTTATTGTCTCAATTATGGGTGCATTAATCTTACTGAAGTTCCTTATAAACTTTCTGTAAAAGCTAGCAAGTCCATGGAAACTTCTTACCTCAAAAACATTCTTGGGTGAAGGCCACTCCACAATCGCCTTAACCTTTTCTGGGTCCATCTTCAATCCTTCTGCGGAAACAACAAATCCCAAATACACCAACTCTTCCTTCATGAATGAGCACTTCTTTAAATTTATCAGCAGTTTCTCTTGGTGCAGCTTCTTCAAGACATGACTAAGATGCCTCAAATGTTCCTCTTTAGTTCTGCTGAAAACTAATATATCATCCAAATACACTATCACAAATTTACCAATGAATTCCCTCAATACTTCATTCATGAGTCTCATAAAGGTACTAGGTGCATTTGATAACCCAAAAGGCATTACCATCCATTCATACAGTCCTTCATTTGTTTTAAAAGCAGTTTTCCACTCATCACCCTCTCGAATTCTAATCTGATGGTATCCACTCTTTAAATCTATCTTTGAGAAGTATTTAGCACCACTCAAACAGTCCATCAAATCCTCAATTCTAGGCAAAGGAAATATGTACCTGATTGTGATCTTATTGATTGCTCTGGAATCAGTACACATCCTCCAGCCTCCATATTTCTTTGGGCTTAATACTGCTGGTACTGCACATGGACTCAGACTTTCTCTAATCAGTCCTTTGTCCACCAATTCCTGTACTTGTCTCCTGATTTCTTCATTTTCTTTGGGAGTCATTCTGTAGGCTGCCTTATTTGGCATATTTGAACCAGGGATAAAATCTATCTGATGGCTGATCTTTCTCACAGGTGGCAGCTCATCAGGTAAATCATCCACAATAATGTCACAATATTCATCTAGCATCTTTTGAATTTCTACTGGTAAATCAGAAATCTTTGTGGAAGTAATAACTATTTTAGGCTTACAAACTAAAGCAAAGCTTACCTCCTCTTCTTCTATCTGCTGCAGATATTCCTTCCCGCTCAGCAACAAGGTCTTTGGATCAATCACTCTGCTGGATGGCTCTCCTTCTTCCATGGGAATCAATATATGATGTACCCCATCTTTGAAGAACTTGTAAGTGTTCTTCTTGCCATCATGCACTGCTGCTCTGTCAAACTGCCAAGGTCTACCCAGCAGTATATGACACACATCCATAGGCATTACATCACACAAAACCTTGTCCTTGTATTTTCCCATTTGCAGCTCTATTTCACACTGTTCTTTCACAACCAGCTGGTGCCCTTTATGCAGTCAGGACACCCTGTAGGGAGTGGGGTGCTCCCTAGTCTTCAGCTTCAGTTTTTCTATCACCTCAATGGAAACCAAATTGTCTGTGCTGCCACTATCAATGATTAGCTGGCAACATTTCCCTTGGACTTTGCATATGCTCCTAAACAAAGTCTTCCTTTGTGCAGGTTCAGTGACTTCTTTGGTTTGTTTCAACAGGACCTTATTAACCACCAAGGACTCTCCCCTCTCTGGAAGAAATTTTTCTTCAATTTCTGCTTCTTCTTCAATCTGGGCAACAACAACATTTCTTGGACCAGCACCCACATTCTCTGGACATTCATAGTGCTTGTGTCCCACTCCTTGACATCTATAACACCTCAGCTCTCTGCCTCTGCCTCTGTCCCTGCCTCCTCTTCCTCTTCCTCTGTAAGAACCCCTTCTGCCCCTTGCATCATCCTCTGTAGATGCATTCTGAGGTGAGCTACTGTCAGCTCCATCCTTGGGTGTAGGCTTTCCTCTACCACCCTGACTTCCCTTCCCACGGAAAGTACCTCTCTTCTTGGCAGACTGTTTTCTCAGGAGTTTCTCCTCTGCTTTCAAGGCCATCTGATAGGCCTCTTCCACTGTCTTAGGAGACAGAAGACCAATCTCATCTTGGATTTCTAGTCTGAGACCATTCACATATCTGGCAGTCTTCTCTGGTGTATCTTGGAATTTCCCAGCTCTTATGCTCACTCTGTAGAATTCTTCTGTGTATTCTTTTACTGTCAGCAACCTCTGTCTCAGGTTCTGCATTTGTTTATACAATGTCAGCTGGTAATCACTAGGTAAGAATTTACCTTTCAATTTGGCCATCATTTTGGTCCAGCTCTTAATAGGTTGCTTGCCAACTCTCCTCCTTTCTGCCTGCACTCCATCCCACCAAAGTGCAGCATGTCCTTTCAGCTTTGTCACTGCAAACTTGACCCTTTTATCTTCACTTATTTCTTCATAATCAAAACACTTGTTTAGTTCATTTATCCAGTCCACCAGCTCCTCTGGATTTTTTCCTCCTTCATAGCTTGATACTTCGATCCTAGGCTTAACTGCAGACCCTAGAACAGTTCTGAGGAGCCTCAGGTCAGGAGGAATTTCAATTTCTTCTGCTGCTTCTGTTTCAGGTTCGCTGATGTCTTCAGGATCTCTGGTCTATCTTCGCTCCATGGCATCCATTCCGGCCTCGACCCTCTGCAACACCTCCAACACCTCTGCGTTGGCTACAGGTCTCCTCCTGCCAGCACCTCTACCAAGTTGGATTGCCATGTCAGCAAACAGCTCAAACTTCCCGCTCTGATACCACAAATGACGCAATCACCCAAAACTGGAAGTTTCCAAGGAGAGTTTGTTCACTGAGACGTGGCTCTGTCACATTCGCCTTTCGTTATCCCACGTGGCTCTGTTATTTTTTCTTTGTTTTTTTTTTATTTGTCAATTTCACAGAAATTGACGAATAAATAATTTCACAACAAATTTCCAATTGTATCTTCTGGATTATATATGTATATATATATATCTGAACCCTATAATCAATGGTTATGCCTTCGGCCTTATATAACTGTTCCCGAAAATTTTATGACTATTTTAACCTTTTGCACTTTATAATAAACCTTTGATATTTGATTTATAACCCGAATAAATAGTTCAACAATTATAAACAACTGGCTTTGGAATAACACGTAGATCCGGCCCCACCTATATCCCGTGGACCAATCAACGTGGGCGTTGTACCTGACTAAATATCATGCATCTCTGTCCAACAAGGACCGTCCGATGACCTCCTCTCGAATCAACGGCTTGAACTCATTCCGCTCGGCGACTTCGATCCTGTCTTTAACGCGCGAAATATTCGAAAAGGGTGGTTTCGTCAGACGTCAAATCTTCTACGTGTCGATTCCTGTATGGAATCACTCCACACTCCGGTAATACCGCCTCCGTGCCAAAGGTGGTGCGGAATGGGGAAACCCGCCTTTGCAAATCCGTTCCGGTTTTCTTGCTACAGTAATAAACCACGGTTCCATCGGGGTTCGAGCTCCGTTGTATCGATTAACTCCGGGTTTCAATATGGTCTATTCAATAGAATTTGATGAAACTATGCAATAAAACAGGGTTATTCTTTTATACGGGAAAAGTCACCAATATTAACCATGATTTTCTATACAGAGCATGCCACAAGGGTTTTTTTTTTTAAATGCGCAGGGATTATTCAAATGGATTTGGAAATCAATCAACAGAGATAGGGGAGATCATGCAGGAGTTCATCACTTCTCAATTAGACAATCTTTTCACACTTAAGAAATTGGCACGATACTGAGATAATGCACAAAACTATTTAATTGGAAGCGATTTGAAATACACAAAGTTACTGCAGAATTCCTCTATTCTTTCTCTTCTCATCTATCCCCCTCATACATTCGAGGTTTTAAAATTATATACATAGATTGATGACTCTTCAGTTCCTCTGAGAGGACCGTTCTAGAAACCAACAGTCTAACCATAATAATTCAATTAACTGAAATATGACAGCTAGAAAACTAAGCTATTCGACTTCTTATGACTCTAACTGATCTAATAACATAATCAGCTAAGGTAGTGACACCCAGCTGTGACAATTCGACGGTTAAAAACCCTCCTAGCCACAACATGTGGACAAAACCTCCTACATTGCTGGCGAGTGTCTAATGCCCCTGCATCATGACCCAATGTAGATAAGCCATGGAACCACCAGTCATGTGCTTCACCTTCAAAGTGCAGCGCTACAATATTGATAGCCTCCATCTCAGGAACCTTGTTCAACTAAAAGTATATGTCAATTTTTTCTACCCATGCTTTGGCAGAACACTTGGATGACCCATCAAAATTAGGTAGAAAGAATCTGCCCATAGAGTGATGTCGATCATGATTCTCAGTGAATCCACCATCTCTATGTTGATGCCTTGGTCTTCTTTTGTCCTTCAAGTGACGGAACTCTTGAAAACTCAAGTGATCTTTGAATCTATGATTTTGAGACTCATATTCTTCAAAATAGTCTTCAAGGGATGCATGCTCTTGAAACCCTTCATTTCCCACAGCCAAAAAGGTAGGCATGGTAAAGCGTTGGGAAATCTGTGGCTGGTGCATTGGTTGATCATTCTAGTGATGAGACATGCCAGAGCTTTCTCCAAGGTGGAATCTCTTAGGAGACTCTTTGATTATGTCCATTCTCATCTCTTTGATATCTCTAGCAAGATCTTGCATGGCTTTCGAAAGGGTTTTTGCAAACTCCTTCCCATCTTCATCACTTCCAGATTCAGGGGCTTTACCCTTGTCTTTATCATCATTTGTTTAATCAAATTTCTTCTATCTTCTCCTTAGATATCTCTTCTCTCTATGAGTAAGAGGCTCATCTTCTTCTGAAGACATATTGGCTTCTTAAGAAAGCACAGGCTATGCCAAGATGATTGCTCCGATACCACTTTAATATCCCAAATGGGAATCATGCAACAATACTAAACAATACTGCAGAAAATAATGTAGTTCAGCCAAATAAACACAAGAGGCCAATATGAGGGCTCAGTATTTACATATACATCAGAAAATCAGATTTACAATGAGCCCCATACAATTTTTTTGGCTCGAGGGGTCCTGAACCAGGTTCAGATGTTCAAGGTTTGCTAACAAACCCTTATACTACTGGCCCTTTCAGTAGTGACCTGCTTGCGCAGGCCATTAAATTCTCACCCGAAGTAGTAAGGGTGGGTGCTGGAACCTGGTTCCCGCACCTTGGGAGAGGGCAGGTAAGTTAAGCAGAGCTGTGTTCGACCTTATAGTGACCGGATCTTATATCACGGAGCCTAGATCTACAGATTCCCTTCGCATCCACGTGCGCAACAGCAATGATATTCATAGTAATCAACAAATCATGAACTCATATAACGATAACGCAGCTATTTATATGAAGTGCAACAGAACAGACCGAGATCGCAACATAAATAAGTAACACAAGTATAAAATTAGTAGAAATTCTTTCGGTAATAATCACATGCAAAAGAACGTGGTCGACGCGTTTCGAACCAACCAGTGTGGTTCATCATCAGGACTATGTGAGAGATCAGATCCAGACATTAAGTGTAAATAGATGTAGAAATGGCTCAACTAGCCGTTAGGATAACGGCTAGTTTGACTTTGAAAAAGTGAATATTCCATTATTTATTTATTTAATTAATTTTTATTTATTTATTTATTATTATTATTTTATTTATTTATAAAACCTTTAATATATTTATACAACTAATTAACCAATTAATTAATATAATGGTAAGTAATTTAACAAATCGTGGTGTATATATGTAAATTTTTTATTAAATTATATAATAATCAATTATTATTATTAATTAATAAATATAATTAATTCTTATTCATATAATTTAATTATAACAAACCATCTATCAAATAGTCAAACATAGAGTCAAAAAAATAAAAATAAAATAAAATAAAATAAAAATAAAAAATAAAAAATAAAAATAAATTAAAACAAATAAAATATAAAAATATAAAAAAATTAAAATAAATTAAAATATAAATATAAATAATAATAATAATAATAATAATAAATAAATAAATAAATAAATAAAAACAAAAAATAAAATAAAATATAAATATAAATTAATAAATAATAAAAATAAATAAATACAATATTTTATTTTATTTTAATTAATTAATTATTATTATTATTATTATTACTATTATTATTATTATTATTATTATTATTAATTTTTTTTGTTATAATTAAATTATATGAATAAGAATTAATTATATTTATTAATTAATAATAATAATTGATTATTATATAATTTAATAAAAAATTTACATATATACACCACGATTTGTTAAATTACTTACCATTATATTAATTAATTGGTTAATTAGTTGTATAAATATATTAAAGGTTTTATAAATAAATAAAATAATAATAATAAATAAATAAATAAAAATTAATTAAATAAATAAATAATGGAATATTTACTTTTTCAAAGTCAAACTAGCCGTCATCCTAACGGCTAGTTGAGCCATTTCTACATTTATTTATACTTAATGTCTGGATCTGATCTCTCACATAGTCCTGATGATGAACCACACTGGTTGGTTCGAAACGCGTCGACCACGTTCTTTTGCATGTGATTATTACCGAAAGAATTTCTACTAATTTTATATTATGGATCACAGAAGCTTAGATTCCAAAAAATAACACAAGTATGTTTTCAGCTTAAATCAATAATACAGCAGCATATATTAAGTACCCAAACATCACAGATTCATATCACAACAATTCCAGTGGATTCAGATATTCAACAATATTTCCACATTCATTAATCCTTCAAGTCTACTTACAATACCCCAAAACCCAACCTGCGTACACAGTAGCAGGGTCCGCACACAACAGGACAAAGGCCCTTCGCACACACAGCAGCAAGAGTCCTTACCCAACAACCCTAACCAGATCTATTGATTCACACTTAGCATCAATCTCTTGTCTTTCTTAGTCTTCCTTACAAGTCAAAAAGGTTCAACTACTTATACTATTTTAGCCTACGCATCCAATGGTTCGCAAACCGTGGTTTGCAGACTCTTGGTCTACCCTTGACCCATTTACAATGCTTTAGGGGCTTTTACCCACCCCAAAACCCCTATGCTAGAATAAATATACAAAATGGACCAGTTTTGCAGCTTGCAGGAGACCCTGTTCCTACAGTCCCCCAACACAATCTTGTGACTCGTCCCGAGTCACTATGATGGTGGGGTCTCCACCTGTGCATGTAGTTTGTTGACGGCGGTGATCAGCGGGGGAAACACTTCTTGACTCTGAGCAGCAGCACTCTACGCAATATCCACAAGCTTCTGGGATGTCGGTCTTTCGGTTGCCGCGGTGACACTCTCCAGTGTTTGATTCAGTCGCTTGACCGCAACATCGGTATCCTGTGATAGATGGAGGGTTGTGTCGGCCCAAGAATTCAATCATTCCACAATGGAATGCTTCTTGCGTCGGAGTTCCTCAATCTCATCTTGGAGCGCTTTGCTAGTCTTCAAGCATGCCAGACGTTGTGCAGGGACTAAGGAGGGCAATGTAGCTTCGACCTGATCTAAAGCTTCTTCCTCCTACCGCAAGTCCTGATTGATTCTCTAGAGGACCGGATCGCACTAGATCTTGGTCCAAAGTTGCATGGCATCTTTGAGTAACCGAGCGCCCTGAGCAATCTGTCCTATAATGATGTTGGTGGCCTCGGTCACTTGCACAGCACGTTGGGCTTGTACCTCTAGAGGTGTTTCAGGTTGCAACTTGGCCTGTAAGTCAGTGATTTTATGCTCTAGCTACATCTTCACGACCAACCCTTCAACTTTAGCCCAGGGATGGCTGCAGCCAGGATCTCCTCTATAACCTCCATGCAGAGCTGGTGGATAAATGTTTCGAGCTCCACCTGTTATGTGACACTGCGAAGTACTTTGGCATTCTGTTGTGTGATGGTCTGCTTGGCCACCTCGAGTTGTTGGTGCACCTGCTGGTCCCGATGGTGAATCTCTTGGAATACAGTGGTGTGGAGGCCCTGTAATGCATCGTGGGGCAGCATGGCCAGATTCAGCTACACCCCTGTTTCTGCATGGAGTTGGACTACTTGATCTGGTGGACTGATCATGAGGGCAGTGCTAGGTATGGCACAGAGACAACTTTCCTTCGTAGCGAGCACTGTACGGCTGGTTACCAAGGGAGGCCGTACCTGAGTCACGCTGGCCTGTATTGTGTTTATCTTTAACTGTAGGGTGCGAAGCTCAGCTTGGAGGGTGTCAATTGTAGCTTTCTGGTGTTCCTCCAGGGCTACCCACTTGTCTTCTGTGGCCATTGTGATGACGTCCGCTATTTGTTCGAGGTCCCCGTCAGTTAGTGTGACCATCACATCATATTCTTCCCATTATGCACACTGCTTCTTTCGGCGCCCCTTGTCAGGCTCGCCTGTTTGCTTTGTTCCTCTGAGGTTTACTTCTGGCGGCGAATCGACCTATATTTCAGCCCCAATGTTTTTTGGCGACGCGTTCTTCTTCGTGGCTGCGTCCAAGCCCTGCTTGCTTGGTCCTATGGTCTCCTTGGTGGGGGTTTTGAAGCCTATCTTTTAGGCAGGAGGCCATAGCTTGATCACACGGTCAATTTCCTCATCTTCTACCATATATGGGAGGGATGTTTAGGTTTTACCCTTGAGGCCGCAGATCTGAATGTGGTGCATCATAACCTAGAATGCTGAAATACTTTTGTACCTATTGTACACCATTGGGGACAGTCGTGGTTGATATTTGATGTTTGCGGCTAAGCTGCTCTGGAATAGGACCCAAAAAACTTGGTTATCTTCCATGCACTATGCGTCCTTGGAGTCCCACAGATGGGCGAAGCGAGCCCCTTCGCACATTTCTGGAGTGAGCTCGGGGAGGACCGACTCCTCAGGGGCCTCCCATGTAACCAGTTCTATAAGGAGCAGTAGCCAAGAAGAGAAAAAAGCCTTCCCTTGTTCCTGAGATTTGTGGCTGTTGGTCAGGAATTCGTCACACAAATATTGGGCCCAATTGAGGCGGACCCCCTTTGTACACCTTCCTGCTAATCGAATGACATAGGCAGGGACAGTTGTGACTTGGCACTTCCACATTATCTTGCATGCTAATAACATGGTACCCATCTGCGTAGCACGGTCGCTGATGGATTTGATGATAAAGCCCCGGGTATTTATCTCCACCTTATACTTTTGGTGCACAAATTCAGCAGTCTCGCCTTCATATTTCTTGACCACCCACTCCAGAGGGCGTGGCCTCTTCATGGGAAGGCCCGTCATCCAGTGAATTAATGCAGCATCAATGGGGACTCGGTCCCAAATCCATAAGCAGCCATCGTGAATCAAGACGAGCAACTATTGGTCCAGCCAGTCCGTGACATTGTAATGGCAAAAATGGGGCATATGCAGTAGGTTCAAGAGCCCGGATCCAGCCAATACACATACCTAGCGCTAAGGAATGACTGTGACCCCATCATTCACATAAACTATGTCGAAGTATAATGCAAGGGCCAGCTCAGGGAAAGCTTCATAATTTTCCAAGTCGTGATCATCGAATTTAACTTCGTGGAGCCTCCCTCAAGGATCACTGATGACAGGGACTTCTCCTAGGGTTAGCGGTGTTTGTAGATAGGTGATCAAACCATCCAAGTTTTTGGGCATGTGTGTTGAAGGCCGGCATGGTCAAATGAAGGGAGGTAACCAATTGATTGGATTGGCAGGCTGGGCTTCCTCCTGTGCATCCTGATCCTAAGGTGTTGTTCATGGAGATTTGGCATGCCTTGGGGAAGTCCTAGGCCTCCCTGCAGCCCATTTTGAAGCTTTCGGTCGCTTCCCCAAGCCTTGTGATTTCTCTTTTCCCTTCCTTGTGACTGGTGTAGAGAGCACTTCTTCATCCTCAGCCCCAATCTCCATTATGTCCTCACTTTCTGGCTCTGTTGGTGCTGAGGGTTCAACAGGGTTTGTGGCCGTCATCCTAGCACGAAAAAGGAATCCCAGCTCTGGGTGGCCACTTTCAGAAGGAGTAGGCTAATCAGACATGAAACGGATAGTGCAGACCAGGAGAATCATATAGCTCAAGTTCACTCGAGACAAAGGTGAGAAGTACAGGCTATGCAAGTGAGGTGGATCCCTTATCTGAGCTACCTTGCCCTTTTTATAGTGCTTGTGATCATCCAATGGTAGGGTAAAATTCACTAGGAAATTACCATCAGATAAATGGTCAAAAGTCCCCAAAATCTGCCTCATTAAATGCCAGGGGGTCATGCCTACCAATGGTAAATTTTTCTTCCTACCAACTATTAGTGTGCCAACGGCTAGTTTTCGCATCTCCTATGTGCTCAACATTCCTGCTATGCTTGGGTCAAACACCTATGCCTCCTACGTATCATCCCCCAACATAGGCTTGTTCCTACGGTACTTCACAACCAACGACATGTTTTCCCGACAGGTGTCATCCCAACCGAACCGGACCCCCTGCGTAAACAAGTCTCTCAGAGGCGCTGTAAGTAGCACATATTCCCAAACAAAATTTTTGTAATACCCTGCATGGCCGAGGAGTGACTGCAGTTGTTTCCTTGTTGTGAGAGTCGCTGAATATATGATAACTCTGCCTTCTGTATCCGCATCCCCATTCTTAGCCAATGTAGGGTGCATCCCATTACTACCCATTCGCAGCCTGAGCGGTTGGGAAGCCATGCGCACTCCTTCCAATTCTGAGTCAGAAGCAGCTCGCGGGTCATCCTTACCCTCTATTGAGGCTAGGCTACGGTAGTTGACCATGCTTGGTATCTGTGTTTCCCATGTGGGTATTTCCGGTGCGATTCTCCCCATACCCCAGTTTCAATGTCTCGGAGGACTGCGTCAAGCGCCTCGGTCCCGCCTACTAACCCAAATGTTCCCAGGAACTCTTCCTTCAATTTCCCCCAGTGGTGGGTGCGTCGATGTAGCTTCGCATCTAAGTACCACACAGAAGGAAGTGGCCCTAGGGCATGAATCAATAGGTGAACCCACTCTTTGGTCGTCCTGTCACACCACTGTTCTTCCCATGCGAACAAATATTCGTGTGGATATTCCGATCCAAGGAATGTCTTGACCCACACACCGGTTGGGGCTTCAAATCATAGGAGCATCATATCTCGACATTCCTCACAATCCTGGAATGCCTACTCATGCGTCTCCCACCAGCGTGCAGGTGTTCCACACATGGATAGCTTAAGGGCCCATAGCCTTCGTCCCTTGGGAACCTCTGCTTCGAATGCTCGCAAAAATTCCTTAATGATACTAGAGCCATCAAAGTAGGATAGGTCTCTTACCTCGGATGAAATGCAGTAGAAGTCCCTTGTGACTCGAAGACATCACAGCGCCAAGACATCGTGTAACCGGTTTTTCCAATTCTCCATCTCCCCATTAGAGTCGGAGAAGCATTCACTATCCTTTTCCCAGCAGAGTACTCCTCCTGCCATGGGGTTGATCCAATCTTTGTCTCGCACAGTCAACTTGTAAATGTGATCCACCTCCTCTTCATCGCGCACTGGCTATGTGTATCATTCACCTTCCGCAGGATATAATGGTACTATCACCCTTGTACCATTATTCTCAAACACCATGCTTCTCTTTTTGAGGTTGATGATACCACCCATATCTATGGCCCAGTCCAGTCCTAAGAGCGCAGGGTAGGGGTCCGCATCTTCTACAATTTCAATTACCTCAAAGTCAGCTCGGGCCTTTATTCCTATGATATCCACCGTAATTTTAGACAACCTTCCTAGTGGGATGATTTTCTGTTGATTTTCCATGCGCAGTTGAATCATGGACCATTCCAACTTAGGCTCTTCCATTTTTTGCCAAGTCTGTTTAGGTAACACGTTCACATCTGACCCTAGGTCCAAAATAACCTGACTCATTTCATAGTCACCAATCTGTGCAATCAATCGCATTTCTCTTCTGGTGCGTTTCTTATACCTATATAGCTTGTGCACATCCTTGACCTCTAGGGATAGATTGGGTTGCACTGCGTAGCTATCTATTAATGCCTGAAGATTCTCCACAGCCTTTGGGTTGCGCAGCAGCTTCATACATGCCTACAAAAAGGGCTCAACCTCCTCATCTGCTTTGAGGTTTGCAGGTGCCTGAGCAGTAGCTTCCTCCGCCTCAGCAAAATCCTTACGAGCTGCGAAAAATGTTTATTTTCCCTTTTTTAGATCCAAACCTTCTTGTTTGATAACTGCTTGTTAGATCAGAGGTTCCATCGCAACCTCCTCCTTAGGTCCCCTGGTGACCATCCCACTGTGTGTTACAACATTTACACTTGGCTCTTTATCTTGCAGCTCAGCCTTAACTCTCTGCACATTCTGTGTAGGTGTCAGCTACTTTTCCTGCATTTTTGCTATCAAGATTGGACAATCTTCAATCGCATGGTCCAGCTGTCTGCAATATCGGCATGATTTCCTTGTAGGGTTCATACAGTCCCTTGCAAAGTGTCCTGCTTCTCCACAATTATAACAGATTAGCTGACCTCGTCCTCGACCTGCGCTTCCACCTCAGCCCCCTCCCCTGCCCCTTGATGGGGAACCACCTATGCCTGTGAGGGTTCTTGGTGACGCGGGATTGTACTCTATATAATTTTCCTCGATCAATAATCAAATCATATGTCCGGAAGTTCTGTTCATCATGTCCCACCAATCTATAGAACCTACACCATTGCTACTTTACCTCTAGAACATATGCAACAAGGTGAAGATAGTGGTTAGTATCATGTAGCCTGGCAACGCGACAATCATCTCACCATAGCGCTGGCCCACTGGGTCCTGTAGCTTCCCTAGGGCGCAATGGGCTAGGTCCCCCGGCCTACATATAGTCTGCTAACAGAGGGTAGTTATCCTTGGTATGACCATTCACCCGACATCGTATGCACCATCTCTCGGGGCTAGCCTCTGCCCCTCATTCCTTCCACAGGTTCTGGATCTCTACGTGCATCGCTTCCAGTTGTCCCTAGATCTGTTGGATGCCCAGCTGAGTCTCGTCCCGAGGTGTAGCTTCTAACTTCATGACACCCTCCAAGGCTTTCTCCTACGAATCGAAAGTTTGGTTTCCCATAGGTACGCGTAGGTGAGGTAGCAACATAGCAATAAACCATTCCGTGTGTTGTCTTTCATCATATTAAGTCCCCTTCTCCCTAGTTGTTAGTATGAATCCTTCGTCGAAGTGTACGAAAAAGGACCACTTTAGCTACGCATAACTAATAGCCCTAACAACAATAGTGGCTGCCAAATATCTTCAAATCTGCGGTTAGTAATAAAAATGCTGCAACAACCAGATCTATAAATGGAAAGACATTAAGCAGTAAAGTAAAGAGTTTGCTCCATGCATCCAACAGACAAGACAAGAACACGATTTTTGAATGAATTTTTATATTACAGGGCACCTGGGAGGAAACAAGAAGGTGTATCCGGATCTCCTCAATGGGATGGGTTCTTTGTAGTCCTCAGCACTTCAGATCTAAGCTTTCTCTCTCTTGTTGATGTAGAAAACCCAATTCAAAAAGTAGAGCTCAAAGGGAGCAAAATGGCAGAAAATGGTGACCAAGTGTATAGATCCAGAGTGATCTAGTAGGCAACAAAAGGTGAAGAATGATAGGGAGAACCCTCCTATTTATAACAAAATATTGGGTCATTCTAGATCTTGGTGCATGATTAAAATAATGTTAACCAAATCTAGATCCACCTTTTATGGAATATTTTATTATATTTGTTGGAGGGAAAGGGTCTTTGACTTAGGTCAAATCCCTTGATTAGTCAAAAATAAATAAATAAATGATTTATTTATCTTTTTAAGGAAGTGGTTGGAAGATAATCAAATAAATAATGATTTATTTAATTATTTGTGGGTGATTTGGTCATATTTAACAAGGAATATTATCTAAATAAGATTTAAATAATTATTCCTAGAAATTAATAAGATAAGTAAAGGTTTATCTAATTAATTTCTTTGATTTTGGGTTAAACATGACTGGGAATAATAATTAAATTATGGTTTAATTAATTATTCCATGAGGAAAATCAAACCAATATAGGTTTGTTTAATATTTCCTTTTGGGGTTTCCTGTTTTAACATAGTGAAAGCAATTTTACTTAGGGTAAAATTGGTCTTACATGGTGTACTTGGGTCCATCTAATGATAATAGGTTAGATGACAAAAAAATGGTGTAACACGTACCTTCTTCCATCGCTGATAGGCCTCCCACATAGATTCAGAAGGCCCTTGCTTGAAATCCTTGAGATCAACCATGATTTGAGAGTAGGACTTAGGTTTCTTGAACTGTTGTTTCAGGGAGTTCTTAATATCTTCAATGGTTGCATTTGCGTTTTGGCCGATGTATCCCATGTACCAGTCCAAAGCTCTTCCTTCGAAGGTAAGGGATAGTTGTGCCATTTTCACAGCATCACTAGCTACGTTCTGTGTAGTCCATAGCGATCCTATGACAAACCAGAACTGATCCATGTCTTCATCCCCCACACCCTTAAAGGTAGGCAACTTCATGTGTGCAGCCATGTCATCTTCCGGTGGCGGAGGTGTAGGTGAATTCTTACCACTAGGCTGGTTTGAAAGCGGTGTGGTTGGAGGAATCTGCAAAGTTGTTTCTCTTACTAGACTATAGACCAATCTATCTCCTACTAGGTTGGTTCTATATTACTTACCACTTCGCGTTGTGCTCCCTTCCAGATCAGAGGTCATTCACTAGGTATGGCTACACAGAATACTCTTTTCGCATAATAATATCTTGATCAACAATGGCAAGGTCCTCAGGAACTTACCTTGGAACCCTTTGAAGAATCTTCGCTCTGCTTCAGAGTAGGAGACAAACTGGTCGATGGAAAATTCTGTAACAAACCCTCCTAACACACTATCTACCAAATGGTCCACTGTGCGAGTGATGGTATTATTAGCCTTTTCTAACTTCTGGATTAGTTCGGGGGTCCACTTTGTGACCCGCTCGTCCTTCCAACACTTCTGAAATTCCACCAACCTTGTGAGCCACTCCTAGAGCTCGATCATGATCGTTACAAAGAAGATCTCATATATCTCTGTGAAAATGTACTTATTCTTCCACTCTTCGGTGGTTAACCTTTCACTGCGGTTTTATTTTACGACAAATTCCTGAACTTGTTGTTCAAACCATTCATCAATTTCCTTTCTCTCAGGCTTCCAATAAGACCATGGCATTACCCGATCCCTCTCTCAAAATGTGCCCGGTCCCTACAACGGAACCATTTTTTGGTTGAAGGGGTCCTCACCTAGGTTTGGATGTTCAAGGTTTGCCAACAAACCCCTATACTATTGTCCCTTTCGGCAGTGACCTGCTTGCGCAGGCCAAAGTCTCACCTGAAGTAGTATGGGTGGGTGTTGGAACCAGGTAAGTCAAACAGAGCTGCGTTCGACCTTATAGTGACCAAATCTTATATCACAGAGCCTATATCTACAGATTCCCTTTGCATCCATGTGCGCAATAGCAATTATATTCACAGTAATCAACAGATCATGAACTCATATAATGATAACGTAGCTATTTATATGAAGTGCAACAAAACAGACCCAGATCGTAGCATAAATAAGTAACACAAGTATGTTCGCAGCTTAAATCAATAATACAACAGCATATAATAAGTACCCAAACATCACAGATTCATATCACAACAATTCCAGTGGATTCAGATATTCAACGATACTTCCGCATTCATTAATCCTTCAAGTTTACTTACAATACCCCAAAACCCAACTTGCACACATAGCAGCAAGGTCCGCACACAGTAGGACAGAGGCCCTCTGTGCACACAGCAGCAAGAGTCCTTACCCAACAACCCTAACCATATCTATTGATTCGCACTTAGCATCAATCTCTTGTCTTTCTTCATCTATCTTACAACTCAAAAAGTTCAACTACTTATACTATTTTAGCCTACGCATCCAATGGTCCGCAAAATGTGGTTTGTGGACTCTTGGTCTACCCTTGACCCATTTACAATGCTTTAGGGGCTTTGACCCACCCCAAAACCCCTACGCTAGACTAATTATACAAAATGGACCAGTTTTGCAGCTTGCAGGAGACCCTGTTCCAAAAAATGTATAACAGGAAATAGAATACTGAAACAAAGAAACCCTCAAAAAGAGGTGCTACAATCACATGTATTCACTACAAAAAGGCTTGACAGTGTTATTTTTATTATGCTGCAATAGTTGTTGATTATAACTTAGATCTAGAGAAAAATAATGCATGAACAGTCAGATCTATGACAGATCCATACACTATAGAGTCTCTACTTTACATACCCCTTGGGGTTTTCATCAATACATGAAGCACATGGAGTAGATATGAGATATAAAGCTGCAGATCTGTAGAAATATTCAGAAATTCTGAAGTAAATATAGGAGTATCCAGATTAGATCTGAATATAACATGGATTAGATCTGAAATCCATGGATCACCACAGTGAAAGGCAGATTCCCAACACTAGAGATCTCTCCTCCAAAGTTATGCCAAAATCCCTTACAACAGTACCTACAGAAAAACATAGATCTGGAAGATAGACTGCACTATAGGGTTCAATATTAGTTTGGCCTGATGCCAATATGTGGATCTGATGCTCCAATGATCCAATACACTCTTGCCAATGGGATAGAAGGCTTTCCCACTGAAAAGAGGCACTATAATGGCCTAGATCTAAGTAGATCTAGCCTCCACTTTCTGTAGCTTACAAGGACAACCAAACCCTCAATAGGATCTGCGTTGTATTTGGAAGATGAAGCTTGGACAAACGCCTGATAGTGGACAAGACAAGCAAGACTTTTCCAATAGGACTCTCAAGGAAAAAGGTGGGATTCCTGATCAGGAACACCTAGTGCTAAACAACACTATTCTCTGCTAAAAAGCTAAGAGAACGATGTCTAAATAGAAAATATATTCAGAATTATAATACAATCAACAACCTTCTCATGTTTTCCTCCTCTTCCTTTTATAAGATAGAAATCTTGCAAAACCCTAAACCATCTCAATTATTTAGCTTCTTTCACATGTGCCACTTCCAACTAAGACTGCTTTGTGCATCAACGAGGTTCATCCCTTCTAGACAGTGTTGTTAATCTGGTCATGGTTGACCCAGTCAAATGTCTCAATCCCCTTCACACATAAGGGTGTTTTATTAAGATAGCCCAGATTTATCTTTGTTCACGTGTGGCATTGATTTATTCACTATATTAGGAGTTTTTATTGTCCTCCTTTATACATTTATTCATGCAACAGGAAAATGAAACAAAATTATATATTCCCATTAGCTTGGGCTAATTGGAAATATTACATTGTATTTTTCAGTAGATCTTCAGTCTTAGATCTCAGATCTACAACTTTTACTTGGTGTTTTGCTAAAAACCCCAAGGGGGTTCTTTAGAGGAGCTTGTATAGTGCATGGATCTGATATAGATCTAAATTTTTATGCACATAGCAGCTCTAGATCTGATGTATAATATACTACTATTGCAGAGGCAAAAAAATAACACTATAAGGGTTTTCCAGCTTTAATATATGGTTGCAACACCTCTTATTGAGGGATTTTATTCATTGGAGACTTGTTTTTCTTGTTATGCATCTTATGGGCCACTTCTTAAACGTATTTTTCTGATGTAATAACAAATGAAAGGTCTCCATATTAGCCTCTTACTGTTTAAATGATGATTTGTGTTGTTTTTCCATCATTCTTCATTTTATTGTTCCTTTTCCCATTTGGGAATATTACACTGCCCCCTGTGAACAGGGCAGTGGATTTGAGACCAAGTTTCCATGCAGGTGGCCATGTTACGATGAGTTAGTCGATCTCTACCTCGGTGGCCATATATGGGAGATTGTATCATAACAGATCTTTTCTTGCCCTGATCTGCACATTGTGCATGGTGACTTGAAATTCAGCGATGCACTTGTACTTCTCATATACTGTAGGTGACAAGAGTCGCCTAGAATGTATCGTTGTTGCCAGCGCACGATCGAATAGCACCCAAAACACCTTTTTCTCCTCGATGTGCTTTGAATCCTTGGAGTCCCATAGGTTCACGTAGTGTGCACCTTCACAGACATCAAGTTTAAGCTTAGGAAGTACTGCATCATCAGGCGTCTCCCATGTGATTAAGGAAATCAACAGCAATATCCAGGAGTAGCAGAAGAACTTTCCCTGGTCCTGCGCCTCGTGCATGTTTCTAAAAAATCCTCACAGAGGCACTACGACCAATTGTAGCAGACCCCCTTATCGCACCGTCCTTCCAACTGAATAACATAAGCAGGGATGGTTGAAGCCCTACACTTGCGCATCATCTTGCATGAGAGTAGAAGGGTGCGCATGCGCACTCTTGAGTTAGCGATGGTCTCTACTATGAATCCTTGCTTGTTGCGTAGACCTTGTATTTTTCCCGAAATTCATCTACCACCTTTTGTTCGTATTTCTTCTTGAATCCCTTCATGGGATGGGGCCCCTTCATGGGAAACGCAGCAAATTCAAGATGCCAGAGGCTTTTAGCCCGTGTGCCCATGGCATTGGTTCCACGTTTGGTACATTGTCATACAGCACTCATTCTAGATACAATTTAGGGGCCAAATCTGGGAAGGCATCTTCATTCTCTAAGTCATGGTCATCAAATTTAATGGATGGGAGGCTACCAAACATGTCTCTTATGAGAGGGACCTCCTACGGGATGAAATTCATTTGGAGATATTCACGGACAATGTCTATATTCTTGGGGGTGTGCACCATCGACTTCCTTGGCTTAACATATGCTGTCAGCCACGAGAGTGGGGCCACCAGCAGAGCTTCTTCCTTGGTTTTCATAGGGCACTTCAAGGGATTGGGCGAGAGCACCAGAGGCACCTGTCATGGCGAATGCACAATCCTGGTGGAGGTGCGCGGCTTCACCAAAGCCCACTTCATGGCTTTCCCCTTCCCCTTCTCCTTTCCTTGTTCCTTTCCTGTTTCCTTCCCCTTCCCCTTTCTCTTGGTCGGTGTGGATATGACCTCTTCTATGTCGAGATTTATTTCAAACACATCCTCAGACCCAATTTCAATGGAGGTCGTAACAGGTGACGACTCGACGGGGTTAGAGGTAGTCATTCTTGCTTGGAATATGAATTTGGGGTTGCTGCTATAAGAAGGGATAGCTCGCCCAGACATACAGATAACATGGTTACAAAACACATAGAATTTGCAGCAAAACACAGGGCATAAGATCGTCAGAGAGAAAAGGAACCAATTATGGCATGTGCCCCTACATTTATAGGCCACCATGGGTAAAAACGCTCGGATTAGCCTTAAATGCAACTTACCATTGAAGAAATGGTAAAAAATCCTCCAATATTGCTGCATTAATTTCCAAATGCTCACTCCATCCAATGGTAAAATTGCTTTTTCACCCAGTTTTACTGTTCCAACAACTAGTTTTTCTAGCTACGCACTACCCATGCACCTCCATCACACCATTTTGCGTCTTCTTACCTGCGCGCTACCATTGCACACATGTTGCACCTGCCTTTTTCTTCCATTCCTAGTTCATGCACCATTCGTGATACAAATACTCCAGCCATATAGTTATTTGGTAGGTGCCAAGTTGTCCCTATAAGGTTTCAGATGATTGCCAATAATGTACCAGGGAAAGTAATCCCCGTGCAGCGTAGCCAACTGCACTGCACCACCATATGTAATTTTTTTTACTATATATGGACCCAAATAATGCTTGCAGAACTTCCCTGGGTGGCGCGCAAACTGGCTGTCATAAAGCAGCACCAATTCTTCCTCCTTGAACACCTTATGTCGGATGTGTCGATCATGCCAAGCTTTTTCTCGAGCCTTCTGAACCTGCTGGTGAAAGTTAGTAATGAACCGATCCTCTTCCAAGGCAACCAGTTGCACCAATAATTCCTCCATGATGTCAGATTCCACCAAGTTTTTAAACACTGCAATGTGCAGGCTACTGTCAATATATTCCATGGACATGATGGCGTCTTTTCCATAAACCATCTTGAAAGGAGTCTTCCCGATGATTTTCTTGTATGTAGTCCTATAGGCCCATAGCACTAAAGGGATGCACATGTCCCAATCACTTTGATCGGCATTAAAAACCTTATTTAGCGCATTCTCCAAGATTTTGTTGAAAGCCTTTACTACACCATTAGCTTGTGGGTGATATGGGGTACTTTTCGCATGGTGTATCTCAAATTCTTCTATCAAAGCTTCAATAGTTTCATTAAAAAAATGTGTAACTCTATCGCTTATTAAGATAATTGGGCAGCCAAACCTGGTCAGAATGTGCTCAAACATGAAGTGTGCAGTGGTATCTACAGTACAATCCTTCACAGCCTTTGCCTCTACCCATCTGATTACATAATCAGTGGCAGTAATCATGTAACGTGCGCCAGTCTTCTTTCTCAGGGGATTGATTAGTCCTACAAAGTCTATAGCCCATTTTTCAAACACCTACAAATCCATTTGCAATTGCAGGGGCATTTAATCTCTACACGAAGGTTTCCCTGTTCATTCGCATGCATCACAGGCTCGACAGTATGCATGTGCATCACTATGCAATGTGGGCCACTACAACCCCGCCCTCATCACCTTCTGCGTAGTGGCTTTTCTTGCGTAGTGGCCTCCTGCCACCCCTCCATGGGCCTTAGCCAAGATAGCTTGTCTCTGATGTTCTAATACATACCTCCTCAATACCTCATCTACTCCCAACTTGTATAATTGACCAGCTATTAGAGTGAATTCAGTTTTTCGGGCCGCCAACTCCTTTTTTTGTTGTATTGAATAGTTTGTAGGTTCCATCCTAGTGGTCAAGAATTGAATAATGTCCAAAAAGTGTTCATCAACCACCTTGATAGTAAAGATTTTTGCATCGAGTAATCCTTCTTCCAAACTAGTTGGTTCTTCCCCACTCTCAATCTGAGACAAGTGATCCGGTCTTGAATTTAGTCTCTTGGGTTTCACAATAATTTCAAAATCATACTCCTGAAATAGTAGCAACCATCAACAAATATTCCCCCGCAACATAGGCTTATTGACCAAGTATTTTAAAGCTTAGTGATCAGTGAACATCTTAGAGTGTCCTCCTAATAGATAGTGTCTGTATTTTTTCAGGGCATACACCATTTCCAAACCTTCTCATTCAGTAGTAGAATAGTTGTGCTCTGCGCGAGAGAGTTTTGTGCTAGAAAACACAACCGGATGATCAATTTCTCCTTCACCTGGCTATGCCAAGACAACTCCCAAGGCTATTCCTAATGCATCCACATGTACATGAAACACCTTCACCCAGTCTGGAAATATGAGAATAGGTGGAGTGACCATATTTTCTTTCAACATCTCAAAACTCTTCTGACACTCATCCTAGAAAAAGGATACATCCTTCTTTAGCAACTTCTCCATTGGTGCAGTGATCAGGGCATACCCTTGAATAAACTTCCTATAGTATCATGTGTACCCTAAGATGGAGCGAACCTGTTTCTAAGTAGTGGGGACTACTAAATTGATGATAACCGCAATCTTGGTTGGGTCAACCATCAATCTTTGCTGACATACAATGTGTCCCAACAAAATCCCAAATGGTATGCAGAATATCCATTTATTTAGGTTCAGCGAAATTTGGTGTTTACTGCAGGTATCCAACATCATGCGCAGGTTCGACACATGCTTCTTCACCAATCCGAAGACGATATAATCATCAAAATAAACCTCCAAAAATTTATGGATGAACTCTTTGAATACTACAACAACTATGCATGAGAAAATGGCAGGGGTGTTCTTCAACCCAAAAGGCATGACATTGTACTGGAAGGAGCCCCATTCAGTTGCGAAGGTTGTCTTGCTGTGATCTTCCAATGCAATTCTGATCTGATGGTACCTTGAAAACACATCATTGAATGAGTATACTTCCTGACCTCCCACATTATCTAGGATTTCATTAGAGAATGGCGTAGGGAAAGGATCATGTACGCAGGCATCATTCAGCTTGTTCAGATCTACGCAGATCCTTATTTCCCCTTTGGTTTTATTTTCTTGAACCACCACTGGGCTTACCCAATCAGACTGTTCTACCATCTCAATGATACCTGTGGCCACCACCATATCTATTTCCTCCTTGACTTTCTGCTTATACTTAGGGTTTTAGCGGGTAGGGTCGTTACTTGACAAGACGTGCATCCGACTTCAAGGTGATTCTCATGAAACCCAGATATCCTACGATTCCCTTGAGCTTAGAGAAATTTGTATGGAATAGGTCTTGATATTCATTCAGTAGCTCCACAATATTTCCAACAGTATCGTCGTCCCAGTAATCCCCAATTTTTTCCAACTTGGGTTTCTCTTCTGTCCAAATTAATGATTTCCTTCAACTTTGATGGTTTGATCATATCTATTGTCTACAATAGGGGTCCTATAACTGTGTGCTCTCCTTCTGACTCTGGGATAGCAATATTTCTGGGATCCTCATCATAGTCTTCTACTGAAAAATTTTGACAGTTGACAATATCCTATTGGTGAGCCTTGGTATTGCACCAAGAGTGCTCCAACTCCCAGGGGCTGCCCTACTTTACTTTATCAACCTAGGGTTTGTACAAACTTGGAGGTGAAAGTGCTATATACACAACAGATGCATTCTATTCATGCCATCCTCTTCCACTCTACAAAATGGTGCTACTTATAGTGGTTCTTAGTTAAGTCTGTCACACTTCAATGAAACTAAAATAAATTTCAGAAAGGAAATGACATAAAGGAAACTAATCAATCTTGCTGAAAAGAAATGGTAGAAAGGAAACTAATTTAAATTGAAAAAAGGAAATGGCAGAAAGGAAACTAATTTAATTTGCAGAAAGGAAATGGCAGAAATGAAACTAATTTAAATTACACTTAACTTGGCCAATCAGTTAAACACACCCTGCTCTATCTATCATGCTCCTATCTATGCAACTATTCATGACCTAATTCTAATTTTAAGAGATGTTTCTTGCAGTTCGGAGAAGAAAGGAGTAAAGGTGCTAATGGAGAGATGAACACATGAAACAAGGCTTAGAGATGGAAAGATGGGTTTAAACCTTATTAAAACTTTATTATAGCGCAAAAATGCTTCGGAGCAGAATAATTTGAAAAGTGCGATGACATATTTGCGATGGAGGATGGAAGTGCGATATGCGATATGCGATATCACAATCGCAATATCACAAAGTTGGAGAGATAGAGAAATTTTTGTTCACGAGCGGGAGCGAAATGCGAAATACGATGGGGATTAAAACTATGAAGTGGAAATGCGATGGGGTAAAGTTAAGAAATGTGAAATGCGATGAGGTAAAAGTTTCGAAGTGCGAAAATCGATTTGCGATGTGGCAGAGAATGGAGAATTATCGAAATCAACATCAGGAGCAGTGAGTCTTAAAGGAAAAAAGGGAAAAGGTTGTGAAGTGCGAAATGTGATTTGCGATGTGGCGGAGTATGGATAATTATCGCAATCGGTGTTTGGAAGCAGTAAGTGTTAACGGAAACCAAAGAAAAACGTGATTTGCGATTTGAGATGTGGAATAGCACGGAGGATTATCACAATCGGCAGTTGGAGTGTTAAGTGTTAATGGAAACAAAATAAAAATGCAATTTGTGATTTGTGATGCAGCGGGGCACGAAGGATTATCACAATTGGCAGTTGGAGCGGTAAGTGTTATTGGGAACCAAAGAAAAATGTGATTTGCGATGAGCGAAGTATGGTAGCGGGATATTTGAGGAGCAAAGGCAGAGGTCAAACTTTGATATTTTTTCAAGCATTTTGTGAATAAAAAGGGTGCGGGAGCTATTAAGGAAAGGAGAACTAAAAGCATAACAACGGGGTTTAAGAGGTGTAATAGCAGAGATGGAAGATGAAGTGGGAGGTGTCAATGAAATTCTCCGTGGCTACCTGCACCTGCAATTAAACTGCATATTTATGCAAGAAATATGGACAGTGCATGTTAAATACAGAAAAAAAATTCTATCCTAGTCCCAGAAATAGAGAATCATAACTCAGAAAGAATTTTTGGTCTGCGGGAAGTTATACCCTCGAGCTCTCTCGACAGAGATGAGAGGGGAAGGCTACCTCATAGTTTTATGGAGTTCATCAACTATTCTACCACGCAGATAATTAGATTAAATCTATAGTAGAAAACTATAACGGCAATGAAAATATCAAAAACTAGCTAACTGTTCAAGAATAAACTAACTAAATGGCAGAAACAAAACTAGCTAAATGACAGAAAGGAAAGAATAAAAAAAGTAGAGAAGCTGAGGCACATGGGTTGGGACCTAACCCATGAGCCCAGCTCTCTGGAACTAAATCAATAAAATATATTTTGTCTGCTCATTTCAGGAAGAGAATAGCCTTGTTACATTTCTGAAAGTTTAATCACTGAGTACAATAAAAAGCTTAATAGTTTGCGACAAAAGTTCTAAATGGAATCCAATCACCCCTAATTAGCTCTTGATTAGCTTTATTTATCCTAAAGGGAAGCTACCAACATCTCCCTAAAACATAGTGATCGAGTCCACTTTGACTCCAAGTGAACCATAGATTGAGTGCACTTCGTCTTCAGTTTGCTTAGTTGCATTTGATAGTTAAGGAGGGTGGAAAACGCCCTTGAATCTCTCCAAGATTTCTCCATAATTTCCTGATATTGTGCTCATTTATTCTTCAATCTTGATCTTCCAGTGGCGTGGAGTGAGTCCCTAAATTATCTCCTTCACCAAATCTGCATAATCTGCCCAATATTCTCACAATATTCTACAAAAAAACCCAATATTAGGCACAAAATGAAATTACCTTTAAACCTTCCTAAGAAAATATTAAAACATAAGAAAACATTATTAAGTGCAAAAGGAGATATTTGATATATCTTTTCATGTGCATAAGCAAGGTAGATGGGCCTAATAAAGGTTACATGGGCCTTATTTTATGTCTAATTTAGAGGCCCATCATCACCCCCATACTGAAACTGTTTCTCATCCTTTGAAGAACCTATTCATCATGCTAACCTTATTTCTATTCTTATTTCATTTCTTCTTGTGGGTGTTGCATGGAGGTCCTCTGATGCCTTAAAAAAATTTGTATTTTTCATGCCAAGGGTGGTGGATCCACCTTTTGTTTAATTTTTTCTATTTTGTTCTCTTTTTTTTTTTTCTTTTTCTGTTTTGCATGAAAAACAAAATCGGAGTTCTTTTCTGTTAACTGAGTTCACCCTTGGTTACCCCTTGGCACTCCTTGTCTTATATTACAATGAACTTCTTAATACTCACTTTCTCAAGTCCTTTTTACTTTTGTCTTGTTCCTTTTCTTGGTGGAAAAAGTGAGGCTAGTTGCTAGATAAGGCTAAGTTTTCTTTGCTACTAATTTTGGCTATATAAAAAATTTCCTTCTTACATTTTTTTATGTTTTCTTAAGCTAAAATAGATTTGAAGAAAGGGTTAGATGATTGCATACCTGAGCCTTACCATTGATTTGTTTTTGCAGGTGATATTGAGCTGCTACTGAAACTATATGTGGCAATTTGCTTGAGGTCCTTTTGGAGCTTCTGAGCATAGGAGGAGGAAGTCCAAGTTTGACTACTTTTAACCAGGGTGTTGACTGAATTTTCTTTTCGTACCAACTTCTTGTTTTTCTACTTGCAAAAGTTGGAGAGCACCTACATTCATTAGAGAGAGATACATGGAGAAATGCATTTTTTTCTTTTTTTCTTTTTTTTAAGGCCTACTGTCTGCCTCAATGAGGTTTTCCACTTGTATGTCTACATAGACGCCTCAAACGAGGTTTTCACCTAGGATATTTTTTTTTTTTCTCGACCCAATGACTACCTCATGGAAGTTTTCAATCAGTGAGCCAATCTCAGACGCCTCAAAAAAAAATTTCACCTGATATTTTATTCTTCTTCCCTTTTTTTCTTTTTTTTTCTTTTTTCACTTTCCTACTCTACTTGAAAAAACAAAACCTTTTTCAAGTATAGGAATACTTGCAATGGAGCCATGTACATATAAATATGAAAGATAAAATCGTGTGCACACTTGGAATACATGCTCTGACATGTACCTGAATATGAGAAATGAATTGCTTTGACTGGGATTGTATCAAGTACTGTTGGAGAAGAGTGTGTTGCTGCAACTTAATGACTGTTTGGAACCATATGTCAATATAGTTGTGATTCCCCTGGTCCACTTGTTGATTTGGATCACCTTGGATGTCCTCTTGTATTATGACATTCAAATCTTCCTCTATTTATTGATTGTTCTCTTGAACAAATGGAGGAAATGCTGGTAAACATGAGGAACCTTTCTCAACATTTTATTCTAATGTCGGCTCTTCATCAAGTGTATCCCTTGATCTTTTGATCTTCTCATTTGGATCTTCTTCTTCTTTATTTTTTCCTTCAATGACATTACGAAAATATCTTCTTTGAAATACCTTTCTTGAACTAAGATGAATACCATCTAGATCAAGAGGATATGTTTGGTAGCATTGTACCTTAGCATTGTAAGTGGGCTGAGATACTTCATGGTGTGGGTTTGGAAATGGTATTTGAGTGGGGGTGGATATATGATATGGATGTGATTGAGGTTGTGGTTGTGGTGGAGGTGGATGGTAGGGATATCATGGAGTTGGGTATGGAGGATGTTGAGGGAAATATTGAGGATGTTGAGGATTTTTCCAATAACGACCTTTCCAACCATGTTGCCAGGATTGGTTTTGGGGTTGAGATGGCCAAGGTTGCCAAGGAGGGAGTTTTTCCCAATTATTTTGAGATGGATGTGGATAAGCTTGAAATTTTGAAGTGGGTCCTTGCATAATATCAAGTTGACTAGGTTTCCAGGGTATCCTTGGAGCTACATAACATAGCTTCTTTGGTTATTGCCTTGCTCCATTTTCTTCTTGGTAAACTTCTTTAAACTTGGGGAATGATGAACAAAATTTAGTGGCATAAGATTCTGCATGGATAACAAAAATATCAACATCTTCTTTTTTCTCACTTTTCCTTCTTCACATTTCTACTTGTTCACTTAGATTGCTAAGAATTTATGTTTTAAAGTTATCAAGAAAATTTCCAATTTCCTCTTTCCTTACCAATGTTGATGCTTATTTACTTACTCTTTCCCTTGCTCTTGATATGCGCTTTCATGTTTCACAAATTTCTTCAAATGACAATTGGTATACATCTCCTCTACTCATGATATTAAGGACATCAATCCACTCATCCCTAATTGTTCTAACTAAGAGGGGTTTTAGTGTGTCAAATCCTAGATGATGCAATTTTTCCCTCTTAAAATTATACATGAACCTCTCTATTAGATCCTCAAGGCTCTCATAGTCTTCTTGGTTCATTCTAAAAATTTATTCTCTAAGATCACAATCTTTATATTTTCTATAAATAACTTTTTCATATCATTCCATGATCTTATTGAATTAGTACCTAGACTCATGAACCATTTAAGAGCTCTATCCTTCAATGTTGCAAGAAAAAACCTCAGTTTTTATGTGTGTGATAAGTAGCCATCAGACCTACAAAGTATCTCAAATTCAAAGAGAAATGTTTTTGAATCCTCTTTCCTCATACCATGGAATTTGGGAAGGAAATATGGAGGGATGTTCTTCATATGTACACTGATGTCCATATCTTAAATGGGAAACCTAATAATATCTTCTTCATTGTCATCATATCCATCCATCTCTTCTACCTTCAAAAGTTTATGTTGATGTGGTTCTTACTGCACCATGTGGTCAAGTGGGGGGGTTGGTATTGGAGAATTTTTTTTTTTTAATTGAGTATCCCTACACCTATGAGGCATGAAAATCATATTTTTTTTATTTTTCAATATTTTGGAAACAACATTAAAAAGGAAAGTAGAAAATAATGCTAAAATAGAATCAAAGCATCTACTATACACCTCTCTGACAATGGTGTCACCTGCCTATCACACGGGTGACCCAAGTTCGATCCTCGGCAACGGATCCACAAAGTGGTGAGCCCTGGTATTGCACCAAGAGTGCTGCAACTCCGAGGGGCTACCCTAATTTACTTTATCAACCCAGGGTTCGTAAAAACTTGGATTTGATAGTGCTATATACACATCAGATGCATTCTATTCATGTCATCATGTTCCGCTCTATGAAAGGGTGCTACTTCTAGGGGTTCTCAGTGAAGTCTGTAACACTTCAATGAAAATAGAATAAATTGTAGAAAGGAAATGACAAAAAGGAAACTAATCAATATTTTTGAAAAGAAATAACAGAAAGGAAACTAATTTAAATTGTAGAAAGGAAATGGCAGAAATGAAACTAATTTAATTTGCAGAAAGTAAATGACAGAAATGAAACTAATTTAAATTTCACTTAACTTGGCCAATAGGCTAAACACACCCTGCTCTATCTATCATGCTCCTATCTATGAAACTATTCATGACCTAATTCTAATTTTAAAGGGTGTTGCTTGCAGTTCGGAGAAGAAAGGGCTAAAGGTGCTAATGGAGAGATAAACACATGAAACAAGGCTTAGAGGTGGAAAGATGGGTTTAAACCTTATTAAAACTTTATTATAGTGCAAAAATGCAATAAATCGGAATGATTTGAAAAGTTTTATGGCGGATTTGCGATGGAGGATGGAAGTGCGATATCGCAATCGCAATATCTCAAAGTTCGAGGGATAGCAGAAGTGTTGTTCGAGAGCAGGAGCGAAATGAGAAATGTGATGGGGATAAAAACTATGAAGTGCAAAATGCAATGGGGTAAAAGTTGGGAAATGTGAAATGCAATGGGGTAAAAATTGCGAAGTGTGAAATGTGATGGGGAAAAAGTTGCGAAGTGCGAAATGCGACCGATGGTGGAGTGCGGTGACAATATCGCAATCAACGTCGAGAGCGGTAAGTCTTAAAGGAAAAAGGGAAAAGGTTATGAAGTGAAAATTTTGATTTGTGATGTGGCGAGGTATGGATAATTATCGCAATCAGTGTTGGGAGTGGTGAGTCTTAAAGGAAAAAAGGGAAAAGGTTGTGAAATGTGAAATGTGATTTGTGATGTGGCGGGGTATGGAGAATTATCACAATCAGCGTTTGGAAGCAGTAAGTGTTAACGGAAACCAAATAAAAATGTGATTTGCAATTTTTGATGTGGTGGAGCACAGAGGATTATCGCAATCGACGATTGGAGCGGTAAGTGTTAACGGAAACCAAAGAAAAATGTGATTTGTGATTTTCAATGCGACATGGCACGGAGGATTACCCCAATCGATAGTTGGAGTGGTAAGTGATAATGGGAACCAAAGAAAAATTTTATTTGCGATGAGTGAAGTATAGTAGCGGGAGATTCGAGGAGCAAAGGCAGAGGTAAAACTTTGATGGTTTTTCAAGCATTTTGTGAATAAAAAGGGTGTGGCAGCTATTAAGTAAAGAAGAACTAAAACCGTAACAATGAGGTTTCAAAGGCGTAACAACAGAGATGGAGGATGAATCGGGAGGTGTCAATGAAATTCTCCATGGCTACTTGCGCCTACAATTAAACTGCCGATTTATGCAAGAAAGATAAACAATGCATGTTAAAGACAGAAAAAAAATTCTAGCCTAGTCCCAGAAACAGAGAATCATAACTCAGAAAACATTTTTGGTATGTGGGAAGTTCTACCCTCCTCGAGATATATCGACAAAGATGAGAGGGGAAGGTTGCCTCACAGTTTTATGGAGTTCATCAACTATTCTACTGCGTAGATAAACATATTAAATATACAACAACAAACTATAACGGCAATGAAAATATCATAAACTAGTTAATTGTTCAAGAATAAAATTAACTAAATAGTGGAAACAAAACTAGCTAAATGACAGAAAGGAAAGAATAAAAACAACAGAGAAGTTGAGGCACATGGGTTGGGCCCTAACCCACAAGCCTAGCTCTCTGGAACTAAATCATTAAAATGAAGATTGTCTTCTCATTTCAGGAAGAGAATAGCCTCATTACATTTATGAAAGTTTAATCACTAAGTACAATAAAAAGCTTAATAGTTTACAACAAAAGTTAAGAATGGAATCCAATCACCCCTAATTAGCTCTTGATCAACTTTATTTGTCCTAAAGGGTAGCTACCAACAACTCCCTAAAACATAGTGATTGAGTCCACCTTGACTTCAAGTAAACCATAGATTGAGTGCACTTCAATTTTGGTTTGCTTGGCTTCCTTTGATAGTTAAGGAGGGTAGACAAACCCCTTGAATCTCTCCAATATTTCTCCATAATTTCCTGACATTGTGCTCATTTATTATTCAATTTTGATCTTCCAGTGGCAAGGATAAAGTCCCTAAAATAACTCCTTCTCCAAATATGCATAATCTACCCAATATTCTCACAATATTCTACAAAACTAACCAATATTAGGCATAAATATGCAATTACCTTTAAACATTCCTAAGAAAATATTAAAGCATAAGAAAAAATTATTAAGTGCAGAAGGAGAGATTTAATATATCTTTTCAAGTGCATAAGGAAGGTAGATGGGCCTAAGAAAGGTTAGATGGGCCTTATTTTATGTCTGATTTAGAGGCCCATCACCTGCATCTGCGCATCCCAAGTTGGCGCAGCACAATCTTTCTGAGGTAAGGACTCATCAAAGACAAGAGCATCTATATCGGCTTCATCCAGTTTCTATGTCCCTCCAACTAAACCAAATGTCACCATGAAATTTGTTGTAATTGTGCCCTAGTGGGTAGTGCACTAGTGTAGCTCTACATCTAAATACCAGGTGGTTGGGATTGGTCCTAAGGCATGAATGAACATGTGGACCCATTTTTTCCAGGTCCTTTCATTCCATACCTCCATCCACATAGCCAAGTGCTTATGCAGGTCCCCATAGCCGGAAAAGAGCTCCATGGGTGGGTTGACCAATGGTTTAAATCACAGAATCATCATTTTTTGGCATTCCTCCCAATCCTGAAAAGCCCCCTTATGGGTTTCCCACCACTGCATAGGGATCATACACATAGCCAAATCAAGTAGGGACATAGGCTTCTAATGCTTTAAGAAACTCCTTAACACTACCAGAACCATCAAAGTAAGGCATTTCTCTTACCTCTTAGGAGATGCATAGGAAGCTCTTTATGATCTTGAGGCACCGTAGTGAAAATACGCTGTGCAACTGGTTCTGCCAATTTTCTATCTCGCCATCTGAGTTTGAGAGACATGCGTTGTCTTCATCCCATAACAACATGCCATCAGCTGTAGGGTTGATCCAATCATCATCTCGTGCAGTCAGTTTGTAAATATGGTCAACATCCCCCTCTTCTTGTACCGGCTCTATATAGTGTTCTCCTTCGGTTGGATCCAGGGGGACTATTACCCGCATACCATCATTCTCAAATATCATTCTCCTCCTTTTCAAGTTGATGATACCTCCCATGTCAATAGCCCAATCCAGTCCTAAGAGCAGAGGGTAAGGGTCTGCATCAGCGACAATCTGGATTACTTCGAAATATCCATAAACTTTAACTCTCGCAATGTCCACCACAACCTTCGACAGCCTTCCTAATGGAATGATCTTCTGCTGGTTAGCCATACGTAGTTGGATGGTGGACCACTCCAATTTAGGTTCTCCCATTCTTTGACATGTCTGTTTGGGTAGGACATTGGAATCTTACCACAGATATAGGATGACTTGGTCCATCTCATGTTCTCCAATATGTGCAGTCATACACATCTCCCGACCAGTCCGTTTATTGTTCTTATAAATCTTATTCGCAGCTTTAAACTTCATTCAGAGGGCATCCCTTTCTGCGTAACTGTCTATTAATTCTTGGATATTCTCCACTGCCTTCTGGTTGCACAGTAAATTCATACACACCTGAAGGAATGGATTAACTGCTTCATCTTCCTTTGGATCCACAGAAGTCCTCGAGGTAGATGCTTCATCCCTAGAAAAACCCTTCCTAGCTTCGATGAAGGTCTCTTACTCCTTCTGGAGGTCTAGGCTTTCCTTTTTGTCAGAGACCTTTCTGATTAGAATTTTTGCCATAACTTTTTCCTCAGCTCCTCCAATGGCAATTCCACTGTGCGTAATTACATTGACACGGGGCCTATCATTGCGCGGTTACACCTTAACCCTTGTACATTTTGTGTTGGTGTATGTTATTTTTCCTACATATTTTTTATCAGCACAAGACAATCTTCAATTACATGATCTAACTGCCTGAAATAGCTACAGGATTGGCCCATAGGTTTCGGGCAGTCTCTTGCATAATGTCCAACGTCCCCACAATTGTAGAAAATTAGTTTCCCTCTTCCTCGACCTGCACCTCTGCCTCTCCCTCATCCCCGTCCTCTTGCAGGGGATCCTCCTCACCTAGAGGGAGATGCTGGTGATGAAGGGTCAGCCTGCACCCTGTATAGGTTCCTCGTATCTATCATAATATCATATGTTCGACAGTTGTGCTCATCTTGACCCACCGATGAGCAGAATATACACCATTTTTGCTTCAGTTATAGGACATAGGCACCTAATCATGGGCAATTACTTGTATCATGTCATCCTACTACCCAAAAATCAGGGCACCATAGTGTGGGGGTACTTGGTCCAGCAACAGATCTTAGGCGTAATGGACTTGGTCCCCCAGCCTGCATATAATCTGACAGCAGAGGGCACTGATCCTTGGTGTGTCCTGATACCCTACAGCCTATGCACCAGACATCTGTGCTAGCTACTTTACCTTGATTCCTTCGCAAATTATGAATTTCTAAGTGCATCACCTCTAGCTTTCTTTGGATCTACAACGCCGCAAATTGAGCATCGTCCCTTGGCGCAACTTCTATGCTTCATGTAAATCTCCAGGGCCTCTTCCTGTGAATCAACCTTCTGTTGACCCATAGTTCCACGTAGATGTGGTAATAGCATGGTGATAAACCACTCATTATGATGTTTGTCCTCATAGACAAATCCTCCATCACTGATGACTTTCTTCAGCCATCAGTCAGCTTCCCAAACAGACTCTGTATGTCCCTACTTAATATCTTTCAACTCTACTATGCATTTAGAATAGGAATTAGGCTTCTAGAACTGCTGCTTTAGGGAATCCTTAGTGTCCTGTATTGTAGGATTCACATTCTAAGAAATGTATCCCATGAACCAATCCATATCCTCCCCCCCAAAGGCTATTGATAGTAGTGCTCTTTTTACAACATCATTATTAACATTTTGCGCGGTCCATACCGGATCTGCCACAAACCATAACAGATCCATATCCTCGTCCCCCGCACCTTTAAAGGTGGGTAACTTCATGTGTGTAGCCATATTGTCTATAGGTGGTGGTAGAGGTGGGGTAGGAGAATTCTTACCTTTGCGCAAGTTCGATGGTGGTTTAGTCAAGGGACTGGTCTCTGCGTGCATAGCTCCACCTTTGTTTAGATCAGGTGGATCCATTAGAGGACTGTACATTGATCTATACCCTTCTTGAATAACCTGACATTATTTACCACTTTGTGTCATGCTTCCGCTCTAATTAGAGGTCATTCACTCAGTGTGGTTGCACAAGACACCCTTTTCACACAATATTCTCTTAATCAGTAGCTGCAATGTTTACAAGAACTTACCCCAAATCCCTTGAAAAACCTTCGCTCTGCTTCAAAATAGGACACAAATTAATCGACTGCAAACTCAATTACAAATCCACCCAACATGCTATCAACCTAGTGATCTACAGTCTGGGTGATTTTTTTATAAGTATTCACCAACTGTTGGATCAGTTTAAGGGTCCACTACGTGACCTGATCATATTTCCAACAGGTTTGAAATTCTACTAACCTTGCTAGCCACTCCTACAGTTCATGTGTGAAGGTTACTAAGAATATTTCATGTACTTCTATAAAAATGTACTTATTCTTCCACTCTTCGGTAGATAGCTTCTTATTTCTATTTTATTTTAGGGCAAATTCCTGAATCTACTTTTCAAACCATTCCTCGAGTTCAGGCTTTAACAGCTTCCAATGACCTCGTGGAATTACCCAATCTCTCTCTCATAATTCTTTTGGTCCTGGCAATGGAACCATTTCTTGGTTTGAGGGTTCATGACTCGAGTTCAGACTTAAGGTTTGTCAACAAACCCCTATACTACTAGCCCCTTCGGTAATGGCATTCTTGTGCAAGTCAAGGTCTCACCCGAAGTAGTACGGGAGGGTGTTGGAACCAGGTTTCTGCACCCCGAGAGAGAGAAAGTTAATAAAAGCAGGCACCTTTAGACTTAACAGGCATGCACTGGGGAAGCCCTAAACCAGGAACCCTTAATAATTTACCTGTCGGAATACTCAAGCGAAGATTATAAACCATTAGATAACAAGTTAACAGAAGTAAGGCGACAAAAAATAACCATATCTATGCATTCATTCCTTTCTAAAGCATCAGATCCACGTGTGCATAAATTAACTATCAGTATTCAATACAAAGTCATAATCTCAGCAATCAAAATATAGCACAGCCAGTAACGTAACACGGAGATACTCATATATTAGCAAAAGGTTATTTTCATTCATCAACACTTCAGATTCTACTTATAGACTTTTTACCAGCCCATGAACATAGCCAGCGGGGTCCGTACACAATAGGACTTAGGGTCTCCATGTACACAGCCAGTAGAATCCCTTACAACCCACACAACAGATATCATTGATCCAATATTCATATCCAAACTTAACCAAAACTTACTATTAGGCTCGATATATCAATCTATTTATATTGTATTAACCTGCGCTACTCTATAGTCTGAAAACTGTGGTTTGTGGACCCTTGGTATACCATTTAACCCATTACAGTTCATTAGGGGATTTGGCCCACCCCAAAGCCCCTGCGCTAGACTAAAATATTACAAAATATTACAAAATTGCATAAATATTGTGGTTAGGGGACCCCGCTCCAACACATTTGTTCACTATCTCAGTTTTCCCATCGAATTGAGGATGATAAGATGAGCTATGAGCTAGTTGAGTACCCAAAAAAGAAAATAATTCCGTCCAAAAATTTCCAGTGAAAATGGGATCTCTGTCACTTACAATAATATTTGGGCTTCCATGTAGCTTTTCAATTGTTTCCATAAATGCAGTAGCAAGTGTACTTGCTTTAAATGGATGAGATAATGCACAAATTTGTGCATACTTGGTAAGTCTATCAACAACCACCATGATGACACTCTTTCCTTCGGACTTAGGTAAACCTATGATGAAATCCATTGAAACCTCCTCCCAACGTTGACTTGGAATGGATAAAGGTTGTAGCATACCCGGGGTCTTAATTGTCTCAACTTTATTTTGTTGGAAAACCAAACATTCCACCACAAACTTTTGAATATCAGATTTAAGGCCATCCCAAAAAAATTATTTCTTCACCTTGTCATAAGTTTTTAAAAATCCTGAGTGTTCGCCTAAGGGAGAGGTGTGTAATTCCAAAAGAATATTTTGTTTTAGTTGGGAATTCTTAAAAAGATATAAGTGATCTTTGTACCATAAGGAATCATTTTTCCAACTAAATGTATCATATGTATTGGGATCTTGCTGCAACTTTTGAATGAGTGTCCACACTTCTTCGTCATTCTTCCATTCCTCCCTTGCTTCGATTATCCAATCTAGTTGGATAATAGAAATGGCACAAAGCAATGCTTCCACCTCCTCATCCTTTATTGAGAGTACATCTGCAACAACATTTAGCTTCCTTTTTTGCAGATGATTTCAAAGTCATAACCCAACATCTTTGTGACCCATTTCTGCTGCTCTTCTGAAGATAGTATTTGTTCCAAAATTTATTTAAGACTATCATGATCATTTTTTACCTTGAAGTGTCTTCCCATTAGGTAAGGTTTCCATTTATTTAGTGCATATAGTATTTCTAACATTTATTTCTCATAAATAGATTTTTATAAATAGTTTCCTTTGGTTGGATGGCTTTCAAAAGAAATGGGTCTTCCTTGTTGCAATAAAACAACACCAATTCCATTTCCTGAGGCATCACATTCCACAATAAAGGTTTTTGTGAATTATAGTCTAGCTAAGACTGGTGCTAAGCATATTTGCCTCTTTAATATGTTCAAAGGCCTTAGTTACTTCAAGAGTCCATGAAAATGCATCTTTCTTCAATAATGTTGTTAGAGGTGCTGCTATTCTCCCACAATTCTTAACAAACTTGCGATAATTCCATGTTAACCCGAGAAATCCTTGCAACTGCTTTATGGTTGTAGGGAATTTCCATTCCTTAATTGATTTAATTTTGTTAGGGTCTACCTTAACACCCTCTTGAGATACAATATGACCCAGATATTCCACCTCTTGTACTCCAAATAAACATTTGGAGGTTTTTGCATATAATTGTTTCGCCTCCAATAGTTTGAGCACTCTGTCAATATGTTGAACATGATACTTCCAAGAACTGTTGTAGATTATTATATCATCAAAAAACACTAACACAAATTTTCTAAGGAAGGGTTTGAAAATGGAATTCATCAACCCTTGAAATGTAGAAGGTGCATTGGTAAGTCCAAAAGGGATGACCAAAAATTCATAATGACCCTCATGAGTTCGTAATGCTCTTTTCGGAATATATTCAATCTTCATTCTAATTTGATGATATCCTAATCGAATATCCAACTTAGTGAAATGGGAAATTTATCCTAATTCATCCAATAATTCATCAATCACGGGAATGGAAATTTTATCTTTGATAGTAAGCTTATTAAGCTCCCTATAATCCGGACACACGCTTCGTGATCCATCCTTCTTATTCACCAATACTACTAGAGAAAAGAAAAAACTTTGACTAGGTTGAATTATACCATCCTCTAACATTTTTGCAATCATACGTTCAATTTCGCTCTTTTGGACTTAAGGATATCTGTAAGGCTTGATGTTTGGAGGAAAACTTCCTAGAATCAAATGAATAGCATGATCATGATCATGAATAGGTGGGAGTCATTTGGGATTTTCATACACCTTGGAATGATTGTCTAAGACTTTTTGTAGATCTGGAGAAATAGATGATTTTGATGTTGGAACTTCTAGTGAGAATAATTGTGCAATTACGCCTTGTTGTTATCTATTCAGAAGCTTTTTCATGACATTAGAGCTTATTATCTTTCTTGGCTTCCATGTGATACCTCATAATTCAACTTCCTTTCCTTCTGAAAAAAATGTTAAGAAAATTTCTTGAACATTAAAAGCTACCATCCCCAAAGATTGTAACCATTGTACCCCTAGTACAACATCATCACCTCCCATTGGAATGCAAAGCATTTGACTATTCAATACATATTCCCACATGGTTAGCTTGATATTATGGAATTTTCCAGATAAATTTATAGTTCCTCCATTTGCAACCATCACTTGACACTCTAATGTTGGGTACAGGAATCAATTCAATTCCTTGGCTACCTTACAATGAATAAAATTATGGGTACTACCTGAATCAATCAACACTATTACATTTTCATTCTTGATATGTCCTTCTATCTTGAGTGTTTGAGGAGTGGTTATTCCTTCCAATGCATTACAAGATATGGTCGGACTCATTTCTTCTTTCTCTAGGGTTGTTTCTGGGTGTATATCCTCTTTTTTTGATGTTTCTTGTTCATTTTCTTCCTCCTCTTCACAATCTATGTCAAATAATTTCTTCTCAGCACACTTATGACCTTTAGTGTATTTTCTATCACAAATGTATCAAAGTTCTTTTGCTCTTTTTTCTTCCAATTTTTGTGGTGTCAACCTTGTAAGTTGTGGAATTCTAGGAGTAGCAACACTTCCATATTCATAGATGTGAGTTGTAGGCTTCCTTGTCGCCATAATTTTACTTTCAATTTTTCTTGCCAACCTGAATGCCTTCTCCAATGAATCAGGTTCCCAAAAGTGAACCTCATGTTGGATGTTATCCTTTAAACTCCCTATGAATACATCAATCTTGTGTTCCTCTGGAATATTAGTTACCCTTATATTCAATTTTTGGAAGTCCTCAATGTGCTCCACCACTAAACCCTTTTGTTTTAGATCTATCAATTGGCTAAATAAGGTGTTGCTCTTTGTATCCTCATAATGTGCTATCATTTCCTCCGTAAAAATTGGCCAAGTGATAATTTTTTTACGAGATCAAAGCCATCGATACCATACAAATGTATCTTGTTCTAAATATAAAGTTGCAATGCATACCTTTTGTGTGTTTTTCACATTATGGAGATCAAAATATTGCTCCATCTGTAGTATCCATGTTCTGGGATCCTTGCCATCAAACTTCCTCATATTGATCTTTGGAATATGGTGGGTCTTAAATCCAACATTAGAGTTTATGAAATCATGCTTGACATTTATTTTTTTCTCATCATGAGTTTCCTCTACCACCTTTTCACCATTAGGAATCATTTATTGTATCAACTTTTTTAAACCTTCCTTTAAACCTTCCATGTCTACTTTTATATCACTCTCCATGTCTTCCATGTTCTCTTTCATTTTTTCATAAATCTTAGCTTCCATGTAATCCATCTTAGCTTCTATGACATCCATCTTAGCTTCCACACATTTCTTCAAACCATCCATCTTAGCTTCCACGCCTTTCTTCAAAACTTCCTTTTCATTTTTTGTTACTCTTTGCGAGAGCGAAATTTGGTGCACTTGGTCTTGTAATTTTGATATATCATGTTGCACTTCTTCCTCTTCATGAGTCATAGTAAAGCCTTCCAACGACTTAATGGGTGTTGAATTTTTTTTAGGGGTCATTTTAGAACCCAGTATTGATATCTATGTTTCAATATTCCCTTGGAATCACTTCAAACTGATTTTTCAAAAAAGACTTATGCAATTTGAAAAACAAATACACATATTTTTATTTCTTTTGAGGAGCTCGATATTGAAACTGATGTATCTCTATAATTTTGGATCCGCGAGATTTTATCTTCAGTCCTTTAGTATCCCTTTGAATCTTCTTTCCAGTGCCACATGTCTGACCTGATTTGGATTCTTCAAGAAAAATTTATGCCCATTCTCCTACAATGACCTAATTATGGACAGGTTCAATAGAGTGAAATTGTATGGCGTGCCATGTGTCATTGTTTCCTCATTCGGCTCTGAAATTGATACTTAGGAAACTAAAGTCTGTATAATTTCAGCCACTTTTACATAATTCAAATTTGATGCTCAGAGATAGAGTTATGACGATTTTCCCAAGGTCACCTCTTTGAGATGAAATTTGGGAGCCTGCAAAAACCCTAACTTCCACAGATCTTATCTCTGAAAATATTACGAACCAAGATCTGAAATTTTAATACAAAGTTCCTCAGGATTTCTTCACAAATGGGTTTTTTTTAGATTCTAAACCTTCGTAGAAAAAAGGTTATAGCGAAAATGCCACGATGACCTGTTTGAAGCATCAAAACACTAGAATCTAAAGCTTTGATACCAAATGTTATGAAACCAGCTCCCAAAATAGAAGAAAAGAGAGATCAGTGCCTTAGAAATCAGCCACTTTGAGGGGGAAACCTCCTTTAAATTACATAAATGAACAATTCTTGGATGATACAAATGACAAAACCTCCTTTCTATATATAGGAGTCCATGGGGTCACAATACAATCCTAGCTGACCTAACAATAATAATGTAAGGGCACAACAATAACAATAGCGGGCTTTTATGGGGCACAATAATAATTATATGGGAACTACAGGGGTACAACAATACAATAAGGGGTCTACACTAACAACAATAAGGGACTACACTAGTACTATAGGGACCTAACACCCACAGTACAGTAGTAGCAAGAAGGATTGGTTAGATTGATGTAGTCAGATGTCAGGAAGACAGAAATCAAAGTGACAGATGTCAAATATTGGGGTGCAGATCAGAGTTGGAAACAATGCAGATGTCAGTAGCATCGCAAAGATTTCAGTATATAGGTACAGTAACTAATGGCAGTCAAAAGACTCTAATGAAATATGCATTATAATGATTCACTTGTTTGGAGGCTATTCAGTTTCAAGAGTTGCATGTGAAACAAAAATATAGAAGTGTTTCATGCATAACATTCAAAACCTACTGGATCAGGATATATTAATTTTGTTCTTGTTGAGAGGGAGTGTTTAAATTTGTAACAAGAAGTAGTGAAATTGGCATCCAAAAAGGAAAAAACTTAACCACATACTAGTGTGGGATTCCAGTCACACATTGGTGAGGAATTCGGTTACACATTAGTGCTAAATGTGGGCATCTAATTTATTTATCCCTTAAATAAATTGGGAAATAAATTGTAATTTCATCTCATAACAACTTGTATCAATTAACTAAGTTAGAAAGGCTGAGTTAGCTCAAGTATTTCAAGTTCAGGGTCAGAGGTGAGGAATGTAGAGTGAATCTAATATTTTGGGGGTCCAGTTGCAGTTAATGCACTAGTGGGGTGCATGTGTAATTAGTTAACTCAAATTAATTGAGTTAAAATCAGTTTAAATAGTTCTAACTAAGTGATGAGCTAGTGAGAGGTCCAGTGAATTAAATTAGATTTAACTCACAAGTAGTGATCAATCAAATAGTTGATTATTCAATATTAATAGTTGCATGCATGTCAGTTCTGATGAAGACCCAGTTGAGACAGAGGTTAAATGGAAGTTAGCTATCAGTTGTATTATTATCGAATTTCCCGAGCGCAATTCTAAAGTCACAAGAAGGCTCATGATGGATTGCACAGTCAAGAAAGGTTGATTATCCTATTTAATATGGATTAATAGCCTAGGGATTGCGTGAGCAAGGCTGGGCTAAGAAGGGGCTAACAATTGGCTAAGTGTTGGTCAATTTTTCCCAAAGAATTGCTAGTCAATTTTGAGTAGGATCAGGGTGAGACGAATGGTAGAGTGTAGGATTTTCTCGGTGTGAGAAAGCATTGTATTGTTTCATGATTCTTTGACTATGTAAAATATATGATAGAGTGGATTTGAGCAAGTGCTTTCCCGAAATACATCTTGTGTTGTGCGATTGATTATTTCTTTCTCTTACTTGCATGTGATTGAGCGATCGTGTTTTATATTTCTCAAATATTGTAGAAGGATTCAGTATCTTGTTTTAGTACATCACAAGATCGTAATGAATCCAGTAGCATAGAGTTTCTATATAATTTCTATAGGAGACATATTAATTTTTGAAGGTTGATGCCCCAAGGATGGGTTTTGTGCCAGCACTTTTTCTCCTCAAAGTTTATGACCTTATCACTCCATTGTTAACAAAATTTCTCACATTTCAAATTAAATCACCCTAAATCTATTGTCAAAATCTTCGTTGGATTATGTATTTTTTAGAAGGCACAAAATTAATTTTTAAAAATCCGAAGCCACTTCGTTCAAATTGGCTTGATACAGGTTCAAGTCGGCTCCAACATATACTCATGGATATTCATGGATCAGGTCAGATCTAATATAAGGCCCCCTACCAACCACCATATATTCACCCAAATCATGAGCAACTGAGGTAAGAAAAATGTTGGTTATGTTAGAGCTCCTTATTTTCCCAAGGCTGAGAAAGGAAACCAAAGAGGTAACCGTAGACCAACTTTTGACTTGGTATCTATCCCTACCAAATCAGAGAGGGCTCTCTCAAAATCAACCTCACAGCTAATGGAAGTGACTGGATAATATTAGATTTTTAGGCTAGTTATTTTTCACAGTAGGGTTTTGATCTAGAGTTTGTTGGATAAAGAGCACTAGGTTTTAGGAACTAGGCCAATTATTTCAAAAGATCAGTTGTAGTCATAGAATGAGTCAAGATAGTTGTAATAAGTGACACAAATATATATTTCATTGTAGTGTGGTAAGGAGGAAATCATATAGAAGGAGTTAAGTGAGCGTTATTGCATGAATTCACTTGTTCGGAGGATGAAAACACTTATGTGGGAATCTCAAACAAAACCGAGCATATGAGGCAATGAATTATGTTTAAAACTTAAGAGATGATCATGAGAATAAATGTAGATGGTTGTTCGAAACATATGATAATCAAATGCATAATAAATATTGAGGAAAAAAAGTGTCACTAACCACAACACATGAATCCCATAAAAATAGTTGCAATTGCCTTTATTATTTCTGCCAAAATCAAGTACAAAAATTTGAAAAGTATGAGCATCAAGTATCTAACCTTCTAGAAGACAAACAATATTCCACCTCTAAGGGGTCGAATCGTGATCCATAGAATCTAATTCATGAACCTAATTACTCATTGCCAAATCCTAGGGAAGTTAGAAACAACTTTCCCCTTTTTTAGCTAATTGATTAAGGTTATTTCTTAAAGCATTGATTACAATATTCTTTACAATGATAATCATTAACAAACCTATTAATCATCAGATAAACTCATGAGTTAATTATTACATCGACCTATTTTGACTTTTTACCTTCATGTGCAGTCAAAAATCTCCAAACACAGAAATGCAACAAATAACCCAGAAACGCAACAACTCCTTGGAAAAAGTGCAACAAATGTTTAGGTCAATATTTTGATGACTTGGAAGAGGTTCTAAGATTTTATGAAGACATGTGAAGAAATTTTAGGATGTCTACTATACCCTGGGACCTTTAAACCTACCAAAAACATGACTTAAGTCTCTTCAAAACTGATTCCAAAACAAAGTGTCTAAAAACACAGCAATTGTCCTAAAAAGTGAGAAGCAAGGTGTAAAATGACACTTTTTTATCTTTATCTGCAAATGCATGACTCTACAAAAATCCACAAGTGATTTTCTGGTATCCTTATTCCATAATCCATCCAACCATGATTGAAATTTTTACTTTTGACCCTTCGAGAAAAAGCATAGCAACTAGTTATTGTGTTTCTATAGCATGCTTTTAACTGTGTGCACAAAAACTCAAAAATTCAAAATTTTGTCTCCTTTTCCTTACTCTCCTCCTTTCCTTCATACCACTAATGATGCATCAACTAATAGATCAAGTTTTTTCTTCATTTTAAGTCTCCTTAGAGTCTTTTTTAGTTTTATATTCATATTTTTTACTCTAACCTTACAACCATATTCCTAGCATAGTAGTGCCTTGCCATATTTCTTTGCATGGTGGTATCCCAGTTTTCTTTTTCTAGTAGATTCTCTAAGTGTTAATTCACTTTTTCAAGCCAATATTCCTTGTTTTTCTTAATATCAGCACCTATGGAGTCATCTATGGAGTTTATAGCTTGAGGAGGAGATGGAGCTTCCACATTTTGTTCCTTTCTAGCCATTTTTATAGTTTTAGGTATCCTAGGTTGTGTTTGAATGTTCTTCTCTTCCATTTTCTCAACATCAATGATGGCCTTACCTTTATCCTTTACTATCAAAACTCATGTTTTACTTGTTGATGGAAGGTCTTCTTGTGACTTTCTCTGCTGCATTAGAGTTTGTCTCAACTGTCTATTCTCTTGTTGTAAGAAAGCCACCATGAAATTGGATTTGGATAGGTCATCCTTCAACTCTCTAATTTGTGCATCTTTCTATTTGATTATATCATCTGTAGCCTTATCTCCATGTTGTTCTCCTAGGTCAGCCATCTCAAACTCTGGAGGTACCTCTTCTTAATTGTGTAATGGTGAATCATATCTGCTTAGAGGTGATTCCTCTCTCATGGTTTCAGCTTGAACTGCTTCTTTAGTAACAACCTCCTTAGGTATCCTTTTTTCCTGAGATCTATTTTTAGGCTTAGACCTAGGCATCTCCTCTTCCACTTCAAGAACAAATACCAGCTTCTTACCTTTCTTGTCTTTCCTTGAAATCTCTGTTCTAGGCTGATTTTTTGTCACTAATGGCATGCTTGATTTTTTAGCCCCATGTGGTCTTGATGATGATGAATGAGAGATTTTACTCTTTGACTGGTTGGAGACAAGTAAGAGAGCATCTGCCTCTAAGAAAGCTTCCCATGACATGTTGATCTATGTCAGCTGTTGGAGGACTATTACTTTGACTAGAGCATGATGAAAGAGGCTAGCTTGATGATAACTTCCTTTAGACTACACCTTCTCTGTCATCTTCTCCAAACTTATAAACAAATATTCAGGTAGGTTTGGGGGCTTCTTAGAAGTGAAATGCATCAATAACCTGATGTGATATTGATATAGTCTACTAAACCTGCCCTCACAAGTAAAATACTTCATAATAGTCTTCATAAAAGGGTTGTACTTGTCCAAAAATTTCTTGCTAGGAAAAATATGAGAAGGAGACTCCTTGTATTGTGGTTTCAAGAACATTTTGTAGTGTTCCAGGTCTAAAACCATTCCCCTGAACCAAATTTCACCTTGATTTGGGATAGTAGTTGTTGAATCTATGACCTCTTCTAACACCTAAAATTTCACCCCTGCTATGATGGCTTAATCCTTCTTGAATTTAATGGCAAAGAGGCTTGTTAAATCATGATGGTAACCTACCTCTTGCACCTTTAAAAAAAGCACCAGGAAACCGCACCAGGCAACCTTCTTTCTCAAATGGTTTTCTAATGAATTATGATGCATTGACCTCTTTCATATATGTTGGCTAATATCTATAGATATCTCCTCCCTTATGCCTCCTCCTTTCACTAGTCATCACCATGTTTATAGCTTCAATTTTGATATAAAACCCTAGTTTCAAAAAAGAAATGGCAAGGGATTTGTTTTGCATAGCAGGGATAGAAGCGCAGCAATTTGAGGGTAGGAAATGGAGGGGATGGGGGGTAGGAAAAATTTTAAGAAAAATATGGGAGGTGGGTATAGGTGTTAGGAACACAATGAAAGTTGAATTTCCAAAAATGTACAAGAAATAAGGGAAGAAAAGGGGGAAATACAATCTTGTACCAAAAACACAGTAACAAATCGGGTTTGATGAGGGAAATGGTGAATATGAGGGAATCTGAGTGTGGGGATTTATGGATAATGTTTGATCAGGGTAATAAATGATATGTAGACTCAAAAACAAGGAAGATTCATTTCAATTGAGGCTATAGACCATATAAAGTAGAAAATGCAGCAAGAAGCGCAGCAAAACCCTAGGGATAGATTTCAATCAGTTATATGAGGAAAATACTGCTTTGAGGGTTTGTTAAGCTTGAATTACTTGTTTGATGAAGCTCTAAAGAAACTGAGATGAAAAATGAAACTTTCCTTCTTCCCTTTGGCCTCCGACTGAAAAGCGCAACAACCTCCTCCAGAACCACAACAAGCTGATAAACAAGGGCAGTGATGATGAAATTCAAACTTCTGATGGATATGGAAGCTCTTCAAAGTGATGGAGAGAATATCTTGGAACTTGAAAGGATATAATGAAGCTTTAAATGTGTTAATGCTCCTTATAAATTGAAAAATCAATTTTTGGCTTGATCATGGAGTGACATCATGTGTACTTTTGACAAAATGACTTTATGATATGATTGGTACTGGCGGCATATTCTTCAATAGGAAGTGTTACATCTCCATGTCATGTAGATGTACATTTGATTCTTTTGATGTACTTTATTCCCTAAGTGCTAACTCTCATGACACTTTCATGATCAACCTTATGACACCATGACTTTTTCTTTTCATAGTTTAAATAATGACACTTAATGAAGGAAAATGGCCTATGGTGGCTCAATGACTCATGAAACTGATTTCAAATTGACCTTGATGACCATGACACGAGAGTAGAATTACACATAGACAATGATTTAGGACCATTTGAAAACCAAGATATATGTCAAATTTTATTTGAAAATATAACAATTTAACCATAAGTCTCTAACTACATTGGAAAGAGTAAATTTGATCACTGTGACTATTAGACACTAACAGGTTCTATGGAAAACATGTGAGGAGCAGGTCGAGGCAAAACAAGGAGTAATTTAAGGCTGAAGCATCATTGAATATATGAATAAATCCAATTATTTCTAATGTAATTTATTGGAGCATTGTTTTGATCATCCAATTTCTATAACAAAGACATATTTCGAGCCCTAACACACAACTAACATTTCTTGTAATAGGTCCAAGTATGAGTTCTCTGAGACAGACTAATTTTGACCTCTTATGTGGATAATTTTAAGTCAAAATTTTGACCCATTCTATCACCAATACAAACTTTTTTTAGTTTAATTCATGATTTTCTAAGGCCTTCTACAACCTTTTCTTATGAGGTGACTTTCGACCTATTTGGAGCCTTCTCTGACCATTTTTTTGAGTATATTCTTGTCCTTTCTTGAGGCCGTATTTCTACCTACACTATGGTTCCTATTCAACCTTATGAAGCAAAATTTGGAAACATCTCTAAGGCACCTCTTATGAGGTCTATTAACATTATTTTAAGCTTTTCCTAGTGTCTTTCTTAAGGTTTGTTTGAAGTCTGTCCTGGCCAACAAAGAGATTTTAATTTTATGTTGAGGTTGATCCAATTTTATGAAGCAGATTGAGGAGTTGAGTTAAGGAAATTTCACCCCTGGTTAGGACATGCCTTAATCATTATCCTAAATTAATTTTCAGATAGGTCTGAAGGTGAAGTTGAGGCATCTTGGATAAAATTCTAATATTTTTTTTGAAGCGGAGAGGAGACCTTAACATATGAATTGTGTCATAACTATGATGAATTGAAGCATACCCTTAAAATTTGTTAAGTAAATTCAGAAGCATCATTTGTAGCCGATCCTTTTGGAGCAGATCTCGGGTAAACGCGGACAGTTTGATTATTAGAGGTGTGTTTTTTCAATGTTGAACTATCTACAGTATAATTTAATGCAACATGCAGACTAGATATTAGACAAGGGGTATTACTGAAGTTGTTTGAATATTGTTTTACTTCTTACATTGTATCTAGTACGAGAGCACAAGAATATTTTCTTTCATATCTTATTCTATAGGGTGGAAAGGTGGTGCTAGGAAAGGAAGTTTTATCTTCCTTCAAGAGGTTGTCACCTCCTTCCATCGGAGTTAGTAAATCTTGGGCTTGTATTCCTTCAGTTGTATCTGGTAAACCAGAAATTATAACTTCCTTGTAATATAAAAATACTTTATATATATATATATATATCTTGTTTTCATTTGATGTGATGTTATTGGTTAATTTTTTTATACTTAAATTGTTGAAACTTACGAAATATTGATTAAACCACCCTCTCAATATTTCCAACAAGGAAATTCCCTAAGGCAATCCCCTCATTCGTCAGAAATAGGCATTTCTCATGGCTCAGGGAGGGTTTCATTTCTTTACACCTTTTCAATACTTTTCTTAGGTTTGAGAGAGACTCTTGTAAATCATACATGCAGGGTGTAAAATCATCCATGTAGATTTACACCTAATCATGCAAAATATCATTGAATATGATCAGCACAACCCTTTCGAAGGTGGAAACAGAATTAAACAAGCCAAATGGAAGAACTCTATAAGAAATAATTTCCCATATAGATGTGAAGGTAGTATTATCTTAATCCTGAGGACTGATTTGTATTTGGTTGTACCCACTAAATCCATCCAAAAAGGAGAACTTTTTTCCAGCTAGGTGTTGGGTAATTTAATTTTCATTTAAATTTCTTATCATTAAATTGTCAATCCGGTATCGTAAAATTTTGAAGTATACAACACATTATATGTTAGGAGTTTAGCTTTAAATCCTAAAATAAATAAATTTCAATGAAAGAAATTTATAATCTATAAATATAAATAAAATTGCATGAAATGAAATACTAATCTAGAAAAAGAATTGAATAATTAAATAAAAATATTGAAAAATTAATCTAGGAAAACATTGAAAAATAATCTAAGAAAACATGGAAATATCTATTCTATAAAGGTGAGTAAATTTAATATATGAAAGCTTGTAACTTTAATCTAGAAAGTGTTTGAAATATATTTCTATGAAAGAAAGCAACTCTAATCACAAATGAGAATGTTTTAGATTTAAAATATTTTTTGTATTAATTTTATATTTCTCAAATTCTTGATTGCAATACGGAAAAAAATGAAGTGAAAATTAGAGTCTTGAAAATAAAGCCTCTAAAATAAATGAATAAATCAATTCTTAAGTGATCATTGAAATGTAAATTATTTCTTAATTAAAAAGATTAGATAATTGTGATGAATTCAAAAACTAGATTGATTTAGATTCAAAATGAGTGATTTCTTTCTTAATTTGATGGATAATTTAAATTCTATTTTTTATCGATATATTTGTTGGCTGCAACAAAAAATCTAAAAAAAAAATGGAAATATCCTCAAATATCTCCAAACACGTGTACTTTTTTTTGAAGAAATCCCCCTTCTCTAACTAAATTGGCTCATTATGCACAAAACTCATGTTTTAGTTTTTCAATATCTGTCTTAATTTGGCCATAGATTGTGTCAAAAGTTGGTTTCTTTAAAATTGTTCTTAATATAAATCATCATCTTTGATCAAGTGTTAAAAACTCACAATTACAGCATTAAACAAAGTGTTATTGTTGATATGCAAAAGAAGCTAATTTTAAACTAAAAAAATACTAATATAGACTACATATATTATAAAACTACATGAATTATAAAATTACATCTTACAAAAAAATAAGAATGTAAAACACTAAAATAAATGACATAAGAACTTATAAAATGTATTTTACTCCATTTTAATTTGGAATTATGCTCCAAGAATTCCTCCTTTTGAATGGATAAGGCACTCATATTTATACAAAAACTAAGATAACTAATTATTAAATGTAGATCCACAATTCTTTCCTAGATCTAGAAATATTTCATGTGGTTACAACCATGTGTTAACATATATAAAGTAACATCTCTACAGATCCTCTCACAAATCTCTAAAATATTTGATAAGAAATATTATCAAAATTTTCATGATTTTTCTCCATCATATATGCTTGAATGATTATCTCAAATATTCCTCAAACCTTCAAGAGTTTGAAGAGGAAATTCAAATTTGAGACTTAGAGTCCAAATATGACTTTGATGGAATCTTCAAATATGCCTACACACATGACAAAACTCATCCAACTTTTATATATAAGTGAATACATATTATTTTTCTAAGATTTAAAAAACAAAACAAAAAAATCACTCAAAATACTAAAATAATTCTTTGGAAAATAATAATGATAAATCCATATATGATCATGAAAATGGTCTTATTTTAAGTTTATAATATAGTGGAATATGGTTAAAATTTAATCAAAAGATGATAAAAAAGATGACATTTTCGAGACCCAACATTTACCACCAACTGAAGACGTTGCATGTCCTCATTCATTCTCATGAACTAAATTCATCTCATTTTTTATAGTCTTTTGGAGTGAAATATTATGTTTGATCAACAAGTTGTTTTTTGACTTGAGATAATTTTACAAGATTTGCATATTTTGTAAAGTCTTCATCGAAATTTTTTTTTTCTCTATAGCTTGCTATTATGGATCATTCTTTGAAAGATATATAATTTGCAGCTCTTATGGTTGGTTCTTGTGTGGAAACCACAAGTATAGTGTGTGGTGGTTCTTGTGTTGCAAAACTTTTAATTTTATGTTTCTTCTTGTTGCAACAAATAACACATGAAAATACATTCAAAATGAAGACCCGTTTACACACATATCAATTGATATTTTCTCATATTCTAAATCATTCCAAAACATATTCATCTTTGAATTGAAGAGTAAAAATATTCAGTTGGGTGAAACATGTTGGTCAGTGATATATGAGGTTATGGAATATGGAATTGAAAAATGGTAATGAATATCCCCCCCACCCCACAACTAAAGGTGTTTTCTATATTTGAACCAAATACATGTCTTTTAGCATTTAAGAAATTATTGATTAAAGATTAGAAAACAATAGACCTTCATCTACCTGAAAATTCCATAGGCTATGCATCTGGGAGATCTTGGTTGTTACTGTTGATCATGGAATGTGAAGTGAAATAATTTTATTTGCTTCTTATTTTCCCTTGGTTGTATGAATAAAGGATGAAATATGAAATTGAAGCCTTTGTTCCTGCTTATTACTGGAACTAGGAATGAAACCTTGATTTATTGTAACATTATTGTAAGTTGTTGTTGATATTATAAACCATATAGTCTTCACATATAACATTTATTAGTACAATTAAATCTATGTTAATGGATTTAGATGATATCTAACATACAAATAATTCATTAGATTACCTACCATTACTGTCAATTATTAACCAATGCAAGACAACTCACCAATAATGTAAATGAGTGTCAAGGTATGAGAGTGCATCTTGATAGATACGAATAAATGTGTTGAAGTTGAGTCACCAGCAACATATAACAATCAAGATACATTGGTGTATTCCCATTTTTTTTAGCGAAGAGGTTTGCCATTGGATTATGTAAACTCCAAGGCACTTAAAAGGATATTTGACCTTGGTCCCATATAAAATGTTGAAGTTGATGTGACAAGATCTGTTGGAAGGTGGGCCTTAAGGAGTCCCACATCAACCAACTCAAGCATAGAACAAAAAAAAAAATTGGAGAACCATAATGAAATATTGAAACCAACATGAAATTACATAACTTATTGTGAGTTTTACTTGTCAGTTGTTTGGTTTTCAGCAAAGTTCGTGTCCAATTTCACTAGTAAACTAGTTTTCGCAACAAGACTTTTTTTTTCCTTCTCTTTATTTATTTATTTATTTTAATATATTTATTTATTTTTTCCTTTTTTATTCTTTTTATTTTATTTTATTCTATCCTACTCTACTTTGAAAAACAAAATATCTTTCAAGTATAAGAATAATGCCAATGGAACCATGTGTGTAACATGATGACAAATAAACTCATATGCGGGTTTGAAATATACATTTTGATATACCAATATATGAGAGACCAACTGCCTTGATTGAGAAGATGTCATAAAATATTGAAGAATTGAGAATTGGGATTCGATAATTTTCTTGAACCAAAATTCAATGTAATCATGTCTTCCTTGGCTTCTTGCTATCATTCCATGCAAGTCTTCAAAGATGTGATCCCCGTTCATAGAATATGGTGATAGGAATGCAAGAAAGTCTTTAATCTCAGGTTGCAACAACTTCTCTTCATTAACGATAATCCATGATTCTTGGACCTCATCTGAATATTCTTCTTCTGGATGTTTTTCTTCAATGACAGCTAGAGAATAATTTTTTGCAATACTCTTCCTGATCTAAGATGAATATCATTTAGATCAAGAGGAGTTGTTTGAAGATTTTGTACCTCATAATTGTAAGTGGAATGAGTTATTTTATTGTTGTGTATCGGAAATGGTTGTGTAGGTAGTTGAATGGGAATGGGTCTTTGGGGTTCTTACATAGGTGGTAATGATAAAGGTTGAATTGAGGTCAACTAAGGTTGAAAATGTGTTTGTGGTGGAGGTGAATGGTATGTATAACATTGAGATTGGTATTGAGGATAGTGAGGAAAATATTGAGGATATGGTGCATTTATTCCATAAGGCCCTTTCCAACCTTGTTGCCAAGATTTATTTTGAGGTTGGGATTGATATGACCAAGGTTTCCAAGGAAATTATGTGCTCCAATTACATTGATATTGTTGTGCATAAGCTTTAAATTGTGAACTAGGATCTTTCATCATATTGATTTAACAAGGATGCCAAGGCCTTCTTGGAGCTACATAATAGACTTGCTTTGATGCTTAATTTGCTCCATTATCATTTTTGGTAAATTTTCATTAGCCTTGTTAATGATGGACATTCCTTAGTAGCATGTGATTCTGCACAAATGACACAAATTTCAATCTTATCAATTGGACATTCAAGCAAAGCATATTTCTTTCTACATTTAGGGAAAATTATATACAAAGAAGGAATTTAAATTTTTTGTTTATTTTTAATTCTTAGAATATCATTATGTTCACTTAAATTACCAATAATATTTGTTTTAAAAATATCAAGCAAAATTCCAAGTTCAGCTCAACATACCGACTCTGATGCTGACATACTTACTGAATCCTGAGGGGATCTACCATATTTTGCTTTTCCTCTTGATATGTGCTTACATAATTCACAAATCTCTTCAAATGATAAAAGAGAAACATCTCCTTTACCCATGAGATTAATAATATCAATCATTTCATCTCTAATTACCTTAAGTAAGATATTTTTTATGGATGAAATTCTAAATTATGCAATTTGGCCCTCTTAACATTATACATAAATTTCTCTACCAAATCCTCAAGGCGCTCATCTTATTTTTTATTCATTTTAAATATTTTCTATTTAAGATCATGGTGTATACAATAGTCTTTATATTTTTCTAGAAATATCATTTTCATATCATCCCATTAAATTATTGAATTAGTCCCTAAACACATGAAACATTTAAGAGCTCTATCCTTCAATGTATCCGAAAAAAAAATTCAATTTCTGAGCATCTAATAAGTAATTATAATATATAAAAATTATTTCAAATTCAAAAAGAAATATTTTTGGGTCTACTGATCTCATACCATGGAAGTTGGGAAGTACAAATGGAGATATTTTTTTCATTTTAACATTTCTATCGATATCTTGAATGGGAAATCCAAAAGGATCTCCTTCATTATCTTCATTTCCATCCATTTTTTCTACCTCCTCTACCATGTATTGCACCTCCAAGAGGTAGTCTTCTTCCACATGTAAAAGTAGGAAATTATGATGTATATGGTGATGCGTTTCTTACTACACCATGTGATCTAGTGGGGATGGTAGGTGATTGTGGAATTGATCTTCTTCTTTTTTGAATTTTTTCCTACAATGAATCTACCTCTAGAATGCACTCTAAAATGAATGAAATTAAACTTATGCAACCAAAAATGAATGCAACTAAGAATGAGATTCAATTCATCAACTGACATTAAGAGAGACCTTACAATGGTGATGTGCAAGTTATTACCTTTCATCTTACTATCTCTCTTTTCCAAAGTTGCATAAATTAAAAAAACAATCTAAATTGAAAAATAAATCCTATATATACTTCCCCGACAATGACGCCAAAATTTTGGGTAATATAATTTTCAGTTAAATTACTTATCATTAAATTATCAATCCAGTATTGTGAACTTGTGAAGTATACAACACAATATATGCTATGATTTTAGATTTCAAACCTAAAATAAATAAATTGTAATGAAATAAATTTCTACACTATAAAAACAAATAAAATGACATGAAATGAAATATTAATCTAAAAAGGCATTGAAGAATTAATCGAGGAAAACAGTGAATAATTGATCTAGGAAAACATTCAAAAATTAATTTAGGAAATCATGGAAGTATATATTCTCTAAAAGTGAGTAAATTTAAAATATCAAAGTTTGTAACTTTAACCTAGAAAGAATTGAAATTTATTTCTATGAAATAAAACAACTCTAATCACAAATGAGAATGTTTTAGAATTAAAATATTTTTTGTGTTTTTATATTTCACAAGCGCTTGATTGCAATATGGAAAAAAATGAAGTGAAAATTAGAATCTTGAAAATAAAGCATCTAAAACAAATGAATAAATAAATTCCTAAGTGATCACTGAAATGTAAATTATCTCTCAATTAAAAAAATTAAATAATTGTTAGAGAATTGTTGACTTCAAAAACTAGATTGATTTGGATTCAAAATGAGTGATCTCTTTCTTAATTTGAAGGACAATTTAAATTCTATTTTCTATTGATATATTTGTTTGTCGTAACATGAAATTTGAAAAGAAAAAAAAATATACATTTGAAAAATTCTTGAATATCTCCAAAATCGTGCACTTTTTTGAAAAAATTTCCCTCGTAGTAACTAAATTGGCTCATTTTACATAAAAATCATGTTTTAGTTTTTAAATATATATCTTAATATGGTCAAAAACTGTGTCAGAAGTTGGCTACTCAAACATTTTTGTTAATCTAAATCATCATCTTTGATCAAGTGTAGAAAGCTCACAATTACAACATTAAATAAAGTGTTATTGCTAAACTGCAAAAGAAACTAATTTAAAACATAAAAAAAAACTAATATAGACTACATATATTATCAAACTACATGAGTTATAAAACTACATCTTACAACAAAATAAGAATATAAAACTCTAAAATGAATAACACAAGAACGTATCAAATGTATTTTACTCCATCATAATTTGGAATTATGCTCCAAGAGTTCCTCCTTTTGAATGGAGAAGGAATTCCTCTTTATACAAAAACTAAGATAATTAATTATTAAATGTAGATCCACAAATATTTCCTAGATCCACAAATATCTCATGTGGTTACAACCAAGTGTTAACATCTAGCAAGTAACATCTATACATATCCTCTCACAAATCTCTAAAATATCTGATAAGAAATCTTATCAAAACTTTCATGGTTTTTCTCCATCAAATGTGCTTGAATGATTATTTCAAATATTCCTCAAATATTCAAGAGTTTGAAGAGAAAATTCGAATTTAAGACTTAGAGTCCAAATATGACTTTGCTGGAATCTTCAAATATGCCTACACACATCACAAAACTCATCTAACTTTTATATATAAGTGAATACATGTTATTTTTCTATTATTTAACCATAAATTCACTCAAAATACTAAAATAATGCTTTGAAAATAATAATTATAAACTCATCTATGACCATGAAAATGGTCTTACTGTAAGGTTATAATATAGGGGAATATGGTTAAAAGTAAATGAAAAGATGATGAAAAATATGACATTTTCGAGACCCAACATTTCTCCCAAATTAAGACGTTGCATCTCCTCATGCAACCTTTCATTGATTCTCATGAGCTAAATTCAACTCATTTTCTATAGTCTTTTGGAGTGAAATTTTATGTTTGATCAACAAGTCGTTTTGTGACTTGAGATACTTTTCCAATATTTTCATCTTTTGCAATGTCTTCTTCATTTTTTATTTTTTCTTTGGAGCTTGCTATTGTGTAGCCTTCTTTGAAATATATATAAGTTTCATCTCTTGTGGTTGGTTCTTGTGTGTAAGCCACAAGTACTGAGAGTGTTAGTTCTTGTGGAGCAGCACTTTTGTTTTACGTTTCTTCTTGTTGCAACAAATAATACTTGAAAATACATTCAAAATGAAGACCCATTTATATACATATCAGTTGATCTTTGCTCATAATCTAAATCATTCCAAAACATATTCATCTTTGAATTGAAGAGAAACAAAATTCAGTTGGGCAAACATGTTGGTCAGCAATATATGAGGTTATGGAATATGGAATTGAAAAATGGTAATGAATATCCCCTCCCAACTAACCCCTCCCAACTAAAGGTGTTTTCTATCTTTGAAAAATGGAGAAAGAAATTTCATGTGGCAAAATTTTCCAATTACATGTATTTTAGTATTTAAGAAATTATTGATTAAATACTAGAAAACAACATACCTCCACCTACCAGAAAATTCCATAAGTAGTGCATCTGGGAGATATTGGTTATTACTATTGATCATGGAATGTGAAGTGAAAGAATCTGACATGCTTCTTCTTTTCCCTTGGTTGTATGAATCAAGGATGAAATATGAAATTGGAGCCTTTGTTCGTTCTTATCACTAGAACTAGGAACTGAACTTTGATTTATTGGAACATTGTTGTAATTTGTTGTTGATATCATAAACCATATAGTATTCACATATAACCCCGATTAGTACAATTCAATCTATGTGAATAGATTTAGTTGATTTTGTTAGGTCCCTATATTACTAGTATAGTCCCTTATTTTTTTTAATGTAACCCTCTTTATTGTTATTCTTGTACCCCTGTAACCCCAATATTGTTATTATTGTGCCCTTACATTATTATTGTTAGGTCCGCTAGGATTATATTGTGACCCCATGGACTCCTATATATAGAAGGAGGGTTTTTCATTTATATCATCCAAGAATTGTTCATTTATGTAATGTATTGGAGGTTTCCTGCTCAAAATGGTTATTTCTAAGGCGTTGATCTCTCTTTTCTTCTATTTTTGGAGTTGGTTTCGTAACATTTGGTATCAAAGCTTTGGATTCTAGGGTTTCGCTGCTCCAAACAGGTCATTGTGCCATTCTTACTATAACTCTTTTTATAAAAAGGCTCAGAAGCTAAAATATTTACAGAGAAAATTCAAAATCCTAAGGAAATTTGAGTAAAAATTTCAGATCTTGGTTCACAATATTTTTGGAGATATGATCAGTGGAAGTTAGGGTTTTTTCAGGCTCTCGAGTTTCACCTAAAATAGGTCATCGTGGAATTTTCGCTATAACTTTTTTTCTACAAAGGTTAAGAAGCTGAAATGATTAAAAATTGAAGTTGAAATATTGAGGAACTTCCTGTACAAATTTCAGATATTGGTTCACAATATTTTCAGAGATATGATATGTGGAAGTTAGGGTTTTTTCAGGCTCCTGAATTTCATCTCAAAGAGGAGACCGTGGGAAAATCATCATAACTCTCTCTCTGAGTGTTGGATTGGAATTCTGTAAAAAGTGACCATAAGTACATGGAATGTAGTTTCCTGTGCATCAATTTCATAGCCGAAGGAGGAAACAATGACATGTGGCACATTGTATAAGTTCGCTTCACTGAACTAGTCCATAATTAGGTCATTGTGGGAGATTGGGCATAATTTTTCCTCGAAGAATCCAAATCAAGTTAGACTTATGGCATTCAAAAGAATATTTATAGAGCTACTATAGGACCAAATTTCATAAATTGAAGATCCGAAATCACAAAGATAATTCAATTTCAATATTGAGCTCCTCAAAAGAAAGAAAAATGTGTGTATTTTTTTTGAATTACATAAGTCTTGTGTGAAAAATCAGTTTAAAGTGATTCCAAGGGCATATTGAATCATATATATCAGTATTGGGTTCTAAAATGTCACCTAAAAATAATTCAACACCCATTGAGCCTTTAAAAGGCTCCACTATGACTCATGAAGAGGAAGAAGTGCAACATGACATATCAAAATTACAAGAGCAAGTGCACCAAATTTCGCTCTCACAAAGAGCAACAAAAAATGAAATGGAAGTTTTGAAGAAAGGCGTGGAAGCTAAGATGGATGGTTTGAAGAAAGGAATCGATGGTTTAAAGAATGGAATGGAAGCTAAGATGGATGGCGTGGAAGCTAGCATGGAAGATAAGATGGATGACATGGAAGTTAAGATCGATGAAAAAATGAAAGACAACATGGAAGACATGAAGAATGATATAAAATCAGACATAGAAGGTTTGATGACAAGGTTAATACAAGAAATGATTCCTAATGGCGGAAATATAGTAGAGGAAACTCATGATGAGAACAAAATAAATTTTAATCATGATTTCATAAACTCTAATGTTGGATTGAAGAACCACCATATTCCAAAGATGGATATGAGGAATTTTGATGGCAAGGATCCCGTAACATGGATACTACATATGAAGCAATACTTTGATCTCAATAATGTGCAAAACACATAAAAGGTACGCATTGCAACTTTACATTTAGAAAAAATATATTTGTATGGTATTGATGGCTTTGCTCCCATAAAAAAATTGTCACTTGGTCAATTTTTACGGAGGAAACAATAGTAAATTATGAGGATACAAAGAGCAACACCTTATTTAGCCAATTGATAAATCTCAAAAAAAAGTTTTAGTGGTGGAGCACATTGAGGACTTCCAAAAATTAAGTATAAGGGTAACTGATATTCCAGAGGAACATAGGATTGATGTCTTCATAAGGACTTTAAAGGATAACATCCAACATGAAGTTTGTGTTTTGGAACCTAATTCATTGGAGAAGGAATTCAGGTTGACAAGAAAAATTGAATGTAAAATTATGGCGACAAGGAAGCCTACTACTCACATATATAAAGATGGAAGTGTTGCTACTCCTAGACTCCCACAACCTACAAGGTTGAAACCATAACAATTGGAAGAAAAAAGAGCAAAAGGGCTTTGCTACAGTTATGATATAAAATACACTAAAGGTCATAAGTGTGCTAAGAATAAATTATTTTAAATAGATCGTGAAAAGGAGGAGGAAAATGAACAAGAAACTTCAAAATAAGAGTATATACACCAGGAACTAACCCTAGAAGAAGAAGAAATGAGTCTGGCTATATCGTGTAATGCATTGGTAGGAATTACCACTCCTAAAACTCTCGAGATAGAAGTACATATCAAGAAGAAAAATGTAATAGTGTTGATTGATTCGGGTAGTACCCATAATTTTATTCATTGTAAGGTAGCCAAGGAATTGAATTGTTTCCTATACCCAGCACCAGAATGTCAAGTGATGGTTGCAAATGGAGGAACTATAAATTTCTCTGAAAAATGCCATAATATCAAGGTAACCATGGGGGGATATGTATTGAATATTCCAATGCTTTCCATTTCAATGGGAGGTGTTGATATTTTACTAGGATTACAATGGTTACAATCTCTGGGGACAATAGATTTTAATTTTCAAGAATTTTTATTGAATTTTTTTTCGGAAGGAAAGGAAATCGATTTAAGAGGTATCGCAGGGAAGCCAAGAATGATAATAAGCTCTAATTTCATTACAAAGCTTCAGAAGAAATAACAACGAGGCGTGATTGCGCAATTATGCTCACTAGAAGTTCCAACATCAAAATCAAATATTTCTCTAGATCTCCAAAAAGCCTTGGACAATCATTCCAAGGTGTTTGAAAATCCAAAAATACTCCCACCTATTTGTGATCATGATCATGCTATTCATTTGATTCCAAGAAGTGTTCCTCCAAACATCAGGCCTTACACATATCCTTGTGTCCAAAAGAACAAAATTGAACGTATGATTGCAGAAATGTTAGAGGTTGGTATAATTAAACCTAGTCAAAGTTATGTCTCTGCTCTAGTAGTATTGGTGAATAAGAAGGATGGATCATGGTGCATGTGTCTAGATTATAGGGAGCTCAATAGTCTCACTATTAAATACATATTTCCCATTCCTGTGATTGATGAATTATTGGATGAATTACATGGAGCAATTTATTTTACCAAGTTGGATCTTCGTTCAGGATATCATCAAATTAGAATGAAGACTGAAGATATTCTGAAAACAACATTTCAAACTCATGGGGGTCATTATGAATTTTTGGTCATGCCTTTTGGCCTTACCAATGCACCTTCTACATTTCAAGGGTTGATGAATTCCACTTTCAAACCCTTCCTTAGAAAAATTGTGCTAGTATATTTTGATGACATACTAATATACAGTAGGTCTTGGAAGGATCATGTTCAACATGTTGACAGGGTGCTCAAACTATTGGAGGAGAAACAATTATATGCAAAAACATCCAAATGTTTCTTTGGAGTACAAGAGGTGGAATATCTGGGTCATATAGTATCTCACGAAGGTGTTAAGGTAGACCCTAACAAAATTAAATCCATTAAGGAATGGAAAGTCCCCACAACCATAAAGCAGTTGCGAGGATTTCTCAGGTTAACAGGGTATTATCGCAAGTTTTTTAATAATTATGGGAGAATAGCAGCACCTCTAACAACATTATTGAAGAAAGATGCATTTTCATGGACTCCTGAAGCAACTATGGCCTTTGAACATCTTAAAGAGGAAATGTGCCTAACACCATTCTTAGTTATGCCAGACATCACAAAAACCTTTATTGTGGAATGTGATGCCTCAGGAAATGGAATTGGTGTTGTTTTAATGCAAGAAAGAAGACCCATTTCTTTTGAAAGATTTCCAAGGAAAATATTTACAAAAATATATTTATGAGAAGGAAATGTTGGCAATACTACATGAACTAAAGAAATATTGGTGACCTTACCTAATGGGAAGACACTTCAAGGTAAAAAATGGTCATGATAGTCTTAAACACTTTTTGGAACAAAGAATATCTTTAGAAGAGCATCAAAAATGGGTCACAAAAATATTGGGTTATGACTTTGAAATCATCTACAAAAAAGGGAATCTAAATGTTGTTGAAGATGCACTATCAAGAAATGATGAAGAGGTGGAAGCATTGCTTTGTGACATTTCTATTATCCAACCAGATTGGATAACTAAAGCAAGGGATAAATGGAAGAAGGACGAAGAAGTGTGGACACTCATTCAAAAGTTGCAGCAAGATCCTAGTACATCTGATACATTTAGTTGGAAAAATGATTCCTTATGTTACAAAGATCGCTTATATATTTTCAATAATTCCCAACTAAAACAAAATATTCTTTTGGAATTGCACACTTCTCCTTTAGGAGGACACTCGGGATTTTTAAAAACTTACCACAGGGTGAAGAAAGAATTTTTTTGGGATGGCCTTAAATCTTATATTCAAATTTTTGTGGAATGTTTGGTTTTCCATAAAATAAAGTTGAGACAATTAAGACCCCGAGTCTTCTACAGCCTATATCCATTCCAAGTCAACATTGGGATGAGATTTCAATGGATTTTATCACAGGTTTACCTAGGTCTGAAGGAAAGAGTTTCATCATGGTGGTAGTTGATAGACTTACCAAGTATGCACACTTTTGTGTATTATCTCATCCATTTAAAGCAAGTACATTTGCTACTGCATTTATGGAAATAATTCAAAAGCTACATGGAAACCCAAATATTATTGTAAGTGACAAAGATCCCATTTTTACTAAAAACTTTTGGACGAAATTATTTTCTTGTTTGGGTACTCAACTAGCTCATAGCTCATCTTATCATCCTTAATCTGATGGTCAAACTAAGATAATAAATGTTTGTAATGATATATTCATTGTTTTATATCTAATAAGCAAACACAATGGGTCAAGTGGTTACCTCTCGCTGAATGGTGGTATAACACTTCCTTCCATATTACAGCAAAAATGACCCCATTTATGGCACTTTATGGATATCATCCATGGTCCAACATCTTTAAGATAAAATTCTAAGGTTCAAGCAGTGGAATATCACATCGAGCATCAACAATAAGTTCTCCAACTCTTAAAGGATAACCTAAATTTGGCACAAAATCGAATGAAACAACAGGCAGATCAACATCGCAGTGAGAGAAGTTTTGATGTAGGAGACTGGGTATTTTTACAGCTACAACCGTACAAACAAATGACCCTCAAGCAATATAAGAAGGATAATAAATTATCACCAAAGTACTATTGTCCTTACAATGTGTTTCAAAATATTGGTACTATGGCATACAAATTGGAGCTTCCTACTTATTCACGAGTGCATCCAGTTTTCCATGTTTCATACTTAAAGAAGGTTATAGGGGACAAACTTCGAGTTCAAACAATATTACCAGAACTTGATGAGGAAGGAAAAATCATATTGGAACCTGAAGCAGCCACGGAAACAAGAACTCGACGGCTACAAAATTGATTAATTTCAGAGTATCTCATCAAATGGAAGAACTTACCCACTGAAGATTCTACATGGGAGGATGAGAATTTTATACAGAAGCATTCGGAGCTACTCAAGCGTTGAGGACAACACTTTTTTGAAGGATATGGGCATTTTAGGTCCCTATATTGCTACTATAGTCCCTTATTGTTATTAGTGTAACCCCCTTATTGTTATTGTTATACCCCTGTAACCCCAATATTGTTATTATTATGCCCTTACATTATTATTGGTAGGTCGACTAGGATTATATTGTGACCCCATGGAATCCTATATATAGAAGGAGGTTTTTTCATTTGTATTGTAGAGCTATAAAAAGGGTCTCTTTCACCTCTAATTACCTCACATTAATATGTCAATCCGGGAGCGTTTTGTTATTACAAAGAGTGACTCAATCCGAGGCTATCATTTGTCAGAGTAATGCTAGTAGTACAGTGCTTAAGAAATACAAGAGTAAACGGATGCTTGACTGTAATTAAATTACTTCAAAGAATAAATCACACACTCAGAAAACTCAACAGCTTATCAGTCAAGGGTTCGGCAGTGATAACCCATCCCTTCGGAAACTGATGGAAAGGAAATTAGAGCATAGACCATGAGCCTGGGAGCTAGACAGTGACTACCAATGCTCACTACAGCCTTAGATCATCTCTCACGCCAAAACAACAAATGCAAGTAAATGGAACAGCAAAGCAAATAAAGGATTGAACAACAATTCTAGAATAGAACAGCAAGTCTAAAATGGAACAACAATTGAATAACTAAGTCCCGCGGGTTGTAACCAAACTTAATCTATTAACTCAAATGCACTCTTTGCAATCAAATAACATTCTTTCACTCTCAAGGAAATTCACACAAATCACACTACTGGAACAGCAATAACTATTAATGAATTATGGAACAGTACTAATAAATCAGAAACGCACACAACATGAACGTTTAGTATAACAGCTCTGTGACATAACAGTAAGAACATGCAATTAACTCTTGAAAGGATTAATAACTTGATGCGGAGTCAACACACGATTCTATCTGTAAAAACCTCAATGATTCAATCTTTAACAGAGCATGTAATATGAACTTATAAAGCATATCAAATTACCAAATAACAATAATAAACAAACCACACAGAAGTCAAGTCGTAATGGTACAGAAGCAAGTGTCCTTCGGGGCCGGGCCCTTAGCCTCCAAGGATACACCGCTTGAAGTTAATCCAGACGCAGAGATGAAATAATCACCAAGCTTTCATTAATGCATCGGTCAAAAATACATGGAACCAGTTCTCAACGAAACTTAATAATCAAAGCTGATGTTTACAGAAAATTACATAAAAGTGTATCCTATCTCTATATCCTTCTCCCCCAAGCTAACAGTGTTGTCTCTTTATATAAAGACGACGGCGGAGATGTCCAAGTAACAAGGTAAATAAAGCAGCGATCCCTCAGGATCGAAGATCCTGAGGGATTCGCCAAACTGTTAACTCTTCATCCTGTCTTTTCTTTTGCGCTGAGCTGGTGTCTTCTCCTTCTTTTCCGAGCCGATTTGCTTTGATCTGTTTATCCTTGTTTGCATTCGGTTCTCGTTCAGAGGGACAGCAGTTATCTCGACTTTGTCCTTTCCTTTGGAACGGCAATTCCTCGTTTTCTCCTTTTCCTGTATAGAAAATAACCATTATCAGTGGCTAAGTCTTGCATATCAATTCTCACATGTTTTGTTATAGTTCCTTATTAATTCCCAAATTCATGACACAAAAAGGTTCACAAATTCTATTAAAAAGCCACTGAAATAATGATCAAAAGCATACCTTTTTAGTACTCCACACCCCCCCCTGCTTACCTTGTTTCATGTCCTCATGAAAACATTGTAGTTGACATGCAAGGCAGTGAGAGAATATGCTGGAGAAGGAGTCTCATGCGGAGGCCTACAGCCATGATGAGTGATTAGATAGTCAAAGAACTGACCTGTTTGCCCCTCGGGCATCTCATACAGGGCCTGGTATCCGGGTGCAGGGTGCCAAATAATTGGAGTGCGAAATCTATATCCTAACCAGGATGACCCTGCTTTCAGAATGCTCTCGCCATAGAGGTTCAAACGGTCGGCAGCTAACTCAAAGTTCTCATACTTAAATGGTTCCCTGAGCTGGATGTTTGGATCAGAGATTTGGTATCGAAATTTGGCTGCATTAATGGCCAAGTCTTTGATGGAAAGAAAATACTCTAACCCTTCCCGAATAAGTGCCTCATGCGTGGGTCCTAAAGTTTCAATGGCACCAGGAGCCTTTATAATATTTCTATGAGCTTTCCACAACTGTACTGGGTTCCTAGGCTCAGCCCTAACCCGTAAATCTAGACCATTTTCCTGACTCTGGAAAGTATCATAGGCTTTGAGCCACTTAATCTGATTAACCCCGAATGAAATGAATTCTTGGAATTGGATGTCTCCAATGAAAGGGCCAGGGTTTAATTCAGTCTCCTGACTTAACACAAGGTCGTGCAAATAAAGTTCACACAACAATCTCTGGACTTTCACTCCATAATGTTTACAGCAGTCTATAAAGTCATTGACAGTGTTGATTTGTATAGGGGTGCCTGCTTTAACAACTTTTATTTTTAATTGTAAATACCGTTCTAATAAAAACAGAGCATAGTTTTTAGCAGGGGCCCTACATGCTAAAACATCATTGTATAAAGAACACAAGTCATTCATCTGTTTGATAACAGTATCTAGTCTACGGGTTACCTGTGCAACTTCCTCTTGTTCCTTTTACCACCCTTCAAAGGCCTGGCTTTTGGATTGACTGACGTCCCTTAATTGCTGCTGTAACTCTTCATATTTTTCTCGGGGAACCGTTTGCTCTCTAAGTTGCTCGGCTTCTTGCTGGGCTTGCTTCACCATCTTATGCAAGGTTTTTGTCTTTGGATCTTTTTTCCATAGGTCAGTGGAGGCCGGGAGTTTTACCTGAACTTTCTTATTATGTTGTTTAGAGTTCAGAACCCTTATTACCCCTGAGGGTGGTGCCTCTGTTTGAATTTTCTTATCACTGATCCTTATCTCATCCTTTTCTATTTTAACGTGAACATCCGTCTGTTCCCGTTCCTCAGCATCATTTGGAACGGCAGCTGGATTCTCAGTAGGGTTTTGAACAGCAGGCCGCTTGTTGGCCTTCTTTTTCCTCCCTCCGGTCTTTCTGGTTCTTTTTCAGAATCCTAATTTGTTGTCTGAGCTGGGTTATCGTATTCAACAATTTATTCCGTTCCATTCGCAACTTCTTAATTTCGAGCGTTTCATTCGAAGGAACAGCAGTCTGTCTGCTGCGGACTGGATCATGACCAGTTGCTAAATCTTCCTCTTGGGTTTCTTCCTCACTATTCTGCTCTGGCTGTTCTGGGGTAGGAACCTCGACTGGTTCTGTCTCTTCCTGAGCAACTGTTGTTTCTGCTCCTACTCCCTCTAGAATTTCCTCTTGTGACCTGGGAACAGATTGTTCCCGTTCAGTATTTTCCTCCTCTTCATCATGAACAGGCATGTTTTCTTCTTGGGGTTTGTCGTGGGGGTCCTCTGGATTAGAAGGTTGTCCATACTTACTCATATTGGCTAGGACTGCGGCCAAGTCATCATCTCCCAGTAGGTCTTGTAATGGGCTATCTTCCTGCTGTCCCACTTCTTCCTCCTGTTCAGGTTCTGCTTCTACTTCTATTTCCGAAGGCTCGGCTGCTTCTTCTTCGGGTTGCTCATCTTCAATTATCACTGGTTGGCTGGTGCTTCCCTGAAGCTTTTCCAACCTTCCTCGTATCCGAGCCAACCGGCTGATTTTCTGGGCTTATCTATGCTTCCTCTCATCTGAGCTAACCGAGCTGATTTTCTGGGTTCCTCTGGTTGCTCAGGTGGATCAATGGCATGCTTGCGCTTTGCCGATTCCTGAGATATCTCTGGTTGTTCCGATGTACTAGCAACAGGTTCCTGCTGTACTAATTCTATGCGTTTTGTCGGACGCTCTGGTGTGCTTATAGAATGTCTACGTTTTGGGGATGGCTCTGTCATTCCCCCCTCAATCATTGCAATCAGTTCTTCCCAGCTGCTCTGCTGTTGGGTGAGACCATAACTAACAACTAGTCGTATCAACCCATGGTGACTAACGACTGACTCTACGTGCTGTGTCTTTTTTATACTTTGTGCAGCATCATGCAGTAAGGAGTTCAGGAGTGCAGGTAAATTTACAGAGCATTTCTGCTTTAAAACAGCTAAAAGTTTAAGATGTCGTGGTCTTACCACGTCTTTCCTTCCTTCGCAGGTGATGTAGCTCTGCACTGTTCTTGCTAGCTCCGTCCAGGGTTCTCCTAGGGTTGTTGGCAGAACTCCCTTCCCCTTAATTGTCAAATTCTGGCCTTCATCCTGGAAAATTTCCATGACCTTCTGTAATCGTTCCTTTTTTAATGTCCATACCGGTCCGGTGGCTGGTAGTCCTGAAACTTCTGCAATTATGTCATCGGTGACCGCTATCCACTTCCCCCTTACTGTGGAGTGATCATCCTGTAGGTTCTGCAAAAATTCCATCGCTACTGTTTCATTAGACTCCTGTAGGCGATTGAAATAATTCAACCATCCTGCTCTTTCCAGGATCTCCCGGGCAGCAGCGGAGATCATCAACTGTTGAGGCTCGCTTCGAAGTGCCCTTCCTCCCATGGTTTCACTGCGAATTCTAAATGGAACAGCAAAAACGTTTTCTGTTTGAAACACAGAGAGGATGATAATCGCAAGGTTTCGAGAAAGAAAACACAGAGTATGCAACAGTGAAATAGAAAGCAACTTGTGTGAAAATAGAAATGCCATGTCGTTAAAATATGCCAAACCGTCGTATACTAGTTTTCCCGAATGGTGAGTTGACACGTAATACAGGGAATGATGAGGTTAACCTCCCCCCCCCGCAGTGTGACAGGCTGTCCCAGCCGGCAAATAAAGGAGCGGCACCCGGTCTGCAATCAAGTCAGAAAGGCACAGCATATGGAATTATGCCATGTTGAAAAGGACAACGAATTACCGAAATCGAGGTGGAGAATTGATCGCGTATTATATAAGAGGCTGATGTGTTATGATATGAGGCTGATGGATAAGACATGTATCGTACTTGCCAAATCTCAAGTGGTCATGGTCACTTTCGTTGCCATGATTGGTAATGATAAATGTTCATGCGATGTATAAATCGGGAAATGACATATGATTAGTTCCTAGGATATAAGAAACAAAAGAGTATTAGTATCTTACCCATTGGTGTAAGCAAGGTGACTTCAATACCATTAACAGTTCTCTGCTGCCAACAGGTGTCCATAACCTTGGCAAAGTTGTTTTTTCACCCTCGGAACCATGATCCTTTGTGTATACTTAGGAATGTTGTTATGTCAAAATGTAGACCATTATACTGGCTTGGTGACCAGTTAACCATAATGCCATTCACGAGGACAGAGCGAAACGTGGGCAGGCCGGCTCGTGATGAGACCTCCTGTTCCAAGGTTCGTTTATTTGATATACCTTTTGGACCATATCCCTGGTGTGGTGGCCATAATGGGAATGCCACTTCACTTCCATCCTCATGATCATGGTAGGCTGGCTCTCAATGATACCCCCTATCCTGCATTTGACACTTCACATATCATGTTCACATATGTTTTATTTTTTATAGAATACTTTTCCTTATTTATACACAAAGGGTGGTTCAACACTCCTTAAGAGTAGGAATGGTGGAAGAAGTCTTATTATCTCAATAGGAAGATATAAGCTCTTTGCTCTTATTCCCAAGTACTAATAAAAAAAGTTTAAGGGAATCAGCATGATAAAGATAACCAATCAGGGCAAAATTAGTAAAACCATGTCAACAAAAGGTAAAAGATAAGTATGTCCTTCCATTTGTCCTCTTACTAATGCAGAGCCTTATAGATATAGCGATTTATGGTTTGCAGATTTCGGTATGTTGTGATTTTATATTTCATTGCACAAATACATAGTTGTATCTTAAAGACTAGAAAGAAGACGGGCAAGAAGCATTCTCAATTTAGATCAGCAATAGGGATAAGCTGTTTCACAAGGAGAGCAAAAGTATGCTAGAGGTGTTTCTTTGAAAAAGAAACAACGACGGATGATAGAAAAAAAGAACAGCAAAAATGCAAATTCCGTTCCTTTTGGAAAAGGAACGGCAAAAATAAAAATACTATAAAAACACTCTAAATGCCAACAAAGAACAATAGTAATAAAAGAACGCTGTTTCTTTGAAGAAAAAGGAACAGTGGTAACCAAAAGGAACAGCAGAAAACGTAATAATGCCGTTCCTTTGAAAAAGGAACAACAGAGATCCCGAATGCTGTTCCTTTAGAAAAGGAACAGCAAAAGGAACAGCAAAACAAGCAAAACCAACATCATAAGAAACACGCAAATGCTATTTTTAGAAGGGCAAAAATCGAACTTTGTGAAAGAAAAGGAACATCAAAAAATGACAAGAAAATATTTAAATGCAAACTTATGTACAAGAATCACTCAAAAACAAAAACTTATGTACAAATTGCAAAAGAAATGAACCCTTAATGAATTACAGGTGAGGAAGATTTCTCCTCCTCTCCTAAGATCTCCATATCAGTGTCTCGGCGTAGCTGCTGGCAGAAGGATTCCCGAGTGAGTGGTTTGCGATAGAGATGGACTCGGTGGCCATTAACTTTGAATGCATATCCAGAACCGTCAATGGTAATTAGAGTAAGGGTTCTGTTGTCATGCACCTTCTGGATTTCGTATGGTCCCAACCATCGAGTCTGAAGTTTTCCAGGGAAGTCCTGAAACTGAGAGTCGTATAACAGAGCCCAGTCTCCCTCGTGGAAGACTTTGTTTTTGATGAGCGCATCATGCCATTTAGCTCGCTGCTGTTGAATTAATGCTGTATTTTGTAATGCAGAGAGCCTAACTTCGTCTAATTCATTGATCTGCTGTAGTCGATTGATTTGTGCCTCGCTTAGATCTAGGCCAACTTCTTGTGCTGTCCGTAATGTTTGGATTTCGAATTCTATGGGAAAAATGGGTTGTTTTCCAAACACTAATTGATAAGGTGAGTAACCGGTGGTGCTCCTCCATGTGGTTCTATAGGCCCAGAGTGCTTCAGGTAGTCGGGTAGCCCAGTCACGCCTATGTGACGCAATGGTTTTCGTTAGGATTGATTCTATTATCTTATTGCTACTTTCTACCTGCCCATTCGCCTGTGGGTGATATGGAGTAGTGATTTTATGCTGGACATGATAATTGTTAAGTGTTGCAGCTAACTTATGCCCAACAAATTGTGGTCCTCCATCTGTAATTACTTCCCTAGGAAGGCCATAACGAACAAATAGATGAAACAGGAACTGAATGACAGAGTCCTCTATGGCTCTTGGCAATGCTTCTGCCTCAACCCATTTGGTGACATATTCTGTTGCCACCAAAATATATGTTTTCTGATTTGATGAGGGGTTGATGGGTCCAACGAAATCAAGAGCCCATCGCTCGAATGGTTCGATGACTAACTGTGGTTTCAGAGGCATCTCATCAGCTTGACCAGGTCGTCCTGCTCGCTGGCAGCTGTCACAGGCTTGGACAAACTTCTTTGCATCTTTGAAGATCGTAGGCCAGTAATATCCTGTCTGCAATACTTTATGTCCAGTTCTACGCTCAGCGAAGTGTCCCCCACATGGTCCATCGTGACAGGCTTTTAGGATGTCAAAGATTTCATCCTCTCTAACACATCGCCTGATATGCATGTCTGCTCCTGTGTGAAACAAATAGCCCCCAATCCACGAGAATCGAGAACTTTTCTGAATAATCTGCTTGCGCTCATTAGGGGTTAAATGTTTTGGTAGTTTACCTACTGCGAGGTAGTTGGCAACATCAGCATACCAGGGTGTTTGAACGGCAACAACAAACAGGTGCTCATCCGGAAATTGATCTTCAACTGCTGCTGCATCGCTTGATTTTGGTATTCTCGAAAGAAAATCGGCTACAGGGTTTTCTTTGCCAAGCCGGTCCTTGATTGTGATGTCGAATTCCTGCAATAAGATTAACCATCGAGTTACTCTGGCATTTGTGACAGGCTTATTTGCTAAATATTTTATAGCAGAATGGTCTGTATATAAGATAACAGGATAGCCTGTAATATAATGTCTAAATTTATTGACAGCATGTATTACGGCTAGGAATTCTTTTTTAGTAACAGTGTAATTTAATTCAGCAGGGGATAAATTCTTGCTGATGTAATAGATGGCATATGGTTTTTTATCCTCTTCCTTCCCAAGGACTGCGCCAATAGCTGTATCTGAGGCATCAGATGATATCTGGAATGGTAGGTCCCAGTTTGGTCCTCGAAGGACTGGGGCTGTGGATACGAGCTTCTTTAAATCCTCGAAAGCACGGTCACATTTTTCTGTCCAAAGAAAATCAACGTTACCGGTTAATGCATATAAAGGAGCAGCAATGTGCGAATAATGCTCTATAAATCGTCTATAATAACCAGAAAATCCAAGAAAGTTGCGTACCTCTGTTTGAGTAGTAGGAGTGGGAATGAGCAAAAGTATTTGGATTTTGGCCGGGTCTACCTGAATGCCGGCTGCTGAAACATAGTGTCCTAGGATAAGTCCTTCAGTCATCATCAAAAAACATTTTTCGTGGCTTAAGCAAAGCCTGGTAACAATGCAGCGTTGTAGGACTTTTTCTAGGGTGTCTAGAGCTGGATCAAAATCATCTCCATATGGTGTAAAGTCATCCATGTAAACTTCGAGTCCATCATTTATTAAATCTGCAAAAATGCTAAGGATAGCCCTTTGGAATGTGGCAGGAGCATTACATAGGCCAAAAGGTAGAACTCGATAGGCAAATGTTCCCCAAGGACAAGTAAAAGTAGTTTTATCCTGGTCTTCGGGGGCAATCTGAATCTGATTGTATCCACTGAAGCCATCTAGGAAAGAAAAGAATTTCTTTCCTGCTAAAGTATCTAATACTTGGTCTATGAATGGGAGAGGAAAATGATCTTTCTGTGTTGCCTTATTTAGTTCCCTATAGTCCACACAGATTCTCCATTTTCCATTCTTTTTTGGTACCACCACAAGCGGAGAGACCCATTTACTATCAGAAATAGGATAGATAAAATTGACATCTAAAAGTTTCTGAAGTTCAGCTTTTACCACATCTTTTAGATGAGGATTAAGTCTCCTTTGCGGCTGACGAACAGGTCTGGCATCTTTTTCTGTATAAATGTGGTGTGTACATAACTGGGGATCAATTCCTTTCATGTCAGGGTAATCCCATGCAAATGCTTCTTGATATTTCGTTAACAAATGGATGAGCTTAGTTTCTTGTTCAGGTGTGAGATTAGCATTGATGTTTAAAGTTTTCCCCGGTGCAATTTCCACAGTTTTACTATTTGCAACAGAAGTAACAGGTATCGTTTGGTCATGAATATCTTTCAAGGGATCTTCTTCCAATTCATTATCAAATGCTGCTTCTATCATGTGACACTGTGTGCGAGGTTCAGTTTGAGTAATGAAATTATTAATGGCATCGTCTTCTATTTGATCTTTAAAATCGAGTGCCTCTTGTATAGTTAATGGAGATCTGATGTTATCAGTAAGGTATGATACAGGGTGTTTATTAGTTTTCATCATTGTGACACTTGGCTGCGCTGGAGGATATAGAACTAAATTTTTGCTATTCGGTCCTCTGGTTATGGTCATATTTCCCTGCCGGCAGCCAATGTAGGCATCGGCAGTGGCAAGCCAAGGTCTACCTAAAATTAGTGGATGTCCATCAAGTCGGGTTTTTGGATTAATTATCAGGAAATCGGTTGGATACTCCCAGGATTCTACGGAGACCATGACATCATGTAGAGTACCCTCTGGTCTAACCACAGATCGGTCAGCCAATTCTAACAGAGTGGAGGTGGGTTCTACAGATGTAATGCCGAGCTTTTGGCAAGTTTTGGTTGTTAAAATATTAATTGCAGCCCCTAGATCAACTAAGGCATTAGACAGGGTCTGACCATAAATTTGAACAGTTATAATTGGATTCCCGGGGTCTTCATATTTAAGGGGTGTTTCTCTTCCGGACAATAGATCAGATAAAGTTCCGACTACTTGGACTCTTGGATTATTTGTTATATTCCTCCTTTGTTTCTTTATGCACAATTCTTTGATAGTTTTTGCGTATATGGGAATGTCTTGAATGGCTTGGAGGAATGGAATTTTTATGTACAGATTTTGTAATTCTCCCAGAATGTCAAAGTCAGGATATTGTATGGGTCGTGGTATGGTTAATCGTTCTGGGAATGGAGGAGAGGATGTGGTCGCTTGATTATGAGTTTGCTGCTTATTTACATCCTCTTGTTGTGACTGATGTTCTCTGGGTAACTGATCTTCAATATGAACTGTTTTATCTCCCTCAGTTTCAATTATACGTCCAGATCTTAACTGAAGGTCATTGCACTCGCTCAAGTCAGGTCCTGTTTCTGGTGATTCTATGATTTGGATAGATTGGACCTGTCTGTTATTTGGATTGGGATCGGGTTGGGCTGGGAGTTGCGGTCTCGGGTTAGACTGGGGATTTTGTTGTAAGGCTGGCAGAGTAGGTTGAGGGAGCGGAATAGTTCCAGCTGGCTGGTACATCGGTCTTTGCCAGCTTGTCTGCCAGGGTGAACTTTGTGAAGTAGAGGGAGTCCATTGTGAAGGATATGGGCCATTTTGCCAATATGGTGGAGTGTAAGGGAAATTCGGCCAACCAGATTGGCTTGTTTGATTCAGCCATGGGTTTGAAGAAGGAAACGATTGCGGTGACCAGTTTGTAAATGAGGGTTGAGATTGATTTTGCCACATACCATATTGTTGAGCATTATACTGTGGGTTTTGAAAGAAAGAGGTTGGGTCCGGAAACATACCAGGTTGTCTCGGCTGCCACTGGCGGCGCTGGTTGATCGAATTCACCGATTCTGGTTCTTCTTCTGCTTCCTTATATACTTCTTTCAATCCAGGACGTGAGGGGCAGCTCTCCGTAAGGTGATCTTTTGTACAGATGGCACATGTTTGGACTTTATCCAGTGGACACTCCTTGTGGCTATGTTTTTTTCTGCATCGGGGGCAGAAGATTGCCAAATTCTGTTCTGCCTCCAACTGCTTCTGTTTAGCCTGCACAATATCAAGTTGTGTAGTTAGTGTCCCCATAATATCAGTTTTAAAATTTTCTATTAAATTTCCAATTTCTGCACGTGTTACTCCTTCTGCTAATACTTTGTTATCTCTTGCAAACCGATCGTATTCTGTCGGTTTTATTCGTGTGCTGCCTCTCGAACTCCTGATACACAAATCAATAATGTCAGCAAAACTCTCTTGATAAATATCCCCTTTTCCCATAATGTTTAATGTTTCAATCCATTGTTCCTTCATACCCCTCATTAATGCAATTTTCAACACATTATCAGGTAAAGGTAGCGATGCATAAGGAGATCTTTGTAGGTTGTACTGAAAACGTTCCACATACTCCTCTAATGTTTCATTCAGTCTAGCTGACATTTGAAATATTTCGTCTTTTAATTCTCTAGACCTACAATAATCCTGATATTTTTTTAAGAAGGATTCTTTCATTTGATCCCAATTGTTGATAACCCCGCCACCTAGCCCCATAAACCATCTTAAAGCATCCCCTTTTAATGTAGAGGGAAATAATTTCAATTTTTGGGGATCGGTGGTGTAATCGTACCCCCTACATAACACGTCAAATTCGAATAAGAATGCATCCGGATCTTCTTATGTGAGTCCGTGAAATGTAGGGATATGCTGAAGAGGGATAGCTTTCATGGGTGCATTTGCTGCAGAATCCACTATAGGATATTGTAATGTAGAGGTTTGAGTATTTGGCTGGTTTTGAGCATTTGGCTAGTTTTGAGCCATGGGATCAAATATATGCCAATAACCTTCTGGGATATCTAGGAGGGTATTCCTAGGTTGAGTGGGAACGGTTTTGACAGGGATATTTTTAATAGCGCTTCCTTTATCTGGAATAATGGGAATACCAGGTGTCTGAGGAGATTGAATTCTTTCAACAATGACTTTCGCAGCACTCCCCTTATCTGGGCTATCTAAAGGTTGATTTGTCTCAATAGGGGATTTTGGTTCCTTGGTTTCCCCTGTTTCTCCTTCTCCTTCACAAAAGTTGCTAGAGTTCCCTTCCTGCAATAATTCTGGAGTAGAATTTTCAATTTCTTGAAAGTCCTACTCTTCAGTATGACTATGCACCTCAGCACAGGCTACAGATGGTGATCCTGTGGCCTGAAGGGAACTAGTAGGCGGTTTAGAAATGTTTTTCCTGGGGCCTACTGATGGCTGAGATTCTGCGTTCTTATAGATTTTGTCTATGAAGGTCGTTCGGCCAAGGGTCACCGGCCCCTTAGCTTTTTCAGGCTTGGATGGGGGTTTGGTATTCTTTTCTGGCCTTTTCTGCTTAGTCATGCACTCAAAAAAAATGAACTACCAACTTTTATTCAAACAAAGAAAAAACAAATCTGTTAGGAAAGCGGATAGTGGAGCAGGGTTTTTACATGCTCCGCACGTAGGTTCTTACCTTCCGTTTTTAGAATCCAACTCCTCCCTAGCAGGCTCGTACACTACTCTGAGAAAGACAAATGGCTACATTCTTTCCCCGGAAACGGCGCCAAAACGTAGAGCTATAAAAAGGGTCTCTTTCACCTCTAATTACCTCACATTAATATGTCAATCCGGGAGCGTTTTGTTATTACAAAGAGTGACTCAATCCGAGGCTATCATTTGTCAGAGTAATGCTAGTAGTACAGTGCCTAAGAAATACAAGAGTAAACGGATGCTTGTCTATAATTAAATTACTTCAAAGAATAAATCACACACTCAGAAAACTCAACAGCTTATCAGTCAAGGGTTCGGCAGTGATAACCCATCCCTTCGGAAACTGATGGAAAGGAAACCAGAGCATAGACCATGAGCCTGGGAGCTAGACAGGGACTGCCAATACTCACTACAGCCTTAGATCATCTCTCACACCAAATGCAAGTAAATGGAACAGCAAGTAAAGGATTGAACAGCAATTCTGAAATAGAACAGCAAGTCTAAAATGGAACAGCAATTGAATAACTAAGTCCCGCGGGTTGTAACCAAACTTAATTAACTTAAATACTCTCTTTGCAATCAAATAACATTCTTCCACTCTAAAGGCAATTCACACAAATCACACTAAAGGAACAGCAATAACAATTAATGAATTATGGAACAGTACTGATAAATTAGAAACGCACACAACACGAACGTTTAGTATAACAGCTCTGTAACATAACAGTAAGAACATGCAATGAACTCTTGAAAGGATTAATAACTTGATACGGAGTCAACACACGATTCTATCTGCAAAAACCTCAATGATTCAATCTTTTAACAGAGCATGTAATATGAACTTATAAATCATATCAAATTACCAAATAACAATAATAAACAAACCACACAGAAATAAAGTCGTAATGGTACAGAAGCAAGTGTCCTCCGGGGCCGGGCCCTTATCCTCCAAGGATACACCGCTTTAAGTTAATCCAGACGCAGAGATGGAATAATCACCAAGCTTTCATTAACGCATCGGTCAAAAATACATTGAACCAATTCTCAACGAAACTTAATAATCAAAGCTGATGTCTTACAGAAAATTACATAAAAGTGTATTCTCTATCTCTATATCCTTCTATTCCAAACTAACAGTGCTGTCTCTTTATATAAAGACGACGGCGGAGATGTCCAAGTAACAAGGTAAATAAAGCAGCGATCCCTCAGGATCGAAGATCCTGAGGGATTCGCCAAACTATTCACTCTTCATCCTGTCTTTTCTTTTGCGCTGAGCTGGTGTCTTCTCCTTCTTTTCCGAGCCGATTTGCTTTGATCTGTTTATCCTTGTTTGCATTCGGTTCTCGTCCAGAGGGACAGCAGTTATCTCGACTTTGTCCTTTCCTTTGGAACGGCAATCCCTCGTTTTCTCCTTTTCCTGTATAGAAAATAACCATTATCACTGGCTAAGTCTTGCATATCAATTCTCACATGTTTTGTTATAGTTCCTTATTACTTTCCAAATTCATGACACAAAAAGATTCACAAATTCTATTAAAAAGCCACTGAAATAATCATCAAAAGCATACCTTTTTAGTACTCCACATGTATCATCCATGAATTGTTAATTTATGTAATTTATTGGAGGTTTCCCCCTCGAAGTGGCTATTTCTAAAGCATTGAACTCTCTTTTCTTCTATTTTTGGAACTATTTTTATAATAGATGTCGAACATAGAAAGAATTCATTAGATTACCGACCATTAATTTCAATTGTTAACAAATGCAATACAACTCACCAATAATGTAAATGAGTGTTAGGGTATAAGAGTTCATCTTAACAAGTATGTATAAATCTTTGAATTCGAGTCACCAACAAGATCTAACAATCAAGAGACATTGGTGTATTTTCATTATTGTCAACGAATAGGATTTCCATTGGTGTATGAAAGATCTAAGGCACTTAAAAGGATCTTCGATCTTGGTCCCAGATAAAATTTTGAAGTCAATGGGACAATATCTCTTGGAATTGCAATGGCGGACTAATTTCCAGTGCAGATAGAAGCAATATCCCTAGGTTCAATGACTGGCCCTTGTAACAAACAGACAAGCAAGAAAACATTTCGCTAAGTTTATTTATACTGAATCATAAGCTAGAATCGTAAGAGATAGAATTCATACCTTTTACAACATGTCTGATAAAGATCCCACTATGGATTGATGCAGCTCCCCAAATGCTTAAATATCAGATTTGCAGACATAGAAACAATAAGAGATCAAAGTAATATTCATAATAAATGATTCAATAAAACTTATACTAGTGATCAAGGAGATTAGTACCTATATCATTTCAATGGACAAATAGGAGAAAGATAAACCATTTATCTATTCCATTGGACAACATAGTGGAAAGAAAAACTCATTTGTATTATCTAAAAAATGAGAGGAGTTAAACAACCTTGACCTTGATGAAGTGAGGCTCCTCCTAATGATAAATAATCTCCTCCTTGGATGATAAGCTCTCCAACCTTATATGAGCAGCATAATTCCACCTTTAGTAATCTCCCCAAACCCTCTAGCATGTGGTTGATTTATAGGCCAAGAGGAAGAGGTATCAGATCATTATCTCAAGGATGAGATCCACAAAAGGTGGGATTAGGGTTCCTCCATGATCAGAGGGGTTAGGCTCGAATAAGCATGACCTCGAAGCTTTCAGTTGAGATATATTCGCCAAAAAAATCTTCTATATTTCACTTTTTATTGATTCGTGTGTGCAGTCTATAGTGGAAAACAAAGCTCACTTATGCACGAGCTTTCAATGGTAAGAGTTGTGTATGTGCAAAAAATGGATAGGAAACTACGTAGGTAACCAAAAATAGGTTTTGGGATTTTGTTACCCATAATTCTCATTTTATTCAAGATCTTTAAGTTTTAGACTTGCATGGGAATGCTTTGAAACACATTTATGGATAGCGAAAGATCCAGTTTAACGGTCAATTTTCCATGGTGGCAAAATGATGTGTAACAGGGAGGTGGGCCTTAAGGAATCCCACATCAACAAACTCGAGCATAGAAACAAAAAAAATTGAATAACCATAATGAAATATTGAATCCAGCATGAAATTACATAACTTATTATGAAATTTTTTTGTTAGTTGTCTGATTTTCAGCAAAGCTAGTGTCCAATTGCACTAGAAAATGATAAAATACTTATAAAGAAATTCTAACAATTGTAAAAATACTTTCACTTAATTTTACATAAATTTAACATAAGGCACAAAACACTTAGTCATTTACCTATATCACAAAAATAACTAAATGAGCAAGGGTATATATGCAATACATGTGAAAAATCATTTCTTATAGCTATGAAAAGAATACATAGAATGACATATAAAGAAATTTTGAATATATTCCTTGTAGAGTTAAAACCCTAGTTAGATTTTTTAACAATTTTTTAGTTAGAAAAGAAAAATTGAAAACAAGAATCATGGTTATTTCCTTGAGTTGTTGCATGTATGGGTCTAATCATAAATTCAGATTGGAAATCATTTTAAGAAGAGAATTTCAATATTTACCTTGTGGGTTATGGTTTTGTAACTAAAAAATCTAAACAAATTTACCAATAACAGAATGGAGAAATTGAAAGAAATAATATTGTGGGAAAACCAAAGTTACAATAAAATATTATCTATAAAATTAGGATTAATAGGATATATATATATATATATATATATATGTATGCATGTATGTATGTATGTATGTATGAAAACAAATCGATAAATTCTAGAAATAATTAATAATACAAAACCATGGAGCTTCAAATTCTTAAAAAGAAAATCTCTCTCAAGTATAGGAATACTTCCAATGGAACCGTGTGCATAATATGATGACAAATAAACTCATATGAAGGTTTTAAAGATACATTTTGATATATACCAATACATGAGATACCAACTTCCTTGATTGAGATGATGCCAGAAAATATTGAAGCATTGAGAATTGCGATCCAATGACTGTCTTGAACCAAGATTAAATGTAATAATGTCTTCATTGGCTTCTTGTTATCATTCCATGCAATTATTCAGAGATGTGATCCCCGTTCATATAATATGGTGATAGGCATGCAAGAAACTCTTCAACCTCAGGTTCCAACAGTTGCTCTTCATCAACGGTCATCCATGATTCTTGGACCTCAACTGAATATTTTTCCTCTAGATGTTGTTCTTCAATGACAACTGGAGAAATGTTTTTTTTCAATACTCTTCCTGATCTAAGATGAATTTCATTTATATCGAGAGGATTTGTTTGAATATTTTGAACCTCATAATTGTAAGTGGACTGAGTTACTTTATTGTTTTGGATGGGAAATGTTTGTGTAGGCAGTTGAATGGGAATGGGTCTTTAGGGTGCTTGCATAGGGTGGTAATGAGAAAGGTTGAATTGAGGTAAACTAAGGTTAAAAATGAGCTTGCAGTGGAGGTGAATGGTATGGATAGCATTGAGATTGGTATTTAGGATAGTGAAAAAAATATTGAGGATATGGTGGATTTCTTCCATAAGGCCCTTTCCAACCTTGTTTCCAAGGTTGATTTTGAGGTTGGGATTGAGATGGCCAAGGTTTCCAAGGAAAGGATGTGCTCCAATTACATTGATATTGTTGTGCATAATCTTGAAATTGTGAATTAGGATCTTGCATCATACAAATTAGAAAAGGATGCCAAAGCCTTCTTGGAGCTACATAATAGAGCTTCTCTGGTGCTTGATTTGCTCCATTAACATTTTTTTTAAATTGTCTTCAATCATGGTAATGATGGACATTCAAGAAAATCATGTGATTTTGCACATATGACACAAATTTCAATATTATAAATTGGACATTCAATAAAATCATGTTTCTTTATACATTTAGGGAAAATTATAGACAAAGAAACATTTTCAGTTTTTTGTTTATTTTGTATTCTTAGCATATAAATTTGTTCACCTAAATTACCAAGAATATTTTTTTTAAATTATCAAGAAAATTTCCAAGTTTATCTTGACTTACCGACTCTGATGTTGACATACTTACTGAATCTTGAGGGGATCTACCATATTTTTATTTTCCTCTTGATATGTGCTTACGTAGTTCACAAATCTATTCAAATGATCATAGAGCAACATCTCCTTTACTCGTGAGATTAATAATATCAAGCCATTCATCTCTAATTGCTTTAAGAGGTTTTTTAATTTATGAAATTCTGAATTATGCAATTTTTCCCTTTTGGCATTATACATAAATCTCTTTACCAGATATTCAAAGCTCTCATCTTCTTTCTTATTCATTTTAAAGATTTCCTCTTTAATATCATGATGTAATATACAATAGCCTTTATATTTTTCTAGAAATATCATTTTCATATCATCCAGTGATCTTATTGTATTAGTCCATAAACACATTAACCATTTAAGAGCACTATCCTTCAATGTATCAAGAAACAATTTCGATTTTTTAGCATCTAATAAGTAATTATAATATCTACAAAGTATTTAAAATTCAAAAAGAAATATTTTTGGGTCTTCTAATCTCATACCATGGAAGTTGGGAAGTACAGATGGAGAGATTTTTTTTCAATTTAAAATTTATATCAGTATCCTGAATGGGAAATCCAAAAGGATCTTCTTCATTATCATCATTTCCATCCATGTTTCTTACCTCCTCTACCATGTATTCCACCTCCAGGAGGCATTCTTATTCCATATGCAAAAGTAGGAACCGATGATGTAGATGGCAATGTGGTTCTTATTGTACCACGTGATCTAGTGGGGATGGTAGGTGATTGTGGAATTGAATTTTATTTTTATTTTTAAGTTTTTCTTGCAATGAATCTACCTCTATAATGTACTCTAAAATGAATGAAATTAAACTAATGTAACCAAAAATGAATGCAACTAAGAATGAGATTCAATTCATAAACTAAAGTTAAGAGAGTACTTACAATGGTGATGTGAAAGTTCTTACCTTTCGACTTACCATCTCTTTTTTCCAAAGTTGCATAAATTATATTTTAAAAAAAAAAAAAAAAAATCTAAATTGAAAAATAAATCATATGTATACTTTCATGGAAACGACACTAAAATGTTGGGTAATTTAATTGTCAATTAAATTACTTATCATTAAATTCTCAATCTGGTATTGTAATGATCCAGGTGGATATTGGTGGCCACCTGCCTATTCCACTTAGGGCCCCACCATTGTCTCTTTTAGTTTTTCAGTTTCGGCATAAATTACTATTTTTAGCAATTTTTCGGGTCCTGAACTTCCGGAGCCATTTTGAGGCCCTAAACGACGTTTTTTTGGCATCGCGCCACTGGAAAATATGATTTAGTTCTAGAATCTACATTTTCAAATAGTAGTTGTAGTCCTCGAATAGATATTTCTAATGATGTATCATATGCATCAAATGAAGATAGTATGCCAAAGTTACGACCTCGGGAAATTGATGTACCAATTTACCCCGACGAGGCCCATATTATAGTGTTTCATCTCCTAGGGTTAGGTTTTTGGATGTTTAGGGTTTTCCATTGTTTCTCAATAATATATAGGCCTTCGAGCCTCATTGTAACACAGATTTTAGAGGCATGTAGCCGCCACATCTCTTCTCATACATAAGCTACCAGCGCCCTAGCTAGTTTATTTCCATTCTATCTGTAAGCAAATTTCAGTTCTTTGATATTAATGAAATGAAGTGTTATTTATGTTGCATCTTTGTATTTATGGTTATATGTGTATTCTATTGCGTTCTTGCATAAATCTAGATCAGTGGTATCAAAGCGGTTTTCTTTTTCTCGATCCTTCTTTGCATGTCCCCAACGAGTTGGGGTATGAGTTAGGGCTCGATCTAGTTCAACCTTTGCAAGATCAGCCTCACAAAACCTGATGGCCACCCATGGGGGATGAAAAGAAAGATGAGGGAGCAGGAGATCCTATCAAAATATTGCTTGAGCAAACCCTCGAAAAACAAAGGAAAGTGATGATGGATAACTTTTCCCAGATCCTTCAACGACTACCCATCGGTAGCGCATCTGCATCCAACAGCCACTCTGGAGGCGCGAATCCCTTTAAGGTACAAGTAAACTTTGACATTCCCATATTTGAGGGTAAAATATATGCAGATGCCATAGATAGATGGTTGAATCTATTAGAAGGATATTTCTCGGTTCATGACTTTTCTGACCGGGAGAAGGTTATTTTTTCATTCCTCAAAGCTACCCCCCATGACAAGTACTGGTGGTAAACCTACTGTGAGAAAAATGACGAGACAAAACCCTCTCGGAAGCCATTTTGAGGCCCTAAACAACGTTTTTTTGGCATTGCGCCGCTGGAAAATATGATTCAGTTCTAGAATCTACATTCGCAACCAGCAGTTGTATTCCTCGAATAGATCTTTCTAACGATGTATCATGTGCATCAAACGAAGATAGTATGCCAAATTTACGACCCTGGGAAATTGATGTACTAATTTACCCCGACGGGGCCCATATTATGGTGTTTCATCTCCTAGGGTTAGGTTTTTGGATGTTTGGGATTTTCCATTGTTTCTCAATAATATATAGGCCTTTGAGCCTCATTGTAACACAGAGTTCAGAGGCCTATAGCTGCCACATCTCTTCTTAGAGATAAGCTACCAACGCCCTAGATATTTTATTTCCATTCTGTTTGTAAGAAAATTTCAGTTCTTTGATATTAATGAAATGAAGTGTTATTTCCATTGCATATTTGTATTTATGATTATATGTGTATTCTGTTGCGTTCCTACATAAATCTGAATCAGTGGTATTAGAGCGGTCTGCTTTTTCTCAATCCTTCTTTGCATTTCTCCAACGAGGTCGAGGTATGAGTTAGGGCTCGATCTAGTTGAACCTTTGCAAGATCAGCCTCGCAAAACTTGACTGCCGCCCATGGGGGACAAAAAGAAATATGAGGGAGCAGGAGATCCTATTAAAATATTTCTTGAGGGGGTCCTCGAAAAACAAAGAAACGTGATGATGGATAACTTTTCCAAGATCCTTCAACGACTGCCCACCGGTGGCACATCTGCATCCAATAGCCACTCTAGGCCGCGAATCCATTTAAGGTACAAGTAAACTTTGACATTCCCATATTTGAGGGTCAAATAGATGCAGATGTCATAGATAGATGGTTGAATATATTAGAAGGATATTTCTCCATTCATGACTTTTCCGACTGGGAGAAGATTATTTTCGCACTCCTCAAAGATACCCCCCATGTCAAGGACTGGTGGGAAACCTACTGTGAGAAAAATGATGAGACAGAACCCTCTCCGAGACACCATCAAGGAACAATACTATCCCGTGGGGAGCTATGTGGACAAGCACATACAATAGACCATGCTATGGCAACAAAGGGATAAAGATGTGCATGAGCTAACGAATTCGTTCCATACCCTGTGCACAAAGTTGGGTATCAAATATTCAGAGAAACGTTTGGTGCTAAAGTATCACAGTTGTCTACACAGATACATTCAAGGAGAAATGGAGTTCCTCTACATCTCCTCGCTTGGTACAGCATACCGGTATGCTTCCAAGATTGAGGAGAAATTCAAATAGAAGAAGCGAGACTTTGGATCTCTGAATCAAAAGCAAGGGAAAGGTGCCCCCAAATCACAGAACAAAGGAAAATTCCAAGGCATGATGGCCCAAGACAACCTGCCAAAGCCACAAGTAAAGAACAACACCACGAAGCCAAAGAAGGACACAGGAAAGCGATGTGAGTTCCATAAGAGCTCCACTCACAACACAAGTGAGTGTCGGGCCAAGCAGTCGTTGGTGGCCGAGATGAAGGCTTCTAAATCAGATGCATGCTTCGACTCTAAATAAGAACCTGACAAGGGGAATGAAAAAGGTAAGCAAATTATTGATGGAGATCCCAATTCCACCATTTCCACTGCAAAGATCCAAAAGGAGGAACCGGAAGATCCAGAGGAGGAGGAGCGTCTCTTCCACTCCCAGATGTGGGTAAAGGGTTCCCTGCTATAGTTCATTGTCTACAATGGGAGCCAAGAGAACCTCGTTTCAGTAGACATCGTGAAGCGGTTGGGCTTGCCGACCATAGCACACCTGCATCCATACACCATCGGGTGGCTTCACCAAGGACAGGATCTCTACATCAGCCAGCAGTGTCGCCTTCCCTATAGCATCAAGCCCTTCATAGATGAGGCATTATGTGACATTTCTCCTCTTGATGTTTCTAATGTATTATTAGGCCAACCATACTTGTAGAAGCAACATGTTGTGTATGAGTCTCGGTTGCGCGCTGTTATTGTTACTTTGAGAAATAATTTGTACAGGATACCAGAGGTACCACTGCCTGCCACTATCTCTTTAGTTACTCCAAAACAATGTAGTAAGCTCATTTCCCAAACCAGGAAATTTTTTTTCCTAATGATCCACCCCCAGGGAAAGAAGAATATTGTGGCCACGACGTCCAAACAGGGCTCCTCTCCACAACAACAAAAAATGGAAAATGTTGTGGAGGAGTATGGGGACATCTTCACCTCACCCACAGGGGTGCCTCTTCACTTCTAGGTCAAGCACCCCATTGATCTAACCACAAGTGCGCCACTACCCAATGGATTGACCTATCAACGCTCTGTTCTGGAGAACGATGAAATCAAGAGGCAGATTCAGGAGCTATTGTATAAAGGTGACATCCGGACAAGTTCATTGCCTTGTGGGAGCCCAACCATGTTTCGTATAGAAGAAGGATGGGACTTGGAGACTCTGTATTGACTATCGGGCGTTGAACAAGATCACTGTCCATAATAGGTACCTGATCCCATGAATTGATGACCTTCTGGACCAACTCAAAGGGGTGAAATATTTCAGCAAGATCGACTTGAAGTATGGGTATCAACAGGTACCAATCGAACGCTTTGATTTGTGGAATACTGCCTTCAAAGCCAAGGAGGGCCTTTTTTAATGGTTGGTCATGCGTTTTGGGTTAACGAATGATCCCGCAAAGTTCATGAGGTTGATGGATGACATCTTGTGGCCATTCAACAACTCATTTGTAGTGGTGTACTTGGATGACATTTTGATCTTCAGCCAGACTTGGGAAGAGCACCTCCACCACATCCGACAAGTCCTCCAAACACTGCGGCAACACTTGTGTGCCAATTAGAAGAAGTGCACTTTTGGCATGACCCAGGTTCAATATGTGGGATAAATTATTGATGAAAGGGGGGTGCATGTGGATCCAACCAAGATCCAAGGCATTCTGGATTAGCCAGCCCCAACCTCTCTAACAGAGCTTCACATCTTTCTGGGTCTTGCTAATTTCTACCGCAGGTTCATGTTGGGATTCTCTCATATCACTTGGCCCTTGAGTCAATTCACCAAGGGAGGAGTGAAAGAAAAATTCTTTTTGTCGGAATCTCAACAGAAGGCGTTTGTAGAATTGAAACATCGCCTCTGTTCTTCCCCGGTGCTCACATTACCAGACTTGTAACCACCATTTAATATCAAGACAAATGCCTCTGACTATGCTATTGGGGCAGTTCTTACTCAACAGGGGCATCCAGTGCCATATCATAGTGAGACATTGTCTGACATAGTTTGCAAGTATCAAACTTATGACAAAGAAATGTGTTCCATTGTGCAAGCTTGTCGACAATGGAAGCATTACATTTTGGGGAAGGAAACAATCATCCACATAGACCACCGACCCCTGCAGTTCATACAGACACAAGGAAAGTTGCAGAAAAATCACCATCAGAAGTGGTCCACATATCAGCAACAGTTTCATTTGAACATCAAGTACAAGAAGGTTAGCACTAATAATGTTGCAGGCTACCTCAGCCGACCACCTATCATGGCGCTAACCACCGTTCTCAACTCTTGTGGCGATGAGACTTCTGACTGGCTGCTTCTCTACATTAGTGATCCAAAATTCATCCACACACACAAGGCACTCTTGGGGGGTATGCAAGTTCCAAATTTTCACCTCCAAGATGCACTGTTATGTCACCTAGGATACCTTTGTGTTCCTTCAAGTGAGTGTGCCAAGATGATATGGGAAGCACACTACAATCGAGTCGCTAGGCATTTCAGGGTCGAGAAAATGGTCGCAATACTGCATAAGTATTTATATTGGCCAAACCTTCGATAGGATGTCGGGAAGTACATCATATCCTGCACTACTTGTGCCATTGCCAAATTGACCATCAAGAATCAAGGCCTCTATACTCCACTACCTACCCCTATTTGACCTTGGGAATCCATCTCCATGGATTACATGTCGGGACTTCCTTCTACTAAGAATGGAAACAACTGTGTTTTCGTGGTCATCAACAGATTCTCTAAGATGGCCATTATGGCAGCCTATAAGAATAATATTACAGTAGAAGCCACTGCTAAACTCTTCTTTGAACGAGTGTGGGTGCATTTTGGGATCCCGGAGTCTATCATATTAGATCGTGGTAGCATTTTCCTCAACACATTTTGGTCCAGACACTGGTCAATGCAAGACACCAAGCTCACCAAGTCCACAGCTTTCCATCCCCAAACTGATGGCCAAACAGAGGTCGTCAATAGGATTATTGTACACATTCTGCACATGTATAATTCAAAGCATCCACACACATGGGATGAGAGCCTCCCTTATGTAAAACACAGTTATAATTGAGCTCTCCATAGCTCAACGAGCCACAACCCCTTTCAGGTGGGCTTGGGATTCTAGCCACCATGTCCCATTGACGTAGACATGCCATTTGCGACTACTCGGGCCTATTCGGCTCATGTCCAGTCTGAAGCTGACAAAGAAAATAGTTTCATCGAGCGCATTTAGCACATCTGCCAAAAATTTCATGACATATTAGATAGAGCCAATGCTAAGTACAAGCAACAGCATGATCAACATCGAGTGCCACACAACTTCTAGGTGGGCGACAAAGTGTGGCTACATTTGCAGAAGGAGCGCCTCATTGGAGCCCACCGCAAGCTTCGGCCACTCCAATATGGGTCGTACACCATCACCAAGGTTGTAGGTAACAATGCCTTCAAGCTTATTATTCCACCATTCCTTGGTCTACACCCAGTATTCAGTGTGGACCACCTTTGTCCTTACTTCCCACCTCTATTGGACACCTTTGACATTGCAGAACAACTCACACTAACAGAGTTAAACCCATACTGCATGGAACAGGCCACCATAGATTGTATCATGGACATGCAAATCAAGAACACTCGCCAACGGAAGATCTAATTGTATCGGGTTGTCAAAGCTAGCCAACTCCTTCACCAAGGCAAGTGGTTCACCAAGGAACAAGTTCAGCAGAAGTTTCCTCATCTCAAGGAGGAACTCAACACATTGGGGACCATTTCTTCCCAAGGTGGGAGGAATGATACAGGTGGATATTGGTGGCCACCAGCCTATTCCCCTTGGGGCCCCACCATTGTCTCTTTCAGTTTTTTAGTTTCGGCACAACTTACTATTTTTAGCAGTTTTTCGGGTCCTGAACTTCCGGAGCCATTTTGAGGCACTAAACGACATTTTTTTGGCATCAAGTCACTAGGGAATTTGATTTTTCTCCAAAATATATATTCATGGTCACCATTTTTAGTCCTCAGATAGATCTTTCTAACGATGTATCATGTGTGTCAAACGAAGCTAGTATGCCAAAGTTACAACCCCAGGAAATTGATGTAACAATTTACCTCAACGGGGGCCATATTATGGTGTTTCATCTCCTAAGGTTAGGTTTTTGGATGTTTAGGGTTTTCCATTGTTTCTTAATAACATGTAGGCCTTCGAGCCTCATTGTAACACATATTTCAAAGGCCTGTAGCCACCACATCTCTTCTCAGAGATAAGCTACCAGCAGCCTAGCTAGTTTATTTCCATTTTGTCTGTAAGCAAATTTTAGTTCTTTGATATTAATGAAATGAAGTGTCATTTCCACTGAATCTTTGTATTTATGGTTATATGTGTATTTTTTTGTGTTCTCATGTAAACTTGTGAAGTATATAGCACAATAATGCTAGGAGTTTATATTTCAATCCTAAAACAAGTAAATTGGAGTGAAATAAATTTCACTCTATAAAAAATAAATTGGAACAAAAGGAAATATTAATTTAGAAAAGCATTGAAGAATTAATGTGGGAAAACATTGAAGAATTAATCTAGGAAACATTGAAAAATTAATCTAGGAAAGCATGGAAATATCTATTATATAAAAGTGATTAAATTTAATATATGAAAGCTTGTAACTTTAATCTATAAAGCATTTGAAATACATTTCTATGAAAGAACGAACCTCTAATCACAAATGAGAATGTTTTAGAATTAAAATATTTTTTGTATTTTTATATTTCTCAAGCGCTTGATTGCAATATGGAAAAAAATGAAGTGAAAATTAGAATCTTAAAAATAAAGCATCTAAAAAAAATGAATAAATCAATTCCTAAGAAACCATTGAAATGTAAATTATTTCTTGATTAAAAAGATTAAATAATTGTTAGAGAATTGTGATGACTTCAAAAACTAGAATGATTTAGCTTCAACATGAGTGATCTCTTTCTTAATTTGATGGACAATTTAAATTATATTTTCTGTTGATATATTTGTTGGCGGCAACATGAAATTTTAAAAAAAATTATTTGAAATATCCTCGAATATCTTCAACGCTGTGTAGGTTTTTGAAGAAATTACCTCACTATAACTAAATTGGCTCATTCTTTCACAAAACCCGTGTTTTTTTTTTCAAGAGCTGTCTTAATTTGGCCAAAAATTGTGTCAAAATTTGGTTGCTCGAAAATTGTTGCTAATATAAATCACCATCTTTGATCAAGTGGTCAAAGCTCACAGTTTCAACATTAAACAAAGTGATGTTGTTGAACTGCAAAAGAAACTAATTTAAAACATTAAAAAATAATAATATAGACTACATATATTATCAAACTACATGAATTATAGAACTACATCTTACAACAAAAGAAGAATATTAAACTCTAAAATAAATAGCACAAGAACTTATCAAATGTATTTTACTCCATCATAATTTAGAATTATGCTCCAAGAGATCCTCCTTTTGAATGGAGAAGGCACTCCTCTTTATACAAAAACTAAGATAACTAATTATTAAATGTATATCCAAAAATATATCATGTGGTTACTAATCTGAAAGGACTTTATTAGTTTTGTTGTGCTAAGTGTCTTTTCAGTTACTAAACATGTGCATACTTGTCTCCATTTGTTTGCTTAAGTATTGAGGATTTAACCATGAAATATAAGTGAATTTAGTGAATTAGAAGCATGAAATATGAGAAAATAACACTGAAAAGCAGTGTATAACAGAGAAATAAAACCACACATAAAATTTACACATCATGCTTAATGAAGTAGTTCACCCCTCCTAGGATACATCTGCTGGTCCATCTCCCAATGGCATGCCCATATTTTCATTAAGCTCAAAATTTTTCAAATACATGTGTTTACAAACCTCTAATAGTTGTTTTCTATATTCCAATGGCTCCAGAATGCTCCAATTAGGCTAGGTAGACTCTTGTTTCACCCAAATTGGTCGAAAATTGACCCTCCTAGCCTTTTTCCAAATCACTCCTACAATACCTCCACTAAAATTGGAGAACTGCACTTAGGTGCAGTTAAATTCGGAATTTTTTCTGAAATTTGGTGGCATGCTACAGTAACTACCAGTAAAAACCATAAAATTAATTTTTTTGGGTAGGAGGTGGCCAAATTCCGACCCCCAAACCCGTGGTTTAATTAAAATTCGCAATTAAGTTTTGGAGCAGAATCCAGAGTGGAGGGCGGAGTTCCGTATCTGTCGAACTAACCGCGAATATTGCAGATTCATGAGACAATTTAATGCGACGATTGTGGAAATTTTTTGGGTGGAGTTAATTTTAATGGGTGGAGTTAAGTTTAATGTTGCAGTTGAATGTTGTAACATGTGACCTCAATGCTTGGACCGTCGGTGGGTTAGGATTGTTGGCGATCCGCCCCCCCCATATGCAAACATTTAAAAACTTAAATAGATGTGGAGTCTTATATTTGTTAAGTCACAACACACAACGAAGTTGGTGGAGGGTCCTGCACACACGCTGGAGGCCGTGGGGTCGAACGCCCCAGATCTCATAAAATTTTACTAAACCATACAGGGGACACATGGTTGCCTCAGGGCTGGCCACGTGTCACCCATCCATTGGCTCAGAAAACAAACATACAATTCCACAATCCAATCACAATGCGAAAAAATGGAATCCTATGACTGGTTTGAGATAATGGAATATTCTTAGGAATATTCTTATTTTGTTGGCTGTGTACCTGCATGTTGACTGGGCATCCCAGTCAAACCTGTCACAAATTTAGTTTTTGGGAAATCGATCAGAACTCGATATCTCCCTCATATGACATCAGTTTTTCAAACTGTTCACAGTGCCGGAATCAGGAAGATGAGATATACCCAGTCACTCAAGGTCGGCACAGTTTCAAGCACTTTCAATTTTGAGCAAAATTTATGAACTCCTAATCACACCTCCCCATTAGGAAGCTTTTGGACCCCAAAATACTTTGATTACCTATTCAGTAGTTGAGGGTACATCTCGCTCACCTTTCCAACTTCCATCCACTTTTCCTTGCTTGGCTTACTGCGTTTAAGCCCAACTCGAAGGTAGACAACACTTCCCCTCTTGGATGCTCTTATCCTCCTGTCAAGAATTGTATCTTCCTTGAGTTCATTTAGAAATTATGGCAAGAAATATTCAATAGAAGGTAGCTGAACATCACTTCCTTGATCATCGATCAAAGGCCGCTCATACAAACGTAAGTTTTCAACATTAACAACTGAATACATTTGCATATATGAAGGCAAGTCAAGTTGAAATGCATTTTTACCAACTTTCTTTATGATCTTGAATGGACCATAGCGAATGGGTTTGATATTTTTACCTTCTCCTTGCATCCTTTCTTTTCTTATGTGCAACCATACCTCATCTCCTTCTTGAAAATTGAGATCAACTCTATGTTTGTCATGCCTCTCCTTTTATTTTCTTTGACTCTTCTTAAGCTGTTCTTGAAATTTTTGATGTATAATCTGAATTTTTTCAATGAACTTTTGAGCCTTGTCAATATCACTATGCCCATCAATTGCAACATCCTTCTCAAAGATGAAGTCTAATGGAAATTTTGGAAAATACCCAAAGCATACTTCAAAAGGTGATGTATTTGTAGAAGAGTGCTTTGCCCGTTTCTAGGCATGTTGAATGTAATACAGTTGCTCATCCCACAACTGAGGATTTTTGCTACAATATCCTCTCAATAGATGCACAATGGTTTCGTTCACCACCTCGTTTTGGTCATCAGTTTGCAAATGAAAATCAGTACTCTTTTTCAACTTTGTGTCCATCATACTCCAAATATTGGACCAAAAATTCCTAATGAACTTGGAATCCCTATCACTAACAATAGAAGTTGGCAATCCATAATGAACCCATACATGTTGAAAATAAAGTTCAACAGTTTGTTCAGCGTTAATGGTTTTCTTACATGGCATAAGTATACACATTTACTGAATCTATCCACAACTACATAAAGATAATCATGTTGTTTTCTTGACATATGTAGATCTCCAACAAAGTCCATGGAGACACTCTCCCATGGCCTTGATAGTACCGGTAGGCTTTCTTGTTGCACACATAGAACAACCTCATATAAAACGCAACACACTATCTATATGCGAGGCCAATAGCAATACCTCTGTAGATTCGCCATTGTTTTTATTACCCCAAAGTGTCCATCAATAAGAGATGAATGAGCTTCTCTCATGACACTTAGCCTCTCTCCTTATGGTATACACATCTTGCCCAAATGAAATAGTAAATTGTTATGCATGTGATAATCATTTTCCTCAACTTGATTCCCTTCACTCAAATTAGTATACACATCTTGAAAATCAACATCATGTGCATATTGTTCTATGTAACTCTCATGTACAATAAAATCATTTTTAAGTAAAGTAGAAGCACTTATAATTGGCCTTGAAAGCATATTAGAAACTTTATTTAAAATACCTTTCTTGTACCTTATAACCAAGTGAAACTATTGAAGGAAACCCATCCACCTGAAATGTCATGATTGCTGCAATTTTGTTTGCGACTACAAGTACTGTAATGGTTGGTGATCGGTATGTATAATCGTCTCTTCACCCATCAAGTAATGTTTCCAATTCTTGATGCTTTGTACCAATGCATACAACTCTTTGTCATATGTAGGATAATTATTTACAGCACCATTGAATGTTTCAGAATGAAAAGTGATAGGCTTACTATGCTGCAAAATAACTGCGCCCATGGCATAATCACTAGAATTAGTTTGTATCTCGAATGGATGTCTCAAATTAGGTAATGCAAGAACTGGAGATGAACTGATATTTTATTTTAAAGCTTTGAAAGATTTCTTTTGTTTTCCTCCCCATTGGAAGCCTTTATTCACACTTTTCATTGCATTCATAGGAGTCGCTATGGCAGAAAAGTTAGCAATAAAATTTCTCCAATACTGAGTTGCACCTAAGAAACTTCTTACCTCGGTTACTGTTTTGGGAGTGGACCAATTCACAATGGCTTCCACTTTAAAAGGATCAATTCTCAATTCGCCTCCTCCTACAATGTGTCCCAAATAAACCAAATAAGTCTTTCCAAACTCACACTTTGACACTTTAAGAAATAATTTCTCTTTTTTCAAAACATCAAGCACCCTATTCACATGCAAGACATGTTCTTCTCTTGTTTTTCTAAAAATCAGTATGTCATCTAAATACACAATAACAAAGTCATCAAGAAACGAACGCAAAACATTATCCATAACACGCATAAAATTTTTCGGTGCATTACACAAACCAAATGGCATAACCAACCACTCAAAGAGTCCTTGTTTGGTTTTGAATGCAGTCTTCCATATATCACTTTCGGCACTTCTTACTTGATGATATCCACTTCATAAATATAACTTAGTGAAAAACTTTTCTTCTTTGAGTTGATCAAGAAAATCATCTATCCTTGGGAGTGGGTATCGACTCTTTACCGTTATCTTGTTCAAAGCTTTGAAGTCTACACACATCTGCCAAGTCCCATATTTCTTAAAAATCAAGACTATGGGTGAAACGCATGGCGAAGTGCTTGGCCTTATGAGTCATTTGTCTAGCATCTCCTTGATTTTCCTCTTTATTTCAGCATTCTCCATTATCAACATGCAATACATGTCGATGTTTGGAAGAGGAAAATCTTGCTGCAACTGAATCTCATGTTGAATCTCCATTTTTTGAGGCAATCCTGTTGGCTCCTAAAACATCTCATGATATGCATCAACTAAATCATATAAATCTAATTTCAACTTAGTATCACAATCCTAAAATGATTCATGATTAACATCAGCTTTAGGCTTAGTCATTAGAAGAACAAAATTCATACTTGAATTTACCAGCCTCTTTACCTGTCCAGCATTTACCATAGAAATATTTGTCTTCTTGCGATGTTCTCTAACAATGTACTCCTTGCCATCTTTGAATAAATGATATTTTGTCTCATGGAAATGGAAGATCGCTTTCTTGTCATATAATTAAGGACTACCCAACACAATACCTGTTATGTCAAGCGGAACCACATCTAATTCAACTGTGTCAACAAAATGTGCAATTATTGCAAACCACAATATACACTTCTTTGAAACCTGTAAATTTGCGTCCTTACAAATCCAACCAAGTGGATATGGTTTTGGATGTGGAATGGTCTCAAGATTAAGTTTCTTGACCAAATATTCAGAGATTAAGTTTTCTTGTGATCCACTGTGAAACAATGTGTCAATCTTAGTATGTTTGGATATGACCCTCACATGAAATAGTTCAATTCTCTCTTCTTCATTTGGAGCTTATATGTGACAGTTTGATGTTCTAGTACTGGGTTTAATTTTAATTTATTTTCCCTTCATGTTCTTCAATCCCATGGCTGTAATTTTAGATTCATCACCTGAATCCTCTCCTAAATCATGTTGAGTTGTAGTTGCAGTTTTCTGTTTCCCTTGGGTCTCTTTTCAGGATGTAATTTCCAACATTGAGTTTCATTATGGCCTTCTCTTGAACAATGTTTACAAACCAATTTTTCTCCCTCTTTCTTAACAGATGCATTCTTTTTTCCTTTACCTTTTGAGGTCTTCTCTTTTTTTTCCCCTTAAAAGGTTTGTTTCTACCCTCATCAAAAATGTCTTTCCTCTAGCTTCTAGATGTGTGGCCTGAACACATACCTCATCTAGACTTGTAGGTTAAACATGAGAATAGTATGTCTTAGGTAGCTATGTAAGCCTCCTATGCACTTAAGAAAAATATCTTGGCTCTGAAAATCTACCCCTAATAAGAGAGCTCTTCTCCTAAATTCTTGGGTGTAAATTTGTACATTTTGTCCTTTCAATTGTCTAAAATTTTGCCAGTTCATTATGGCTTTCTGTATATGATCTAATGGATAAAACTGTCATTTTATTGCATAATGAAATCAGTCCATGATAGAATAATCTTACCATGCTTCTTGATCTCCTCCTTTGTCTTGGCTTCCCACCAAATAAGTGTTGCACCTTCCATTCTCAATGAAGCTAATTGGATTTTGGTATCATCATCATGAAGGTTCTGGATTCTCAAATAGGCCTCTAATTGCCTAATCCAATTATCAAGCTTTTCTACATTGACTTCACCATTAAACTTTGGTAATTCAAACTTAACATCAAGTTTTAGAAAAGGACTTTTACCAGTGTTTTTTTACTTGTGAGACTAATGTATTGAAAATGAAGTAGAGGATGATGATGATGAGGGTGAGGATGGTGACTTTCCACTACCTCCATTTCCTCCATTTCCCTTCTTTGACTTATCTTCATCATTTTAACCTCCTGATGATCCATGTCCTTCCTTGTAAAGTTTGGATCCTTCTCCTTCTAGTTTCTCATCCCTTTCTTGATAAAGGATTCTCACCATCTCAGTCATGTCAAGGAATGCTTTCCTGAACACTCTTTCTTCCTCTTTGGGATCCACTTCTTCATGGATTTATCCTTCCTCTGGAGGCATGCTTAATGTTGCTTCTACTTCTTTAGGAGGTGAACTAGGTCTTGGAGAATGTGGCAATATTTCCCTCCTTTTTTGTGGCTCACTTTGAGACCCTATTCCGTCCACCAATTTTCCTTCTCCTCTCTTGAGCTAAAGCCTAGTAAGCATGTGAAAACTTGAAAACAGTTAAACAAATCTTTGCACACAATAACACCAGAGAATAAACTCTATCTCTAATACCAACCTGATCTGAAAGGATTGTATTAGTTTTTTTGTGCTAAGTGTCTTTTTTGTTAATAAACCTGTGCATACTTGTCTCCATTTGTTTGCTTAAGTATTGAGGATTTAACCATGAAATATAAGTGAATTTAGTGAATTAGAAGCATGAAATATGAGAAAATAACACTGAAAAGCAATGTATAATAGAGAAATAAAACCACACATAACATTTACATAGCAGGCTTGATGAAGCAGCTCACCCCTCCTTGTACATCTGCTAGTCCATCTCCCAATGGCATGTCCATCTTTTCATTAAGCTCAAAATTTTACAAATACATGTGTTTACAGGCCTCTAATGGTTGTTTTCTCTACTCCAATGGCTCTAGAATGCTCCAATTAGTCTAGGTAGACTCTTGTTTCACCCAAATTGGTCGAAAATTGTCCCTCTTAGCCTTTTTCCCAATCACTCCTACAAAACCTAGGAGAACTACACTTCGCTGCAGTTAAATTCGAAAATTTCTCTGAAATTTGGTGGCACGCTACATTAACCACCAGTTTAAATCATAAGCTTAACTGTTTTGGGTAGGGGTGGCCACATTCCAACCCTAAAACCCACGGTTTAATTAAACTTCAAAATTAAGTTTTGGAGCGGAATCCGGAGTGGAGGGCGGAGTTCTGTAACTGTCGACCTAACCGGAGATAATGCAGATTCATGTGACAAGTTAATGCGATGATTGCAGAAAATGTTTGGGCAGAGTTAATTTTACTGCTACAGATGAATGTCATGACATGTGACCTCAATGCTTGGACCACCGACGGGTTGGGACCACTGGTGGATTGGGACCGCCAGCGATCCCCTCCCCCATATGCAAACATTTTAAAATTTAAATATTTGTGGATTCCTATAGTTGTTAAGTCACAACACATAATGGAGTTGGTGGAGAGTCCTACGCGCACACCAGAGGTTGTGGGGTTGAACCCCCCAGACCTCATAAAATTTTATTAAACCATACAGGGGACACATGGCGGCCTCAAGGCTAGCCATGTGTCACCCATCCATTGGCTTAGAAAAAAAATGTACAATTCCACCATCCTATCACAACACGAAAAATGGAATCCTCTGACTGGTTTGAGAGAACAGAATATTCTTAGGAATATTCTTGTTTTGATGGCTGTGTACTTGCATGCTGACTAGGCATCCCAATCAAACCTATCACAAATTTAGCTATTTGGGGAATTGATCAGAACATGATATCTCCCTCATAACACATTGTTTTTTCGAACCGTTCATGGCACCAGAATCAGGAAGACGAGATCTACTCGGTCAGTCAAGTTTGGCACAGTTTTGAGCACTTTAAATTTTGAGAAAATTTTATGAAATCCTGATCAATTACAACCATGTGTTAGCATCTAGCAAGTAACATCTCTACATATCCTCTCACAAACATATAATATATTTGATAATAAATCCTATCAAAACATTCATGATTTTTCTCCATCAAATGTTCTTGAATGATTATCTAAAATATTTTTCAAATCTTCAACAATTTGAAGAAGAAATTCAAATTTGAGACTTAGATTCCAAATATGACTTTTTTGGAATCTTCAAATATGCCTGCACACATCACAAAACTCATCGAAATTTTATATATAAGTGAATACGTGTTATTTTTCAAATATTTAACCATAAATTCACTCAAAATACTAAAATAAAACATTGGAAAATAATAATGATAAACCCATATATGATCATGAAAATGGTATTAGTGTAAGGTTATAATATAGTTGAATATGGTTAAAAGTGAATGAAAAGATGATGAAAAATGTGACATTTTCGAGACCCATATGTTGGCTTGTATTAATCATAGTTAAATGACTAAGACAGTACACATAAATTATCAATGCGGGGATGTCTTTTATATCAATGACGGTTTCACTTGTTAGCCACCTATAAAAATGTTGTCATATCAAATGGTGGCTAAATATTTTTTAGCCTTCAAAAAACAATTTCATGTCCAAATTGTGAGTTCTTAAAGTCTTATGATGATCTTTACCCTTTGAAATAATCTTCACTGTTGTTTCACTTTTAATCCTAAAGAACCTTGTTGTTAACCAAAGAAGACTGCTTAAGAAGCCCATTTTCCATCATGTCAATCCCCCTTTCACTCAAAAAAATTCCATCATTTTCATCCTTGTTTCCTCCATGAAATCCCTCTATAAACCTTCATCTAACCTTCAAAATCATCAAAAACCCCTTAAAACCTTATATCTCCCCTTTATTTGGTTTTAAATTCCCTCCTTTCATCTATCGGAACTCTTATTTTGGCTTAAAAATCACTGTTTTTTGGCCTAAAAATCCCTTTTTGCACTATAAGGTTCTTAAGCCCCCAAGGGCTTATTTCCTTCAGCATCTTACCTTCATATGGCCGAAGCCCTACAATTAGGCGCTTAAGGGCTTAAAAATCCTTTCCAAAACCCAAATTTCCTTTGTTTTTTCATTTACGACATATAATTTTTTGAAACAATTCTAGACCATTGATCTCTGCATATCAACGGCCATCAGGCCCCATCCTTCCACCCGATCCCTTACCTTAATTTTCCCCCCGTTCAAATAATTTGTCTCCCCTTCAAATCTTGACTGTTCGTTTATCAAATCGGACGATCGGGACTAAAAACCTGATAACCCAATAAACCCATCCACTACGCGACAAAATCGATAGTCCCACCATCCCTCGTCTGCGCATCTTATCCCTTGTCACGCATTTTCCGCACCGTCAGATATGGTGCCTCTGATCCAACGGCTTACGTTGCATTTCGCACAATTTCTGCGCCTAAACGTTAACGTCAAAAACTTATGCGAAATGGGCAGTATTCGGAGGGACGCGTGTCAAAAGGTGTATGGAATCGCATTTTTTTTGTGAATACAACCTACCCCCCCAGAGCCCGCGCGAAAACCGATTACGGTTTTCCGCTATACCGCTCCCCCCTCCGCAATGTTACTCTCGATTCGATCCTAGCTGTCGATCTCCGAAGATCAGATGGCTCTGATTTAATCTCGCCCCATTTTATTTTCCACCTAACTTGCTCCCGAAAATTTGCGCTTTTAATCTCAGCCGTCGATCTCTGAGATCGAACGGCCCACATTATATCATGACCCCAATTATTTTGCCTTTATCCATTCTCCCAAATGATTTCATCGGACGATCTCCACCATTGATTATCCTAAATCCAATGGTTCTTGTTCGTTGTCACGCCCAAACTCCATTTCCACCTGGTTAGTTGTTCTGCCAGGGTTTTCCTCCCTTTTTCCGCTGCATCCACGTTCTTCCTCACTGCTCATCCACCCTCACGAGCCTCTAAAGCAGTCTATACCACATCCGCAGGTTTTCTTAACGGTTTGTTGTGTTTTTTGCAGGATTTAATAGTGGTTGCTCTGTGTTTTTCCACAGTGACAGACAAGTGACAAAAGGCTCGAGGTGACGATTCTGTGCCTTAATCCAATGAAGAAAAGGAGCTGGAGGTTTTGAAATCCGATTTTAAATCACCTGGATCATGATCCAGGGTTTAACAAAAACCCTCCAATAGCAAAAAGCCACCCGGTGAAGACAGAACAACAAAGTGTATCAGAGTGAAGAGATTAACAGTAAAGTGATTAATGCCTAAGCCTGAAGATCAGATTTTTAATCCTCAGGTTTAAAGAAACAAAGACAATATCATAGAATGAAGATCCGAAGCAAATATTATGGCTTAATTAAGCCTAAACATAGACCAAAAGCAGATTAAAATTGTTTTAAGGAAAAACAGAGAAAAATATTAGTAAAGGAGGCCTCCACTGCCACATCAGAGGTCATTTATCTTCTTCAGCTACCAAAGTGCCACCTGCAGCTTTCATAAATTAAAAGAAGGCATCGTTATTGCCTAGTCAGTGATATTTTTGCCTAAAGACAGCCAAAGTTATTCCCAGCCTGCCTAAAGAGTTTTAAAGTCAAAAAAATATGCCAAGTAGCTTGATACTTAATGAAAACCAATCAATACAGAGAAATATCAAAAAAACTTCTCTGTTGAGCCTCTCAGAGGTAGAGAAGCATTAAATTGTATTAATTGGACCTAGAGATCTTTTCTTTCATCCCACCTCCTCTTTCTTATATAAATACTTCTGAAAAAGATGAGATGGTTTTGGTTGTTGGACTGTTGATTTAATACTTGCTGCTCAAAACTTTATGTATGTAAATAGTTTTCAGAAGTTGTTGAAGCTTTGTTTGTAATCAAAGAAGTTAGGCTGAGAAGAGAAGTTGTTGTTGTACTGGAAAATTGGACTTGAAGTTTGTAACTAGATTGACATCAATATACAATCTGATTCATGGGATCTTGGTCTATACCATTGGTGATGCACCTGTCATTGTACTTGTTTTCCTTCTTATGTTTTCCATAAAATTGTTCATTTTTCTCTGATAAAGAATATCAAATATAGAGCTAGGATTTAGTCTTAGAAGTACCCTACTCTCACTAATAATCTTTATCTTTATTTTTTCCTCCAATTGTGTATTTAAGAATGATTCAATACAGTCTAAACCAGTTAAGGAATGTTGGCAAGCCCATGTCTTACTATCTAAAACTCTAAACATTGTTCTTGAATGATATTTTCACTACATGCTAAGTAGAGTTAAACTAGGAAAGTCTATGATTTGCCCTGTCTTTTAGTTCTTTCTCCAAAATTTGTTTGAAAGTTTCCCTTAAGAGTATGTTGAAAGCAGGTCTAGATTTTAATGATATTTTACTTGATCTTAAGCTACACTTTGTTTTCTTATATGTTTTCATCCTTTCTGAAAGTAGTCATGGGGATTACTATATTGTTTGTCTGATAAGTTGGCTTTAGTACAAGTTTGTCCAAAGAAGTCTATGGTTAGCCCAGTCCTTTGGTTTAATTCAAAATAATTACTTAAAGGATTTTCTTGTTCAACAGAGTTAATTAATTCTTGATTGAGTTGTTAGCTTTACTTTTTTCTCAACACTTTAATGTTCCATCCCATCATTTAATCTAAATAATCTTTTGTTATAGATGACTTTCCCCATGGACCACTCTTGAAAACTATTGTGCAATTAAAAACCTTTTGTGACTCCACAGCCCAATGGATTAAGTGTTGTTTAACACCTATCCTATTAGCTGAACCTTGTTTGGATTATTCACACCTTCACCACTCTGAAACTCTTTCATTTTCAGGACTTTCCCTTCAATTAAATATCATACCCGACCAACCAAACAAACAAAAATCCTTGTTCTTAGTAACTAGCCTAATATCACACTAAAACCTTAAAAGATAAATCAATCTTTGCACTTATAGAGAGATCCCTCTCTGGATTCAGGAGGGCTAGATCCTAGAATCCCAAAGTGGTTTTTTCATGTAGGCTCTGTAGTGTTTGTATTTTCCAATATTGCAAACTACGGAGACCTAACATTTCTGGAGACCATGCTAGGGACATTCTGAGTAAAATCCTTAAAACAAAACACTCAACATTCAGTGCAGTATAAGTAGCTCTCTTCAAGCACTACCAAAGCAAATGGTGATCATGATAAGACTTATTTGAATCAGTTACAAACTAAGTAACTCTTAGGATTCTCATAGAGCCTTATCAAACCTTGAAGGAATCAACTAGCTAAGCCATAAGAGTAAACTTTGTTTGTCTCATCACCTTAGCTAAGTGTTGAAATAGATTTAGGACACTCTCATAACCTATAGGACTGAAAAAACTCATAAAACCCAAAAATATTTCAGATTGGTATTTAAACCTTTTAAATGGTGGTGGACCATAAAACATTTTACCTTCAAAAAGCTAAAAATTTCCACTTGGTGACTCCACAATCCTAAATAGACCTAAAGACTCCACTGGGAAACCCATTACTATCATAACATCATCCAAACTCAGTTAATAAAACTTTGAGGATTAAATTTTTCTTGCTAAAAATATTAGTTAGCCTATTAAATATTGTCATATTTGGTTAAAATTTTCTTGTTATTGGGTCTAAAACACAACATTGTGACTTCAAAAAGAATTCATACTAGGAACCATCCCGACCCAAATCCTCCTGAGATAGTTGATAACCCTGAAAGTATACTTAGGAAGTCTCCTAAGGCTCAAACCTCTACCATTGGTAGGTCACTCCATAGAGCTAATTCTCTTCCTGAAAACCTTACAGCTCTACAATATTCCCAAGTTGACTTAAGAAACCCATTCAGAACTAGGTCACTTGATGATATAGATCAGACAGACTTTGAGCCTTCACCTTTATCCCAAGATAGTGGTGAAAACACTGGTAGTAGAGAAACTACCCCCCCTGATTTCCATTTCATCCATAATTTTGGTTTCTCTCATCCTAGATCTACTCAACAATCTCTTGCTAATCCATCCACTTCTGTTATCCATACACCCACTATTCAAACCACCCCATTCCATCAAACCCCTCCCATCTTACATCCTCCACCTGTAAACCCCCCATTTTTCCCACAACCTCCTATCATGGCAACATGGTATGCCCCTCTAGTCCTTCCTTCACCTTTAGTCAATCTACCACAGGACTATCAGTCCAAGATACCATTGTATGATGCTATTAGTGCTACTACTGCCTCACAACATGTGGACAAGATGAATGACTATTTTTACAGAAATGTGATTGATGATGAAACTGTCAAACTCATATTGTTTGCTCAAAGTCTAGGGGGAGAAGCAAGAAAATGGTTCAAAGGCTTAACCCCTAATAGTATTAATGACTTCCAAGCCCTCCATCACTCATTCCTAAACAAGTGGGAAGTTAGAAAAAACCCCCTCCAAATACTTTCAGATTACAACAACCTCAAAATAAACACTAGGGAAAGTGTTCAAAATTATTGCACTAGGTTCAATAGTGTTTATAATGCACTGCCCCCAGACTTGAAACCTCCACAAGGCTCAACTTTGGCCAAATTTCCTGAATGATTTGATCCTGAAATGACCTATCAGCTAAGAGAAAGAGACCCCTTGACTTTGGAAGATATGCAGAAGGGAGCCTTAGCTGTGGAAGTCAATCTGATAAAGAAAAGAGCGAGAATGAGGAATGAAAAGCAAGTATAATTTAGGGAGGAATCTACTCCCTCCACATCTAGCTCAAAAATTGAGAGAATGATGGAGGAAATGATGAAGAAGATGAGCATACTTGAGAGAGCACAATCTAGAGAAAACCAATCAGCTCCCCAAAATAGAAATCAATCTCAAAATCAAAATCAGAATTTCAGGAGAAACCAACCTCAAAACAGACCAAGAGACTCTGATCAGGAGATTGTACCTCCTTTTCATCAAAAATATGTAAGTGAGGTTGATGAAACAATTGAACAAATAGAGGAATATGACATAAACATGTTGGGAGTAGACGATGAAAATTTTGATGTTCCTCATAGTAGGAAACAAGGTTTATATACACCCTATGATGATGGAAGAACAGAAGATGAAAATTACTATCAAGAGTTGGAAAATGTCATCATAGAGACTCCAAAAGAATATGACCTTAGGAGTAAAAAGAATCAAGAGACTCCCAAGACTAAAACCTCTGAAAATTCTGCAAAAAACAGCCCTGTGAACAAACCCAAAGTTACAAAACAAAAGGATAAAACAGTGGCTGTAAATTCTGATCAAAACAAAGATAAAGGCACTCAAATTAATGAAAAACAGAGTGTAGACCTTAGCAGTGTTAGCACCTCGGCTAGTGCTCCTATTAAAACAATTTTGACCAATGTAAATAAAGGAAATCAACAAGTTGATTTTGCTGATAAAGTGGTGATTAACAAGGCTGAAACAAGCATTGTAAAAAATCAGCTTCCTTTTAGTTTGGAACAGGAAATTGCCAAAATTAAAATCTTTGTTCCCCTCACTGAATTAGTCACCCAAGATGTCTATAGATCAAAATTTTTGAAAGCTTTTAACATAGAAGAAAATAATGACACTGTCAACCTCAATGATGACCAACCAGAGCTCTTATTTGGTCCTAATATTGAAGGAAGATACCAAGAAGGGCCAGTTCCTCCATTTTATGTTAGTTTTAAAATTCATGACAAAATTTTACACAATGCTATGCATGATTCAGGGGCCTCTCATAACTTAATGCCCAAAGCAGTAATGGAGAGTCTAGGCCTCGAAATCACTAGACCATACAAAGATCTATACTCTTTTGACTCCAACAGAGTGAATTTTTTAGGTTTGATCAAAGACCTTTGTGTGAGCTTAGCACAAATTCCATCCAAGTGTTTAGTAATGGATATTGTAGTGGCTGATGTACCCCAAAAATATGGTATGCTGATATCAAGATCATGGGGAGCTAAGTTGCAAGGAACAATGCAAATGGATATGACATATGCTACCATCCCTGTTTTTAATCAAACTAGAAGAATTTATAGGGAATCTCACATGCAATACATGGTCAGTAGCCAAGAGAGACTGGAAAACTCTCCTCTTTATTCTGTGCATACAGGCCTTGACTCATTTATTCTTTTCAACCATGAAAAATTTAATGAGCAAGAAACCTTAACTGATCTAGTGGCCACCCCTCACTATAACATAGTGGTAGACATAGAAAAGGAGGGAAACAAGACAAAGGTATCAAGCCAGTTTTCCAAATAAGAAAATCACAGCAAACTAATCACAGGTCTAGGGCTACAAAATAGTCATCCATTGGTTGTCGACTTTGAGAGCCAAGAGAATAATCCTCAACATAATAAATAACATGAGGAACTAAAACAAATTCAATATAATGCTGACTGTCAAGAACAATCCGAAAGCACAATAGATAAAGAGGATAGTAGTCAAACTAGTAAATCTAAAACTAGTCCTCTCTGGAAAATGAATTTTGATGGGTCTTGCACTAAGAACAATGTTGGAGCAGGCATATGGATACACAACACATAAAACAATCATGCTGAAGGGCATTCCTACAAATTAAGTTTTCAATGTACAAATAACATAGTTGAGTACGAAGCTCTCCTTTTAGGCCTACGCTTATTGAAAAAATTAGGGGCCAAAAAGATAAAAGTTCATGGGGATTCAGAGTTGATTATTAGGCAAGTGAATGGGGAATATACTGCCAAACACCACAGACTTAGAGCCTATAGAAATGATGTCATGGACTTATTAAAAATATTTGATGAATTTCAACTCATCTTTGTCCCAAGAAACCAAAATGTCCTTGCCAATGGTTTAGCCTTTGCTACTAGAACTTGTCTAACACCTTATGAAACCAAGCAATGCACCACCCAAGTCAAATTTAGACCAGCTGTCCCAGACAATGAAAAATACTGGCAAGTATTTGAGGGAGATAAACAAATAGAAGACTTCTTACAGTCCATAAATGAATTTGAGCTACCAAGTTCAGATTCAGATTATAAACCAGACTGTCCTATAGAAGAAAATTTACTTGATGAAGAATTAAAGTCTCCAGAGATTGCTGATATAAATATGTTATCTAATAAACTTGAACATACCACAGAAGTTAATTCAGATTTAGAAAAAGGAGATTTGAAAATGTTGCAATCTAGCACTCAAAACTTTCCAAAAGGATTGGTCCCATTAGAAGAGTTGTTTGATTTCAATGATGTTGCCAAAAAACTAAAACTGAAACCTGTTGAAACTGAATTAGAAGAATGTAACATAGGCATTGAACAAAAGCCAAAAATGATCAAACTGTCTAACACATTGCCAGCTTACATCAAATTGAGATATATTGAGCTTTTTAGGGAATTTTCTGATTTATTTGCATGGAGTTGTGAAGATCTTAAATCATATGACATAGGAATAATTCAGCATAAGATACCCCTCAAAGAAAACTAGAAGCCCTATAGACAAAAATTAAGCAAAATCAACCCTGTCCAATTACATTTGGTTGAGAAAGAAATCAAGAAAATGTATGAGGCTGGAATTATAGTCCCTGTTAGGTATTCATATTGGGTATCTAATCTTGTGTCAGTGAGGAAGAAAACAGGAGAAATAAGGCTTTGTATTGATTTTAGGAACTTAAACAAAGCCTCATTAAAGGACGACTACCCTTTACCCAAGATGGATCACATTTTACAAAAGGTAGTTGGTTCTAAAAGGATTTATTTTTTAGATGGCTTCTCGGGTTACAATCAGATATTAGTGCATCCTGATGATCAACTCAAAACAGCCTTCACTACACCTTGAAGTACTTTCATGTATGTGAAAATTCCCTTTGGTTTAATGAATGTTGGTGCTACATTTCAGAGAGCCATGGATATAGAATTATCAGAAGAATTAGGATACTTCATCATTATTTACCTTGATGACATCACTGTTTTTTCCAAAACAGATGAAGAACACCTAGAACACTTGAGAAAAGTCTTTGAGAAATGCAGAAAATATGGGTTATCTTTAAATCCAAAGAAAACAATGTTTGGTCTCCAAGAAGGCAAACTACTTGGACACATCATATCAGAAGAGGGGATAAAGACAGACCCAAAGAGGATTGATGGTATATTGCAAATCAACCATCCCAGAAACATCAAGGAACTTCAATCTTTCATTGGGAAGATTAATTTCTTGAGAAGGTTCTTACCCAATCTAGCCGAACTCCTTAGAAACATAACAAACATGCTTAAAAATGAAGAAGGAGTGAAATGGACCTTAGAAGCAAAGAAATCATTTGAACTGGAAAAACAAGCATTAACCAAAACACCAGTTCTCATTAGTCCTGATTTTACAAAGGATTTCTTCATTTTTCATTTGCATCAGAACACACAGTGGCTGTTTTCCTATTACAGAAAAACTTGAAGGGAAAAGAGCAGCCAATTTCATTCTTTAGTAAGGCACTGAGAGATGCACCTCTGAAGTACAATATCATGGAAAAACAAGCATTTGCCTTAGTCAAAGCCTTAAAAGACTTCAGAGTTTACATTTTACATTCCCACACAGTTGCATTTGTGCCAAATTCAGTTGTAAAAGACATTTTAACACAAGATCTAGATGGCAAAAGAGGAAAGTGGATTGTTGTGATACTTGAATATGATTTATAAATCAGCCCAATAAGCTCATAAAAGGCCAAGGACTAGCAAGATTAATGGTTGAGTCTAATTTTGAAGCTCTTGATATAAACATGTTAGATGCATTAGATGAACAGGAGGAGTTGTCAACTCCCATTATTGAAGATCATTTTCTGTTTTCATCTTGGTATGCTGATATTTTATATGTTTTGCTCAATTTAAATACACCTCCTGGTTTGTCTAAAATGAAGGCAAGATTTTTAAAGTTGAAAGCTGTTAATTACTGCATTTTAGATAAATGTCTATATTGGAAAAATGCTAGTGGATTATTGCTTAAATGTTTGCCTGAGAATGATGCAGATAAGATCAAGCATGAATTCCATGAACGAGAATGTGGAGGCCACCTCTATTGGAAAACTGCCTATAAAATCCTTAGAGTTGGTTACTATTGGCCACCCTCTTTCAAGATGTTCATAAAATGATTATTTCCTATCACAAATTCTAACTCTTTAAAGGTAAAAGAAAATTTCTTCCCTTACCCTTGCATCCAATCACTGTTGAAGCTCCTTTTCAGCAGTGGGGTCTAGACTTCATTGGGGAAATCCATCCACACTCATCTGCCCAACATAGATGGATCCTCACTGCAAAAGACTACTTTATCAAATGGATAGAAGCCATCCCTTCTAGGCAAGCAAATGACTTTGTTATCATAAAATTCCTGGAAAATCATATCTTATCTAGATTTGGCTGTCCTAGAAAGATTATCACTGACAATGCTGCTGCATTTGGATCCAAAAATATGGTTGAATTTTGTCATAAATATTAGATTACATTGGGCCATTCTACTACTTATTACCCTCAAGGTAATGGGTTAGCAGAGTCCTCAAACAAAAGTTTGGTGAATATAATAAAAAAGTTGTTGGAAGACAATATGAAATCATGGCACACAAAGCTAGTACATGCACTATGGGCTGACAGATTAACACTTAAAAAATCAATTGGAATGTCTCCCTACTAGCTAGTTTATGGAGCAGATGCAATTTTTCCAACCAGTCTAGGAGTGCCAATCATGAAGCTGATCCAAGAAGTACAGTCTGAAGAAAATGATATGACAAGAATAATACATCAAACTATACATCTTCAACAAGCCAGAGAGGAAGTCTACAACAGAGCACTACACAAGCAAGAAAACATCAAGAAGTTGTTTGATAAAAGAACCAAAGCCAGTGATTTCAGCATTGGTGACAAAGTTTTGAAGTGGGATTCCAGGAGAGAAGATAAGGGAAAACATGGAAAATTTTATAACTTATGGCTAGGCCCTTATCTCATTCATTCTACTACTGGTAACAATGCTTATTTCTTGCAGGAAGTGAATGGAACTGAAATTTTTGGAGGTCCTGTCAATGGTAGGATGCTCAAACATTATTTTTCTTGACTATACCAGTTTGAAGATTTTTCATTTTTTCTCATTGTAAATATCATATCTATCATTCCTTTCAAAGTTAGAAAAAGAAAAATACAAAAACAATAAAAAAGAAAAGAGGGCAGAGTGAAAACAAGAAAGGTACAACCCCATACCAAAAAAGAGAAACAAAATCTGAAAGTGTGCAAGCTCAAATGCCACTCCCAAAAACACACTTCTAGTTAGTCATACAGCCTAATCATGACTAATTAGCTTTTCAATTTACTGTTGATAGGTTAGTGAATTAGATCAGCCAAACAGCATAATCTTGGCTTATCAGTAAGGTAGATTAGGATAGAAAAACAAAGGTTCAAACAAGCTCAAAATCTGAACCTATGAATCTCAAAAGAAGAATGGTTCTAATTTGTTTAAATCTTGAGCCAAAGATAGAAAAAAAACTAGCTCCAATATTCTCAAAACTTGAACCAAGAAAGAAAGAGGAAACAGCTCAAACAAGACTAAAATCAGAGCTGAAGAATAATGAAGGATGTTTTAATTTTCAGATCTTAAGCCTTCGCATTTTTGTTTGTATTTTTCTGCAAATTTTAGTCTATGTGCAGCTTGCTTTTATGCCATAGATCACAACAAGTCAGGCTTCTTAATCTTGGCTTGGCTGCTTTTAAATTTTCTGTTTTATAAATTAGAGAATAAAGGTCTCTTAGACAGTCTAATCCTGACATATAGTAGTTAGGTAGAGAAATTTATGAGTTCAACAGCTTAATCTGAACTCATGGAGAAATAAGAGTAGACTTAGACTATTTTTATGTTTTCAATAAAATAAGAAAATGTTGATGAAGAGAGTTTTCTAGTCCAAATGCACTCTGAAAGAAGAAAAAATACTAGGAAGTAGGTTGTGTAGGTAGTTGTTTGGGAAATAATTTTCTGCTGATATGATCAGTTCTAATCATTTTTGTTAAAGCAGCTGATTACAAGTAAAAGATTATCAAAGTGCAAGGCACTGATCAGCTTCCAGAGAAGATTTTCTGAAGTTCTTGACACCTTCAAGAATATGCCATCCCCATGTGGAGCCACTGTTAGCCACCTATAAAAAATTTGTCATATCAAATGGTGGCTAAATATTTTTTAGCCTTCAAGAAACAATTTCATGTCCAAATTGTGAGTTCTTAAAGTCTTATGATGATCTTTACCCTTTGATATAATCTTCACTGTTGTTTCACTTTTAATCCTAAAGAACCTTGCTGTTAACCAAAGAAGACTGCTTAAGAAGCCCATTTTCCATCATTTCAATCCCCCTTTCACTCAAAAAAAATTCCATCATTTTCATCCTTGTTTCCTCCATGAAATCCCTCTATAAACCTTCATCTAACCTTCAAAATCATCAAAACCCCCTTAAAACCTTATATCTCCCCTTTATTTGGTTTTAAATTCCCTCCTTTCATCTATCGGAACTCTTATTTTGGCTTAAAAATCACTGTTTTTTGGCCTAAAATCCCCTTTTTGCACTATAAGGTTTTTAAGCCCCTTCCTTCAGCATCTTACATTCATATGGCTGAAGCCCCACAATCAGGCGCTTAAGGGCTTAAAAATCCTTTCCAAAACCCAACTTTCCTTTGTTTTTTCATTTCCGACATATAATTTTTTGAAACAATTCTGGACCGTTGATCTCTGCAGATCAATGGCCATCAAGCCCCATCCTTCTACCCGATCCCTTGCCTTACTTTTCCCCCCGTTCAAATAATCTGTCTCCCCTTCAAATCTTGACCGTTCATTTGCCAGATCGGACGATCGGGACTAAAAACTCGATAACCCAATAAACCCATCCACTACGTGACAAAATCGATAGTCCCACCATCCCTCGTCTGCGCATCTTATCCCTTGTCACACGTTTTTCGTACTGTCAGATCTGGCGCCTCCGATCCGACGGCTTACGTTGCATTTTGCACAATTTTTGTGCCTAAACGTTAACGCCAAAAAATGATGCGAAATGGGCGGTATTTGGAGGGACGCGTGTCAAAAGGTGTATGGAATCGCGTTTTTTTTGTGAATACCACCTACCCCCGAACGCATGAAAACGCTTCGATTTTCCACTATACTGCTCCCCCCTCCGCAATGTTACTCCCGATTCGATCCTAGTCGTCGATCTCCGAAGATGGGACGGCTCTAATTTAATCTCACCCCCATTTTATTTTCCACCTAAATTTCTCCTGAACATTTGCGCTTTTAATCTCAGCCGTCAATCTCTGAGATTGAATGGCCCACATTATATCACGACCCCAATTCATTTTCCTTCATCCATTCTCCCAAACGATTTCATCGGACAATCTCCACCATTTATTATCCTAAATCCAACGGTTCCTGTTCGCTGTCGCGCCCAAACTCCATTTTCACCTAGTTAGTTGTTCTGCCGGGGTTTTCCTCCCTTTTTCCGCTACATCCACGTTCTTCCTCACTGCTCATCCACCCTCACGAGCCTCTGAAGCAGTCTATACCACATCCGCAGGTTTTCTTAATGGTTTGTTGTGTTTTTTGCAGGATTTAATAGTGGTTTCTCTATGTTTTTCCACAGTCACAGATAGGTGACAAAAGGCTCGAGGTGACGATTCTGTGCCTTAATCAAATGAAGAAAAGGAGCTGCAGGTTTTGAAATCCAAGTTTAAATCACCTGGATCATGATCTAGGGTTTAACAGAAACCCTCCAATAGCAGAAAGCCACCCAGTGAAGATAGGACAACAAAGTGTATCAGAGTGAAGAGATTAACAGTGAAGTGATTAATGCCTAAGCCTGAAGATCAGAGTTTTAATCCTTGGGTTTAAAGAAACAAAGACAATATCAGAGAATGAAGATCCGAAGCAAATATTATGGCTTAATTAAGCCTAAACACAGACCAAAAGCAGATTAAAATTGTTTTAAGGAAAAACAGAGAAAAATATCAATAAAGGAGGCCTCCACTACCACATCAGAGGTCATTTATCCTCTTCAACTACCAAAGTGCCACCTGCACCTTTCATAAATTAAAAGAAGGCATAGTTATTGCCTAGTCAGTGATATTTTTTCCTAAATACAGCCAGAGTTATTGCCAGCCTACCTAAATAGTTTTAAAGTCAAAAAAATATGCCAAGTAGCTTGATACTTAATGAAAACCAATTAATACAGAGAAATATCAGAAAAACTTCTCTATTGAGCCTCTCAGAGGTAGAGAAGCATTAACTTGTATTAATTTGACCTAGAGATCTTTTCTTTCATCCCACCTCCTCTTTCTTCTATAAATATTTCTGAAAAGGATGAGATGTTGTTGGTTGTTGGACTGTTGATGTAATACTTGCTGCTCGAAACTTTCTGTATGTAAATAGTTTTCAGAAGCTATTGAAGCTCTATTTGTAATCAAAGAAGTTAGGCTGAGAAGAGAAGTTGTTGCTGTACTGAAACATTGGACTTGAAGTTTGTAACTGGATTGACATCAATATACAATCTGATTCATGGGATCCTGGTCTATACCATTGGTGATGTATCTCTCATTATACTTTTTTTCCTTCTTATGTTTTCCATAAAATTGTTCATTTTTGTCTGATAAAGAACAAAAAATATAGAGCTAGGATTTACTCTTAGAAGTACCCTACTCTCACTGATAAGTTTTATCTTTATGTTTTCCTCCAATTGTGTATTTAAGAATGATTCAATACAGTCTAAACCAGTTAAGGAATGTTGGAAAGCCCATGTCTTACTGTCTAAAACTCTAAACATTGTTCTTGAATGATATTTTCACTACATGCTAAATAGAGTTAAACTAGGAAAGTCTATGGTTTGCCCTGTCTTCTAGTTCTTTCTCCAAAATTTGTTTGAAAGTTTCCCTTAAGAGTATGTTGAAAGTAGGTCTAGATTTTAATGATATCTTACTTGATCTTAAGCTACACTTTGTTTTCTTATATGTTTTCATCCTTTCTGAAAGTAGTCATGGGGATTACTGGATTGTTTTTCTGATAAGTTGGCTTTAGTACAAGTTTGTCCAAAGAATTCTATGGTTAGCCCTATCCTTTGGTTTACTTCAAAACAATTACTTAAAGGATTTTCTTGTTCAGCAGAGTTAATTAATTCTTGATTGAGTTGTTAGCTTTACTTTGTTCTCAACACTTTAATGTTCCATCCCATCATTTAATCTAAAGAATCCTTTGTTATAGATGACTTGCCCCATGGACCACTCTTGAAAATTGTTGTGCAATTAAAAACCTTTTGTGACTCCATAGCCCAATGGATTAAGTTTTGTTTAACACCTATCCTATCAGCTGAACCTTGTTTGGATTATTCACACCTTCACCACTCTGAAACTCTTTCATTTTCAAGACTTTCCCTTCAATTAAAGATCGTGCCCAACCATCCAAACAAACAAAAATCCTTGTTCTTAATAACTAGCCTAATATCACACTAAAACCTTAAAATATAAATCAATCTTTGCACTTCTAGAGAAATCCCTCTCTGGATTCAGGAGGGCTAGCTCCTAGAATCCCAAAGTGGTTTTTTCATGTAGGCTCTGCAGCGTTTGTATTTTCCAATCTTGCAAACTACAGAGGCCTAACAGGACTGTTTGTGTTGATACATCAAACCAGAAACAAACCAAAATAAAGGGAAATCATCACTGAATCAATTGTTGAAAGAAATCACTCGTGCAGAAATTTAAAAAATCTACAAGAATGTAATCAAGCCTCAATTAATTGTACCTAGCATGCCACACACAATTACACCAGCTGGTATCTCTAATCACATATTTGTAACAACATAATAATATTGAAATTGAAGTAGATTTACTCAATTCCAAAACAACAACAACATCACTTCCGCCGATACATAAAGAAAATAAGAAATATTTATAGCTACATTAACCATTGCAGTCCCTACTAAAGAGGAGGGCCCTTCCTCCCTAGCAGGGCGCAAGAAGAGAAAGAAACCTAAACAGAAACTAAATCAGAAAATGCATGTAACAGTAGCAATGTGATATCTTTATATTAATGTGACCAAAATTATAGATCCAAAAGTAATATTTTTCTCCTCTAACCTTTTGACCTCTAATTTTGAGAATTATATAGTGGTTACATGTTCAAAAAAACAAGGGATGGATCAGTCATGAGAATCTTATGATTCTCATGTAGATCAAAATAAGATACATATACTTACAACCACTTCTAAATATAAATTCTGACTTCAAGAAAATAGATTACAATCAAAACCACCTAAAAATTGTCATCCTAAAATACAATACATAATGACTTCTACAGCTGTTGTAGAAAATCAAAGTTGTAGCGTAACAGTAGTAAAGGAAAGGTCAGCATCTAGAAGTTGACGATATCCAGTCAGCAGTACTGTTGTAACAACATTTTATCTAGCGGGTCTGTAACAGCATCATGATGTAATAGCGTCATGGTGTGACATCTCACTGTAATAGCACACCTTGAACTGCTCCTGTATGCCTCATGCTCTAGATATTTTTTGCTAAAAATAACATCTGGAAGGACAGAAAAAGACTAGATAAATTCTCCAAACATTCATGCCCATTTAGTCATAAAAAAAGGCATGATACATCATAATAATCGATGAAATAGAAATATAATGAAAATAAGGTGAAACAACACTGTTTAAGATAGAAAGGTAGGAAAAGAGGCAAAGATAGCCCCAATAGTTGTAGTCACAAGGTAACAGTGGGGGAAACAAATGTAGGAAATAAGTACAAAATTGGCACCCAACATCTCCCCCCAGCTGAAGCACTTGCATTTCCCCATGAAAAATCTCATCTCTCATGAGAATATCTCCAGTTCAGGTTAGTGAGGTCATAAGCGTCGGTTGTGTCTTCATCTGCAGACTTGTACCCTTGAGTAGCTATCATTTGTCATACCCAAGACTTTGTTTCATACTTTCTCAATTCATAATGAATTTGGTAATCCTCTATTGGTAACCAAATCAGAGGGAATTTGAATTTTAGCCCAAGCCAGGAAGCACCAAGGGTCTATATTATTTGTACATATGCTGGTATATGTAACAGCTACCACAAAGTCTGAAATGAAAACGGGTCCCCCTTCAGCAGCTCAACATTGCTGGCTTCTGTATGTTTCAAACACTCAGTCAGGTCTTGACTCTTCATTAATGAAAACTGATTAAGGCAGAAGTTCACAATCCTCCTTCTGTAAGTGGCAGCAGGTTCCATTATCCCAGGAGTGCTCAGAATTCTTCTAAATTTCCGCTGTAATTCGGTGGCCCATCTTGGTTCTGCCCGGATCCATAATGTTGTCTTTTCTTCATTGGCATCCATATATTTGGTGGAAAAATTCCACTAAATCAGATTCCTCATGAATGACACAGAGGCTCGTAACTGCAAATCCCTCATGTAGGAGAATATAGTTACTACCATTTGCATACTTATGTGCTCACAAATGATATTGTGCAAGAATAACTCACACATTAGGCTTTGTTCGTCAAAATTAGAAGCACAGAAGAAATCTAAAAATGTGTGAATGGAAGAACCCATACAGGGCATGTTCTTCATGATGGCTTTTAACTGAAACTGGTAATATCGTTCCCATTGGAAGATGGGGTAAGATAGGGAAGGTCGCCTGCACCCCAAAAAATTGAGGGCAAGCTCATGTATTTTTTACTTATCCATAGTTAAATCCTGAACCTGCTACTGTAACAATAACAGTTGTTCCTCCTGCTTCTTTATGGCTTCCTTCTGCTTATATTGTTCCCAACCTTTCTTCAGCTCTTATTTCATCCATTTTTCCTGTAAAACACTTATCTCCTTCTGATGGTCTTTTAACAATATTTCCCCCTCCTGAAGGGATATTGCTTCATGTTTCCACTTCTGCAATTCAGAAATCAACAAAAAAATTTCATAACTTCATCCCATGACGGGACCCGGTGTTCCTCTGCATTCAACATCAACATCAATAATGGGTGTAACATCTTCTATTGGATGGGTCTTCTCCACCTCTACTGTTGGTTCTTGTGTAACAGCAGTGTCATCAGTGGGTTATTGTGTATCATCCCCTTCATTCTTGCCTAGGGTAGCCTTTCTGTCCACTGTTGGTTCTTCTGTAATAGTAGTGGCCTCCACAGGTTATTGTGTATCTCCTTCTAGGTCAATCACTATAGCAGGCTATTCTTTAACTATTGGTTCTTGTGTAATAGTAGTATCATTAGCAGGTTCTTTTGTAACATCCTCCTAAAGTTGTGTTTATGTTTCCATTGGGTTGGTGTTTTCCCCACAAACCTTATACCCTACTATTTTTAGTCCTTGAGAACATGTTGTGCATACAGATACTAATATTTCCTTCCCCTCAGATAATCTTTATTTCAGCTGTTCATTTTCTTTTCTTAAATTTTCAAGTTTTAAAAGCAGAACATGAGTTTCGTCCTTACCTAATCAGGAGGGTTCTCTTTCTTCTTCTTTTGATCCTTCTGCTTCTTTATGCTTTCCAGTTGTGGGCAATGGCTATGTTGGCAAGTTAACTCTCACCCTTTTTTTTGTCTGTATGTCCCCAATTGGCTCATTAGTGGGTTCTTTTCCAATTCTGACCCTGACGGGCTGAGTCTGGACCTCAGCTTCTACATGAATTCCTTCCAAAGTCACGGCTTTTTTTCTTCAGCTTGTTTAAGGCCTTTTTCATTTAAATCCTTCCCATCTCTTTCCCTGCTGGCTTAGGGCATCCAACACGATCAATTTAATAAGTCCATGATTGGTAACACATGCTTCTAGATGTGATGTTTTCTTCACCGCCATCACCATATGCTTAATGTTTCCCAATAGGAAAAATGGGAGGTTGATCTTCTACTGATGCCGAAGATGATTTAGTAGAGGGAAGTGGTAATTGAAGATGATTGTGTATTTTCCCTCACAAGTAATGTACTTGATTAGGCCCGGGGTGACATCATCCCAAGGCTAGGGGAGTGATAATATGTCAACTCCTCTCCCCTTCTTTTCGAATTTTTCCTCTCCTTCAAGAAAATATTCCTTCAAATAAGGGTCATTAATTTTCCTATTGAACCATCTTCGTCCTTCTGCTGGCAATGTGGTCAATCGGGAAATGACTTCTTAGGTCACTTTAATTTGCAGGCCCCTGACTCAGGTCTGGTGGTTATTCAAATTCTGAGCGAATTCAATTGCAATATCCTTGTCTGAGCCTTCCAATTTTTGAAAATATTCAATCCACCTGGAATCCCTAAATACCTGGTAAGCTTCAGGACAGTTCTGCAAGGCATCCATGGATTCTGGCTCGTGTCTTATTGTTTCTCCTCCCATCTTAATGTTATTATGAATCAATTCTTATTTCTCAACCAACCGTAATGTCATTTCACTGCTTATTTCCTCTCATCACCCTACTCTTCTTATCCCGGATGAATAATTTCAGACGAGGATACAAGACTTTAGCTAAGGAAGATGATGCAAGGTGACAGGATCTGCGAATTAACGAATCATACTTCACACATTCCTACATAAATGTCTCATTATGGAAGGTAATGGGTTATGAGTACAAATGCCTTTTCTAGCAGGATTTGGTCATAATTGGCTATCGTGCTATTTAATTAGATGCATGTGGGGTTAATAATGGTTCATAACTACGTATTTATTTCAATGATTACGAGATTTATCCCCCCCTGCTTTAATGGTGACTACCGCCCATAGCCATCACGAGAATATCATCACTTGCCATTAATCACCAAACTATTAAATTATGATGTTACATTTTTTAATGGCATACTTGAAGCGATGTGGAGGAGGAATTTGAATTGACGGCATACTACTCACAGTGATCGTGGTGCTCGCACTTGACTGTTATAATTATTGCTGCATGTGACGAAATAATAAACATTGTTCATGGTTGTCAGTTGTTACATGTGTAACAGCCAAGACAACCTTTGTATTATTCTTCATAAAACATGATGGTTAGGAAAAATTGATACAAATAAGAAATAAATAAGTAACAAAATCCTGTAAAATTCATCAGGAAGAAAGGATGATGTTTAGGAAAAAGGAGAGAGAAAAAAAATTGGGTGTAACATCGGCCACCGAAGTGGTTTTCAACTGTTACAAATTGTCTGACTATGCCCCAGAAACAAGTTTTCACAATCAGGTTTTTATTATTATTATTATTATTATTATTATTATTTTAAACATATATAAAAGCCACTAGAAAAGTGGTTTTTGGCTATTGCACTTATTGAAATTTTCAAATTTCAGGCTACGCAAGGGAGCATTCCCCTGCTGCTATAACATAAAGATTAGATTATGCGACAATGTTAAAAAATTATTTCTTCGAAGCAGGATGATGATATAACCTCAAACGGTTCCCATTAACCAGTAATGGTGTCTTGGCAGTATCAATGGTAACCAATTTTGTAGTCCCATTGTCAAAGACCATGTCCACTTCGTAAGGACCTAGCCATATAGTGCAGAGCTTTCCTTTGAAATCCTTGAATCTTGAATCATACAAGAGAGCCCAATATCCTTTCTGAAATTTCTTCTTCTTGATGAACCTGTCATGCCATATAGCTCTTTGTTGTTGAATTTTCTCCGTTTGTTGAATGGCAACCAATTGTTTCTCTTCCAACTCATTGAGCTAGTTCAATCTTTGTCTTTGTGCTGTGCTTAAATCTAGATTGACCTGCAATGCTATTCTCAATTTATTTATTTCAAACTCTATGGGTAATAAAGGATTCTTACCATACACCAGTTCATATGATGAGAAACCTGTAGTATTCCTCCATGTTGCTCTGTAATCCCACAGCACCTCTGGGAGATTTTTTTCTCAATTTCTCCAGTGGCTGGCTACTATCTTTGTTAATATTCCCTCAATGACTTTATTGGTGCTCTCCACTTGATCATTTTCTTGTGGGTGATAAGGTGAATTGATCATGTGATGAATTTCATGCTTCTCAACCATGGTCTGGATCAAATGAGATGTAAACTTAGGCCCTCCATCTATCACTATCTCCCTGGGTATCCCAAAGCGAACAAAAATATATTTGAATAGAGTCTGAAATAGCCTACTCTGTAGCTCTAGTTAGTGCCTTTTCTTCGACCCACTCTGTGACATAGTCAGTGCAGACCAATATGTATGATATTTTTGTGATGAAGGATTAATTGGCCCTACAAAATCCAGGGCCCGTTTCTCAAACGACTCTATCACTATCTAAGGCTATAACGGCATCTCATCTGATTTCATAGGCTGGCCCATCCTTTGGCAGCTATCACATCCCTTCACAAACTTCTTGGCATTCTAGAATATATTTGGCCAGTAGTACCCTGTTGAGAGTACTTTATATCATGTCCTTTTGTCAGTGAAGTGCCCTCCACAGGTTTCCTCATGACAAGCTTTCAAGATGTCAAAAACCTCAACTTCTCTAACACAACGCCTAATCTGAAAGTTTTGTTCGGTGTGATAGATATTTCCCTCTATCCAAGAGTAGGTAGCACTCTGTTGTATGATATTCCTATTTTATTTGGAATATAAATGGTGTGGGAATTTTCCTGCAGCAAGATAATTGGCTATATCTGCATACCACGGTAAGTGAGTAGATATGGAAAAAAGATATTCATCTGGAAAAGAATCCTTAGTAGGAGTGCAGTCATCACTTATAGTTAATCTAAAAATAAAATCATCAACCACATTATCTTTTCCAGGTTTATCTAAAATAGTGATATCAAATTCCTGTAGCAACAATAACCATCGTGTATCTCTACCATTGGTAACAGGTTTATTCATTAAAAATTGAATTGCAGCATGGTCAGTGTGTACAAATACTTGATACCAGTGATGTAGTGCCGAAATTTGTTGATAACATGCACTACTGCTAGTAATTCCTTCTCAGTCACTATATAGTTGAGTTCAGCTAGAGTTAAATTATTGTTGATGTGGTAAATGGCGTAAGGTTTTGTTTCCTCCAGCTACCCCAAAACAGCACCCACAACTATGTTAGATGCATTTGTGGCGATATGGAATGGCAGTCTCCAGTTTGGCCCTCGCAAAACAGGTGTTGTTGTTACATAGTTCTTTAACTTCAAAAAGTCTTTCTCACACTTTCCTGTCCACACAAATTCTGCATCCTTCGTAAGCAAAGAAAACAAAGGAGTTTCAATCTTTGAAAAAAATTCTATAAATCTATTGTAATACCCTACATGTCCCAAAAAAATGCATACCTCTTTTTCAGTTCTAGGAGTTAGTATTCTCGAGATTCCCTCAATTTTTGCAGGGTCTAGCTTGATTCCATCTTCCGAAATGAAATGTCCCAGCACAATTCCCTTGGTCATCATCATATGGCATTTCTCCGTGCTCAAAGAAACATTAGTTTGTTCACAATGTTCCAGTACATTTTCCAAATTAACTAATGTTGTTTCAAAGGCATCCCCGTAGGGTGTAAATTCATCCATGAAAATTTCAAGACTGTCATTCAAGAGATTCGAAAAGATACCCAATATTTCCCTTTGAAAAGTTTTTGGCGCATTGTAGAGGCCAAAAGGAAGGACTCTATATGTGAAAGTACCCCATGGGCATGTAAAGGTTGTCTTTCCTTGGTCCTCTGAGGAAATCTGTATTTGATTATAGCCATTGAATCTGTCCAAGAATGAAAAAACTCTTTCCCAGAGAGAGTAGCCAGGACCTGGTCAATGAAGGGTAAAGGGAAATGGTCCTTTTGGGTGGCTTTGTTAAGTTCTCTATAATCTACACAGACTCTCCATTTTCTATTCTTTTTTGGAACAACGACAAGCGAAGAAACTCACTGATTGTTATAAATGGGATAGATGAAATTGTCATTAAGGATTTTTTGTAGTTCCTCTTTCACTATCTCCATAAGTGCGGGATTCATCCGGCAATGCAGTTGTCTAACTGGTTGGAAGTCCTATTTAAGGTAAATGTGGTGAGTGAATAGGCTAGGGTGGATTCCTTTCATATCAGTATAGCCCCATGCAAATGCCTTTTTGTATTTTTGTAATAGTTTTATTAGCAATCTGTTTTATTTAGTATTCAAGTTAGGATTAATGTTTAAATATTTCCCAGGCTCAATTTCAACAGGACTGTTATGTGGAGTAGTTTTCAAAAGTTCAATAATTGTATCATCTACCTCATATTCTTCCCCTGAATCTCTAATAGAGGCAATAGAGAGTGAATTGCTAATAAAGCCATTAATAATATCATCCTTTGTTTCATCCTTAAAGTATTGTGCTTTACCAAGTGTGAGGAGAGGTAGGGAAAAATCAGATTCAGGTTCAAATTGATCCCACCAAGGACTGGTTAAATCCATATGCGGTTTTTTTGGGGGGTAAAGGTTCAGGTTCTTAGTGGCATCCCCATCTAAGATCACCATAGATCCAGACCTACATCCAATATAAGTGTCTACACTGACTACCCACAGTCTTCCCAAGGTTAAAGGATGACCCCCCAAGTTGGATTTGGTTTGTAAAATGAGAAATCAGCTAGATAATTCCAAGAAGCTAAAGTGATCACCACATCTTCTATCATTCACTCAAGCTTGACATGGGACCTATCTACTAATTCAAGCACTCTAGGTGTAGTTCTAAGTCCATGAAGTCCTAGGGATATAAAGAGATATTTGGTCATTACATTAATGGCTGCCCCCAAATCAATCAAAGTGTTAGTTATGGGTTGGTCATCAATATGGACAAACACTGTAGGATTCCTTGGGTCATTATATTTATTCAACAAAGGTTGATCAATCATCAGTTTGGACAGTTTCCCCATAACATGGATAGTGGCAGGGTCTTTCGTTTTTCTTCCAGGATTTTTGACACACAGATCTCTCATTGTTTTAACATAGATAGGTACTTCCTTAAGAGCTTGCAACAGTGGAATCCGCACATACAAATTTTTTATTTCCTTGAGGAACTTAGATTCAATTTTTGAGGTTATCCAAGTTTCAATTAATCGTTGAGGGTATGGAGGATCCTGAACCTTAACATTTGAGTCAGCTGTCACATATGCACCAGCCTTGCTTGGGTTGGCTGATGTAGAAACAGCGGGCCTTCCCAAGTTGGCTGCTACAGGTGTAACAGTAGGTGTTGAATCAGTTGTTTAAGAATCGACTATATCCTTTCTATGTGACTCACATTCTTCCTCGATAATAATGGGAGTATGTTCAGGTCTGATTACTTTTCCCAACCGAATTTTAACCTCGTTAAGCTCAATAGGAGTGATAAGATAAGTTTGGAAGGTAACGGAGGGGTCTATGCTCTGAGCTACCTTATTATTCGGATTGGGGTTAGGTTGCACAGGTAACTGGGGTCGAACAAGAGGTGCGGGAGTTTGAAGAAGAGGAAAATTGTAACTGCTACTGCATTGGTAGTGCAAGGGGTGTTGTACCTTGGCCATTAACTCTCCAATTATGGCTCCAAGTATGAGATTACGATGGAGGATATTTCATTAGTGGAGGGGAAGGCCATTGATTCCATGTTGAAGGAAATTCTGTTGAGGAAGGAGTAGGATACGGCCATGGAAATTGCTGACTATTATAAAAATTATTCCAAGGATTAAAAGAGGAAAAATCTGGAGACATGCCTATAGGTTGTGGCTTCCATGTTCTCTTTGATCTGATGAAGTAGGATAACTTGACATCCTTGCTTGATTCTTGAAGTACAACTTTAATTCTATGTAGTTCCGGGCATTGACTAGTAGAATGTGCCAACTCACAGATGTTGCACAAGCTGGCGTTATTCAGTCCACATTCTCTTTCTAAATGTTTATGTTTGCAACAAGGACAGAATATTGCCAAAGCTGATTTAGCTTTTCTTGTTCTTTCTTAACTTGTGTCATAGTGATATGAGCAGAGAGAGTACTGAGGAGGTCGGTTTTAAAATCCTCAAATAACTTCCCGATCTCTACTCTGGTCACTCCTCCACTTGTGGACTTCTGTATCCGAACTGAAGGATCCCGAACTAAACTTCTCCCTTTGATCGATCCTCTTGAACTCTGCAGACAAAGATTCATTATTTCTTCAAGCGGTTCTTGCAATATGTCTCCTTTTCCCAACATATTCAAATGCTCCAGACAACCATCTCTTATACCTCTTCAGAATATCGGTTTCAGAATTTCCGAAGCTAAGTTACCAAACTTATACCTTTTTAAATTATAATGGAATTGTTCCACATAGTCTTCCAAGCTCTCCTCCTCCTTCTGTGCAATTCTGAATATCTCTTCCTTCAAATCCTTGGTTTGACAGTAATCCTGATACTTAAAGAGAAAGGCCTCCCTCATGTCATTCCAATTTTGGATCGTGCCAGCACCCAATATCATCAACCATCTTAATGTTGCCCCTTTCAGAGTAGCAGGAAACAATTTCAACTTCTAGGCATCTGAAGTGTAGTCATAACTCCTACACAGCACATCAAACTCGAACATAAAAGTATCAGGATCTTCAACATCCATCCCTTGAATGGACAATATATATTATAAAGGAATTTTTTTCATAGGAGCTTCGTCATGTGTTGCCATTCTCTGGTATTCAAAAGTAACAGAACCATCTGTCTTGACGTTCTCGTCCCCCATGGCTGATCCTTCCTAATGGGACGAACTGACCTCGGAATATCCAAGGGATTGACAAATAAATAAAGGATCATGTTATTCCAGGACCAGTTTTTTCACTACACTACCTACATCCAAATGATGATCAACTAAATGTTGTTCCTCAGGCCCCTGATGCTCCCCATTGGTCTCCCCTTGTCCTTCAATTTCCAGATTTTGATTAATGATTTTCAATTGATGTTTTAGATCTGGAGTCTTGATTTCAGGAGTGGATATGTTGTTTGAAGGGTGGTGAGGTCCAGACACAAAAGGAACCGATGACTCAGGCTTCAATATAGTAGTAGCTTTTTGTGGTTCCGCCTTCCTATTTTCTCTGATGTATGAAGTCGATTGTTCCTTTTCTACTTTTGAGATCAAATCTCCAAATAATGTCTTTCTTCCCAAATCTGAACTCTTATTTTCATTTTTATGACCCGTCTATCCTGTAGTTAGTTAGAGTGGGGGGTTTTGTGGATTTTTTCTTTTGTCCTAATAGCACACATGGACCCTATGTGTATCAATCCTTCCTACAATTTCTTCAGTTTCTACAGCAGTGAGCCCACCCAAGTATGTTAGAGCGATGCACAGGTTCTTACCTCTCTTCTTACCTCCTAGCAACTGTATAGATCAAGACACACTAAAGAAAACACACGAAAATTCACACTTCTAAGTGTCCCAGCGAGACAATGGTGAGCCCACCCAGGTATGTTAGAGTGATGCGCAGGTTCTTACCTCTCATCATATTGCCCAATAGTTGTGTAGTTGAAGACACACTAAAAAAAACACCCAAAATTTACACCTCTAAGTGCCCTAGTGTAGCAATGGTGAGCCTGCCCAGGTATGTTATATCAATGCACGAGTTCTTATCTCTCGTCTTACCACCCAAAAGTTGCAGACTAGGAACACTATATCATCAAACAAACAATTTTGGTTGATTGGATTGTCACTGCCAACCCCGAAAAAGGCGCCAAAATGTTGAAATGTATTAATCAATGTTAAATGACTAATACATTACACATAAATTATCAATCCAGTGACGTATTTTATTTCAATGAATTTTGCACTATTTGTGCCCATACATCAAACCAGAAACAAATCAAAATAAAAATAAATTGTTTCTGAATCAAACGCTGAAAGAAATCACTCGTGCAGAAATAAAAACAATCTATAGGAATGTAATCAAGCCTCAATTAACTGTACCGAGTGCACCACACACAATTACACCAGCTGGTATCTCTAATCACATATGTGTAACAGCATAATAACATTGAAATTGAAGCAGATCTACTCACAGCCAGAACAAAAACAACAACACTTCCACCAATACATAAAGAAAATAATAAATTTGTATAGCTACCTTAACCATTGCAATCCTTGCTAAAGAGGAGGGCCCTTCCTCCCTATCAGGGCGCAGGAAGAGAAAGAAACTTAAATGGAAATTAAACCAAATAATGCATGTCACAGCAGCAACGTGATATCTTTATATTAATGTGACTAAAATTACAAATCCAAAGTTTATATTGTTCTTCGCTAACCTTTTGACCTCTAGGGTCGAGAATTATATAGTGGTTACATGTTCAGGAAAATAAGGGATGGATCAGTCATGAGATTCTTATGATTCTCATGATGATCAAAATAAGATACATATAGTTACAACCAGTTCTTAATAAAAATTTTGACTGGAAGAATATAGATTACAATCAAAACTGCCTAAAAGTTGTCATCCTAAAATACAATACATAATTACTTCTACAGTTGTTGTGGAAAATCACATATGTAGTGTAATAGAAATAGAGAATAGTTTAGCATCCAGAAGTTGACGATATCCAGTCACCAGTACAGTTGTAACAGCGGTTTATCTAGCGGGTTTGTAACAGCACCATGATGTAAAAGCGTCGTGGTGTAACAGCTCACTGTAACAGCACACCTTCAACTGCTCCTGTACGCCTCATGCTCTAGATCTTTTGTGCTAAAAATAACATCTGTAAGGACAGCAAAATACCATAGAACTTCTCCAGACATTCATCCCCATTTATTCATAGAAAAAGATGCGATCCATCATAATAATCGATGAAACGGAAAGATAATGAAAATAAGGTGAAATGGAATTTTTTAAGATAGAAAGGCAGGAAAAGAGGCAAAGATAGTCCCAATAGATGTAGTCACAAGGTAACAATGGGGGAAACAGATGTAGGAAGTAAGTACAAAACTGGCACCCAACACCAACACTAGGACATCGAGAACTTGGTCAATGAAAGGTAAGGGAAAATGATATTTCCTAGTAACTTTATTGATTTATTTATAGTCAATGTAGATCCTCCAATTGTCATTTTTATCAGGAACAATGACTAGGGGTATTTCTGAGAATGGATAGATGAATCTTGAATCCAATAATTTATGAAATTCATCTTTCACAATGTCTTTTAATGCAGGCTGCATTTGCCTTTGTGGCTGGCGAACAAGTTTATGATCCTCCTTGATATATATATGGTGATTTCACACGAAAGGATTAACTTCCTCCATCTCTTTATAGTTCTATGCAAATGCATCGCCATGTTGTTTCAAAATAGTGATAAGTTTGTCTTCTTGATTAGCTAAGAGAAAGGGGGTGATTTTCAAGGTTTTAGAGGGGATGATTTTTATGTTTTTCACGTTATTCTTCTCAGAACTAGCAGTTATCAAATTTTCCCATGAATTGTCTTGCGAACAACTAGGCTTTCCTGTAGATGAATGTTCTTCTATTCCATCAATATTTATAGCAGCAAGGTATTGGTTTTTCCAAAACGTGCCAATCATAATATCTTCATCAATTTTCTTGTCGCTAATGATGGTTTCTAATGTACATATAGGGTAGGATAATGAGAATCAAGAATCCTCTCCTTCTTCTTCTTCCTCTACCCATGTCAAAAAGTAATCCTCGATAAGAGATTGTGTTGGTGGGTAAAATACAAGTTTTTTTCTTGATTTCCCATTGGTGATGGTCATGTTTCCATCCCTACAGTTGATGTATGCATCAACAATGGCTAACCAGGGTCTTCCCAAGATGAGTTGGTAGCCATTAATCTTGGACTTGGGTTGAAGGACAAGAAAATCAGTGGGATATTCCCAAGATTCAATGGATACCATTACATCCTATATGACTCCTTCAATTGATAGCATGGATCTATCAGCAAGTTGTAGCATAGTAGAGGTAATCCTTAGAGGTCCTCGGAGGTTAGGTTTGAGCATTGTTTCCTTGACGTTCGTTATAGCTCCCAAATCAATGTGAGCGTTTAGAAATAGAATGTCATTGATGTGTACATATACCACTAGTCTCCCACGATCTAAGTACTTGGATATGATTACTCTCCCAAGAATAATATCGGCTAGTTTCCATATGACATTAACAATAAGGGCATCCTTTTTCTTTCTCCCAAGACTTCTAAGACATTCATCCTTAATGAACTTCTTCTAAATAGGAACATATTTGATAACTTGAAGGATATGGTTATTTACACACATATTTTTCAGTTCTCCTAGAAGTTTAGCTTCTTCTTGGTTGTGTGCTTTGCCGATTCTAAACCTCTAAGGATAGATAGGTAGGGTGACTTGAGATATAGGTTCTTCCTTCTCTTCCTCGAGATTCTCTGATGGAGGAGGTGGATGACCATCTGGAAGGACATTCCCAAACCTAAGGTTGATTTCCTATATTTCTACAACATAATTTTGGTTAGCTTCTCCATTGTATATTGGTTGAGCCTGCTTATTGGTGTTGGGATTTGGATTTGTTTGGGCATGCATTTATAGCTTCTTTATAGGAATTTTTTTGGGTTCTTGGGATCGTTGAGGAGGATGGATTAGGCACTACTACATATGGGTGAAAAAACATATGCTTTACTCCAATAATACAAATAAAATAGTCGTACTGTCGAATTTTATTTGGATATTTTTTTAATTTTTTTATAAAATCCCTTAACAACGTTAGATATCTGATGCAAAACATAAATGTGTCGAAAATCCAACTTATTTTCCATACATCCATCACCTTATTATTATGTTGAATACCCGACGTGTATATGACATGCGTCAGATTTCCGATTTGACTAGGTCGTCCATGACATTATCGAAATACCGACATTAGACACGCTCAATTTTTTTTAACGTTATACAAAATCTCTCCATAATCTACAAACGTTGGAAATCCGAAGACAAAAATTATATATAAGGGATATTTTTTATTCAAAAATAATTTATTAATTGCATTACAAAGAGGTAAACTGCAGTTGATTTTTGAAGATAATCAATATTTATAATTTGGTAAGGAAAAATGGGTGATGGAAAATGTTATTTCCCTTTACCAAATGAAGGGGCTGCAAGAGGAGGAGAATTTTTAAAAAAATAGATAAAAAAAATTGTAGAGAATTTAGACACCTTGAATGCAGACATGAATATCGTCTCTTAGTAACTTATTGATTATGTCTTTATATTGCATTTTTTTTAATTGAGTATTTATGGTTTAATGGGTTTAGGGTTAGGGACTAACGGGTTAGCTTGGATTAGGGGTTAATGTTTTAAGGGAATAGGTGGTAAGGGGTTATTGATTAAGGTTTTAAGGGTTAGAGATTAAGTGCTTAAAGGTTAGTGGTTTCGGGGCTTAATTAGGAGCAATGGGGTTAAGGTGTTAAGGATTAGGGGGGATAGGATCTAAGGGGTCAGGGGTTAAAGGGTTAAGGGTTAACGGCTTAAAGGTTACCTAGGGATGGGTTAATGGTATGAACATTTTCTTAAATAATAATAAAATATTATTTTTAATATAAAAAAATCTTCCTTTTCAAATTATATATATATATATATATATATATATATATATATATATATATATATATATATATATATATATATATATATAGATATATATATATATATATATTAGTGTGTGTAATTTTTAAAAAATTAAATTTATTTGTATAATTTAATATTATAACTTTTCTTTTAATAAATATTAAACTTGAAACAATATCAACCAAAAAAATTACCTAAAATGTATCATAGCATTACATCTTTAAAAATATTAAAATATTTAAATGATAAAAAATTCAAATTCAAATTATAAGCTAGGGTTAGTGGTTAATAGGTTAAGGGGTTAGGGGTTAAGTTAATTTTAAGAGGTTCATGGCCTAGGGAATGTAGATGTTAATGGGTTTTTAGGGAGTAGGGGTTAGGGGTTTATGGTTTAATGGGATTAGAATTACAGATTAAGGTGTTAGGTGAAGGGTAAGGGGTTAATATTTAGGATCTTGGGGGGTGGGAGGACGAATTCCAACTAGCTGAGAATATTTTCAACGGCGATGGTTTCTGCGACAAGCTCAAGGGTTTTCTTGAGAGGGGTCTAGCGACCGCGTTGCTGCTGTGACCCCATCATTTCTTTCTAGTTCGATGAGGCTAGGTCGCGTTCCCTAAAGACTTCGGTGGATCGGCATCGGATGCTGTTCGAGGGGGCGTTTTCTGCCCAGGTTTTTCATAGGGGTTTTCTGTTAGATTTCCGCCATTTCACGGGAGCGGCTACTACCAAGTGACCCTCCCACTGTATTTTTTGTTTTCAGAGTCTGTCATCGCCGCTGCAACCCTCTACGTGCACTTCAATGGCACTAGGGGCATTTCTTGCAGATGATGGTTGGTGGTTGCCCCTAATGCTGCTCGTGGGTGTGGATCTGCTCAGTTTCTTTGGTTTAGAGCCTTAGCAGATGAGATGTGGTCTCTGGTTGCTGCATCTATTTTTCTCCCGCCTTTCTGCCTGTGGGTTTCTTGATACCCATTAGGGGTTCTTTATTTCCCTTATGGGGTTGTGAGTGCCTAGGTTCCTGGCCGATTCTGTCTTTTTCTTTTTTCCTTGCTAACCCTACCTTTCGGAGTTTCTCCTCTTTTGAGGAGCCCTAGAACTAGTGGGTTGGCATGGAAAAAGATGACAGATTGCTCTTTCGAGCAATGCTCAGGCCACTTCTGCGGTTATTGTGGTTTTTGGCTATATACAAAACTGGTGTATGGATCTGGTTTTTTTGTGTTCTGCATAACACACGACCAGATAGAATGCTTTTTGCATGTACTCTGTAAACTTTTTATTACATATAATGGAAATTTTCGATTTTTCTTCCAGAAAAAAAAAATATTTAGGATCTTGGGGGGTAAGGGGTTATTTTATAAGGATTTAGGGTTGAATGGCTTAGGTGTTAAAGGTTAAGGGCTTAGGGATTATGGGTTTAAGGGTTTAATTAGGGTGAATGGGATTAAGGTGTTAAGGATTAGGAGGATTATAGGGCCTAAGGGGTTAGGGGTTAGGTCAGATTAAAGGGTTGGGGTCGGTTAATGGTTTAGATGTTAGGGGTGGGTTAACTATTGGGGATTAGAGGGTAAGTTTCCATCAACTTAAAATCTCACGTGGTCACCAAGTGAAATCAAGGAAGAATGTGACATAATGATGAAGGTGAAATAAGGATAGGTTATTTTTGTTGGTTTTTACTATATATCTCACAAAGTGTATCTCTTTATACATGTCAAGAAAAGTAACATTTTTTATTAAAAAAATCAACATCTCCCATAAACATCTTGATAAATTGCACAAGATTCATCATTGATTTGTTGTTTTTGTTTCTCGCTCTCACCTATGTTGATTTCTTCATCTAGAATATCAACTCCTAAGTACCCCTAACGCTTGGATGCCAATAAACTATTAACCCCTAATGCATTAACCACTAATGCGTTAACCCCTAATACCTCAACTCTAGACCCCTTATAACTTAAATTGTGGTCTCCAACTAGTTGTGCCAGGGAAAATTTCCATTCACACCAAACTTGTGGTCTCCAAGTGAAATCAAGAAAGAATATGAAAAAATGATGAAGGTGAAATATCAAGAGTTTTTTTTTTTTTTTGAGTATATACCTCAAAAAGTGTATCGCTTTCTACATGTCAAGAAAAATAATGATTTTCGTATATTTTTTCAACATATTCATAAACATATTGATAAATTACACAATATTCATCATTGATTTGTTGTATTTGTTTCTCACTCTCACCTAAGTTGTCTTTGTTTTCCTATATTATATTTTTAAATTTTTGTATCATTTAAATATTCTTTATATACACAAATATTACTTGATTGTTTGTAATTATAAAAAAATAGTGCACTAGGCATTAGACATGGATCAGGATGGCATGGACATTATACAATCACTTGTTTAGGAACATGGAGAGAATATTGAAAATCATGTTAATGATCCTATGGAAGAAGATGATGATATTGACAACACAGTTGAAGAAGAGGTGACAAATATATTGATCCAAGAGACATTTAATAACGTTGGAATGGATAATGATGACAACCAACAAGATGGTGTGTTTTATATACCTATAATTAAGAAGGTAGTAGAACCTATTTATGATGTTAGAAATTAATTAACAGGGAAATGAAATACATAAAATATTTCGGAAACACAAATACAGAAACACATCAAACAAGAGATACATAGATATGCATGATTCACCCAATTTGGGATACATCCACAGAGAAGCATCCAGTCCTTCCTTTTATATTATCCAGCAAAATGAAGAGATACAACCTATAACAAATCCTTTGTAATTTCCTCTTTTCTCTCACATAGTCTCCTCTCTCTTTCTCACTCATAATAATCATACACATTTTCAATAAAATTCTCTCATATAAACTAAGGTTTTTCCTTCTACGTGTAAAAACCTAAATTAAACATAAATTCTACTGTCATATAATCTGCCTAATGAACAACCCAGATTGACTACGAAATTACAATACTTTACAAGGAAAATTTTCATCTATTTTTATCTTCGAGGGTTCTTCCCCTAAACCCCCACCAGGGGGGGCTCCAAACAAGTATTCCCCCCCCTCCCACCCTTGGACCCCCCAAGAAGCAATATTTTTTGGGTAATCCCCCTCATCATAGATAGGGATCCAAACATGGTTGAAACAAGACCTTTGAATCAACAAGATAATCAAGCTCCACATCCAACATATGAAGGCTCCAAAACAAGTCTTCTCTTTGTTATATTACATCTAGAAAACTTAAAGGTTATGAATGGTTTTTCAGACTCTTGTGTCACACAACTCCTAAGGTATGTAATATATTTTGTGACATTTAGTGCATGATGATAAAGTTTTTTTTTCATCTATTTTTATTGTTGGTTGATCGTCTCTAAAATTTGGATGCAATATATATGAATGATATTCTTTACATTAATAAATACTATTTTTTTAATTATGTTGCATATTATTAGGTGAATTTTTGTTACCATTGTCAAATTTGTTACCTCACACATACCAAGATTCACATGCCAGTAAAAAATATATTGGAATGGAGTATGAAGTTATCCATGCATGTCCTGATAATTAGCTTATGTATTATGGAGAACATGTCTTGAAAGAATAATTCCTGAAATTTCAAATTAGTATATATCGAAATGATCAAGAAACAAAAAATGTGCCTCACGAGATTCTTCATTATATTCTTATAATTCCACATTTGTGACGATTTTTCAGGTGTAAAAGCATAGCAAAATTTATGGATTACCATGCAAAGAACAGAAGTAAATATTATATTATTTGAATGCCTACATGTGGATCTACTTTTAAGAATAAAGATGAAATATGGCCACATTTTAAAGATGAACCTCATAATATTAGACTTTCAATGGCATTTGACGATGTGAATCCATTTGGAGAGATCAAATCTACTAAATCAGTGTGGCATGTTTTTGTTATCAACAATAACATTCCTCCATGGATGTTGATAAAGAGGAAGCACATAATTTTGGCAATGATTGTTCTAGGTATTTGTTTAGAATTTTTTTTTTCAACATGGTACCATCTCATTTGTATAAATTATGATGTATATTTGCAACTTCTCGTGAAATTTTAATAAAAATCATAAGACACAAACCTACTCTACTACTCTGTGGACATTAATTCACAATTTAGGGAAAAAAAAAATTAGACATGCAATAAGAAATCACACACATGAAAATAGTATTTTTCCTAGGGAAAGAAATATTCTAAAAACCCCAATGCTTTCTTGCATTAATATGATGAATAGAGATGTATTAAAATTTCTTTTCTCAACTGAGAACAACATGCAAGTGCATAACCAAACTCTTTTCTCATTGAGAAGCTCTGACCCAGACTTAGACAATTTTTTCCTATAATTGAGCTCTTATTTCCTTGTGTTGTTCCTTGAGAAATTAGGCCCTTATTATTTAGTAATTTCTCCAAAATGGATTGTGAAATTCCTTAAGTTGATCATCTGACTGCATGTAACACATGTACACTCAAGACTAGTCTACAACTGATGTTACAATGCCTTATAATATCCACCAAGCTTAGGGAACTCGAATTATCTACATGCACTAGCTATTTTTGGTTGATTGATTAGTTAACTGGATAATCACTGGGTTTGAATAAATTCCCACTGCTTAACTGACCTTCCACTAGTTCCTTCATAAGTTAGAACTCATTTACCTGAAAACAACCTTAGATAACTGACCTTGATTGCTACAAATTAGCAATCACCCATGATTAATTAAAATATAACTCCTCCAACTCGAATTTAATGATTAAACTAGGTGACACAAGCCATGTCACACAAGTTAAGTGCATCCAAGTTGTCCATTGATGTGGAAATTCAAATTTTCTCAATTTAATCAAGGAAAAATAAAATTGAGAATTTATTGCTGAATTTTTCAACACTCCCTCTCAGCAATAAAGGGATTATTAACCACCCCTATCCTACATCTGTGGAACTAAAACTTCCCTCTTGACAAGGCCTTTTGCAAAATGTCAACATTTTTTTCCTCTGTCAGAATGTACTCCAACAACATTACCTGCCTCTGCACACAGTTACACAAATGGTAATATATATATATATATATATATATATATATGCTTGGATCGATCATTAAAAATGTGATTCTTTGAGATCTGTATGGAACTCTTATTATCACGGTAGATAACAAGTGGATTCATCATCTCACCAAACAATCCAACAAGTATCTTTCACATCCATATTTCCTCATATGTTGCTTGACTTGCAGCCATGTATTCTGCTTCTTCTGAGTTGAGTTCCACAGATCTTTGCTTCCTATTGTACTGAGAAACTGTTGCGGACCTAACACTGAAAATTCCACGTAATGTACTCTTTTAGTCTGATAGACTACACTCCCAATATACAGTTGTGAAGCCACAAAGCTTTACTCCCTCTATCTATTTTTACCATAGTACAAACTGGGTAGTGCATCTGAGGTACCATAAAACATTCTTTGTTTCCTTCCAAAATAATTTAATTGGTCTAACCATAGCTTGGCTCAACTATTTTACTACATAATAAATATTTGGTTGTGTGTTCACAAGGTACATGAGTGAACCAACTAATTGTCGATAAATGGTAACATCCACTTCCTCACCTGAAGTGGCATCCTCCTTCCTCCAGTTGGTCACTAGAGGTGTCTCCATTGGTTTGAAACTCTCCATGTGAAATATCTGGAGTATCTCATTTGCATACTTTCCTTAAGAGACAAACAGTTCCCCATTTCCTTGCCATACTTCCAATCCGAGGGAGTAGTGCATGAGACCCATGTCCTTCATTTCAAATTCTCTTGCAAGGTCCTCCTTACAAGATCTAATCAAATTTTCATCACTAGTTAAACTTAAGTCATCAAAATATAAGACAATAATCAATAATTTACCTTCTACCAAGATATGATGGAGGTTTGCATCCACTTCACTTTTGGTGAACTGCTCAAACTGGTGAGATAGCTATCGATCCTAGTGTACCAAGCATGGGATGCTTGTTTGAGACCATAAAAATATCTCTTGAGTTTGCACACATGAGACACCTGTTCAAAAGTCTCAAAGCCTTCTAGTTGCTCGATGTACACTTCCTCCTAAATAACTCCATTTAGGAATGTTGTTTCTATCTCGATATAGTGGATCTTCCATGCCATCTGGGTAGCTAGAGAAATAATTGATCTAATGGATGAGTACCTTACTACACGAGCAAAGGTTTAGTCATAGTTAATCCCTTCAACTTGATAGTACCCCTTGGCCAAAAATTTAGCCTTATACTCATCTATGCTTTCATATTCTGCCTGCTTTACCTTGAAGATCCATCGCGAACACATAAATGATTTATCTTATGGTCTTGGGACCACTTTCCAAACATTTTTCTTTACAATGGATTTGTATTCCTCCACCATCGCATCAACCCATACAGGTTTCTATATTGCTTCCTCGAAATAGGATGGCTCATTCTCTACAAGCTCATTCATTAGATCCATGTAGTTAGTGTACGGATTTGGTAACCTTGTCTTCCTGCACAAATTTGAAGGGCCACCCACGTTCTCCCTCACTTCTTGCACAAGTATCTCAACTTCCTTAGTTATTTTTCTGCCTTGTCTGTATGGTTCTTCTTGAGTGATTTTCTCCACTCATTTCTCCTCAATTTGTGGTGTTGAAAAGTGTAACTAGGTCAGTCTTCATATTGACTATGTAATTATGTATTTTATGTAAAGAAGAAGACAAACATAATAAAATATACATTTTACATGCTTCATGGGTTTTATGAACAATATTTTATTATAGGTTAAATAGACTTCTTCTTGATGTCTATCTAGGGTTTTGTCTTCTAGGTAAAAATATAATTTAGTGTCATATATATATGAGGGATCTAGTGCTCCAATACCTGTCATAATATCAGTGAAAGAATAATCTTATGATAGCCATAATATACGATGGAAGATCAACTATCAAAGAAGTTTCATGTTGGCCTTCCATCAACATGACTAGTCAGCCTACAAACCATAGGATGGTCGGCCTAAATTCCGTGAACTTGTTCCTTTATATATACACATGTTCTGCATTCATTTGTGATAAGTGAATTCGGATATATCTGAGCTAGAATATGAACCTTGAACAGAAGTTCAGCAATGAAGACTTAAGTTTAAAAGGAGTCATATATACTTGATGACCATAAATGTAATATAGATTTGCAATCACCTATGAACAAGTGTGAATGTTTTAATGGTATAGGAATGCGGTCACCTATGAACAAGTGTGGAAGTTTGAAGGGTAAATTAATGTGGATTCACCTCTGAATAAGTGCGGATATTATAAATATGATTGCAGATCCCAGAAGAGATAACAATGCGGACTGATCTGAACAGTAATGCAGATTTCAGAGGAACGGTAATATGGAATTATATGGGTATAAAGATGTTGATAAATAACAAAGACAATGCATATATTCTGAGGATAGTTATGGATCCTTATGAAGATATCAAGTGTGGGTTAAGGACAATATAAGTGCATATTTTATGTGTTTATAAGTTCAGTCCTGAATGAATTTGTGAAGAATATGTGCGGATAGTTCTCTGTGACAAGATTGAAGTTAAAGGGATAAATTTTGATATAAATAGAAGGTTAGAAGGAAGGTAAATCTATGATTTACCTTCCTACCTTCGAAACATAAAAGGAGAGCTAATATCTCGAGTGAACCTGAATTAAGGAGAAGTATTGTGATAAATAAATACTAATCCAAGGGAGACATAATTAGAGACCAAGTTCTCTAATGATGGTACAAGTCAGTGCAAGTTGTTGCAGTGGAGAAGGAACATCGTTGTGATTATACAAAGAAGTGTTAACAAGGTCTTGGAAGCATCTCTAGGTCAATGGTTAGAGTCTTGGTCATGGTACTTGTCATTTGAATATTTATAAGAAGAATTATTTATGAGTTTTCCTCTCCAAGAGGGAGAGGTTTTTCCCTTGCCCTAGGAGCCTAATTTCGTGTCTTGTTTATTTTTTATAATTGACTTGATGAAATACTAAATCAGATAACAGAGAGAAGACATAAGTAACTCAAGTAAGCTCACAAGAAATTATCAAGAAGAAAATTTGAATTAATCTCTAGCCCTCCAAATTCTCAACATGGTATCAGAGCTAAGGTGTTGAACTCAAGGTTTTCTTGACAAAGAGACACTCCAGGAAGCAAAAATCAAAGTTTGGGTGAAGAGTCAAATCATTTTGCAAGAAAGACTCTCAAGATCTTCATCTCATTCAAAGAATCATATTTTCAAGAAAAATAATCTTTGCCATCAAAGATTTACATTCAAGACAGTGCTAGAAGAGGAAATCATCTTTTCAAGACATCCTTTACCATCAACGATCCAAAATCACCTAGACTGAAGTTTTCTATCTGAGAACTCCTAAATTCTTCATCAAGGAAGCTGCTAAAGGAGAAAGTCACTTACTCAAGAGAAGCAATATCTTTGATCAACTACGGGAACTAGGAATAGTAATGTTTGACTCTAAGATGGATACAGTGGTGTTGAATGCTCTGCTAGAAGAATGGGGAAACTTCACTTCAGGATTATACCGGAAGAAATAAGCCACACCATTCCACGATTTAGGGTCTCTATGTAAAATAGAGGAAACAAGATTGAAAGCCAAATTTGTTACAAGATCAAGTGAAGGGAATCAAGCCTTTGCATCCATGTCCAGGAAGAAAGGAAGATTTGGTAAGTTTTGGTCGTCAGAGTAAAAGAAGAAATATGGGTGAAGCACGATGCCTGGTATATGATAAACTTGGGAATTATGATAGAAATTGTCCTCAATTTGAAAAGGAAAAGAAATAATCCCATATCTCTAGAATGAGGGAAGAACCTGATGCAAAGAAGTCTAAGAAAGAAGAAGCGAGGGATCTCCACTAGAATTGATATCATCTTCTCCTTTAAGTGATTTATGTTGGTTGTGTGATAGGAAGTATTGTAGCATTATGATCAAAGCATGGTAGGAGCTCCTGGTGAAATAGCTCTGGGAAAACCTCTCTGATAACATTACAAATAAAAGGTAGTCATCAAGATCAAGTTTCATCATGGAAACAAGAATTTTGGGATGTGATGACATACTGATGGAGCAAGTCAAGGGAATGAAGCTCTTCAGTCTAGAAAAACTCCTACAGGATGACTCAAGGAAAAAGTTATGAGTTATGTATATATTTATCTGCTGACACTGGATAATGTGAAGTCATGTCATATGGTTGCAAGTAATGGACTTATGTATTTAAAAGTATGATCTATGGAGGTGTATCTCTCGGTGCACTGATAGATGAAATCAACATAATACGTCCTCATGTAATATGAGGTTGTTGTATATGAACGAGAAACTAGAAAATTTGTAAGTTCCTGAGAATGAAGAATGTGCAGAAAGGAAGAGATCATGAAATGCAACCATGTCAAGAGGTAGCTATCATCCGGAGACCAAGAATATGTGACTAGGAGATCTCCCGGGAGGATATGTAGACTCTGACAAAAGTCTGGTAAAGAAGAAGACCCTTGAAAAAACATATCACTGGGAGATGTGTCAATCTGTATAAAGGATGTCAATGCCTATAGGAAGATATCATGTTGAAATATCATCACTAAGGAAACTTTTGTTTTAAAATTTCATATGCATATGTTTATCTGGATGAATTTGTTGTAGGGTTTCCAATCATGAGAAAGGATGTATGATCCTTGGAAATTATTTGAAGGAAAGCAACATGGCATAACGGTGGACCAGACGAATCACTTTCTGATAGCGGACATGACTCGTGACTGAAAGTGATGGATGATATGTGCCTAATGAAGCCAAAAGTTGAAGATTCCTCAATATCAAAATCCATGAGATCGAGGGGAAGAATTCTTCATAAGTAGCTGGATTCTTGCTGCAGGACCTTGGTTAATAGGGAGCCTAATGGTAAGTTTCTTGCTTGGAAGAAACTTGAAGTATGTCCTTCCTGTGTTGAGAGGGAGTGACGTATGTGATTCTCTGTTACATGTGTCATGCACTAGACCAATTCTAACATTCGTAAGTCTTAATGAAGGCCATGTGAAGAGAATGGATAGACACATCATTCTAATCTTCACTTGGAAGACAGAATGGAGGATTGGGTAATCATCTGGTATTCGATACTCTTTGAGAATGAGATATGGCATTAAAGATAAGAATAGTTGTGGATCGATATTCTTTGAGGCCTGGCTACCCAAGAGAAGAATAGTCCAAGAAGGTCATACTCTGGGAACACCTAGGTGGGGTATGTACCTATGAGAGAATATGACTATGGTGTTTATTAGTCATGTGTCTCGCCAGCATTGTAGCCCATTATCTCATTGAGAGATGGGGTTGTTAGTCAAGGCCTTGCACTAGGACAATGTTAGTTGATATGATGCTATATATATGTGATTACCAATCTGATTCTTCTTATGAGACTCTTCAGTTTGAAAGTGACCATGTACATGTATGAATACCTCTCTAGTTAAGAGGGAGTGTTAAAAAGTGTAACTAGGTCGTTCTTCATATTGACTATGTAATTATGTATTTTATGTAAAGAATAAGACAAATATAATAAAATATATTTTTTACTTGCTTCATGGGTTTCATGAGCAAGATTTTACTATAGTTTAAATAGACTTCTTAATAATGTCTTTCTAGGGTTTTTTCTTCTAGGTAAAAATATAATTTAGTGTCATATATATATGAGGGATCTAGTGCTCTAAGACCTTTTCATAATATCAATGAAAGAATAATCTTATGACAGCCTTAACATACAATGGAAGATCAACTATCAAAGAATTTCCATGTCAGCCTTCCATCAACATGACTAGTCGTCCTACAAGCCATAGGATGATCGGCCTAAATTCCATTAACATGTTCCTTTATATATACACTTGTTCTGCGTTCATTTGTGATAAGTGACTTCAGATATATCTGATCTGTAATACGAACCTTGAACAGAAATGCGGTAATGAAGACTTAAGTTGAAAAGGAGCCATATATACTTGATGACCAAAAATGTAATACAGATTTTTAGTCACCTCTGAACAAGTGTGAATGTTTGAAGGGTACAGGAATGTGGTCACCTTTGAACAAGTCAATAAGTTTGAAGGGTACAGGAATGCAGATTCACCTATGAATAAGTGTGGATATTCTAAATATGATTGTAGATCCCAAAAGAGATAACAGTGCAGATTGATCTGAACAATAATGCAGATTTCAAAGGAATAGTAATATGGAATTATCTGGGTATAATGATGTTGATCAAAAAAAAATACAGTGCATATATTCTGAGGATAGTTGTGGATTCTTGTGAAGATATCAAGTGCAGGTTAAGGACAGTATAAGTGCATATTTTCTATGTTTAGAAGTGTAGTCCTGAATGAATTTTTGAAGAACATGTGCGGATATTTATTTATGACAAGATTGAAGTTAAAGGGCTGAATTTTGATATAAATAGAAGGATAGAAGGAAGTTAAATCTATGATTTACCTTCCTACCTTCAACACATAAAAGGAGAACTAATATCTCAAGTGGACCTGAATTAAGGAGAATTATTGTGATAAATAAAGACTAAGTCAAGGGAGACATAATTAGAGACCAAGTTCTCTAATGATGGTACAGGTCAGTGTAAGTTGTTGCAGTGGAGAAGGATCAGCATTGTGAGTATACAAAGAAGTGTTGACAAGGTCTTGGAAGCATCTCTAGGTCAAGGGTTTAAGTCTTGGTCATGGTAATTGTCATTTGAAGATCTATAAGAAGAATTCTTTATGGGTTTTCCTCTCAAAGAGGGAGAGGTTTTGCCTTGGCTCTAGGAGCCTAATTTCGTGTCTTGTGTATTTTTTATAATTGACTTGATGAAAGAATAAATCAGATAACAAAGAGAAGACATAAGTAACTCAAGTAAGCTCACAAGAAATTATCAAGAAGATAATTTGAATTAAACTCCAGCCCTCCAAATTCTTGAGGATCCTCCTTTAGATCCAAAATTCTTGACGCTCCTCCTTTAGATCCAAAATATCCTCTTCTATTGGGATATGAATCTCCCTCTCAAGGGATCACCACATCGCTTTCTCCTCATCCAAATTTACATCCCTTCACACAGTTGTCATTCTGAGGGATGGAAAGCACACATGGTAGTTATGGGGACTTTCTGTGTAACCCATAAATACCCCCAATTTTTTTGTCGGCTCGAACTTCTTCCTTGATTATTTGGAGACATGGTAATAAAAAGAGGCTCCAAAAATCTTGAAGTGTGACAAATCCGTATTTTCCCTGAGAAATCCTCCTCTAGTGTAATCATGCCCAGAATCTAATGAGGACTTTGGTTCTGCAAATAGACTATTATGTTGCATGCCTCAACCCATAAATGCAGAGGTAGGTCTTATTCATGCAACATTTTTCGTCATTTCTCCATATGCTACGATTATTTCTCTCAGCCACCCCATTCTGTTGTGGGTTGTGGGGTGTGGTCAAATTTCATTGAATGCCTTCTTTTGTACATAAATGTTTAAATTCATTTGACATGTAATCATATCCCTAACATTGCTGAGATCCTTCAATTTCTTGTCAGTTTATTTCTTAACCAGTTCCATGAATTCTACGAACATGGATAATGTCTCATCATTTTCTTCTGCATGAAGAAGATCCAGCACTTCTGTGAGAAGTAATAAAAAAAAAAAGACAAACATTTTTGTCTAGCAGTGGAGGTTGCTGAGAAAGGTCCACATACATTAGAGTGTATCCTCTCTAGGACTACATGTTCTTTGTTGTCTTGATCATGGAATGTGGATTTTGTATACTTCCCCAAAGTACATCCTTTGCATACAACCTACTGCTCAAGTTCTCCTTTGGGGAGGTATGTGGTTATTTGTTTCATAATATTTAGGGCACCATGATGCAAATGGCCAAGTCTTATGTGTCAAAGTTCACTGACATTGCGACTTTGTGCCTTCTCTGCCTTAGTGCTCAATGAGGCATAGTCTTCCACATCTAGCTTATATAGGTTCTTCATAGGAGTCTTGATATGATTCACCTATCTCATAGTTATGTGTCTCCGCAATGTATTTCCTTTGTTGAATATCACATCATAAACACGGTATTCTAAAACTATAGTAGAGATGATGTTTTTCTTTAGGCCTAGAAAGAACATGAAATCCTTGAGCCTAGGGGGGAGCATGACTCCCTCTAAAAGGTTTATGTACAAACCCTGGTGCATCTGCAAATATTTTTCTTCCAGATCACTTAAAAATATCTACACCCTGTCATGTAAAATGGCCTACCTGAGTCCAAGTACCACATGCTCCCCATCACTATGTTGGTCATGCATGCAATGAGGGAAAAGTTAAGCTCGAACTGTGAAGCCAAAGCTTCACTTGTTTCTCATATTGAGGTCTTCTTGCTTTCCTTTTTGTGTGGACACTTCATGGCATAGTGTCTGAATTCATGACAATGGAAGCATTTAATTTTGGAAAAATATTTCTTCTTACCCCCTTGGCTGGATTCCGGTTTGGATTGAGATTTCTTCCCTTTTCCCTTCTTTTCCTTTCCATCCAACGAAAATTTTTCCTCATCCTCACCCTTGGATGAAATCCCATCTATGGTACTCCACATTATTTCCTCATGTACTAAATCATACCATAAGCACTCTCAATTCGGTATTTTCTCCCCCCCATTCACTAAATCTTGATGGTTATGCCAGCTCTTGGGAAGGCCCAGAAGGGATAAGCTTACCAATTCTTCTTCAAGAAAATTTACACCAACCCTATCAAGTTCATCACGAAATTGTGAACTTGCTCAAAAAATTTGGAATAGTTTCATTCATATGCATCTTTATACTTCAAATTTTATCCTTGAGCATCAGCTTCTTGTGGTCACTATGATTCTCGAACAATTTTGTCAGTTCTTTTCCCCATTGTGAAGGAAGTTTATTTTCCATGTATATTTGAGGCAATGTGATCTCGTACTCCATCCAATATTATTCTCCTCACCTTGACTACATCTCTCTTCCAATAAGCAAGGTTTTGGGCATCAAATTATAGTGGTTTTGCAACATCTATCTTGATGTATTCTAGTAACCCATTTTCATCCAATACAGCCTCCATACGATCCTTCCATGGAAAAAAATTAGAGGTGCCTTCCAATGTATGCTCTAGCCTTAGTCCATTGAAGGCCATCTTCTCAGATCTGAAGAAATCTTGTTGCACTGAACTCCAAATTCGAACCTCCTAAGAAATAACTTTAAACTTTATGCTCTAATGTGAATCCTTCTTTGATACCATTTAGAAATTATGATGTATATTTGCAACTACTCATGAAATTTTAATCAAAATAACAAGACACAAACCTACTCTACTGCTCTGTGGACATTAATTCACAATTTAGAACAAAAAATTTAGACATGCAATAAGAAATCACACACATGCAAATAGTGATTTTCCTAGTGAAAGAAATCTGCTAAAAACCCTAATGTTTGCTTACATTAATATGATGAATAGAGATGTATTACAATTCCTTTGATCAACTAAGCACAACTTGCAATTGGATAACCTATATCTCTACTCACTGATAAGCTATAACCCAGACTTAGTCAATTTCTGCCTCTGCTTGAGCTCTTATTTCCTTGTGTTGTTCCTTGAGAAATTAGGCCCCTATTACTTAGGAATTTCTCTAAAATGTATTACGTAAATCCTTAGGTTGATGATATGATTGTATGCAACACCTGTACACTCAATACTAGTCTGAAATTGATGTTACACTACCCTGGAATCTCCACCAAGCCTCGGGAACTCAAATTCTCTACATGCACTAGCTCTTTTGGGTGGATTGATCAATTAACTGGATGATCATTGAGTTTGATTGAAGTCTAGCTACTTAACTGAACTTCCAATAATTCCTTCAACAGTTAGAAGTAGTTTAACTGAAAATAACCTTAGATAATTGACCTTGATTCCTACAAATTAGCAGTCACACATGCTTAACTAAACTATAACTACTTCAACTCAAATTTACTGAGTAAACTGGGTGACACAAACCATGTCACGCAAGTTAACTGCATCCAAGTTGTATGCTGATGTGGAAATTTGAATTTTCTCAATTTAATCAAAGAAAAATCAAATTTAAATTTCTTGCTACATTTTTCAACATCATTTATCTTATTTGTTTTTAAAAATTCGTATATGTTTGATATTTTTTGTTTACCTATATATGTAGTAACTATGTATTGTATGTTCAGTCGATTAGGTAAGTAACAAGTCAAAGATATGAATGTTATATTGAGCCTCTTATCAATAAGTTAATAGATTCATGGAGGGGCATCACTATGTATGATATCTCTAGAGTAGTAGCTGCACAAAGGGAATTCCATGCAATGCTTTTATGGACAATTCACAATTCCCCAGGGCTAACAAATTTCTACTTTAATAGTGTTTTATTTTATGAAGTTCATGTCAGTCATCATTTTTAAATAACATACTTCAAATTATTGGTATATAATTTAATCCATCTCTTGCATAGCTTCAAATAAAGGGTAAATTTGCATGCCTAGATTTCCATCCTAAGATGAAATATCATCGTTCTATAAGTTTAGGAAGGGAGGTGTTTGATGAGTATAGACACTTCCTCTCTAAGAATCATAGGTATTGAAGTACTAAAAGTCATATTTTCAATGGGAAAGAAGAGACTGGATTAAAACCACAAAGAATGACACCTCGGTTGTGGAAATTGCAATATAATAGAATTAATCGTGAAGGTATGGATCGACAAATCATCTATGTATCATACATGATTTATAACAAATTTATCTTTTTGTTTTTATGTACATCATAATTATTTAATTTTTAGTCTTCTTGCATAATCCATTATTACGAAGGTATACTCTGGTAACTAATTACATTACAAACAATATTGATTAAATGGAGGCATGGATTGAATGATGTAAACAATATAATGATGGAAACTTATCATTGCATGGTGTTTATAAATTGATCAAAAAAATTTAATGCGAAAGATATACCAATCTTACAGAGATGAAAATTGATTTAGCAAATGGTTTAAAAGATAAATAGGCAAGCATATCCACCCATACTATTTAGTGTTTTTAATATTATTTTGATGTATATGTCATGTTTTTTTTCTCGATTTGCATAATTTCTAGGTAATAAAGAGTTTATCAATTGACAATGCATTTTTTATGTGCCTAACATACTACAGTCGAAACACTACAAGGCTATGTGGTGTAATAGTCGCAAATTTCGCATCAAAAAGTTGGATGAAAATATGAAAACTTATAATAGTGGGATTATTGTAGTATTCCATGTTACTAATGTTTCCTCTAGAAGTGAGAGACATCCAAAAGTCTCTAAAAATTGATATGGTGAGTATTTGGAAGATATACTTGAGTGTGACTTTTAATCCTTCAAAATAGTTTTGTTGGACATAAATTAGTATAGGCTATGAACAAATGAATGTGATCTTTATAGAACCAATATTTAGCATCCTAATGGATTTATGATAATTAATACATGGAATATTGAGCCATGATCAAATCCCTATGTTCTTCCAAGCCAATTTCAACAGGTATTTTACCCATAGGTTACAGATAGAGGGGGATGGCCATATGTTGTTAGATATAATCCAAGAGGAAATCTGGTAAAGTATAATGTAGTAGAAAAATATTATATTGAAGAGGACTATGATGTATAGGAGAATTTAGTTCATTTTTTAGATGAAGACATCAAATAATTTCAAGATGTTAATCAAGACAATGTTCTGGATGAAGATTATATTGACAATGAACTGTTAGTTGAAGAACTTGAAGAATCTAAAAACAAATGTAGGAGAGATTGTTCCTTGTGATGATATAGATAATGATACAGATATTGACTTGGAAGAATAATAAGATCAATGATATCAAAATATTGAAATGTATGAGGTATGTGTTTATATGTTTTTAGTTGATTTGTCCCCTTTCATTTACCTTTAAAAAAAAATCTTAGTTTGTAGTTATTCTTGATTCCTACTATGTTGCTTTCAAATATTTTATAGCAGATAAATTGGTTATTGGGGAATTGATACTGATGTGACGGGGGGGAGGGACCATATGATCTTCCACCTTCACTTGGTTGGCCTTTCTCCATAGAGAATATCTTATTCTTGAAACCAAGAAAAGCTAATTCATGTGTATACCATTAGCTCCAATTGGTTGAGTACTCATTGTTGAAGCACCTTAAATTATTATTGAGAGGTCATGGGTTGAATGGTATGGGAAGGTTTCAAGACTCAAATACAACACACACGAAGAATTTGAAAAACATACGAAAAAATAATAACATAAATTTCAAGGAGATTAAATTATTTATTATTTTTTAGTGTCCTTATCATGGTATGTATTTACCCCGGGGGTTAGATCAATTGGTCGAGTACCCATCATTAAAGCGCCTTAATTTGGTATTGATAGGTCACGAGTTTGATTTTATCCATGCTCTCGAGTTTAGGTAAATTTTCAATTCACTAAACATTTACCAATTAGTGGAAATTTTTCTTTCATTAGTTTACCCCACATAGAGGGGATTATGATTGGGGCCAACATTGAAATATTTTCAGTTTGTGCTTATATGCACTAAAATTTGGCATGGTTATAGTTGATGTATGCATTGACGATATGGGATGGTTTCAAGACTCAAATATGACTCACATGAATAATTTGACAATCAAATGACAAAATTATAAATGTCAAGGAGATAATATTATTTGTTATTTTTTAGCGTCCTTATCATGAGATGTATTTAGCCCCAAAGGTTAGCTCAATTGGTCAATTACTCGTCATTAAAGAACCTTATATTTCTATTGAGAGGTCAAAGGTTGAATTCTCTCCACATTATTGGGGTTAGGTAGATTTTCAATTCACTTAATGTTTACCAATTAATGGAAATTATATTTTAATTAATTGACTCCACACAAAGGGGGTTGTGAATGGGGCCAACTTTTAAAATTTTTATATTGTGCTTGTATGCATTGAAAATTAACATGGTTATAGTCAATGCATGCGTTGATGGTGTGGGAGTGTTTCGAGTCTAAAATATGACTCACACAAATCATTCAACAATAAATATATATATATATATATATATATATGACGTAAACGTCAAGGAGATGAAATTACTTATTATTTTTTGATGTTCTTATCGTGGTATGCATATAGCCACAAGGGTTAGCTCAATTGGTCGAGTACCTATCATTAAAGCACCTTAATTTTCTATTGAGAGGTCATGGGTTCAATTCTCTCGACGCTCTTGGGGTCAGGTAAATTTTCAGGTCACTTAACATTTAGCAATTAGTGGAAATTATGCTTTAATTAATTGTGTCTGCACAAAGGGGGTTGTGAATGGGGAAAATATTGAAATTTTTTCAGTTTTTTCTTGTATGCACTAAAATTTGACACGCTTATAATATATGCATGTGTTAATGGTATGGGAGGGTTTCAAGACTCAGATATGACTCACATAAATAATTCGACAATCAAGTAACAAAATTATAACATAAATGTAAAGGATATTAAATTATGTATTATGTTTTAGTATCCTTATCATGGTATGTATTTGTCCCCTCGTGTTAGCTCAATTGGTTGAGTACCCATCGTCAAAACAGCTTAATTTTCCATTGAGAGGTCAATGGTTCAATTCTCTAGATGCTCTCAGGATCAGGTAAATGTTCATTCACTTAAAATTTAGAAATCAATGGAAATTATGCTTTAATTAATTGACCCCGCATAGAGGGGGTTGTGAATGGTGCCAACGTTGAATTGTTTTCAATTTGTGCTTTTATGACTAAAATTTGAATTTCTCGAGGTTAGGTAAATGTTAAATTCACTTAACATTTAGCAATCAGTGGAAATTATGCTTTAATTAATTAACCTTGCATAGAGGGCGTTGTGAATGTGGCCAACATTATAAGGGACATGGGCATGTTACCCCTATCAATGTACACTAGTATTACTCCTTCTACCAAAGAGTTGGAACACTTGACTAGGATCCATAACTTCCAAGAACCATAATTCATTATCGAATTCAACTCATAGTCACTACTTTCAAGTCAAATATTTATTATTAAACATTTAATAAGAATCAATTGAAAAATATATCTCATATGTGCCAAGATAACCATGATATGAGTGAAATATCTAGGAAATTGTCTACGGAAATCCTAAATATCATTATTGGGACCCTTGTTTGTGATCATGTGGATCATCAAAGAAAAAATATCCTCTAGTTACTGTTGATAATTTGGAGGGGCGATTAGTAATTCAAATTCTCTTCTTGATAATTACTTGCGATCTTACTTTACTTACTTATGTATTATCTTCTTAGCTTATTATGTCTTTCATCAAGTCAATTACCAAAAACATAAGAGCCACAAATTTAGGCTCTTCAAGCTAGGGCCAAAACCTCTCCCTCTTGGAGAGGAAAACCCACGAGAAATTCTTCTTATAAACTTCTAGATGATAAGTACCATGACCATGACTCAAACCCTTAACACTTGAATGCCTTCAAGACCTTGTCATTGCTTCTTTCTTGACTCCTTAAGTTGCTTCTTCTTCTTTGCACCGTCCTACACTGTCATGCACCTTTCTGCACCAGGACTAGAGAGCTCAGTCTCTAGTTGACTTCTTCCTCCTTATCTTATACACGGTTCTGCACTTGTTACTTCAGATAAACTTAGTATTTATTCAGTAACTCTTAAAATATCTTGGCCTCCAATAGTCTCCTTATTTATATTTCCAAGAGACATTTATGCACCTTCCAATACTTAGCACAGTTTAGCACCGAATAACACTAATCCTAAACTAGCCTCGGACTTATGTGATTGCATAGACTTTATTACAGAATTATTTTGAGCCTTCCTCGCATCAAAATATGGTATACGGGACTCCTTTCTCTTCATTAAAGTGAAACTCTTCTTTGTTGACTTAACCCTTCTCTTCACACCAAACTCTATTCCTTTAGCACGCCCTGAGCTCAGACTTCTCCCTTGTTGGAATAGGTCTCAGTTTCCTAGATTATGTGAGGTATAGTATGCTTATGTTCAGAGGTAATTATCCTTCATACTTCTTCATAGATTATATCTTATTCCTTTCATACCAAGACAGATCCTTGGCTCGCATTTATATCACAGAATTTTTATGAATTCTCTTCTAGAAAATGAACCGCAGAGTTACTTATATATAGTGGCATTATTTCTTATTTTAGGCCAACATGAAGAGCTTATTTTTAAGCATGTTGATGGTTTTTTTGAGCAAAGGTGCTAGCATCATACTTGAGCCATTTCTCCAAGGTTATATGAAAATTTCTTGAGGCATATTCATTTGACTAGACTCTTCATATACATGACTCTTAATTAATACATTTATGACAAGATGAAAAATACCTAAAAGACATCAAGAAGAAGTCTTTTGACCTATAATAAAAACCTTGCTCATGAAACCCATGAAGCAAGCATAACAAGAATACAGTTTATTATCTTTTTCTTCTTCATTACATAAACACATAATTACATAGTCAATATGAAGACCAAACCTAGTTACACATTTCAACACTCCCTCTTAACTAGGGAGGTATTCATACAGGTACATGGTCACTTTAAAACTGAAGAATCTCATAAGAAAAATCTGATTGGTAATCGCATCTCTATAGCATCATATCAACCATCATTTTCCTAGTGCAATTCCTTGATTAATAGCCCCATCTCTCAACGAGACAATGGGATAAAATGTTGGCGAGACACATGACTAATAGACACCATAGTCATTGTATCTCCAAGGTACATACTCCACCCAAGTGTTCCCAGAGTATGACCTTCTTAGACTATTATTCTCTTGGGTAGCCAATCCTCAAAGAATATTGGTCCCCATCTACTCTTATCTTGAATGCCCTATAACATTCTCAATCCTCCATTTTGTCTTCCAGGTGAAGACCAGAATGATGTGTCTATGCATTCTCTCCAAACAGCCTTCACTGAGACTTACGATTGTTAGTCCTAGTATAGTGCATGACACATGTATTAGAGAATCATATACGTCACTCCCTCTTAACTTAGGAAGGACATGATTCAAGTTTCTTCCAAGCAAGAAACTTGCCACCAGGCTCCCTCTCAACCAAGGACTTGTAGCAGCAATTGTGAGACACCTATATTCTCATGAAGAATTACTCCCCTCGATGTCATGTATTTCGATATCGAGGAATCTTCAACTTTTGGATTAATAGGGCACATATCATCCATCACTTTCATCCATAATTCATGTCAACTATCATAAAGTTATTCATCATTCTTCCTCATCTGGTCCACCTTTATTCCATGCTGCTTACCTTCAAACCATCTCTCAAGGATCTTACATCCTTCCACATGATTGGAAGCCCTACATAAAATCATCTAGTTAAACATATACATAAGAAATTTTGTATCAAAAATTACCTTAGTGATGATCTTTCACCATGACATCTTCCTGTAGGCATCAACATCCTATATTCAGATTGACACGTCTCCTAAAGATGTGTTTTTTCAAGGGTCTTCTTGTTTACAATACTTATATCAGAGTCCAAATATCTTCCCAGAACATCTCCTAGTCATATCTTCTTGGCTTCCAGATGATAACCGCCTCTTTACATGGTTACACTTCATGATCTCTTCCATTATTTCTACGCACAGCTTCATCCCTGGAAACTTCTAGTTTCCAGTTCCTTGTTTGTATACAACTAACTCATATTCCATATGAGGACATATTTAATTTGTTAGTGCCAACCTCTGCATTAGAAGAGATCTTCCTTCCATAGATCATATCACCTACAACCACATGACATGACTTCGCAACATCCAGAGTCAGCATATAAATATTTGTACCTCATACTTTTCCCTTTGAGTCATCCTCTAGCTATTTTACTAGAATGAATAACTTCATTCCCTTGACCTGCTTCAACAATATGTCATCATATCCTAATTCTGGAATTATATAACATGGAATTCTTGATGAAAACTTTTTCTTTCTTTCTACCCAGTGAACTCATAGAGAACTCCATTAGAAAATGTTAGCACCTATTTCCATATTGATTATTGAATGATGACCCTTGATCTTGATGATTGCCTTCCATCAATATTATTTATCAGTGAGGTTTCCAGGAGCTCCTTCTTCAAGTTCTCCTCCCATGATTCTATCATGATTATTTTAATATACATTTCTTCCTATCATACTATGTTACAACCAATATAAATCACTTAAAGAGAAATATGATCTCAATCATAATAGAGATGTTAGATCTAAGACTTTTGTGATCCATATGCATTGACGACTCCAAGGTCATCGCTAAGGTGGATCATTTCCATCATAGGAAGCTGAGGGAGGCTATTGAAATTGAAAGGCATCCTAAGAATCTCAACAGAGATGATGGTTGGAAATTAAGTAAGAGTTGGACTCTGAACCTCTCCAAGTGATTTCTCCCCTCTGCGTTGGATTCCTTTCGCCTTTTGTCTTTATATTTTTTCTTCTCTCTTGGGTTTTTATTTTTGGCCCTTTTTTTTAATTTTTCCTCTCTTTTCTCTATCCTTTTCTCTTTTTCTTTGGTTATTATTTTATATATATTATTTTTTTTTGCTTTTTACTTTTTTTTCTTTTTCATTTTATTTATCCAAGATATATATATATATATACCCTTTCTCCACTTTTTATAAAAAAAAAATTAATCATTTTTTATATTATTCCTTTTTAAATTATTATTCCTTAACCTTATTAATATTAGTTCTTAAAACTTGTAATTTTAAATCCTAAAATTTTAAGATTATTCCCTCTTTTTAACCCTTCCCTTATTATAATTAATTTCTTAATTATTCTTTAATAATTTTTTTAAATCTTAATAACTTTTAATTTTATAACTTATTAACTAACTAGTCAAATAACGACTAGTATTAATATTATAATTTTTGTTTTTAATTATTTTTTATATTATTATTTATTAACCTTTTTATATTAATTCTTAAATTCTTAAATTTGAAATCCTTAAAAAATTTAAGATTTACCCTTTCCCTTATTATAATAACTAGAATTTAATCATTTTATTAAATTATTAAATTCTAAATATTTTTTAATATTTTTTCTTAAAATCTTAAAAAATTTTAATATTATATCTCATTAACTAACTAGTCAAATAACGTCTAGTTTTCTAATGGTTAGTTTTAGCAACATTACCGGGCAATGATGCATCCTTACTATTTATTCAATGAGATTGGTTTCTTTCTTCACCTTGTCCTGAGGATGAACCACATTAGATGGTTTGAAACGTCGACCAAATCCTAATGATGTGAATAATCCGAAAGACATTTATCTACATAATAGAGATCTTTCGCTTATTATTTCTTAGATTTCTTTGTATCGAGTTCTTCCCTTACATATATGACATGAGATTCTTCCTTTTTCCTCTTGTACTTCCTATATTTAGGAAAATCTCTTTTATAATTCCCAAGTTCATTACATCCAAAGCATCGTACTTTGTCCATATTTCTTCTTTTATTCTGAGGACCAAATTTTCTGAATATTCCTTTCTTCCTGGACATTGCTGCAAAGGCTTGATTCCCTTCAATTGATCATGTACCAGCTTTGGCTTTCAATCTTGTTTCCTCTATTTTACATAGAGACCATAGATCATGAAATGGTGTTGCTTATTTCTTCCCATATAAGCTTGAATTGAAGTTTCCCCATTTTTCCGGTAGAGCATTCAGCACGACTGTAGTCATTTCATTATCAGACATTACTTCTCCCAATTTATGCAATTGGTCTCTTATTTCAAATATCCTCATAAAATATGAAGTGATTCCTTCCTCTCTTGACAATTTCATCTTATATAGTTCTTGTCTCAGAGAGATTGTTTCTCCTGCAGTACTCACAGAGAATAGATCCACCAATTTCTCACATATTTCTTTTGCAGTTTTCATTTTTGATAAATAAGGTATAAGTGAGTCCTTAATGTATTCTATGAGAATCCTATGGGCTCTAATTTCTCCTTTCATGTACTTAGAATGAGCTGGAGCATCTTATTTTGAGGATTTAATTGTAGATCCTACGATGTATCCCATAACTTCATCTTCAATTAGATTCAAATATGTCCTCTTCTTCCATGAACTAAAGTTTGATGACCCAACCAATTTGTTTCTTTCTATGCAATAAGTCATTTTGACATATTTAGATAAGATCATAGATACTTACTTGAGTGGGATGACTTCCTCCTTCTAGCAGCTTCTTTGATGATGATGATGATGATGAAGATAGTAACTCCTTCTTAGATTGAGTTCACCAATTTATATGATGTAATCTAAAAGAATAGAGGAAGTCTTAGAATGATGATTCCTTCAAAGGTGTTGGATATTGAGGAATGGAACTTGATGATGGATCCTTTTAACAATGTCTTCAATGTCATAAATATTTGGTGGAAAATATTAGTTGCTTGATTAGTAGATCCTTTGAAGAATCTTCCTTGAAAACTGGTCTATCCTTTTAACCCAAACTTTGATCTTTGCTTCCTTGAGTGTCGTAGCCCTTGTATTCAGCACCTAATCTCTGATACCATGTTGAGAATTTTAAGAGGTGATGACTAATTCAATTTCTCTTCTTTATAATTACTTGTGATCTTACTTTACTTACTTATGTATTCTCTTCTTATTTTATTACATTTTTCATCAAGTCAATTACCAAAAACATAAGAGACACACATTTAGGTTCTTCAAGCTAGGGCCAAAACCTCTTCCTCTTGGAGAGGAAAACCCACAAGAAATTATTCTTATATAATTTCAGATTACAAGTACCATGACCATGACTCGGACCCTTGACCCTTGAATTCCTTCAAGACCTTGTCAGTTCTTCTTTATTAACTACTTAAGTTGCTTCTTCTTCTTTGAAAAGTCCTACATTGTCCTGCACCTTTCTGCACCATGACTAGAGAGCTCAGTCTCTAGTTGACTTCTTCCTCCTTCTCTTATACATGGTTCTACACTTTTTAATTCAGAGAAACTCAGTCTCTGTTCAGTAACTCTTCAAATATCTTGGCCTCCAGTAGTCTCCTTATTTATCTTTCCAATAAAACTTTATGCACCTTCCAATACTTAGATCAGATTAGCATCGAACAACACTAATCCTAAACTAGCCTCGGACTATTGTGATTGCATAGAATTTATTACAGAATTATTTTGAGCCTTCCTCACATAAAAATAGGGTTTACGGGACTCATTTCTCTTTGTTGTATTGAAACTCTTCTTTTATGACTTAACCCTTCTCTTCGCACCAAACTCTAGTCCTTTAGCACGCACTGAGGTCAAACTTCTCCCTTGCTAGAATAGGTCTCATTTTCCTGGATTATGTGAGGTACAATATGCGTATGTTCAGAGGTAATTATCCTTCATGCTTCTTCGTATATTAGCCGTTATTCCTTTCATACCAAGACAGATCCTTGGCTCACATTTATATCACAGAACTTGTTTGAATTATCTTCTAGAAAATGAACTACATAGTTACTTATATATAGTGGTGTTATTTCCTGTTTTAGGTTGACCCTTCAATCTGATTGTAGGCTGACTTGTCCACAACTTGTAGGCTGACATGAAGAGCTTATTTTCCAGTGTCCTGAAGGTTGTTTTGAGCAGAGGTGCTAGCATAATACATGAGCCATTTCTCCAAGGTTATATGACAAGGTCTTGAGGCATATTCATTTGACTAGACTCTTCATATACATGACTCTTAATTAATACATTTATGAAAAGATGAAAAATCCCTAAAAGACATCTAGAAGAATTGTTTTGGCCTATAATAAAAACCTTGCTCATGAAACCCATGAAGAAAGAATAACAAAAAAAACATTTTGTTATATTTGTCTTCTTCATTACATAAATACATAAATACATAATTGCATAGTCAATATGAAGACCAAACCTAGTTACACATTTCAAAAGTTACCCCCGAACGTGATGGGGTAATTGTTAGGTCCCTATAATACTAGTGTAGGCACTTATTGTTATTGTTAGTGTATCACACTTATTGTTATTTTTGTTACCATGTAGTCCCCATAATGTTATTATTGTTCCCCATATAAGCCCACTATTTTTATTGTTTTTCCCTTACATAATTATTGTTATGTAGGCTCGGATTATATTGGGACACCTTAGTCTCCTATATATATAAATTAGGATTTTTTCATTTGAATAATCCAAAAATTGTTCATTTATGTAATGTAAAGGAGGTCTCCCCCTTGAAGAGGCTTATTTCTAAGTATTTGATCTATATTTTCTTCTATTTTATGAGCCAGTTTCATAACATTTGGTATCAGAGCTTGGGATTCTAGGGTTTCACTTCTTCAAATAGGTCATCTTGGGAATTTCACTATAAATTTTTTATACGAGGCTTCAGAAGATAAAATATTTATCACATGGAAACGAAATATTGATGAACTTTGTGTAAAAATTCCATACCTTGGTTCGCAATATTTTCTGAGATATGAACTGTGGAAGCTAGGGTTTTTGCAAGCTCGAGAATTTCATCTCAAATAGGTGACTAAGGGAAAATCGTCATAACTTTTGTTCCAAGCATCGGATTTGAATTCAGTAAAAATCAGTCAAACGTGCATGGAATTTTGTTTCTTTTCTATCTATTTCAGAGCTGAAGGTAAAAACGATGACAAGTTGCACTCCGTACAAGTTTTCTATACTGAAGAATTCCATAATTAGGTCAGTGTGGAAGATTAGGCATAAACTTTTCTTGAAGAATCCAAATTACGCCTGACCTGTGGCATTGGAAAGAAGACTCAAAGGGATACTATATGACTGAATTTAAAATCTTGGGGATCCAAAATCATAGAGATAAATCAGGTTCAATATCGAGCTCCTCAAAAGTAAGAAAAAGGTGTGTTTTAAAAAAAAATTGCATAGATTTTGTTTAAAAAATCAGTTTGAAGTGATTCCAAGGGAATATTGAAGAATCAGGTTCTATAATTCCTCCCAAAAATAATTCCATGCCCATTAAGCCCTCAGAAATCTCTACCATGACGCATGAAGAGGAATAAGTGCAACATGATATATCAAAATTACGAGACCAAGTGCAACAAATCGGAGCTAATATGGATGGTTTAAAGAATGGAATGGATGGTTTGAAGAATGGATTGGAAACTAATATGTATGAAATGCAAGCTAAGATTGATGGTATAGAAGAAAAATTAAAAGCAGACATGGAATTTTTGATGGAAGGTTTGACAAAGTTGCTACAAGAAATGATTCCTAATGGCGAAAATATAGTAGATGAAGCTCATGATGAGAAAAAAAAAAAAAAATTAATCATGATTTCATAGGCTCTAATGTTGGATTTAATGCCCACCATATTCCAAAGATAGATATGAGGAAGTTTTATGGCAAGGATTTGGTAACATGGATACTACAGATGGAGAAATATTTTGATCTCCATCATGTGAAAAACACGCAAAAGGCATGCATTGCAAATTTATATTTAGAACCCAATCAATTTGTATGGTATCGGTAGATTTTTTCTCGTAAACCATTTTTCACTTGGTCAATTTTTATGGAAGAAATGATAGCACATTATAAGAATACAAATAGCAACACCTTCTTTAGCCAATTAATAAATCTAAAACAAAAGGGTTCAATGGCATAGCACATTGAGGACTTCCAAAAATTGAATATCAAGGTAGCATATATTCGAGAGAAGCATAGGATTCATAAGGACTTTAAAGGATAACATCCAACATGAGTTTCGGCATTGGGAACCTAATTCAATGGAGAAGGCATTCAAGGTAGCAAGAAAAGTTGAAAGAAAAATTATGGGAATAAGGAATTCTACCAATCACAACTATAAAGATGGAAATGTTGTTGCTCCTAACCTTCCACAACCCACAAGGTTGGCATGACAACAATTGGAAGAAAAAAGAGCAAAAGTGATTTGTTATAGTTTTTACATAAAATACACTAAAGGACATAAGTGCGCTGATAATAAATTATTTTTCATAGATTTTGAATAGGAGGAAGAAAAGGAATAAGAAACATCAAAAGTGGAGGATACACACAAAGAACCACCCCCATATAAGGAAATAATGAATCCAACCATATCTTGTAATTCATTGGAAGGAATTACCACTCAAACTCTCAAGATAGAAGGATATATCAAGAAAAAAAATATAATAGTGTTGATTGATTCAGGTAGTACACATAATTTTATTAATTTTAAGATAAAAAAGGAAGTGAATTTCTCCCTATATCCAGCACCAGAATGTCAAGTGATGGTTGTAAATTGAGGAACTATAAATTTCTCTGGAAAGTGCCATAATATCAAGCTAACCATGGGGAAACATGTATTGATTATTCCAATTCTTTCTATTCCAATGGGTGGTTTTGACATTGTACTAGGACTCCAATGATTACAATATTTGGGGTCTATAGCTTTTGATTTTCAAGAAATTTTCTTGAAATTTTTTTGGGAAGGAAAGGAAGTTGAATTACTGTGTATCGCAGGGAAACTGGGAAAGATAATCAGCTCTAATTTAATTACAAATATTATGAATAAATAACAATGAGGCATAATTTCACAATCATTTTCACTACAGGTTCAAACATCGAAATCCTCTATTTCTCCAAATCTCCAAAAAGTCTTGGAAAATCATTCCAAGGTGTTTGAGACTCCCAAAGGCCTCCCACCTATTCATGATTATGATCATGTTATTCATTTGATTCCAGGAATTTTTCCTCCTAACATCAGGCCTTACATATATCCCTTTGCAAAAAAGAGCGAAATTGAACGTATGATTACAAAAATGCTAGAAGCTCGTATAATTCGACCTATTCAAAGTTCTTTCTCCGCTCTAGTAGTATTGGTGCACAAGAAGGATGGATCATGGTTCATGTGTATAGATTATAGGGAGCTCAAAAATCTCACTATTAAAGATAAATTTCCCATTCCTCTCATTAATGAATTACATGGATCAATTTACTTCACCAAGTTCGATCTATGTTCAAGTTATCATAAAAATAGAATGAAGACTGAAGACATTATGAAAATAGCATTTAGAAATCATGAGGGTCATTGTGAATTTTTGGTCATGCCTTTTGGCCTTACCAATGCCCCTTCTACATTTCAAGTGTTGATGAATTTCATTTTCAAACCCTTCCTTAGAAAATTTGTGTTAGTTATTTTTTGTGATATACTAATCTACAGCAAGTCTTGGAAGGATCATGTTCAACATGTTGACATGGTGCTCAAACTATTGGATCAGAAACAGTTATATGCAAAACCTCCAAATTTTTCTTTGGAGTACAGGAGGCAGAATATCTTGGTCATATTGTATCTCATAGGGATGTTAAGGTAGACCCTAACAAAATTAAAGCTATTAAGGAATCGAATATCCCCACAACCCTAAAGCATATGCAAGGATTTCTCGATTCAACTGGGTATTATTGAAATTTTATAAGAGTTATGGGAGTATAGTAGCACCTCTAACAACATTATTGAAGAAAGATGCATTTTCTTGGACTCTATAAGCAACTAAGTCCTTTTAACCCCTTAAAGAGGTAATGTTCCAAGCACCGGTCTTAGCTACGCCAGACTTCACAAAAACCTTTATTGTGGAATGTGATGCCTTGAGAAATGGAATTGTTGTTGTTTTAATGCAAGAAGGAAGACCCATTTTATTTTAAAGTCATCCAATAAAAGGAAATTATTTACAGAAAATTATTTATGAGAAGGAAATTTTGGCAATACTAACGCACTAAATAAATGGCGACCATACCTAATGGGAAGGCACTTCAAGGTAAAAAAGGATCATGATAGCCTTAAATAATTTTTGGAACAAATACTATCTTCAAAATAGTAGCAAAAATGGGTCACAAAGATGTTGGGTTATGACTTTGAAATCATCTAAAAAAAAGGGAAGCTAAATATTTTTGCAGATGCACTCTTAATAAAGGATGAGGACGTGGAAGCATTGCTATTATCCAACCATATTAGATAACCGAAGCAAGGGAGTAGTGGAAGAATGATGAAGAAGTATGGACACTCATTCAAAATTTGCAGCAAGATCCTAGTATCCAGAAAAATGATTCATTATGGTATATAAATCACTTATATCTTTGTAATAATTCACAAATAAAACAAAATATTCTTTTAGAATTGCACACCTCTCCCTTAAGAGGACACTTAGAATTTTTTAAAAGTTACTACAGGGTCAAGATAGATTTTTTTTAGGATGACCTTAAATTTGATATTCAAAATTTTGTGGTGGAATGTTTGGTCTTACAACAAAATAAAGTTGAGACAATTAAGACCCTGGGTCTGCTAAAGCCTTTATCCATTCCAAGTCAACGTTGGGAGGAGGTTTCAATGGATTTTATCACGGTTTTACCCAAGTCCAAAGGAAAGAGTGTCATCATAGTGGTAATTGATAAACTTACTAAGTATGCACACTTTTGTGCATTATCTCGTCCATTTAAAGCCAGTATAGTTGCTACTGCATTTATGGAAACAATTCAAAAGCTACACAGAAACCCAAAGATTATTGTAAGCGACATAGATCCCATTTTCACTGGAAATTTTTTTATAGAATTATTTTCATGTCTGGGTACTCAACTAGCAAATAGCTCATCTTATCATCCTCAATCTGATGGGAAAATTGAGATCGTGAAAAAAAAAAATTGGATTGATATCTTCGTTGCTTTGTATCTAATAAACAAACATGATGGGTCAAGTGTTTACCTCTAGCTGAATGGTGGTATAACACTTCCTTCCACATTGCATCAAAAATGACCCCATTCATGGCACTTTATGGATATCATCCATCGTCCATCACATCATCTTTAAGATAAAATTCTAAGGTTCAAGTAGTGGAAGATCACATCGAGCATTAACAACAAGTTCTCAAACTCTTAATGGATAACCTAACTTTGGCGCAAAATCGAATGAAACAACATCTAGATCAACATCACAGTGAAATAACTTTTAATGTAGGTGATTGGGTATTTTTACGTATACAACCATACAAACAAATGTCCCTCAAGAAAGCTAAGAAGGATAATAAATTATCGCCAAATAGATATGGTCCTTATGAGGTGTTTCAAAAGATTAGTTCTATGGAATACAAATTGGAGCTTCTAGTGTATTCCCGAGTGCACCCATTATTCCATGTTTCATGCTTAAAGAAGGTTATAGGTGAAAATATCCCAGTTCAAACAATATTTCCAGAACTTGAAGAGGAAGGAAAAATCATATTGGAACATGAAGCAGTCACAGAAAAAATAACTCGACAGATACGAAATCGATCAATTTTAGAGTATCTCATCAATTGGAAGAACTTACCAGCTGAATATTACACATGGGAGGATGAGAATTTTCTACAGAAGAATCCATAACCACTCAAGCGTTGAAGAAAGCATTATTTTGAAGGAGAGGGGCATGTTAGGTCCCTATAATACTAGTGTATCACCTTATTTTTATTGTTAGTGTATCCCCCTTATTGTTATTCTTGTGCCCATGTTGTCCCCATAATGTTATTATTGTGCCCCATAGAATCCCACTATTGTTATTGATGTACCCTTACATTATTATTGTTATGTAGGCTCTGATTATACTGGTACCCCTTGGACTCCTATATATAGAGTGTAGGTTTTTTTCATTTGAATCATCTAAGAATTGTTCATCTATGTAATGTAAAAGAGGTTCCCCCCTTGAAGAGGATGATTTCTAAGTCGTTGTTCTGTATTTTCTTCTATTTTGTGATTTGGTTGCATAACAGTAACAAGGTATACACAAGGTTATAAGCCCACAATTTATAACCATAGAACCAAATTTTAACTTGGATAATGTCTCAACATGGTTGACCAAATATGACCTGTTTCAGACATTTTTTGCACATGATAATGTGGTGCGACCAACAAAGGAGAGATCATTTCCCTTCCTCATCAAAGTTCAAATCTTACTAAGGTTTGTTCAAAAATGAAAGTGGAGGGGAGTGCCTTTAAGCCCATCTAGGAACACATGTGAGGTGCATATAACTGATATAACTCAATGATTTATCACAGTGTGATCCAAGCTTGACTTGGAGAATGACCCAATACAAATCACCAATGAGATGGTGTAATGTTTAACAATTTGACTACATCAAAATAAAATAAAAATAAAATATTATTTCAAATTAAAATGATAAAAATAATTTAAAATTTATTTAAAAAAAAAAAAAAATTATTTAAATTTCAAATATTAATATATTATATATTATATAAAATATATTGTATATTATATAATATAATATATTCTATAATATATATTATATATTATATATCATAGCTCTACATGAAAATCCATTGTGTCGATTCCATTCGAATCCATGAGAGCACTAGAGAACGAGAGCACCAGAGCACTAGAGCATGGAAGCATTGATGGAGGTGTTCCACAACTGCGAATGAATACCTGAATATGTTAATCCCTCTAAATGTACTGCTACGGAAACAATAACATAGAATATTATTCTTATTCCTCTTCTTATTTTTGTTATGAAAGAAAATCTCCTTTAAAATGCCATTAATAATTAAACCCCTTCTCACGAACCATTTATTAGATCTGATGTTCAACAGAGGCTAAGTGAGGCATGGTACTAATATTTGAAGGAATAAATGCTCCCCAGGCTATGACAAAAATGAGGTACTATTTCAGTGCCATTATAGCTCTAATTATGTAAAAACAATCCAAAAAAAGGTGAAAAACCTTAGAAGTTGAAAATAATAAAATGAAAATTCCTTAAAACTAAACCCTAGATAAAAGGGGTTAAATTATGATGGATAAAACACAAAACCATCTTGCAATGCTGGTAAAAAGGAACCAAATTGTTCAATTCACCATCTTTCAACAAATTAAGCCGCATTTTCCAACTAACCTTGCGCAAGTTCAACATACCATAGGGATGAAAATATTTCATATATTAGCATACTCGTATCGCGCTCCCTTATTACCCCTTTTCTTGAGAAAATTGGCATTGAAATCCCTTTCAATTTGGGTCCCTGAGTAAAGGAGCTAAAACAATCTACTCCATGTAAATTTTCCTTTGATGTATGACCAGAACACACACAAAAATAGGACTTTGCTAATTTCTTCAAGAATCGGGTAAATACATAGATCTAGAATGAATTGTGAAATAAGTCTGTGTTGTTGTAAATATTGGTTAAACTTTGATATTACAGTTAGCATAAAAAATTATTACAAAACTGAAACTAAATTATAATAGAATCCTATTAGCATTTAGCAAACCCTTTCATGTATTAAGGTTTAGTAGTCCCTTTCACCTATTAGGGTTTAACAGTCCCTTTCACCTATCATGTTTTAATGGTACCTTTCATGTAATCCCTTCCTAATGATGTTGGTGGTGTTGCTTCCAGTTTTTCCCTCTCCCAACTTCTCATGTGCTTCGATCATTTTTTCGCAAGCTTCTCAGCTATTTTTTGCCAATTTCTGTAATATTCCTAATTAGCCCAAGCTAATAGGAATATTTAAATTTTGTTTTATTTTCCATTTATGAATAAATGACTAATAGAGGACATGTAAAACTCCTTAGATCAATTAATAAATCAATGCTCAATGTAAACAAAGCTATATCTGAGCCATTTACGTAAAATCCACTTGCATGTGAAACAGGATTGAGCTATTTGACTGGGTCAACAAGACCAAATCACAACACAGTCCAGGTGCATTGAACCTCTTAAATGATCAGTGCAATTCTAGAAGGAGGACCTCATGTGAAAGGGGTTAAGTGATTCAAGGTGGTTTAGGGTTTGGGAAAGCCCTCATCTTATAAAAGGAAGGAGAAGGTAGCTAGAGAGGGTTGTTGAATGTATTATGATTTTGGAGTTCTCTAGGCTTTTTAGCAAGAGACTAGTGAGGATCTCCTATTTAGGGGTTCTCCATCCTTCCATTGAGTAGCTCTTGGAGGGTTTGTGCTTCTTTTCCACTATATGGCATATGTCCAAGCTCCATATCTCTTTGGCAGTGTAAATCTAGTGAGGGTTTCATTGTCTAAGTGAGTTGTAGCAAGTGGAATCTAGATCTACTCAGATCTAGATCATACTATCATCTCTTCTCAGTGAGTGAGTCTTTTATCCTCCTGGAAGAGTGTAGTATCAGCTTGAGCTTCAGTTTCAGATATTGGCATTAGGCCAAAGTGTATACTATCATAAACTGTGCACTTTCTCTCCCTCATCTGTGTAAATCTTGAAGAGCAGAGTTGCAAAGGTTTTGGAATTCTCCTGGAGGAGAGATCTCTAGGGAAAGGATCCTTCCTTTCACTGTGGTGATCCATGGATTGGCCAACCAATCCATGTACCCTTCAGATATGATTTAATTACTGATGTATTTACTACAAAATTTCTGAATACTGCTACAGAACTGTGACTTAGATCTCATATCTACTCACTGTTGTTGATCATTTGTTGAGATCCCCAAGGGGAGTGTATTATAAAGTCCTTTTTGTATACAGATCTGTAATAGATCTACCATTTTGTATGAATATTTGTTCTAGATCTGGAATTTAATAAAAAAGAGCTTCAGCCTCCTAAAATTTACGCTGAGAAGCTTTCCTGGTTCAATATACTGTTGCAGCACCTATTTGAGGCTTGTATTCAATTTAAATGCATGTATTTCTCTTGTATATTTCTTAGGCCATAGCATAGAATTGATTTAATTTTTCTCATACTCTATTATAACTTTCACCTTCAGAAATTACGATATCCATGCTTCAGCAAAATTCTACATACTTCAAATCATGGGGAATCAGGGTTTTTAAGCCTAGTCGGGATTGGAGGAACTGTTTAATATAGATAGGATCATTTGTTTGGGCTTAAATTTGGTATGGGATTCCTACGTGACCTAAGCTAAAATAACCTATAGCCATTTCCATTTTTTTTACGCTAATCACTAAATACACTCATTTTAGGGCATAAATCACCGTTTTTCCCCATCCTTTATCAGTAGAATTAATCTTCTTCTTGCTATTGTACATAAAAAAAAATTTGAGGTGTTTCTAAACACATCTTAGGGTTATTAGCTCGCTACTACTCCAGTATTGTGTTTTTATACTGCTACGACCCTTCATTGGGTAATTTTATGAAGGCAACTAGGTGTGGGAGATCTGTTTAACCCACCTAGAGTGATTTATTTTGAGCCTCCTCTTGGATTTCGGTCTTATATACTCTGATATAAGGGATCCAAGGGCTTTTATTGGCTGGTCAAGTACAAATTCCTAAAAAATTCATTTTTCAGGCCTGTTTTGCTGATCAGTCCAGATCCTGGATATTACAGTGGTATCAGAGCATGATCTTTAGCTCAGCCTGTGAGATCAAACTATCAGAAGAATCAAGAGAAGAAGCAGAGATCAGGATGGCCAGAATTACGGAAGAAGATATCTCCTTACTTCTCTTTCAAACTATGAAAGGCATCGAAGAAGATCTTGAACAGATGGAGAAAGAAAGATGCAAGGAAACTCCTAGAGGGTTTCAAAGAGAAGAAAGATGCAGTGAGCTCCAGAAATTAGAGATTAGAAAGCTAGATAATATGAGCTTTGCCTCATCATATTTCAGATCCACGAAGGACCTCCCCAAGGAGGATGAGCCGATAGAAGAGGAAGGCCCCTGCACTTCCTATTCTCATCAAGGAGACAAAGAAAGAAGCAGGAGAAAGACTCCATCTTTTGGAGGAAAGAAGGAGGAGAGGCTCTCAAAGCTTCTTCCTAGATCTGAAAAGAACATCAATGAAGATCTCAAGAATATCAGGAGGGAGATGTATATAGAATCTCCAAATAAGTTTGAAGATGCATCAAACTCTAGATTTTCACACAGTGAGTGTGAGCATGCAGCCACACACTGTGATGTACAGCGCAATCAGAAGCTTAGATCTTGCATGAGGAAGATGGGAGAGAAAGAAGAAATGACTAGGAGGAAAACTCTTACTGATTTCTTGAGAGAAGAAGAGTCTCAAGCACTGAAACTCAGAAATTAGTTCTATTTTTCATAGTATTGCAAGGCCAAGGTGAAGAGAAGAAAGCAGAGTGATAGATTTACTCTATCTACCTTTGAAGGATCACCTAAAAGATCAGCCAAATAATGGGTGGAAGAGCTAGACACCTTCCTGCAGCTGCACCAAGTCCCTGAAGAAGAAGCCATCAGAGTTGCAGCACTTCACTTGAAGGGTAAGGCCTATGCTTGGTGGAAATTTGAGTTCCTTCCTTTTAGAAATGTAAATACTTCATCTTACATAAGTTTCAATAAGGCATTACGGTGAAAAATTTTGATAAGAGAGTTCATGGGACACCTATGGTGAAGTTAAATGAGAAGAATCAAATAAAAGCCCTACATAAAAATTCAAATCCATTTCAGAGGCCCATGGAAGAGGCTGAAAACCTGCATCATGCCTTGTTAGAGGCAATAGTTCACTCCCACACCTTTGAACAAAAGAACAGAGAGATCTCTTCTTCAAAGTGGATCCTATCATTGGGAGGTTGCCCAACTTTGTTGCAGAGATAAAGGGCAACAGCGCTGTCAAATCTAGACTTGATCTAGCACCTCAAGAAGAGGAAGGAGGAGATTTTTCTCCAACAAGAGGGATTCTTGTGGCATGGCAAAAAAATCCCCAAGATCTCATGTATGGAGATCAAGTCACATTTCATGATCTACATGTGCCATCAATGAGAAGGTGTAGAACCATGGAGACACAAGGAGGAGATAGCAAAGAGAAACAACCTCATTCCTATCCATTGTAGAAGGTTGATGCACCTAAGAAGGTGATTGGATTGTGCAATGGAAGCATGGAAAGTTTTTCCATTCATATATTCAGTTATCTCTTGTTTAGGATGTCTCATTGCGTGGAGACATTGCACCAAGGATTCCACTGGATTAGCAAAGGAGGATGAGTGCTTCACATGTTGAGGCACCAATCATTGATTTCAGAAGAGTGGAGACTTTGGAAGGTCTTGATACAGCGCTCAGAGTCTTGGGTAGACTCAAGGAGGAGGGAAGCATTCTCTCAACATCATCCACACCCACTCTCATTTCAGTTGCTGCGTTGTGGCAGGAGAAGCAAGGGAAGGACAGCAGCCTTCCCACTTACACATTTCGTATGGGAGCTGTCTATGCACATAACTCTTTGGAAGAGTTAATACAGACACCTCTCTTCTCTACGAGGATGGAAGGGGACTCATCTATGATTTGATCACTTTTCATGAGAAAAACTTATGGTAAGGGTATTGATTATTTTGATTTATCTAATGTATGTATGCATCCCTTAACTATATGTGTGCAGGATATTGCTCCAAGGAGGACCATTCTTTCTTTGAGGATGCATGGTCTACTTGAGGCCATGAGAATTGTCGATGACCACTCCCTAAGAGGACTTGGGGAGGAATTTTTTTTTGGGGGACATACTCACATTGCCTCATCCATCATTTACTTCCTCCAAACTTATGAGGAGATTGGGGCAGCAAGCAAGTGGTTGAGAGACCACACTTTTTTTTAGTCTCTGTTGCAGCGGAGATTCAATATACATTGGTTACACATGAGGGACCATTTTCCTTCACATTTTCTACATAGGGCATCTAGCATGATTCTCATTTTGGCTCCTTATGCTGCTATTGTTCCTATTCTTAAGAGGAGCATGTGTGGGAGAGAGACACATTGGTTGGATGTGTCCCTTGGGGGAGAGAATCCCCATATCTTTTGTAGTGCATGCTCTAAATGGAGCATGAGAGATGATATGGCTGCCACAATCACACATTTGTTTCTTTAGGATGCAAGCCATATGAGCTGTGATATGCCTCTCACTGATATTGGAGAGGAGTCTTTCTATGAATTACCGAACTAGGAGGTGATTCATTTCATTTGGATGATAGCATGGAGACCCCCAAAGAAGGAGGGGATATTTTGCAGCACTCACCTTGTCAATTGCTTGAGGGAAAGTAACACTTTTGGAGGGGAGGACTGTAAAATTCCTAATTAGCCCAAGCTAATAGGAATATTTAAATTTTTTTTTATTTTCCATTTATGAATAAATGACTAATGGAGGACATGTAAAACTCCTTAGATCAATGAATAAATCAATGCTCAATGTAAAAATATATATATCTGAGCCATTTACATAAAATCCACTTGCATGTGAAACAAGATTGAGCTATTTGACTGGGTCAACATGACCAAATCACAACACAGTCCAGGAGCATTGAGCCTCCTAAATGATCAGCGCGGGTCTAGAAGGAGGACCTCATGTGAAAGGGGTTAAGTGATTCAAGGTGGTTTAGGGTTTGGGCAAGCCCTCATCTTATAAAAGGAAGGATAAGGCAACTAGAGAGGGTTGTTGAATGTATTATGATTTTGGAGTTCTCTAGGCTTTTTAGCAAGAGACTAGTGAGGATCTCCTGTTTAGGGGTTCTCCATCCTTCCATTGAGTAGCTCTTGGAGGGTTTGTGCTTCTTTTCCACTATCTGGTATATGGCCAAGCTTCATCTCTCTTTGGCAGCATAAATCCAGTGAGGGTTTCATTGTCTAAGTGAGCTACAGCATGTGGAATCTAGATCTAGATCATACTATCATCTCTTCTCAGTGAGTTAGTCTTTTATCCTCCTGGAAGAGTGTAGTATCAGCTTGAGCTTCAATTTCAGATCTTGGCATCAGGCCAAATTGTATACTATCATCAACTACACAGTTTCTCCCCCTGATCTACATAAATCTTGAAGAGCACAGTTGCAGAGGTTTTGGAATTCTCCTGGAGGAGAGATCTCTAGGGAAAGGATCCTTCCTTTCACTATGTTGATCCATGAATTGGCCAACCAATCCATGTACCCTTAAGATCTTATTTACTTACTGATGTATTTACTGTAGAATTTCTGAATATTGTTGCAGAACTGTGACTTAGATCTCAGATCTACTCACTGTTGTTGATCATTGGCTGAGATCCCCAAGGGGAGTGTATTATAAAGTCCTTTTTGTATACATATCCGTAATATATCTACCATTTTGTATGAATATCTGTTCTAGATCTGGAATGTAATAAAAAATAGCTTCAACCTTATGAAATTTACACTGAGAAGCTTTCCTAGTTCAATATACTATTGCAGCACCTATTTGAGGCTTGTATTCATTGTAAATGCCTATATTTCTCTTGTATATTGCTTAGGCCATAGCATAGAATTGATTTCCTATTTCTCACACTCTATTATAACTTTCACCTTCAGAAATTATGCTATCCATGCTTCAGTAAAATTCTGCATACTTCAAGTCATGGGGAATCAGGGTTTTTAAGCCTAGTAGGGATTGGAGGAACTATTTAATATAGCTAGGATCATTTTTTTGGGCTGAAATTTTGTATGGGAGTCCTACGTGACCTAATATAAAATAAACTACAGCCATTTCCCTTTTTTTTACGCTGATTTCTGAATACACTCATTTTAGGGCATAAATCACCGCTTTTCCCCATCCTATATCAATAGAATTAATCTTCTTCTTTCTGTTGTATGTAAAAAAAATTATGAGGTGTTTATAAACACATATCAAGGTTATTAGCTCGTTTCTACTCCAGTATTGTGTTTTTATACTGTTGTAGCCCTTCATTGGGCAATTTTCTGAAGGGAACTAGGTGTGGGAGATCTGTTTAACCCACCTAGAGTGATTTATTTTGAGCCTCCTCTTGTATTTCGGTCTTAGATACTCTGATATAAGGAATCCAAGGGCTGTTCTTGGCTGGTCAAGTACACATTCCTGAAAAATACGTTTTTCAGGCCTGTTTTGCTGAGTAGTCCAGATCTGAGATATTACAATTTCCCACTAAATCTAGTGGGATTGGACTCACCTCGGACCATGTGCATATCATTTTTTAAAAATCTATTAGATAGGGCTTGGGTCAATATTCCTATGTTTATACATTTAAAGGTAAAAATATTTGTAGGCCTTAGGTATTGCCTTAGAAGAAGTGGTAAAATATTTTCATAGAGGAGGTTTACTCCTATCTAGAATAATTTTAATCATGAGGAAGTTTAGATAATTCAATTCATGCATAAATATCCATTATAAGCCTTAATGATAGGAATTTGGCCTTCCTACCCTAATCTTGAGTAATTTAGAACCTTCCACGCCTATAAATTTAATTTCCATATGGTTAGGAGAGCTATTGAAGGTCTCTATGATGTAAATAGGTCTTATTTATGATTTACCAACTCACTAGAAAATTTGGGATCAATTTCACTAAGTTTTAGAGCCTCAGAGAAACTTAGAATTTCTCATAATAATGTTATTTCTTTATTTTGGAGAACTAAAAATCATAAGAATACTTTCATTTACTCCAATGTAACCTATGATATTAAAGCTTTATTATGTAGCCTATGCTATCAACATTTTCTCCTATTTTCAATTCCTGTGTTTCTTCTCCAAGTCTTGAATCTAGTAAACCTCTCAATAGTTAAATTAGGCTTCAAGTTCCTAAGCCATGTCCTTCTTTGAATACCATATATCCATATATCTTCTTATCTCTCCATGCATTAGTAAAACTTTGTTATGACTTGGGCATAAGTGTGTATTTGTTGTAATCCCTCATGTTGGTTAATGGAAACTTAATTTTGATTATTGATGTACTTCATTTTGATTGTTGGTGTATTTCATTCTAGCTTTATTCATTGTGGTTTTTTACAAGATCTCATTAGCTTAGTTCATATTAGGTATTTATTTGTAACATAATATATTTCTACAGTGTTAATATCTGTTAGGTTTTGCTTGAGTAATCAATTTGAATTCTATTAATTTTATGGTATTAGAATACATATCTTGTGAATGAGTATTAGCATACATATATTGTGCTTTAGTATTGGATAATTAGTTTGGATGTCAACAACCTTGGTGACTTGGATCAAATGGTATAAACTCTCACTGAAAAGTGTGGTTATTTACAATATTGTTCTTTAAGGCTCATCATAAATGGAACAGGGCACTTTTCCCATCCTCTTCCTTCACACTATATGTTAAATATTTTCCTTTGTTAAAGATTCAATATTGTCCTTTATGCGAATTTTCATAGAGCACTTATGTAATTTATTGGCAGTTGTTGGAGCGGGGTCCCCTGAGGCATAATTTCCAATGTCTTTTGTATAATTTTGTGTGTGCGCGTTGTGAAAATTGATTCAAGGGGCTTTGTTGTGGGTCAAACTCCCCAATTCTGATGTAAATGGGCTTAAGGGTAAATTGTGGGCCTCAAACCATGGTTTGAGACCATAGTATCTGCGCATTAGGTGTATATACCAGATAGATCATGTCTAATCTAAGTAATCAATTTTATGTAATGAATTATTGATGTTCTAATAAGTTTATGCATATGTAAAGGTTGTTTGGTTTGGGTTGAAAGGCTCTTGCTAGCTGTGTGCACGGAGACCTAGTCCTGGTTGTGTGTGAACTCCGCTAGTTGTGTGCATGGAAGGGTTTTGTAAGGGAAGGTTGATGTATTGATTGACATATCTGAAGCTAATAGAAAGGACATTTTTTGGAAAGTTCACTATGTTATGCATCTGATTTTTTTACTGCTTATATTCTATTAAGATTGCATGATCTATCTTTCTTATTGGTTATTGCACAATCGATATCTGATATGGTTATGAATTCTTATTGATGGTTGATAGATATGTTAAGTATTTGCATCGTTTAATATCTGGATCTAGTTCTATTATGTTTATCTGCGCTATGGTGAACAACAATTATGTGTTATTATGTTAATGATTGTGCATTCTCTGTGATTCTGTTATATATTGTTGCATACATTTGCATAAGTTTGCATTTGGTTTTTTGTGTACCAATTCATTAATTTCTCCCTCAGGGTGCAGAAACTTGGTTCCAGCACCCCCCATTCTGCTTTGGGTGAGACTTTTGTCTGTGCAAGCAAATCACTGCCGAAAGGGCCAATAGTTGGAGGGTTTTTTGGTTTATCCATAAACTTTGAACATGGGTCAGGACCCCTCAAGCCAACAAATAGTTATCTTGTTGGGACTGGGATCATTTTGAGGGAGATTTGATGTTGTGGCATCAATCATGAAACAAATTACAAGATTGGTTGGATAGAAAAATCCTTGAATTTGCGCTCCAAGAGAATAGAAGTACTAATTTATCTGACAAATAGTGGGTACAGAAATATATTGATACAGAAGTGCATGAAATTTTATTTTTTTCCTTTGCGCACGAGCTACAGGACTGGTTGTCATGATTATTTGAATTCCATCACTGCATAAAAGATGACATAGTCACTGAGTGGACTCCTAAATTGATCCATCAAGTAGAGAAGTTTGACAATAAGATCACTCGTGTGGTAGATCATTGGATCGATCACCTCTTAGGAGGATTTGTGACTGAATTTTCCATTAACAAATTTGTGTCATATTCTAAAGCAGAAAGAAGGTTTTTTAAAGGACCTAGAGGTAACTTCCTGCGCTTGTTGAAATTGTTGCTAAAAATGTTATTGTGTGAACAGGGTTGTCTGTGTGAACATACTGCTTGAATGCATCAAAGAGGTCCAACTACGCGCAGTGGAAGAATTTACCGTGAAGACTCTAAAAAAATCAGTTATATCCCTTTGAAGCCTAGATTTGATAGTGAAATTGAACCAGAAACTCCTTGTTCAAGTGATTCTGAAGAAGAAATATTATCACAACAAAAACCCTTGAGTCTATTTCCCACTCCATCCACTCCATTTTTGAACTCACATCACAAATCACCTACTCGACCGTGCATTCCATATCCAGCACCACATCCACCTCCCCCTGAACTACATATGGTTGCATCAATGAAGTTACCTAATTTTAGAGGCACAGGAAATGAGGAAAATGATCACTTTTGTTTTGTGACTGAGGTTGTATGGAAAGCTCAAAAAGTTAACAATATTGATATTAGGAAAGCGTAGCTAGCTACTGCATTCCAAGATCATGCATTAGATTGGTACATTAGGTACGTGCAAGAAAACCCTAATTCTACCTTGGAAGAAATTAAAGAGGCCCTAAAAGAGCAGTTTAAGAAGCCTAAGTCATATGCGCAGTTGGTGACAGAAATGAATGATTTTCATCATGAACCTAATGAATCTATATGGGAGGTCGATCAAAGGTATAAGAGAACCATCAAAGATGGTGGATTTGTTATTTATGATACTCATCATAAGGAACAGTTCATTGCTATGTTGCTCCCACATTTGCACCAGCCATTAGGTCAGCAAAATATTTCCACACAAGCTGAGGTTGTGGAAATTGCAATGAAACTCGAGGCTACCCCAACACCTATTGCATTGGGAACTCAACAGATTCAGAATCAACTAGAAGCCCTGCATTTATAAATTCAAATTCTGCACAAAGACAAAGGCAAGGAGGTATGTGCAGAGGTGTGGTGTATAAGATGTAAGGATTTTGGGCACCATAAAGACCAGTGTCCTATATTCAACAATTATCTAAATTTTGGAGGTCTTATTCCATTGAAGAATCTTGTGTGGTGCACTATCTGTCAAATTGTTGGATTACATGACACGCACTCTTGCCTAAGAATTGGAAAATATCAGTCTGACTTGAAGCAATTATTTTTCAAAATATGTTCGTCATTAGGACATGATGAGCAACATTGTCACACTTTTGATATGATGTTGGATAAAGCAGAGATATATATAATGCAGGTTGAGCCTACATCACCACCATCCCCTTTTGGGCGCGGAGGATTCCAAGGCAGAGGAAGAGGTCGAGGAGGTGGATCAGTTGGTCGGGGAAGAGGACAAGTCATTTGCTATAACTGTGGAGATGTTGGCCATTATGCATGCGACTCTCTAAATCTAGCACGACGGTCTTGCAGGTACTGTAGACAATTTGATCGTGTCATAGAATATTTTCCTGTCTTGATTACTAAAATGCAGGAAAAGAAGACGCAGACCCCAACAAAAAATCTTCAAATGGTTCGCACAGAAACTCGTGAAGAATATCCTTGTGTGAATGTGTTTACTAGGAGCGGTGTAGCCACTAATGAAGATAAAGGATAGAAACCATCCACTGATGTATGGATCCGTAAAGCACCTGAAAACAAAGAAGGCTTTAATCTTCAGTGTGCAAAAGAGACCTTTATTGAACCACAGAAATAATTTACAGTAGGAAGTACATCAACATCTGAAAGAACATTGAAGGAAGCTAGAGGATATGAGGAGATTAAACCATTTCTACAAGCATGTATAAAGTTTTTGCGCAACAAGAAGGTTGTCAAAAATCTGCAGCCATTGATCGATAATTACGCAGAGAAAGAACAGCCCATGCTAGAACAATGACCAGTCAAAAAAATATACAAGAACAAGAATATAACGGGTAGGGAGATGTGTATGACTGCGCAGATTGGTGATTATGAAATGGACCAAGATATTTTAGATCTGGGTCAGATGCTAATTTTCTACTTAAGAAAACATGGCAGCGCATGGGAGAGCCAAAGCTGGAATGGTCTACTATTAAACTGCACATGGCCAATCAGCAGAAGATCATTCCTTTAAGGAGGTTTTCACAAGTTGTGGTCAATATAGAGGGTGTCAAGGTGATGGCAGACTTTGAAGTAATACAAATTGTAGATGATATTGATACCTATCTTGCACTGCTAGGACTGGATTGGGCCATTTACATGGATGGTGTTATTAATCTGAAGAGAAGGAGAATGGAATTTGAAAGAAATGGATTCAAGGTAATCATTCCTCTAGATCATAAAGAAGGCCAAAGGTATACTGAACCAATGTGCGATGAGGATGAGATCAAGAAAATCTATAATCTAACTTTGCGATAAGAAGAGTGGATTAATCTAACAGCATATTGGAATCTTAAATGGGAAAATTATAGTTCTTGTTATTCAGATTCTGATGAAGAACTAGAAAACTGGCAGAACTGAATGCATGAGGTGTATGTGTTGCACTGTAATCGTGTGACCCGATCTCTGTGTTGTATAACATTTTAGGTACGTGATTTACCACTCTATGATGGCTCTACTAATGTAAACATATTTATAGGAGAGCTGGAAAGGACTGTACCTGAAGGACAGAGAATCCATGCTTTGGATCTTGGCTTGCACGCTACTCCAGCAATATGGTGGGAAACTCATAAGGAGAATATGGGTAACTGGGAGGAATGTGTGTGCATGATGAGGTTGTGATTTGAATGTCTAGTAATTAAAATGGAAGACGTGTACTCTGAAAAAGAGGATCCGCGCATACATTTTACCAAATGGAATCAAGTATGGGGTGTAGAAGCGAGACCTAAATGGGTCCATATGTTTATTCACCCGTTGGGAAAGGTGCTTACTGAATGTTACTTGGATACAGAGCTGTGCATAGGAACTAGTGAATGGTCTACGTTTATAGAGAGTTTTATTCTTACATTTAGCTTCGAAAGTGGATTTGATACATTTGGTCAAGCTCTACATAATATTCAAGAAGTAATCTTTGATACAACCAATCCTGTAATTGAGTGCGCTCCACCAGCGTGGGATGCGCAGATGAAAGCCATTGTGAATTTCGGAAACTTGATAGTGGAAGAGAATGGTGAGGATCAAAGGAACATCATGATCCATGAATATGAGGGACAGTGTGCAGTGGCTGGGCCTTCAATCACCTCATTGGATGTAACAAAGCCTTTGAAGCTAAGACAGGTGAATATTGGATCTAAAGAATAGCCTAAGTTTCGAAAATATTGGAGACTACTAGGATGATGATACAGTAGGAAAGGTTTTTGAGTTGTTGACAGAATATCAAGATATGTTCCCTACCAAGTTTTCAGATTTGAAAGGAATCATTGGGGATCTTGGAGTGATGAATATAACATTGAATCTAGATGTGCGCCCAGTCAAAAAATGCACATATATGTTGAACGCAAGATATAAGAAAAAGGTAAAAGAAGAGTTAGATAAAATGGTAGCAGCAGGCATCATTGAAACTATGGAAGAATATGACTAGGTAAGTCCAATGGTTGTGCAAGATAAGAATACCAAGGGAGAAATCAGAATCTGTGTTGATTTGTGTAAATTGAATTATGCTTGTGTGCATGATCCATTCCCAACTCCATTCTCAGATGAAATTTTGGATAATGTTGGAGGTAAAGAAGCATATTCTTTTACAGATGGGTTTTCAAGGTATCATCAGATCCAGATTGCTCCAGAAGATAGAAGTAAAACAACTTTTTCTACTGAATGGGGATCCTTCCAATATACAGTTATGCCCTTCGGATTGAAGAATGCTCCTGCCATTTTATCGCGTGTGGTAGTTGTTGATTTTAAATAATTTATACGTAATTTTTTAGAGGTATATTTTCATGATTGGATTGTCTTTGGGTTTTTAAAGAAGTATGTGTCAAATCCGCGCTTAATGTTGGAAACTTGTCAGAAGTATCAGATCTCCTAGAATTTGAAGAAGTGTATTTTTTGTGTACCATTCGGGATATTTCTGGGACACATTGTCTACCAGTAGGGATTGATGGTGGATGTTGATAAGATTGTTTTCATAGTCAATTTGGAAGTACCTGAGAATATTAAGCAGTTGCACTCAATATTGGGTCATATTGGGTACTATAGAAATCTTATTTAGGGACATGCGTGATGAGCTCCATCATTAGACATATTTGGAGGGGTTAATGGTCACCCTTTTTCCTTCTTAGATCTCTTTTTCTTGCATTTTTATTGTTATTTGGTATTATGATTCTAGTATAGGTGTTGATTAAGGCTAACATACTTTGAGTGCCTAATATGAGGTTGAGTGCAGAAAATCATCAGTAATTGGCATTATTTTTTCATATTTTATCATAAAGAATTGAAGGAGACAGCAAGAAGAAATTATAGGAGGATTTTCCACCCTCCTTTACTCTCGAAGGCAGCCAAAGGATCCCCAAGGATTCTCTCCAAAAATTTGAATTCCAGAGGCAGCCAAGCAACTCAAAGACCAAAGTGCACTAAATCTATGTTTACTTGGATTCAAGTGGACTCAATCACTATTTTCAAGGGAGTTGTTGGTAGTTGCCCTGTAGAATAAATAGAGTAGAGCTAGAGCTAGGAAGGAGTGGATTCCATTCATAAATTTGTTGCAAGCTATTAATCTTTTTATTATTGTACTCAGTGGTTAAAATTTCATAAATGTAACGAGGCTATTCTCTTCCTGAAATGAGAATACAAACTTTATATTATTGATTTAGTTCTATAGAGCTAGGCTCGTGGGTTAGGGCCCAACCCATGTGCCTCAGCTTCTCTATTGTTTTCATTATTTTCTTTATCTCATTTAGCTAGTTTTATTTCTAATATTATCATTGTCGTTATAGTTTATTGTTGTAAAATTAATCTGCTTATCTGCGCTATAGAATAGTTGATGAACTCCATAAAACTATGAGGCAGCATTCCCCTCTCATCTCTGTTGATATAGCATGAGGATTGTAGACCTTCCTGCAGACCAGAAATTATTTCTATTTATGATTCGATGCTTCTCATATTAGAGTAGAGTGCAATAACAATTTCAGTCTTTCTTCCACTGTGTTATCACGCATTTTGATTGTTTTTCTGTGCATGAATCTGCAGGTTTGTTTACAGGAATCAATATTAAATTTCTAGATAATTTCACCCTCGCCTTCCCACTTCATTTTCCATCTTTTTTTTCATGGTTTGTTAAGAAACCAACTCCAAAAATAGAAGAAAAGAGAGATCAACGCCTTAGAAATTAGCCACTTCAAGGGGGATTCCTCCAATAAAATACATAAATGAACAATTCTTGGATGATACAAATGACAAAACCTCCTTCTATATATAGGAGTCCATGGGGTCACAATATAATCCTAGACAACCTAACAATAATAATTTAAGGGCAAAATAATAACAATATTGGGGTTACAAGGGTACAACAATAACAATAAGGGGGTTACACTAACAATAATAAGGGACTATACTAGTAATAGAGGGACCTAACATGCCCCTCTCCTTCAAAATGTGTTTTCCTCAATGGTTGAGTAGCTCTGGATGCTTCCGTATAAAATTCTCATCCTCCGATGTAGAATCTTCAGTGGGTAAGTTCTTCCACTTGATAAGATACTCTGAAATTGATCAATTTAGTAGATGTCGATTTCTTGTTTCTGTGACTGCTTCAGGTTCCAATATGATTTTTCCTTCCTCATCAAGTTCTCGCAATATTGTTTGAACTGGAATTTTGTCACCTATAACCTTCTTTAAGCATGAAACATGGAAAATTGGATGCACTCATGAAGAAGCAGGAAGCTCCAATTTTTATTCCATAGTACCAATATTTAGCAACACCTTGTAAGGACCATAGTACTTTGGCAATAATTTATTATCCTTCTTAGCTTTCTTGAGGGACATTTGTTTGTATGGTTGTAGCCGTAAAAATACCCAGTCTCCTACATTAAAACTTCTCTCGCTGCGATGTTGATCTGCCCGTTGTTTCATTCGACTTTGTGCCAAATTTAGGTTATCCTTTAATACTTGGAGAACTTCTTGTTGATGCTCAATGTGATCTTCCACTGCTTTAACCATATATTTTTCTCTTAAAGATGATGTGATGGACGGTGGATGATATCCATAAAGTGCCATAAATGGGGTCATTTTTTATGTAGTATGGAAGTAAGTGTTACACCACAATTTAGTGAGAGGTAACAACTTTACCCATTGTGTTTTCTTATTAGATACAAAAAAATGAAGATATCCTTCCAAAAAATTATTCACTATCTTAGTTTGACCATTGCATTGAGGATGATAAGATGATCTATGAGCTAGTTGACTACCCAAACAAGAAAATAATTCCGTCCAAAAATTTCCAGTAAAAATGGGATCTCTATCACTTCCAATAATCTTTGGGTTTCCATGTAGCTTTTGAATTGCTTCCATAAATGTAGTAGCAACTGTACTTTCTTTAAATGGATGAGATAATGTAGAAAAGTGTGCATACTTGGTAAGTGTATCAACTACCACCATGATGACACTCTTTCCTTCGGACTTAGGTAAACCTGTGATAAAATCCATTGAAATATCCTCCCAATGTTGACTTGGAATGGATAAAGGTTGTAGAAGACTCGGGGTCTTAATTGCCTCAACTTTATTTTGCTGGAAAAACAAACATTCTACCACAAACTTTTGAATATCAGATTTAAGGTCATCCCAAAAAAATTATTTCTTCACCCTGTGGTAATTTTTTTAAAATCCTGAGTGTCCTCATAAAGGAGAAGTGTGCAATTCCAAAATAATATTTTGTTTTAGTTTGGAATTATTACAAATATATAAGCGAACTTTTTACCATAAGGACTCATTTTTCCAACTAAATGTATCAGATGTATTGGGATCTTGCTGCAACTTTTCAATGAGTGTCCACACTTCTTCGTCCTTCTTCCATTCATCTTTTTCTTCGGTTATCCAATCTGGTTGGATAATAGAAATGGCACAAATAAATGCTTCCACCTATTCATACTTTCTTGAGAGTGCATTTGCAACAACATTTTGCTTCCCTTTTTTGTATATGATTTCAAATTTATAACCCAACATCTTTGTGACCCATTTTTTCTACTCTTCTGAAGATAGTCTTTGTTCCAAAAAAAAATTAAGATTATCATGATCAAGTTTTACCTTGAAGCCTCTTCCCATTAGGTAAGGTCGCCATTTATTTAGTGCATGTATTATTGCCAACATTTCCTTCTCATAAATAGATTTATGTAGATACTTTCCTTTAATTGGAAGACTTTCAAAAGAAATGGGTCTTCCTTCTTGCATTAAAACAACACCAATTTGATTTCCTGAGGCATCACATTCCATAATAAAGGTTTTTGTGAAGTCTGGCATAACGAAGACCGGTGCTAGGCACATTTCCTCTTTAAGATGTTCAAAGGCCTTAGTTGCTTTAGGAGTCCATGAAAATTCATCTTTCTTCCATAATGTTGTTAGAGGTGTTGCTATTCTCCCATAATTCTTAACAAACTTGCGATAATACCATGTTAACCCTAGAAATCCTCGCAACTACTTTATGGTTGTGGGGACTTTTCATTCCTTAATGGCTTTAATTTTGTTAGGGTCTAACTTAACACCCTCATGAGATACAATTTGACAGAGATATTCCACCTCTTGTACTCCAAAGAAACATTTGGATGTTTTTGTATATAATTGTTTCTCCTCCAATAGTTTGAGCACCCTGTCAACATGTTGAACATGATTCTTCCAAGACCTGTTGTAGATTAGTATATCATCAAAAAATACTAGCACAAATTTTCTAAATAAGGGTTTGAAAATGGAATTCATCAACCCTTGAAATTTATAAGGCGCATTGGTAAGGCCAAAAGGCATGACCAAAAATTCATAATGACCCTCATGAGTTCGAAATGTTGTTTTCGGAATATCTTCAGTCTTCATTCTAATTTGATGATATCCTGAACGAAGATCCAACTTGGTAAAATAAATTGCTCCATGTAATTCATCCAATAATTCATCAATCACAGGTATGGGAAATTTATCTTTAAGAGTGAGCTTATTGATCTCTCTATAATTCAGACACATGTGCCATGATCCATCCTTCTTGTGCACCAATACTAATGGAGCAGAGAAATAACTTTGACTAGGTTGAATTATACCAGCCTCTTACATTTATGCAATCAATATATGTTAAATTTCGCTCTTTTGGACATAAAGATATCTGTACGGCCTGATGTTTGGAGGAACACTTCCTGGAATCAAATGAATAGCATGATCACGATCAAGAATAGGTGGGAGTCCTTTGGGAGTTTCAAACACCTTGGAATGATTTTCTAAGACATTTTAGAGATCTAGAGAAATATTTGATTTTGATGTTGGAACTTCTAGTGAGCATAATTTTGCCATTACACCTCGTTGTGTTGGAAATATGATGTAATGTGTTGTCCTTGATGGAAACCTACTTGATGAAGTTGTCCTTGATGGAAACCTACTTGATGAGTTGCCTATGATAATCAACCTATGTGTTAAAGATGTAAGAATGATGTAGCTACAGATTAGTTCAGATGTGACAGAGAAAAGAATTCTAGTAAGTGCCAGAGAAATGATAAATATAATATGTCTCAATGTATACGCTACTTTTGTGAAGGAAACCGGTGTATGGATGCAATGTATACGCTACTTTTGTGAAGGCAACCCGCGTATACATTCAAGGTTAGCATATACGCAGTTTTTTTGAAGAGAAGTTGCGTATACACGCGGAAACGAAGGCTCCAAGTTGTTTATGCCTTTTGTGCTCTAAAATTATAATACCAATAGGCATTACCATGGTATTAGCCCACAATATTGAGCGTTGTATTGTCTATTTGATTCCATCCTAGAATACCATCAGCAGTTGAGTGGTTTTGACTCATGGTATTGGTAAAAGCTAAATCTATATAAGGAGAAGAAGATCATAGTGCTATGTGTGCATGTGTAAGGGTTGTTGATGAATAAATTTCTCTAAGGAATATCTACATGGATGAACTCTGTTCTTAATTGATAGATCTGAATCTATGATGCACCCATGGATATAATGATGGTTCAAGATCTCTAGATCTGATGATGATGAATCTCTAGAATGACCTACTGAAGGAATGTTGAAGAACTGGCACAAGTCTGATGAAGAAAATGAATAAATGTGGGTAAGTTTTATACATCTGGTATGTTCTGCAAAATTCATTTTTTATAGATCTATATGCTATTTGGTTTCAACAAAAGCACGTATATACCTGGGTTCGCTTCATGAAAAGCACGTATGGCAGTTAGGGTTTTCTGAAGAATAAAATACACAGAAGTATGCGTGGGTTGATGTGCAGGAAAGCGCGTATGTACACAGCTTCAGTGAAGCAAAGTAGCGTATGCTATTTGAATCAATGACTATTCAGGGTTGATTTTGTATCTTTATATCTATTCTGAAGTCTTGGTTATTTCCGAAGTTCTGGTCACAGTGTTTTCACTGTTCTAATTGAAGTGTTGGACAAAGTTTATGATTGTTGATAAAGGGTTGTGTTGAAGTTGTTTGATCCAGAATGAAAATTGATGAAACATGGTCTGCAGTGGGTCTGAGGGTTGAAGCCTTCAGTATGGAAGTAGAAGCTTCCTGCCAGTAGAAGCTGGTGTTATGTTCAGGGAGTTGAAGCTCCCTTCCAGGAGTGGCTGGTAAACGATATCAGGGGGTTGGAGCTCCCTTCCAATAGCAGCTGGTAAACGAGTGAAGGTTACAGCCTTCTGTAGGTAGAAGCCTGCGTATTGATATGAGTCTGCATCAGTACAATATTGTAAACAGTTTTCCATATAATAAATATTGAACACATAGACGAAAACAGCGGTGGTTTTCTCCTGAATTGGGTTTCCACCTTAAATACCGGTGTTCATATGTGATCCACTTATGTGATGTTTTATACTGTTCTTACTGCACATATTTCTTGTTTATCTAACCTGATGTATAACTGGTAAATCTGTTTTAAAGTTTGTTTATGAGATAATTTATAAACTAGAAATGTATATCAATATACGTGAGTTTCTTTCAACATATCCGTATGTATACGCGAGTTCAGTTCATAAAAGCCACATATGCAATTCTGCAAAAGAAAAAGTTAAAGTCAATATATAATCTCTAAATACTGATTCACCCCCCCCCCCCCCCTCTCAGTATTTTTCCCAACAATTGGTATCAGAGCAGGTCCTTCTGAAGAAGCTTAGCCGCTAGAAGGAAGATCAACCAAGATGAGCAATCAAGATGGGACAGCATCTATCAGGCCTCCACTCTTCAATGGTAACAATTTAATCTTCTGGAAAACAAGGAAAATATCCTATTTTCATTCTCTTGGAGCAGATGTATGGGCTATTGTTGAAGGAGGCTATCAATATCCAGCCTCAGTTCCAACAGATGCAACAGCAAGAAAGAGCTATGAAACAAATGCAAAGGAAATCAATGCACTATTGGGGAGTCTAAAGGAATCAGAATTTGTCAAGGTCATGCATTTGAATACAGCAAAGGAAATATGGGACAAAATCATTCTAAGCTATGAAGGTGATACAAAGGTAAAAAGTGCTAAACTCCAAACTCTTAGAATTCAATATGAAAATCTAAGGATGCATAATGAAGAGAGCATTGCCAGTTTATTTTTATGTCTAGATGATATTGTAAATTGTATGATAAATTTGGGTGAAACCATCACTGTTACTACTCTGGTTGAAAAAATTTTAAGATCTCTAACTTCAAAATTTGAGTCAAAAGTGTCTGCTATTGAAGAGAAGCGGGATCTTCAAATTCTTACTATTGTTCAAATTCATGGCATTCTAACTGCATGTGAAATGAGAAAAGGAGGATCATCTAAAGTCAAAGAAGTCGTCTTTAGAGCTTCTACAAAAGGAAAAGAAGTACAAGAAACAGAAGGATCAGGGTATGTTTCAGAAGAAGATGAGGTAAATTTTGTAAAGAAGCTCCAACTTGGCACTGGAAGGTTCAGAGGTAAGCTTCCTTTCAAATGTTTTTCTTGTGGAAGAGTTGGTCATTATGCTGCTAAGTGTCCTCATAAATAAACACATGAAAAAGGAAAGGAAGTAGCAAGAAGAAATAACAGTCGGTTTAACACTAGAAAAAATTATTATACTCATGAAGATAGTGATGGGTTATCAGATAGTGAGGAAGAATCTGATCAAGATCTTAGACTTCTCATGGCATTTGAAAAAGATTCTAGCGAAGAAAAGGATACCTTTATGGATGTTCTAGAAGACAATGATTTTCTTGAAGAAATCAATCAGCTCAAAATACGTTTGGAAGAGAACAAAATATCCATAGAAACTCTAAAAAAGGAGAGACACAATGAGAAATTAGAATGTGAAGTAGTAAGTCTAAGAAAAGAAATTGAGAAAGTAAAGACTTTGAATCTTAGATTTGCTAAGGGATCTAAAACCTTAGATGAAATTATCAAGGTACATCATTCTCCTCTTATGAAGACAGGTCTTGGATATGTCAGAGAATCTTCTTAGTCTTTAGCACCAAACTATCTAAAAGCAACTACAACCAGCCTACAGCATTCTGCCGCTCAACAAGGAAACAAAGAAACTTTACAGGTAAATCATGATCATCTCAATACAAATAACACTATCATGAATACCCTTCAAATAATTATCAACCAATAGGTAATCACAAATAGAAGGTTCCATGATCGGAGAAATTTCTTTTTCAATGGAAAGTGTTTCTCATGTCATAATTTTGGTCATAAAGCTGTTCAATGTGTTGCATACAAAACCCTCATGACTAGAGAAGCAAGAAAGAAAAGAATTGATACTGGAGTAAAGAAGAATACATATAACAACTTTTCTCCTCTTCAAAAAAATTCAGCCAAGAGAGCATATACCCTCAACTTCCAAAGTATGGAGAAAGAAGGAATTACAAGTTGAGAACTGTGGCATAGCTTTATTTGCAGAAGGAGAAGAAAATCAATGGTACATTGATAGTGGACGCTCAAAACACATGACACGTGATAGAAATAAACCTCTTGCAAACAATTCTCTAGAAAGATAAAATAATGTTACTTTTGGAAATGATACTCCTGTTGTTATTAAGGGAAAATATTATGTTTTATTAAGGGAAAAGGTGAAAGCTAACAATGTTATGTATGTGGATGGATTAAAGCATAACCAGTTAAGTGTAATTCAAATGTGTGATCAAGGAACTGAAGTTGTTTTCAACTCAAAATAATGTGTGGTACGTGATCTTGATACAGGAAAAACAATTATAAAAGGAAATAGAACACCAAGCAACTTGTATGTATTGAAAAGCTATAAAGAGCAATGTTACTTGGGTAAATATTTAAAAAATTGGTCATGGCATAGAAGATTGGGGCATTTGAGCTTCTCTCAAATCAACAAATCTAGCATACTCAAAGTTGTTCATGATCTTCCCAATATTACTCTGCCTGAGAGTACCATATGCAAATCTTGCCAATTCGGTAAGCAAACTAGAGTGCAATTTAATGCCAAATAAGTATCAGCAAGTAAGCCTCTTGAACTTATTCATACTGATATATGTGGACCTATGAGAAAAATGTCACCCCGTGGAGAACAATACTATATTCTGTTTATTGATGATTTCTCTAGAATTTGTTGGATTGGGTTGCTAAAACACAAAGATGAAGCATTCGAAAAATTTCAGATCTTCAAAGCACTGGTTGAAAATGAATTAGAACTAAAAATCAAGTGTCTTAGATCTGATCGAGGAGGTGAATATATATCATATGAATTCTTTGATTTCTGTGAACAACATGGCATAAAAGATAGTTTTCTGCAGCTGGTACCCCACAACAAAATGGCATAGCAGAAATAATGAATAGAACAGTTCAACAGATGGCTCGGGCTATGCTTGATGATTCAGGAACACCAGAAACATTTTGGGGAGAAGCAGCACATACTGCTATAAATATTCTTAACAAAGCACATGTTCGTGTAAACAGTGATAAAACTCCATATGAGCTCTGGTATGGTAATCTTCCCACTGTAAAGCATTTTAAATTTTTTGGAAGCAAATGTTTTATCAAGAACAATGATGAAAAACTTGGAAAGTTTGAACCTAGGGCAGATGAAGGAATATTTTTTGGTTACTCTTCTAGAATTAAAGCATATAAATGCTACAATAAAAGACTTCGGAAGATTGTTGAATGCATTAACGTCGTAATTGATGAATCTCTCTCAACTCCAAAAGGGGAAATACAAATAACAAATGAAGATGATGATGATGTATATCTTCCTGCATCAAATAGAGATAATATAGAAGGTGAACCCAATGAAGCAGCAGAAGGAAATCTATCTTAAAAGGCTCCATCCAGGTATGTTCAAAAGAATCATCGAGAATCTCAAATTTTGGGAGAAAAGGGATCAGGTGTCCAAACAAGAAGAACTCTTGTAGGGTCTACTAGCTATCTAGCATTTTTATCCGCCATTGAACCACAGAATGTCAATCAAGCTAGAAAATATGAATGTTGGATTCAAGCCATGAATTAAGAACTTGATCAAATTGAAAAGAATCATACCTAGGAACTAGTTCCAAGACCTCATGATAAAAATATTATTGGAACAAAATGGATATTCAAAAACAAGTTAAATGAAAATGGAGATGTTATTAGAAACAAGGCTAGACTTTTTTGTAAAGGGTATGCTCAACAAGAAGGTATACACTTTGAAGAAACATTTGCTCCTGTAGCTAGACTTGAAGCCATCAGAATGTTTCTTTCTTTTTCAAGCTTTCAACAAATCAAAGTTTATCAAATGGATGTTAAATCTGCTTTCCTCAATGGTGATCTAGAAGAAGAATTTTATATAGAACAACCAGAAGGATTCATTTTGGGAAATGATGAAAAAATTGTTTGTAAACTTAAAAAGGCTTTATATGGTCTCAAACAAGCTCCAAGGGCATGGTATTAGTGTCTTGACAAATATCTTCATCAACAAGGATTTTCAAAGGGTTCTGTTGATAGCAACTTATACACAAAAAATGAAAATGATAAACTATTGATTGTGGTTGTATATGTTGATGATATCATTTTTGGAAGTAATGAAGATTCCATGAGTCAGAAATTTGCTTCTATTATGCAACAAGAATTTTAAATGACTTTACTTGGGGAACAAACATTTTTTCTTCGCTTACAAGTGCAACAAGCAACCGATGGCATATATTTATCTCAACCAAAATACCTCAAGCAATTTTTGAAGAAGTATGGGATGGAAGACTGCAAACCTATAAGTACACCAATGATAACTGGGTGTAACCTCAGTTCTCATGATGATTCTCCCGCAGTGAATCAACCAGAATACAGATCCATGATTGGAAGTCTACTTTATCTAACTGAGACAAGACCAGACATTATGCATGCAGTTGGGATTGTTGGATGTTTCTAAGCTAATCCAAAAGAGTCTCACCTTCAGGCTGTCAAACGAATATTCAAATATCTACAAGGAACTCAAGACTTTGGACTATGGTATCTAAAGAATGTTGATCTCACTCTTCATGCTTACACAGATGAAGATTGGGCTAGAAATGTTGATGATCGGAAGAGCACTAATGGTGGTGCATTCTATATGGGGCCCAGATTAGTATCTTGGTTCAGCAAGAAGCAAAGCTCTATTGCCTTATCTACAGCAGAAGAAGAATATGTGGTTCTCACATCATGTTGCACACAACTTATTTGGATGATGCAGACCTTACAAGACATTCAAATCACATTTTCACCTCCCATATCCATTATGTGTGATAATACAAGTGCCATCAGTATCTCAAAGAATCTTGTTATGCATTCCAAGACCAAGCACATTCCTATCAAGTATCACTTCTTACGTGAACAGGTGCTTGAACAAAAGGTGAAAATTGAGTATGTTCCCTACAAAGAACAAGTTGTTGATATATTTACTAAACCTCTTCCCAGGGAAGCCTTCAAATATCTCAGACAAAAGCTGGGAGTTGTCTCTGCCACTCAGAAGATCAGATCTGCTTAAATTCATAAGATTAAATTAGATACGCGGATTTCATAAAGGATAGTCACGTATATACGCGAGTTTACGTAAAGAAATCCGCGTATGGGTTTTTGCTAGCATAATTTTCTGGGTCAGCATTTTCAGAACAGTTGCGGTGCTGTTGGGTATCTCTGGATGCACAAGCTAAGGGGGAGCACTTGTCCTGTGGGAAAGGATGCATTGTTGGCATTTTAAGTGTTTGCTGTGGTCTGATCTCATAATTGAGATTCATTGGTCTTGTTTATAAAAATTCATTTGATGAAAAGGTCATGTTGATACCTATGCTATAAAATTGTTATATTCAGTCATGTAAGGACTTGGTCAAATTTGTAAACCCACTTGGTTGGGTAGTTCAGTCAATATGTAATTCCACTTGGTTGGTTCATTGATATAAGTATGAGTCCTTGGTGATCGGAATGGTCATACTTGGTTGAGTTATAGAGTCATGTACTTCATTGAAAAATCTGTCTAAAGATTCAGCATGAACTCAAGGGGAGAATGGTAAATTTAGTGCACTTCAGATCTACAGAGCTCATCTCTCTACAAGGGAACAGAAACCTTTTTTTGGTTTTGATCCATCCTTTGCCCTTGATTTCAAAGGGGGAGAGTATCATTTTGTTTGATTAATGGTTATGATTAATGTATCTATCTGTTGTGGTGATCAAACACCATCGTGGTTGCCATCAATTCCAAAGGGGGAGATTGTTGGCAATATGATGTAATGTGTTGTCCTTGATGGCAACCTACTTGATGAAGTTGTCCTTGATGGAAACCTACTTGATGAGTTGCCTATGATAAGAAACCTATGTGTTAAAGATGTAAGAATGATTTAGCTACAGATTAGTTTAGATGTGACAGAGAAAAATTCCAGTAAGTGCCAGAGAAATGATAAATATAATATGTCTCAATGTATACGCTACTTTTGTGAAGGCAACCCGCGTATGGATGCAATGTATACGCTACTTTTGTGAAGGCAACCCGCGTATACATTTAGGGTTAGCATATACGTATTTTTTATGAAGAGAAGTTGCGTATACACGCGGAAACGAAGGCTCCAAGTTGCGTATGCCTTTTATGCTCTAAAATTATAATACCAAGAGGCATTACCATGGTATTAGCCCACAATATTGAGCGTTGTATTGTCTATTTGATTCCATCCTAGAATACCATTAGCAGTTGAGTTGTTTTGACTCATGGTATTGGTAAAAGCTAAATCTATATAAGGAGAAGAAGATCATAGTGCTATGTGTGCATGTGTAAGGGTTGTTGATGAATAAATTTCTCTAAGGAATATCTACATGGATGAACTCTATTCTTAATTGATAGACCTGAATCTATGATGCACCCATGGATATAATGATGGTTCAAGATCTCTAGATCTGATGATGATGAATCTCTAGAATGACCTACTGAAGGAATGATGAAGAACTGGCGCAAGTCTGCTGAAGAAAATGAATAAATGTGGGTAAGTTTTATACATCTGGTATGTTCTGCAAAATTCATTTTTTACAGATCTATATGCTAGTTTGTTTCAACAAAAGCGCGCATATACGTGGGTTCGCTTCATGAAAAGCACGTATGGAAGTTAGGGTTTTCTGAAGAATAAAATACACAGAAGTATACGCGGGTTGATGTGCAGGAAAGCACGTATGTACGCAGCTTCAGTGAAGCAAAGTAGCGTATGCTATTTGAATCAATGACTGTTCAGGGTTGAGTTTGTATCTTCATATCTATTCTAAAGTCTTGGTTATTTCTGAAGTTCTGGTCACAGTGTTTTCATTGTTCTAATTGAAGTGTTGGGAAAAGTTTATGATTGTTGATAAAGGGTTGTGTTGAAGTTGTTTGATCCAGTATGGAAATTGATGAAACTTGGTCTGCAGTGGGTCTGAGGGTTGAAGCCTTCAGTATGGAAGTAGAAGCTTCCTGCCAGTAGAAGCTGGTGTTATGTTCAGGGGGTTGAAGCTCCCTTCCAGGAGTGGCTGGTAAACGAGATCAGGGGGTTGGAGCTCCCTTCCAATAGCAGCTAGTAAACGAGTGAAGGTTGCAGCCTTCTGTGGGTAGAAGCCTACGTACTGATATGAGTCTGCATCAGTACAATATTGTAAACAGTTTTCCATATAATAAATATTGAAGACATAGACGACAACAGTGGTGGTTTTCACTTGAATTGGGTTTCCACCTTAAATACTGGTGTTCATTTGTGTTCCACTTGTGTGATGTTTTATACTATTGTTACTGCACATATTTCCTGTTTATCTAACCTGATGTATAACTGGTAAATCTGTTTTAAAGTTTGTTTCTGAGATACTTTATAAACTAGAAATGTATATCAGTATACGTGAGTTTCTTTCAACATATCTGCATGTATACGCGAGTTCAATTCATAAAAGCCGCGTATGAAATTCTGCAAAATAAAAAGTTAAAGTCAATATATAATCTCTAAATACTGATTCACCCCCCCCCCCAGTATTTTTCCCAACAATTGGTATCAGAGCAGGTCCTTATGAAGAAGCTTAGCCGCTAGAAGGAAGATCAGCCAAGATGATCAATCAAGATGGGACAGCATCTATCAGGCCTCCACTCTTCAATGGTAACAATTTAATCTTCTGGAAAACACGGAAAATATCCTATCTTCAGTCTCTTGGAGCAGATGTATGGGCTATTGTTGAAGGAGGTTATCAATATCTAGCCTCAGTTCCAACAGATGCAACGGCAAGAAAGAGCTATGAAACAAATGCAAAGGCAATCAATGCACTATTGGGGAGTCTAACGGAATCAGAATTTGGCAAGGTCATGCATTTGAATACAGAAAAGGAAATATGGGACAAAATCATTCTAAGCTATGAAGGTGATACAAAGGTAAAAAGTGCTAAACTCCAAACTCTTAGAATTCAATATGAAAATCTAAGGATGCATAATGAAGAGAGCATTGCCAGTTTCTTTTTACGTCTAGAAGATATTGTAAATTGTATGAGAAATTTGGGTGAAACCATCACTGTTACTACACTGGTTGAAAAAATTTAAAGATCTCTAACTTCAAAATTTGAGTCAAAAGTGTCTGCTATTGAAGAGAAGCAGGATCTTCAAATTCTTACTATTGTTCAACTTCATGGCATTCTAACTGCATGTGAAATGAGAAAAGGAGGATCATCTGAAGTCAAAGAAGTCATCTTTAGAGCTTCTACAAAAGGAAAAGAAGTACAAGAAACAGAAGGATTAGGGTATGTTTCAGAAGAAGATGAGGTAAATTTTGTAAAGAAGCTCCAACTTGGCACTGGAAGGTTCAGAGATAAGATTCCTTTCAAATGTTTTGCTTGTGGAAGAGTTGGTCATTATGCTGCTAAGTGTCCTCATAAAGAAACACATGAAAAAGGAAAGGAAGTATCAAGAAGAAATAAGAATCGGTTTAGCACTAGAAAAATTTATTATACTCATGAAGATAGTGATGGGTTATCCGACAGTGAGGAAGAATCTGATCAAGATCTTAGAGTTCTCATGGCATTTGAAAAAGAGTCTAGGGAAGAAAAGGATACCTTTATGGATGCTCTAGAAGACAAATAATTTCTTGAAGAAATCAATCAGCTCAAAATACGTTTGGAAGAGAACAAAATATCCATAGAAACTCTAAAAAATCAGCTTGAAGAAAAGGAGAGACACAATGAGAAATTAGAATGTGAAGTAGTAAGTCTAAGAAAAGAAATTGAGAAAGTAAAGACTTTGAATCTTAGATTTTCTAAAGGATCTAAAACCTTAGATGAAATTATCAAGGTACAACATTCTCCTCTTATGAAGACAGGTCTTGGATATGTTGGAGAATCTTCTTAGTCTTTAGCACCAAACTATCTAAAACCAGCTACAGCCAGCCTACAGCATTCTGTCGCTCAACAAGGAAACAAAGAAACTTTACAAGTAAATCATGATCATCTAAATACAAATAAAACTATCATGAATACCCTTCAAATAAATATCAACCAACATGTAATCACAAATAGAAGGTTCCATGATCAGAGAAATTTATTTTTCAATGGACACTGTTTCTCATGTCATAATTTTGGTCATAAATCTATTCAATGTGTTGCATACAAAACCCTCATGACTAGAGAAGTAAGAAAGAAAAGAATTGATACTGGAGTAAAGAAGAATACAAATAACAACTTTTCTCCTCTTCAAAATTAAATTGAATGTGCATATTGCAATAACTTTGTTCATGAAGAATCTGAATGCAAGAGAAAATTTCAGCCAAAAGAGCATATACCCTCAACTTCCAAAGTATGGAGAAAGAAGGAATTACAAGTTGAGAACTGTGGCATAGCTTTATTTGCAGAAGGAGAAGAAAATAAATGGTACATTGATAGTGGACGCTCAAAACACATGACAGGTGACAGAAATAAACTTCTTGCAAACAATTCTCTAGAAAGAGAAAATAATGTTACTTTTGGAAATGATACTCCTATTGTTAATAAGGGAAAAGGTTTTGTTTTATTAAGGGAAAAGGTGAAAGCTAACAATGTTATGTATGTAGATGGATTAAAGCATAACCTGTTAAGTGTAAGTCAAATGTGTGATCAAGGAACTGAAGTTGTTTTCAGCTCAAAATAATGTGTGGTACGTGATCTTGATACAGGAAAAACAATTATAAAAGGAAATAGAACACCAAGCAACTCGTATGTATTGAAAAGCTTTAAAGAACAATGTTACTTGGGTAAATCTTCAGAAAATTGGTCATAGCATAGAATATTGGGGCATTTGAGCTTCTCTCAAATCAACAAATCTAGCGGACTCAAAGTTGTTCATGATCTTCCCAATATTACTCTTCCTGAGAGTACCATATGCAAATCTTGCCAATTCGGTAAGCAAACTAGAGTGCAATTTAATGCCAAATAAGGATCAGAAAGTAAGCCTCTTGAACTTATTCATACTGATATATGTGGACCTATGAGAAAAAGGTCACCCCGTGGAGAACAATACTATATTCTGTTTATTGATGATTTCTCTAGAATGTGTTGTATTGGGTTGCTAAAACACAAAGATGAAGCATTCGAAAAATTTCAGATCTTCAAAGCACTGGTTGAAAATGAATTAGAACTAAAAATCAATTGTCTTAGATCTGATCGAGGAGGTGAATATATATCAGATGAATTCTTTGATTTCTGTGACCAACATGGCATAAAAGATAGTTTTCTGTAGCTGGTACCCCACAACAAAATGGCGTAGCAGAAATAATGAATAGAACAGTTCAACAGATGGCTCGGGCTATGCTTGATGATTCATGAACACCAGACACATTTTGGGGAGAAGCAGCACATACTGCTATAAATATTCTTAACAAAGCACATGTTCGTGTAAACATTGATAAAACTCCATATGAGCTCTGGTATGGTAATTTTCCCACTGTAAAGCATTTTAAAGTTTTTGGAAGCAAATGTTTTATCAAGAAAAATGATGAAAAACTTGGAAATTTTGAACCTAGAGCAAATGAAGGAATATTTATTGGTTGCTCTTCTAGAAGTAAAGCATATAAATGCTACAATAAAAGACTTCGGAAGATTGTTGAATGCATTAACGTTGTAATTGATGAATCTCTCTCAACTCCAAAAGGGGAAATACAAATAACAAATGAAGATGATGATGATGTATATCTTCCTACATCAAATAGAGATAATATAGAAGGTGAACCCAATGAAGCAGTAGAAGGAGATCTATCTTAAAAGGCTCCATCCATGTATGTTCAAAAGAATCATCCAGAATCTCAAATTTTGGGAGAAAAGGGATCAGGTGTCCAAACAAGAAGAACTCTTGTAGGGTCTACTAGCTATCCAGCATTTTTATCCACCATTGAACCACAGAATGTCAATCACGCTAGAAAAGATGAATGTTGGATTCAAGCCATGAATGAAGAACTTGATCAAATTGAAAAGAATCATACCTGGGAACTAGTTCCAAGACCTCATGATAAAAATATTATTGGAACAAAATGGATATTCAAAAACAAGTTAAATGAAAATGGAGATGTTATTAGAAACAAGGCTAGAATTTTTTATAAAGGGTATGCTCAACAAGAAGGTATAGACTTTGAAGAAACATTTTCTCCTATAGCTAGACTTGAAGCCATCAGAATGTTTCTTGCTTTTTCAAGCTTTCAACATATCAAATTTTATCAAATGGATGTTAAATCTGCTTTCCTCAATGGTGATCTAGAAGAAGAAGTTTATATAGAACAACAAGAAGGATTCATTTTGGGCAATGATGAAAAAATTGTTTGTAAACTTAGAAAGGATTTATATGGTCTCAAACAAGCTCCAAGGGCATGGTATTATCGTCTTGACAAATATCTTCATCAACAAGGATTTTCAAAGGGTTCTGCTGATAGCAACTTATACATAAAAACTGAAAATGATAAACTATTGATTGTGGTTGTATATGTTGATGATATCATTTTTGGAAGTAATGAAGAGTCCATGAGTCAGAAATTTTCTTCTATTATGCAACAAGAATTTTAAATGTCTTTACTTGGGGAAAAAACATTTTTTCTTGGCTTACAAGTGCAACAAGCAACCGATGGCATATTTTTATCTCAAGAAAAATACCTCAAGCAATTTTTGAAGAAGTATGGGATGGAAGACTGCAAACCTATAAGTACACCAATGATAACTGGGTGTAACCTCAGTTCTCATGACGATTCTCCCACCGTGAATCAACCAAAATACAGATCCATGATTGGAAGTCTAATTTATCTAGCCGAGACAAGACCAGACATTATGCATGCAGTTGGGATTGTTGGACGTTTCTAAGCTAATCCAAAAGAGTCTCACCTTCAGGCTGTCAAACAAATATTCAAATATCTACAAGGAACTCAAGACTTTGGACTATGGTATCTAAATAATGTTGATCTCACTCTTCATGCTTACATAGATGAAGATTGGGCTGGAAATTTTGATGATCGGAAGAGCACTAGTGGTGGTGCATTCTATATGGGGCCCCGATTAGTATCTTGGTTCAGCAAGAAGCAAAGCTCTATTGCCTTATCTATAGCAGAAGCAGAATATGTGGCTGCCACATCATGTTGCACACAACTTATTTGGATGATGCAGATCTTACAAGACATTTAAATCACATGTTCACCTCCCATATCCATTATGTGTGATAATACAAGTGCCATCAATATCTCAAAGAATCCTGTTATGCATTCCAAGAGCAAGCACATTCCTATCAAGTATCAATTATTACGTGAACAGGTGCTTGAACAAAAGGTGAAGTTGGAGTATGTTCCCTCCAAAGAACAAATTGTTGATATATTTACTAAACCTCTTCCCAGGGAAGCCTTCGAATATCTCAGACAAAAGCTGGGAGTTGTCTTTGCCACTCAGAAGATCAGATCTGCTTAAATTCATAAGATTAAATTAGATACGTGGATTTCATAAAGGATAGTCACGTATATACGCGAGTTTATGTACAGAAAGCCGCGTATGGGTTTTTGCTGGCATAATTTTCTGGGTCAGCATTTTCAGAACAGTTGCGGTGCTGTTGGGTATCTCTGGATGCACAAGCTAAGGGGGAGCACTTGTCCTGTGGGAAAGGATGCATTTTTGGCATTCTAAGTGTTTACTATGGTCTGATCTCATAATTGAGATTCATTGGTCTTGTTTATAAAAATTCATTTGATGAAAAGGTCATGTTGAGACCTATGCTATAAAATTGTTATATTCAGTCATGTAAGGACTTGGTCAAATTTGTAAACCCACTTGGTTGGGTAGTTCAGTCAATATGTAATTCCACTTGGTTGGTTCATTGATATAAGTATGATTCCTTGGTGATCGGAATGGTCATACTTGGTTGAGTTATAAATTATGTACTTCATTGAAAAATATATCTAAAGATTCAGCATGAACTTGGGGGGAGAATGGTAAATTTAGTGCACTTCAGATCTACAGAGCTCATCTCTCTACAAGGGAACAGAAACCTTGTTTTGGTTTTGATCCATCCTTTGCCCTTGATGTCAAAGGGGGAGAGTATCATTGTGTTTGATTAATGGTTATGATTAATGCATCTATCTGTTGTGGTGATCAAACACCATCGTGGTTGCCATCAAGTCCAAAGGGGGAGATTGTTGGCAATATGATGCAATGTGTTGTCCTTGATGGCAACCTACTTGATGAAGTTGATGGCAACCTACTTGATGAAGTTGTCCTTGATGGAAACCTACTTGATGAGTTGCCTATGATAAGCAACCTATGTGTTAAAGATGTAAGAATGATGTAGCTACAGATTAGTTCAGATGTGACAGAGAAAATAATTCCAGTAAGTGCCAGAGAAATGATAAATATAATATGTCTCAATGTATACGCTACTTTTGTGAAGGCAACTCGCGTATGGATGCAATGTATACTCTACTTTTGTGAAGGCAACCCACGTATACATTCAGGGTTAGCATATACATAGTTTTTATGAAGAGAAGTTGCGTATACACGCGGAAACGAAGGCTCCAAGTTGCGTATGCCTTTTGCGCTCTAAAATTATAATACCAATAGGCATTACCATGGTATTAGCCCACAATATTGAGCGTTGTATTGTCTATTTGATTCCATCCTAGAATACCATCAGAATTTGAGTGTTTTTGACTCATGGTATTGGTAAAAGCTAATCTATATAAGGAGAAGAAGATCATAGTGCTATGTGTGCATGTGTAAGGGTTGTTGATGAATAAATTTCTCTAAGGAATATCTACATGGATGAACTCTATTCTTAATTGATAGACCTGAATCTATGATGCACCCATGGATATAATGATGGTTCAAGATCTCTAGATCTGATGATGATGAATCTCTAGAATGACCTACTGAAGGAATGATGAAGAACTGGCGCAAGTCTGCTGAAGAAAATGAATAAATGTGGGTAAGTTTTATAGATTTGGTATGTTCTACAAAATTCATTTTTTACAGATCTATATGCTAGTTGGTTTCAACAAAAGTGCGTATATACGTGGGTTCGCTTCATGAAAAGCACGTATGGAAGTTAGGGTTTTCTGAAGAATAAAATACACAGAAGTATACGCGGGTTGATGTGCAGGAAAGCGCGTATGTACACGGCTTCAGTGAAGCAAATTAGCGTATGCTATTTGAATCAATGACTATTCAGGGTTGAGTTTGTATCTTCATATCTATTCTGAAGTCTTGGTTATTTCTGAAGTTCTGGTCACAGTGTTTTCACTGTTCTAATTGAAGTGTTGGGCAAAGTTTATGATTGTTGATAAAGGGTTGTGTTGAAGTTGTTTGATCCAGTATGAAAATTGATGAAACGTGGTCTGCAGTGGGTCTGAGGGTTGAAGCCTTCAGTATGGAAGTAGAAGCTTCCTTCCAGTAGAAGCTGGTGTTATGTTCAGGGGGTTGAAGCTCCCTTCCAGGAGTGGCTGGTAAATGAGATCAGGGGGTTGGAGCTCCCTTCCAATAGGAGCTGGTAAACGAGTGAAGGTTGCAGCCTTCTGCAGGTAGAAGCCTGCATACTGATATGAGTCTGCATCAGTACAATATTGTAAACAGTTTTCCATATAATAAATATTGAATACATAGACGACAATAGCGGTGGTTTTCTCTTGAATTGGGTTTCCACCTTAAATACTGGTGTTCATGTGTGTTCCACTTGTGTGATGTTTTATACTGTTGTTACTGCACATATTTCTTGTTTATCTAACCTGATGCATAACTGGTAAATATGTTTTAAAGTTTGTTTCTGAGATACTTTATAAACTAGAAATTTATATTAGTATACGTGAGTTTCTTTCAACATATCTGCGTGTATATGCGAGTTTAGATCATAAAAGCCGCATATGCAATTCTGCAAAAGAAAAATTTGAAGTCAAGATATAAGCTCTAAATACTGATTCACCCCCCCCCCCCCTCTTAGTATTTTTCCCAACATGTTGTTCTTTATTCAGAAGCTTTGTCGTGGCATTAGAGCTTATTATCTTTCTCGGATTCCCTGTGATACACCATAATTCGACTTCCTTTCCGTCCAAAAAAAATTCAATAAAAGTTCATGAAAATTAAAAGCTACCATCCCCAAAGATTGTAACCATTGTACTCCTAGTACAACATCAGCACCTCCCATTGGAATGGAAAGAATTGAACTATTCAATACATATTCCCCCATGGTTAGCTTGATATTATGGCATTTTCTAGAGCAATTTATAGTTCCTCCATTTGCAACCATCACTTGACATTCTATTGTTGGGTATAGGAAACAATTCAATTCCTTGGCTACCTTACAATGAATAAAATTATGGGTACTACCCGAATCAATCAACACTATTACCTTTTTCTTCTCAATATGTCCTTCTATCTTGAGAGTTTGAGGAGTGGTAATTCCTGCCAATGCATTACACGATATGGTCAGACTCATTTATTCTTCTTATAGGGTTGGTTCTTGGTGTATATCCTCTTCTTTTGAAGTTTCTTGTTCATTTTCTTCCTCCTCTTCACAACCTATGTAAAATAATTTCTTCTCAGCACACTTAAGACCTTTAGTGTATTTTCTATCACAAATGTAGCAAATCCCTTATGCCATTTTTTCTTCCAATTGTTGTGGTGTTAACCTTGTAGGTTGTGGAAGTCTAGCAGTAGCAACACTTCCATATTTATAGATGTGAGTGGTAGGCTTCTTTGTTGCCGTAATTTTACATTCAATTTTTCTTGCCAATCTGAATGCCTTATCCAATGAATCAGGTTCCCAAATGTGAACTTCATGCTGGATGTTATCCTTTAAATACCATATGAAGACATCAATCCTGTGTTCCTCTGGAATATCAGTTAGCCTTATATTCATTTTTTGGAATTCCTTAATGTGCTCCACCACTGAACCTTTTTGTTTGAGATTTATCAATTGGGAAAAGAAGGTGTTGCTCTTTGTATCCTCATAATGTGCTATCATTTCCTCCGTAAAAATTGACCAAGTGAAAAAAAAAAATTACGAAAGAAAATCCATCGATACCACACAAATGTATTTTGTTCTAAATGTAAAGTTGCAATGTGTACCTTTTGGGTGTTTTTCACATTCTTGAGATCAAAATATTGCTCCATATATAGTATCCATGTCACAGGATCCTTGCCATCAAACTTCCTCATATCCATATTTGGAATATGGTGGTTCTTCCATCCAACATTAGAGTTTATGAAATCACGATTAACATTTATTTTGTTCTTATCATGGTTTCTTCTACTATCTTTTTCCATAAGGAAACATTTCTTATATCAACTTTTTCAAACCTTCCATGTCTTATTTTAGATCATTCTTCATGTTTTCCATGTTATCTTTCATTTTTTCTTCCATGTCATCCATCTTAGCTTCCATGCCATATTCCATGCCCTCCATCTTAGCTTACATGACCTTCTTCAAACCATCCATATTAGCTTACATGTCCTTCTTCAAACCATCCATCTTAGCTTCCACGCCTTTCTTCAAAACTTCCATTTCATTTTTTGTTTATCTTTGCGAGAGAAAATTTTGGTGCACTTGCTCTTGTAATTTTGATATGTCATGTTGCAATTCTTCATCTTCATGAGTCATAGTAGAGCCTTCTAAAGGCTTAATGGGTATTGAATTATTTTTAGGGGGGATTTTAGAACCCAAACCCAATTCTGATATCTATTGTACAATATGCCCTTGGAATAAATTCAAACTGATTTTTCACACAAGACTTATGCAATTCGAAGAAAAAGAATACACGCCTTTTTCTTTATTTTGAGGAGCTCGAGATTGAAACTAAATTATCTCTGTGATTTTCGATCTTCAATATCTAAAATTCAGCCCTATACTAGCCCTCTGAAGCTTCTTTCAAATGCCATGGGTCTGACCTAATTTGGATTCTTCAAGGCAATTTTTTTCCCAGTCTCCCACAATGACCTAATTATCGAATGGTTCAGTAGAGCAAACTTGTATGGTGTGTCACATGTCATTGTTTCCTCTTTCGGCTCTAAACCTTCGTAGGAAAATATTTATAGCGAAAATGTCACGATGACCTATTTAGGTTAAATTCGGGAGCCTGAAAAAACCCTAACTTCCACAGATCATATCTCCAAAAATATTGCGAACCAAGATCTAAAATTTTTACACAATGTTCCTCAGGATTTATGATTCTCTCTGTAAAAATTTCAACTTCCGAACCTTCGTATAAAAGAAATTATAGCGAAAATGCCACGATGACTTGTTTGGAGAAGCGAAACCCTAGAATCCAAGGGTCTGATACCAAATGTTAAGAAACCAGCTCCAAAAATAGAAGAAAAGAGAGATCAACGCCTTAGAAATCAGCCACTTCGAGAGGGAAACCTCCAATACATTACATAAATGAACAATTCTTGGATGATACAAATGAAAAACCCTCCTTCTATATATAGGAGTCCATGGGGTCTGTTAGGGTCCTATAAGTATAGGATTCATAATTTGGAATTTACTTATGATAGTGTTGTAAATATGTACATACGTTGCTTTCTGCAAGTTTTTTTCCCATATTATGTAAAAAAAAAAAAAAAAAATAGAAAAGCAAAAAGAGGGTAAAGTCCTAAAAGAAAAATCAAAGGACTTACAAAAAATAATATACCCCAAAAGAAAATAAATAAAACATGAAAGTGTGCAAGTCCAAATTCCACTAATTTTTACTTTGTTACTGATGATTATGGCAGAGTGTCAATAAATGCCATAATCCATGATGAGTTGAACTGCTTAATCTTGACTTGTCATGTTTCAATTTACAGGTTGTTGATAGTGAAAATCAGTCAGACAATTCAATCCTGACTAATTAGTAGATATGTAGAGAATAAAGAGGAGCTCATCAGTTTAATCTGAGCCCTCGAATGATATAAGGTAGATTTAAATAGTTTTTTATTGCTTTCAAAAGAATAAAATGTTCAAGGTTGCTAGCTCAAATGCACCTATAAAATGGAAGAAAAAATGTTAGATTTAAAAGTTGGGTAGGTAGAAAGAAGTGGGAGAATCATGTAAATATTTTTCACCATGACAAAATTACTAATTTCCCCTCCCTTATAGTTATTCTGCATTCTAAACTTCCAGTCAAAGAGGCTCAGAGCATTTCTCTGACTTCTGTTGGGACCAGACCCAAGGCTCAATGACTGTTAAGTTAAAAGTGTTGAATTCCTATAATAATCCCTAATTATCATCATTTACCCTACATTCATCCATTTGCACTTCAAGTTCATAAGTAAAGACCTTTTTACTTAATGAAAAGAAAATCCCCTTTTGATTAATTTTGTTCATTCATAAAAACATAAAAACCCTCCCAAAATATTATATTCTAGGTCAAAGTGGTCAAAATATAAATGATAAAGCTTTGCTTTTAGCATCATCACTTTACTTAGTTATATAAATATATTTTGGTGTTTTTCATTGTCCTTGGTCATATTAACTTATAACTTATTTATTAAATCCCTAAAAACAAACCTTGTCCTATTAATATAACTCCTTGTATTTAAATATTCCCAAAAACCCACTAATATAAGCTTTTTTGCCAAAGTTAATTACCCACATGTTTTAAATAAAAACCCCCAATTACACCCCCTTTGGCATAAAACTAACATTATATAAATATCCCACCCCCTATGGTTTATTAAACCATTCAATAGGTTTAAAAACTATATAACATAATGAAAAACGCGCAAAAATGTTTCTGTGGGCCTATCCTATGCCCTTTGAAATAGAAAAATATATTACCGCCCCTCAGTTTTATCTTAAGTCTTTTTAAATATAATAAAATATTCGAAATACTTGACCCATTGCAATATTCCCCACATCACCTTGTTTAACCAAAGTTTTAATCACCATGAAACTAAGGTTTATCACTTATTTCCCTGATATGTAAAGCCTCAAGCCTTACCTAAGTTAAACCCTTAGTTAAAACAGATCCCGCCTCACGTGCATCCCACTTATATAGTTAAAATTTTATATACTTAAACCTCGGTTATAAATTATTTTATAAAGGTTTTATTACATTTTAATCCCATCGCATATCAATAAAGCCACCCGGTCCCACCTTTGTTAAGCCGCAGCTTTCCAGAAATCTCAACCCTTCGCGATTGAGCCATAGATCTGACGGTGGACGATCATTTTCGCGTCCACAAACCAATCAACTGCCAAACACCCAAACGAGCGCAAAATGGGTAGTTTTTCTATTACCGCCTCCTATGATGTGTCGTTTTTTGATACGATCATGTTCATTTTGCTCAATACCATTTACTGCTCAAACAGAGCGCGAAACCCACCGATGGTTTTCTGCGTTCGCAAAAGGAAAAATCGCTCCCGTCACAGATTTGACCTGCATTTATTACAGTTTGTAAATATTTATATCAAAGGTTAAAGCTTTGTTATAAGGTTTATTGATGTTATTGTGCATTCCCTACTGTGAAAAGCCGCCCGACTATACAAAAAATTCCTTTGTGCAAATTATTGAACTTTACTCAGAGAAAAAACCTGATTTCAACCGTTGTTCCACTATTTGAAGACTATTTAAAGCTATTTTCTGCATCAGTGATTCAGACCAATCCACAGGAATCATCAAAGCTTCAGAAACCCTTCTCAAAGCATCAAGATACCTGCAAATCAGGTATTTTCCCGAATTTGGCCTGCAATTTCAAAATTTCGACCACCAATTGAACCAATTAAGATACAAAGAGTTAAATTGCCAATCCTAGTGTGTCAAAAACCTTGAAAAAAAAGAGGGCAAACCCTCGCAATTTTTTCCTAGAAATTGCCATTTGCAGAAAGTTTCAGTTTTAAGTCAAATTCTCAGTCAGATACCCTTAAAAGATAAATTCCATGGTTCAAAAGGTTTTTTAATCTACAGAAAACCTCAAAACCCCTTTTTACCGTCCTAGTCATTCAGAAAACCTGCGTTTTCTGTCTCAAACTATTTCCTGTGTCCTAAAAATTCCTAAATTAAGCACTGAATTTCCCACTGCTATCATATTTGCCTACAAAATTGCTCAATTACCCTCTGTTGAAGAAAAATTAACTATTGAAAACAATCTAGTGTGTCAAAAAACTTGAAAAAAGAGGGCAAACCCTCGCAATTTTTTCCCAGAAATTTCCATTTGCAGAAAGTTTCAGTTTTAAGTCAAATTCTCAGTCAAAGACCCTTGAAAGATAAATTCCATGATTCAAAAGGTTTTTTAATCTACAAAAAACCTATAAACCCCTTTTAACAGTTCCATTCATTCAGAAAACCTGCGTTTTCTATCTCAAACTATTTCTTGTGTCCTAAAAATTCCTAAATTGAGCACTAAATTACCCACTGCTATCATATTTGCCTACAAAATTTCTCAATTACCCTCTATTGAAGAAAAATTAACTATTTCAAACAGTATAATATTGCTTTAGTTATCCCAAAATGACAAAAAAACAAATCACACCTAATTCTGGAGTATCTAAACATGTTAAAACTGGAGGAGCCAAACCTCCCAAGTCTGAAGCAGAAAAGCCCCAAAATCTACTCCTGCTATCACTTCTAAGACCACTGTGACTATTAATCCTCTTCAACCACCAGTGTCTACTGAAGAATTCATCCCCTTGGTTGATGTAGATTACAAAATTGTAGACCCTCTAGTAGAATTCGATCTATTAGAAGTTCACAACTGGTGTCATGAAAAGTTCCTAGACAAAGAAGAAATGCCTCTCTGGGATAAAAATCTACCCAAGTATGTAATCCTATTAACACACCCTAGTCAAGACTTGATAAGACTGTGCCAGAAGTATTATTTCCCAGACCAAAGATCAATTGTGAATAATGACAGGGAAATCCTTTTTTCTATTACTGAAGAATCAATCAATGAAATGTTGCAGTTACAGTTTGACCCTAGGGCAGTCCCATTATCCATTGAAGAATTGACATAGTTATATTTGGTGTTAGATTTCCTTAAAAGATTCATGATTTTTCAGAACTTCATGCCTAGTCATGTAGACATCCCAAAGTTGAATCCTCCCTATTCCACTTCCAAATTTCCAGAGGATTCTAGGCATGTAATTTCTATGTTATCCTTCATATTGGGCTATTTCACTGATGAGTTTACTGATGAGTCTATCCTTTGGTTTTTGTCTACATTGTCTCCTGTTCAGCCTCCTGTTGTGATCTTTGATTTTTCTAGGTTTATTGTTGATTCCATACACCATCAATTGACAAAGTTACCCACTGAAGGGGTATTTAGGTATTCTTCCTATTTATTTCATTTGTTCTTATTCTCACAAGCAGATCACTTCCCAATAACATTGCAGAAAATGAATGTAGAGGGCCAGCCTCTATCAGTTTTCTTTTGGACATCATTGTTGAGAAAATAAGGAAGTGAATACAGTTACACATATTTCACAGATTTGTTTATCAGGCCAGCTATGAATTTGCTACAAAAATCAGAACAACCCAGAGTAAGTGAAGAGATGAAAAGGATATTACAACTGTCAGAAGAATGCAAAATGGGAGATTGGTACTTGTATGAGAAGCACACTGAATTAAGAATATTTGGAACCAATCTGCTTCCATATAAGTTACCTAAGTTTTTTACTATCAAAATTTTTTCTCTAGAGTATTTGAGACAGGTGTTGAATTTTGATGCTATCCATTTCATCGCTTCTAAAAATAAGACCCAGTTCAAACTAAAAAAAAAAATTGGTCCTTTCATAGTGAATAATAGGGATGTTGAGAAAGAAATAGAAAAAATATTATCAGAGCTGAAATTTCAAGTGAGTTTCCCTTGGAATTATGACCCCCAAGGTCTTTTGAACAGTATAAGGGTTAAAAATAAGTTGCCTCCTTTTATACATGAGCTGAAGCCTGATATTGAAAAGTTTGCCAATCAGATAGAATGGGAAGAAAATACATCGGTAGATTTAACTGCAAATATACATCCAGTAGGACAAAAGGATACCACTCTTGCTGTGGTAACTCCTAAATAGCCAGAGACTTCAAACAAAAGGAGCAGAGATGAGGGAGCCTACACAGCAGAAACTACTTCAGATACTAAGTTCAAAATCATCTACAACAAAAGGCTAATATTTGGCTCCATAGGCAAAGAAAAACTTATTGAGGTTGAAGATGAACCAGAGGTCAGTAATGATGAGGCCACTACAATAATTAAGGAGACTTTGACAGAGATTAAAAGAGAACAAGCAGCATCCAAAGGAAAGGAGACACAAATGATTGAGCAACAGGTGAATATGAAAACTTCTTCTTCTCAAACAGCAGAAGAAAAATATTTGGACATCAAGGAGAGATATAAGAAAATCAAACAAAGAAATGAGGAAATTAAAAGTGAGATTTATTCTCAATTTCTCAAGCAGAAGCCAGGAAATCAGGACAGATTTCTTAAAGCATTTGATTACTCTTCAAATAATATGATCATGTCCTATTTACAACCAACTACTTCAACCCCTAAAACAGTGGTTGATTACAAAAAGATGGAATTTGAAGTAGATACTGAAAAACTGCATGAATTGGATCAAATATAATTTCACAGACATAGCTCTGAGATGCTATATTCCACTGGGGTAACAAAGGCCATGAGTGTAACAAATTTGCAAAATACTATTATCAACCTGCAAGACCAGATGAAGCTTGAAAAAGGTTCCTTGTATGCAAAATATCTAAGGATCAAGGCTTTAGAAGATTTAATTTTACAAATAGGAGTTGATCCATCAAATGTACAAGTTGCTGAAGTATTAATAAAGAAGAAAAATGATGATATTGCTGCTTTGAGGAAACAGTTAAAACTTCCTCAAAGTGAGCATCCACAGAGCAAGGAGATACTTCAAGAACAAAAGGAAAAAGATGATATGATGCAGTTGATAATAAAACTAACTGCCCAAATCAAGGATATGGAAAGTCAATTGGATATACTGATGAAAGAAAAAGAAGCTTTGAAGGAAACTGATACTTCCACCATTCCTACAGTCATACCTATCATTACAGCTGTTATTCCTTCTACACTGGGAGAAAAGTTAGCACCAAAAGAGCCACTGGCAACTGCAGTGTCAGTGCAATCAGCTACTACCTCCCAAACAGAATCCTCAACATCACAGGTGCAGCAAACAAATGATGTAAAGCAGATTGTCAAAGCAATGGAATAAATGACATTGAAAACCAATGAAATTAATAGTTTGAAGAAAAATATTCAGAATATGGAGGTATCCAATAAAACAACATTGATTAATGCCAACAATTATGAACAAAAAGCTAAAATACTTGAAGAGTAAGTAAAAATCCTTCAGAAGGATTTGAGTTTCACTACACAAATTTCTTATATAAGAAATCACTTATGGACCAATATTATTGAGGCTATACATCTTCAATGGCCATTAATACAGATAATATATGAACAAAGAGACCTCCTTCTAGCAGCTCAAAGTGAAATACAAAGGACAGCAGAAGAATTAGCAGATAAACCAGCACAAGCATTAAAGCTAATTACCTTCTTAAACAGTAAGAACAGGACTGAGCTAGAAGAATTGAAGATACAAGACAGGACAGAGACTATATTGCAAATCAAGAAAGTTTTGACAAAGAAAAATCTAATGAACAACTTAAAAGAAAAATGTGATGCCATGAATTTTTCCATCACCAAGTTTTTAGCAAAGTATACTATGCTAAGACAAGATGGTATTCCAGACATCCATGTCTTCAATGATAAATTGATGGATCAAAAGGAATATGATAAAAATATAAGGGACCATGCCAAAGAACAGGTGAATAAGCAACTGCCACAGGGATCTCCAACTAGGAAATTTGTTCTCTAATACATTGAAGATATATTCTTCCTTCAGAATGAAATCAAACATTTATTTGTAATTAAGCCAAATTTTGCTAAATACACTGATGCAGATGAAAACTACAGAAATTTGAAAAGTATGAAGATACCAAGCGTTGAACAGTGGCAGCAGTTTACAGATTTGCTTTAGCTGCAAAGAAGCAAAATAGTAATAGAAAGTACAGGTGAAGCGGTCGGTTTGAGAAGGAAACAGATAATACAGTTATGTGATTTTAATTTTTTTACTGCTAAAAAGCCTCTTTTTATAGCAGTTAAAGGTCAAAGTATCATGGTTAAAGATTATCAGAGTGAAAGGGCAGAGTCAAAGTGTATCAGAAAGAAAAGCAACAGTCAGCAGATTTTGACTGCTGTAAATTCCTTTTTAATAGCAGTAACATGATTAAAAAAAATAGCGTGAAATAAACTCTAGGATGAAGTACAATGTCAAAGAGTATAAGTGGAAAGAGTATCAGTGAAGTTATCTTCCAAAATATATTTTCAAAATGCCAGCAAGCATGGACAGCTATTCAAAAAAACATTTTTTGCTAGATAAGATTAGTTCTATATTTTCCAGATAAGAGGACAGCTTGCTAAAGTTGTTAAGCAGCGTCCCTCTTAATGTGTAAAGATATTTTTATTTTCCTAGAGTTATTCCTATATCTCTCTAGGATATTTTTAATAAACATTTGTATAAATAATTCATTTTTTGAAGTGTTTAGTGTGGAATAAAATTGCTAAGAACATTATAGACATTTTTCTGCTACGTTGGACGCTCACATGTGTTGATTTCAAAGCAACAGTCTGGAAAATAACCAATTCGAATTCATAATTCAAGATTCATGTGATAATTTAAAGAGTAAAGTGCATCTATCTTGTCATTGTTTCCATTCTATGTTATATACAATTTCATATATGTTGTTCAATCTTAATGATTAATTAGGAAAATTATTTCAGGACTAGTGTAAGAACTCCCTGTCTTAACTACTTAATCATTTAAATTTTTTCTGTTGATTTCCAGATTTAGGAATTCTTAATTGCTCCTAGTCCAATTTGACCCCTGCCTCCTTCCTCTTTTTCTGGATCAAAGGATCCTTCATTTCCCTTTATCTCGAAGCAAGCCATCCCATCAAAAAAATCTATTCAAATTTTTGAGGGTTATCTACCTTGCCCTGAATACATTAGCATTCTTTTGGCCTTACCCTCTAGTTCTGCTTGCTAGACTTTGACTCCATAGCCCAATGGACTAGTAGATCCCTCTTAATTTGTCTTCAAATAATCTTATTTTCCACCAAACATTTCAAAACTAAAACCAATTGAACTATCATAACTAACCTAAAACATTAAGCAAAAACAAAGATAAATCATAAAGAGAGAGCCCTCTCTGAAATTTAGGAAGGCTATATCCTAAATTTCAAAAGTAGGTTTGTGGTTACCCCTAGTTTTCTTAAACTGAAAAAATCCAAAAGCCCACAATATTTAGAAATTACTAGGATGATAACATACTGGCAACCATACTAGGGACCTAACCAATCTCCATTTTAAAAATTAGTCTTAAAGGAAGATTTTTAATCTATCTTTTTACTTTAAGATTATTTTTAAAGGGTTGTGGGTATTCATAAATAGTCATTCTGGCTTCTAGGAAAACCTACTATAGCAGGTCTAACCCGGATCCTAAGCCTACAGTTATAGTAGATAACCCAGAACGGATTGGAAAAAACAAAAAGAAAAAACAAATTGTCAATTTAGAAACTGAAGCACCATTAAGAAAAACTAATTCTTTACCCAAAGAATTAGTGAGCTTATCTGATATTGATTTTGATTTCAAGTTTGAACAATCATTGTTTAAAGTTAAATTTGAAACTAATTTAAAAGATACTTTAATAGATCTTGTTTTTACTTCTTTCTTGAAAGAAAAACAGAATATTATTTCAGCAAAAAGAAAATCAGATAAATCTGAATCTCAAAGTCAAATAGAAAGGATTAATGTTACATTGATTAAAGACATTGATGAAGCTATTAAATTAGCCCATTTATTATCTCACATTAAGCCTCTAGTTTCTCAATTGCACACAACAATAATTCCAGTAGCAGATTCAACTTTGTATGTTGTCACTTCATTTTTAGATTCCACTACAAGTTCATCCACAGAAAAATTTACTCCTGAGTTTCCTTTGTAGCCTAGGATATTATTTCCCTCATTCACTCAATCCACTGCATCCACTAGTTTTATAAGCACTACATCTTTATTTCCAAATAGTTCCATATATATACCAACATCTTTTCCAAGCTCATCAAGCACAGCTTTTAGCTCATCAGCTACCATATCCAGCATTGCTCCTATCATTACCGTTATACCTCCTAGTTCAGCAAAACTTCAAGCCATGGCTGCTAGGTATGCTCCCCTTCTCTTACCTCAAAACCTCCATGATATGCCCCAAGATTATCAGAAAAACATACCACTATTTTATGGCCAATCACAATATACTACTCAATAACATGTTACAAGAATAACAGATTATTGTGAAATCTATGAAATAGATGAATCAAATGTTCAAATGAGGTTTTTTTTCTCAAAGTTTAACAGGAGAGGTTAAAAAATGGTTTAAAAATTTAGTTGCTGGTAGTATAGCCAATTTAGTTGCATTTCATAGAGCATTCTTAAACAAATGGGAAAATAAAAAGAACCCCCTGCAAATCTTATCTGAATTTGATGCTTTAAAAAGAGCTCCTAATGAGTCTGTTAAGGATTACTGCACTAGGTATAACAGTGTTTATAATACTATTCTTGTTGATCTTAAACCTATGCCCTATTCTGTACTTCTTAAATTTCTAGATGGATTTGATCCAGATATGGCTTACCAACTAAGAGAAAGTAATGTTAAAACATTAGAATAGATGCAATTAGATGTTGTTGGTGTAGAAATAAATATTCTAGTAAAAAAATCCAAACTTAGGAATGAAAGGAGAGTCACAATCAAAGAAGAAACATCAAACTCAGATGGTAAATTTGACTTTTTTGCTAAAAATTTAGAAAGGGTAGTTGAAAGATTAGAAAATATTGAGAGAAAATCACAATGGGATAACCAACCACAAATCAGAAATCCCAACTTTAGAAAAAACAATAATCCTGGAAAAGGTAAAGAAGCTTCTCCAGATCAAAACATTAGGCCCCCATTCCAAGAGAACTATGCTGAAAGTTCTCAAAATAATGATGAAGATGAGGATGACATCAATATAGTAATGGGGATAGATGAAGAAAACACTATTTTCCTCACTCAGGAGGATCAAGAACTTTTTGAGCTTCAACAACTCAAAGTAGAATCTAGTGAATCCTTTGATTTCAAATATGGTTATGACTTTGCTATTAACAAAATTCACAGTCAGTATAACCTTAGAAACAGAAAAAACAATGAAACTTCTACAAAAAAAAACTCTCAAAATTAAACTAAAAAGAATGTAGAAGCACCAAAAACAAATATTTTGCAAATTATCCCAAGGAAAAACAAGCAAAATTCCAATCCTCCCAGTCCCAAAAAATCACCAAGTCCAAAAATTGTTGATATCACTGAAGAAATTGCCTAATTCTCCAATAATGATCAAAAAGACAACACTACCAAAGCCCCTAATTCAGCAAAATTAGCAATTCTTGATCCTAAGAAGAATCTTGTTGATTCTAAATCAAAAAATCCCAAAATTTTCAACGCTAAAGCTTCTGCTGAAAGTTCAAGATCTGAAAAAACTTCTACTGCCCCTGAATCTGTCCTTGAAAAGAAAACTAAAGACAGCAAAAATCAAGAAACTCAGACTGAAAATAAAAGAACAACTCAAGATAAAAGTACAGCTACTGAAATGCTTGAAAAACCCACTCAGATAACTGTTACTAAAGATGAACTAATTTAGATTAGTAAGTCTCAATCATCATTTAATATTCAATCTGAAATAGCTAAGTTGAAAATACCAATTCCTTTAACAGAATTGGTAAAAAATGACTTATATAAATCAACAATTACTGAAACTTTGAATTTGAATGATGGTGAAGATTCTATTAATTTAAATGATGATCAGCCTGAATTAATTTTTGGCCCTGATGTAAATGGTAAGCATTCAGATGGATCAGTTCCTCCCTTCTATATTAGTCTTACTATTCACGATCAGATTTTACATAATGCAATGTTAGATTCAGGAGCTTCCCACAATTTAATGCCAAAATCTATTATGGAAACTCTAAATTTAGAAATAACAAGGCCATATAAAGATTTGTTCTCTTTTGATTCAAGCAAGGTTAAGTGCATTGGATTGATAAAAGACTTCTGTTTTAATCTGGTTCAATATCCTGGTAAAAGCATGGTTATGGATATTGTAGTAGCTGATATCCCACCAAAATATGGTATGCTTCTTTCTCGCTCATGGGGAGCTAAGTTGCAGGGATCTCTACAATTAGACATGAGATATGCCACCATAACAGTGTTTGGACAACCGAAGAAACTTTATAGAGAAACTTTAATGAAATACATGGTTAGCAGTGCTGAGAGATCAATCAATTACCCAATTTACTCAACACCAACTGATCTTGATTCTTTCATTTTATGTCATTTTGATAATAATGAAATCCAAACTGAATTAATTGACATAAATCCTAAACCAAACAATGATAATATTTTTCATGAAGCCCTTTGGCACTTAGAATTTGATGGCTTAGTGAAAAAGTCGGGAGCTGGAGTTGGAGTGTGGATCTCAAACATTGAGACCAGTCATTTGGAAGGACATGCCTTTAGAATCAACTTCAAATGCACCAACAACATGGCCGAGTATGAGGCACTTATCTTAGGCCTCCAAATCATCAGAAATTTAGGAGGTAAGAGAATTTTAATTATGGGATATTCATAATTAGTCATTAAATAAGTAAATGGAGATTATTCTATTCATAATCCTAGATTAGCCAGATATAGAGATGCAACAATTGATTTATGTGATGATTTACTAGAATGTAAGTTTTCTACTATTCCTAGAAATCAAAATTTGCAAGCACATTGCCTAGCAACTTTTGCTAGCACAAGTAACTTACCTTTTCAACCAACACATAGATATACTGTTGAAGTTAAATATAGACCCATTGTCCCTGATAATGTCAAATACTGGCAGATTTTCTCTGAAGATGAACAGATTTACTATTTTTTGAATAATGAGGATGAATTTCAAAATTGTATGATAGACACAGATTGTAATTTAGATTTAGAATGTAACATAGATTTAGATGTTAATTGTGAAATAAATAACATAGATGCACATAAACTTACCAAACCCACTGTATTTACTCAATCTCATATAGACAACTTAGAGAAGGTAGATATAGAGGAAATAATTGAAGATGAAATTGAGATGTTAGATTTAAAAGATAATTTTTTACCTAAGTGTTTAACTCCTTTGGAGGACTTGTTTGATTCCAATGATGTGTCCAAAAAGCCTAAAATGGAACTAGTCAAGTCTGACATTGAAGAATGTAACATTTGGACAGACACAAAACCAAAAATGATCAAATTGTCAAAAAATTTACCCCCTCAAGAAAAAGAAGAATACATTGAACTTTTAAAGGAATACCAAGATGTTTTTGAATGGAGTTATGAAGATTTAAAATCATATGATACAAACATAATTCAACATAAGATTCCTATAAAAGATAATCAAAAACCATTTAGACAAAAATTGAGGAGGATCAATCATGTCCTATTACCTTTGATTGAAAAAGAAGTTAAATGCATGTATGATGCCCAAATCATTGCACCAATCAGATATTCTAATTGGGTTTCTAACTTAGTACCTACAAGAAAGAAAACTGGTGAAATCAGATTATGTGTAGATTTCAGGAATCTTAATAAGGTGTCTTTAAAGGACAATTACCCTTTACCCAAAATGGGCCATATTTTACAAAGGGTAGTTGGTTCTTCTAGGATTTCTTTATTAGATGGTTTTTCAGGATATAACCAGATACTTGTTCAAAAAGAAGATCAACCTAAAACAGCTTTTACCACTCCATGGGGCACTTTCATGTATGTGAAAATGCCTTTTGGTTTGATGAATGCTGGAGCTACCTTTCAGAGGGCTATGGATATAGCCTTTGCTAACGAAATACATGAATTTTTGGTTATTTATTTAGATGATATTACTGTTTTTTCTAAGACAAATAATGATCATTCGGATCATCTGAGACAAGTTTTCATTAAGTGTAGAAAATTTGGTATATCATTAAATCCTAAGAAAACTCTTTTTGGACTAGAAGAAGGAAAACTACTTGCACACATAATTTCAAAGGAAAGTATTAGGATAGATCCAACAAGAATATAAGCCATACTGCAAATTCACCCACCTAGGAACATTAAAGAGTTGCAAGCATTTTTAGGTAAAATTAACTTTTTGAGAAGATTTATTTCTAATCTAGCAGAAATCATCAAAGAACTGAATAACATGTTAAAAAAGGACTCTTTTTTAAAATGGAGCGTTGAAGAAAAATAGTCATTCGAATCCATTAAGTATGCTTTAACAAAAACTCCAGTCCTAATCAGTCCAGACTTCAAGAAATATTTTATAATCTTTTCATTTGCCTCAGAACATACCATAGCTGCAGTTCTACTGCAGAAAAATGACCAAGGTTTTGAACAGCCTATAGAATTTTTCAGTAAAACCCTTAGAGATGCACCTTTGAGATATAACATAATGGAAAAACAAGATTTAGCTTTGGCTAAAGCCATAAAATATTTCTGAGTGTACATTCTTTACTCTCACATTATTGCCTATGTCCCTAATTCTGTAGTCAAAGATATTTTAACACAGGATGGGCCAGATGGAAGAAGAGGAAAGTGGATTTCCACTATCCTTGAATATGGCATAGAGATTAAACCAACCAAGCTCATAAAAGGACAAGGTTTAGCCAGAGTGATGGCTGAATCCAATTGTAATGCTTTGGATATAAATTTTATTGCCTAGATTAATGACCAAGAAGAGATGGCGACTCCATTGATCAGTGAAGCTTGTCTAGACTCACCATGGTACTCAAATATTATCTTTGTACTCATAAATTTACAAGCTCCTCCTAGATTAACTAGAACAAAAGCTAGATTCATCAAACTTAAAGCAATGAGATATTGTATTCTAGATAAAATGCTTTATTGGAAAGAACAAAGTGGGATATTACTAAATTGTTTACTAAAATCAGAAGCTGACAAAATTCTTGGAGAGTTTCATGCAGGTGATTGTGGAGGACACTTATACTGGAAAATTACAGCAGATAAGATTCTTAGAGCTGGTTTCTACTGGCCTGCCTTATTTGCTGATGTGAAAAAAATTGTTACTTCATGTCACAAATGTCAGATTTTTGAAGGAAAATGGAAGTTGTTACCTTTACCCCTGAAACCTATTTCTATTGAGATGCCTTTCCAAAAATGGGGTTTAGACTTCATTGGAGAAATTCACCCTCCATCCTTTGGCCAACAAAAATGGATATTGACTGCCACAGATTATTTCACCAAGTGGATTGAAGCCATTCATACCAGACAATCCACTGATTCAGTCATTATTTCTTTCATAGAAAACAACATTTTATCTAGATTTGGATGCCCACGGAAAACAATTACCAATAATGCAAATGCATTTAAATCTAAGAAAATGATTGCCTTTTGCCACAAGTATCATATTAGCCTAGGCCACTCTACTGCTTATTACCCTTAGGGTAATGGCCTAGCTGAATCTTCAAATAAAATTCTTGTGAGTATCATCAAAAAATTACTTGAAGAAAATAAGAAAACTTGGAATAAAAAGTTAGTCTATGCCTTATGGGCAGATAGACTTACTACCAAGAAGTCAATTGGAACATCTCCTTATCAGATTGTATATGGGATGGATGTAGTTTTCCCATCATCTTTAGGTGTTCCAGTGATGAAAATTATCCAAGAATCACAGGTAGAAATCAATGATATACAGAGAAGGATAAATCAAACTATTCATCTTCAACAGACAAGGGAAGAAGTATATGAAAAATATCAAGTCATTCAAGAGAAAATCGAGAAAATATTTGATAAAATAACTAAAGAAGATGATTTTTCCATAGGAAATAAAGTGTTAAAATGGGATTCCAGGAGAGAAGAAAAAGGAAAACATGGAAAGTTTGACTTTCTATGGAAAGGTCCTTATGTCATTTATGGGTACAGAGGTAACAATGCATTTTTTATCGGAAATTTGGATGGAACAGACATTCCAGAAGGACCAGTGAATGGTAGAATGCTCAAACATTACTATTCTTCTGAGTTAACTAATTCTTACTCCTAATTTCCTTTTATATCATTGTAAATATCCATTGCAGTTTGTAGATGGGATTGGATGTTTTCTTTCCAAAGTTGAAGCCCGGAGTGAAGGCCCTAAGCTTTGTAGAGAAAAATGTCATAAGTATGATTTTTTCAAAAATTAGAAGACATTTACAGGATCATCATGGTCAAAATGGAAGGCTACTGATCTTAGAGTTCTTGACATTTCACCAGGAAATGCCATCTCCATGTGAAGTCGTTGTTAGGGTCCTATAAGTATAGGATTCATAATTTGGAATTGACTTATGATAGTCTTGTAAATATGTACATACTTTGCTTTCCGCAAGTTTTTTTCCCATATTTTGTAAAAAAAAATTTAAAAAAAAAAAAAAAATAGAAAATCAAAAAGAGGGTAAAGTCCTAAAAGAACAATCAAAGGACTTACAAAAAATAATATACCCCAAAAGAAAAGAAATCAAACATGAAAGTGTGCAAGTCCAAATGCCAATACTTTTTACTTTGTTACTGATGATTATGGCAGAGTGTCAATAAATGCCATAATCCATGATGAGTTGAACTGCTTAATCTTGACTTGTCATGTTTCAATTTATAGGTTGTTGATAGTGAATAAAAATTAGTCAGACAGTTTAATCCTGACTAATTAGTAGATAGGTAGAGAATAAAGAGGAGCTCATCAGTTCAAATGCACCTGCAAAATGGAAGAAAAAATGTTAGATTTAAAAGTTGGGTAGGTAGAAAGAAGTGGGAGAATCATGTAAATATTTTTCACCATGGAAAAATTACTAATTTCCCCTCCCCTATAGTTATTCTGCATTCTAAACTTCCATTCAAAGAGGCTCAGAGCATTTCTCTGACTTCTGTTGGGACTGGACCCAAGACTCAATGACTGTTAAGTTAAAAGTGTTGAATTCCTATAATAATCCCTAATTATCATCATTTACCCTACATTCATCCAATTTCACTTCAAATTCATAAGTAAAGACCTTTTTAATTAATGAAAAGAAAATCCCCTTTTGATTAATTTCGTTCATTCACAAAAACATAAAAACCCTCCAAAAATATTATATTCTAGGTCAAAGTGGTCAAAATATAAATGATAAAGCTTTTCTTTTTGCATCATCACTTTACTTAGTTATATAAATATATTTTGGTGTTTTTCATTGTCCTTGGTCATATTAACTTATAACTTATTTATTAAATCCCTAAAAACAAACCTTATCCTATTAATATAACTCCTTGTATTTAAATATTCCCAAAAACCCACTAATATAAGCTTTTTTGCGAAAGTTAATTACCCACATGTTTTAAATAAAAACCCCCAATTACACCCCCTTTGGCATAAAACTAACATTATATAAATATCTCGCCCCCTATGGTTTATTAAACCATTCAACAGGTTTAAAAAATATATAATATAATGAAAAATGCGCAAAAATGCTTCTTTGGGCCTATCCTATGCCCTTTGAAATAGAAAAATATATTACCGCCCCTCAGTTTTATCTTAAGTCTTTTTAAATATAATAAAAGATTCGAAAGACTTGACCCATTGCAATCTTCCCCGCATCATCTTGTTTAACCAAAGTTTTAATCACCATGAAACTAAGGTTTATCACTTATTTTTCTGATATGTAAAGCCTCAAGCCTTACTTAAGTTAAACCCTTAGTTAAAACAGATCCCGCCTCACGCGCATCCCACTTATATAGTTAAACTTTTATATACATAAACCTCGGTTATAAATTATTTTATAAAGGTTTTATTACAATTTAATCCCATCGCATATCAATAAAGCCGCCCGGTCCCACCTTTGTTAAGCTACATCTTTCCTTTAAATCTCAACCCTTCGCGCTTGAGCCACAGATCTGACGGTGGACGATCATTTTCGCGTCCACAAACCAATCGACTGCCAAATGCCCAAACTAACGTGAAATGGGAAATTTTTCTATTACCGCCTCCTATGACGTGTCGTTTTTTGATATGATCGCATTCATTTTGCTCAATACCATTTACTGCTCAAATAGAGCGCGAAACCCACCGATGGTTTTCGCGTTCGCAAAAGGAAAAACCACTCCCGCCACAGATTTGACCTACATTTATTACAGTTTGTAAAGATTTATATCAAAGGTTAAAGCTTTGTTATAAGGTTTATTGATGTGATTGCGCATTCCCGACGGTGAAAAGTCGTCCAACTGTACAAAAAATTAATTTGTGCAAATTATTGACCTTTACTTAGAGAAAAAACCTGATTTCAACCATTGTTCCATTATTTGAAGACTATTTAAAGCTATTTTTTTCATCAGTGATTCAGACCAATCCGCAGGAATCATCAAAGCTTCAGAAACCCTTCTCAAAGCATCAAGATACTTGCAAATCAGGTATTTTCCCGAATTTGGCCTGCAATTTCAAAATTTCGACCGCTAATTGAACCAATTAAGATACAAAGAGTTAAATTGCCAATCCTAGTGTGTCAAAAACCTTGAAAAAAAAGAGGGCAAACCCTCGCAATTTTTTCCCAGAAATTGCCATTTGCAGAAAGTTTCAGTTTTAAGTCAAATTCTCAGTCAGAGACCCTTAAAAGATAAATTCCACGGTTCAAAAGGTTTTTTAATCTACAAAAAACCTCAAAACCCCTTTTTACTATCCTAGTCATTCAGAAAACCTGCGTTTTCTGTCTCAAACTATTTCCTGTGTCCTAAAAATTCCTAAATTGAGCACTGAATTTCCCACTGCTATCATATTTGCCTACAAAATTGCTCAATTACCCTCTGTTGAAGAAAAATTAACTATTGAAAACAATCTAATCTTTCTTTAGTTATCCCAAAATGAAAAAAAGCAAATCACACCTAAGGCTGGAGTATCTAAACATGTTAAAACTGGAGGATCCAAACCTCCCAAGACTAAAGCAAAAAAATCCCCAAAATATATTCTTGCTATCACTACTAAGACCAATGTGACTGTTAATTCTCTTCAACCACCAGTGTCTACTGAAGAATTCATCCCCTTGGTTGATGTAGATTACAAAATTGTAGACCCTCTAGTAGAATTCAATCTATTAGAAGTTCACATCTGGTGTCATGAAAAGTTCCTAGACAAAGAAGAAATTCCTCTCTGGGATACAAATCTACCCAAGTATGTAATCCCATTAACACACCCTAGTCAAGACTTGATAAGACTGTGCCAGAAGTATTATTTCCTAGACCAAAGATCAATTGTGAATAATGACAGGGAAATCCTTTTTTCTATTACTGAAGAATCAATCAATGAAATGTTGCAGTTACAGTTTGACCCTAGGGCAGTCCCATTATCCATTGAAGCATTGACATAGTTATATTTGGTGTTAGATTTCCCTTAAAGATTCATGATTTTCAGAACTTCAAGCAACATCCAAAGGAAAGGAGACCCAAATGATTGAGCAACAGGTGAATATGGAAACTTCTTCTTCTCAAACAGCAGAAGAAAAATATTTGGACATCAAGGAGAGATATAAGCAAATCAAACAAATAAATTAGGAAATTAAAAGTGAGATTTATTCTCAATTTCTCAAGTAGAAGCCAAGAAATCAGGACATATTGCTTACAGCATTTTATTACTCTTCAAATAAGATGATCATGTCCTATTTACAACCAACTACTTCAACCCCTAAAACAGTGGTTGATTACAAAAAGATGGAATTTGAAGTAGATACTGAAAAAGTGCATGAATTGGATCAGATAGAATTTCACAGACATAGCTCTGAGATGCTATATTCCACTGTGGTAACAAAGGGCATGAGTGTAACAAATTTGCAAAATACTATTATCAACCTGCAGGACTAGATGAAGCTTGAAAAAGGCTCCTTGTATGCAAAAGATCTAAGGATCAAGGCCTTAGAAGATTTAATTTTACAAATAGGAGTTGACCCATCCAATGTACAAGTTGTTGAAGTATTAATAAAGAAGAAAAATGATGATATTGTTGCTTTGAGGAAACAGTTAAAACTTCCTCAAAGTGAGCATCCACAGAGCAAGGAGATACTTCAAGAACAAAAGGAAAAATATGATATGATGCAGTGGATCATAAAACTAACCGCCCAAATCAAGGATATGGAAAGTCAATTGGATATACTGATGAAAGAAAAAGAAGCCTTGAAGGAAACTGATACTTCCACCATTCCTACAGTCATACCTATCATTACAATTGTTATTCCTTCTACACTGGGAGAAAAGTTAGCACCAAAAGAGCCATTGGCAACTGCAGTGTCAGTGCAATCAGCTACTACCTGCCAAACAGAATCCTCAACATCACAGGTGTAGCAGACAAATGATGCAGGGCAGATTGTTAAAGAAATGGAAGAAATGACATTGAAAACCAATGAAATTAACAGTTTGAAGAAAAATATTTAGAATATGGAGGTATCCAATAAAGCAGCATTTATTAATGCCAAAAATTATGAACAACAATCTAAAATATTTGAAGAGCAAGTCAAAAGCCTTCAGAAGGATTTGAGTTTCACTACACAGATTTCTTATATAAGAAATCACTTATGGACCAATAGTATTGAGGCTATACATCTTCAATGGCCATTAATACAGATAATATATGAACAAAGAGACCTCCTTCTAGCAGCTTAAGGTGAAATACAAAGGACAACAGAAGAATTAGCAAATAAACCAGCACATCCATTAAAGCTAATTACCTTCTTAAATAGTAAGAACAGGACTGAGCTAGAAGAATTGAAGATACAAGATAGGACAGAGACTATATTTCAAATCAAGAAAGTTTTGACAAAGAAAAATCTAATGAACAACTTAAAAGAAAAATGTGATGCCATGAATTTTTCCATCACCAAGTTTTTAGCAAAGTATATTATGCTAAGACAAGCTGCTATTCCAGACATCTATGTCTTCAATGATAAATTGATGGATCAAAAGGAATATGATAAAAATATAAGGGACCATGCCAAAGAACAGGTGAATAAGCAACTGCCAGAGGGATCTCCAGCAAGGAAAGTTGTTCTCCAATACATTGAAGATTTATTCTTCCTTCAGAATGAAATCAAACATTTGTTTGTAATTAAGCCAAATTTTGCTAAATACACTGATGCAGATGAAAACTATAGAAAGTTGAAAAGTATGAAGATACCAAGTGTTGAACAATGGCAGCAGTTTACATATTTGCTTTAGCTGCAAAGAAGCAAAACAGTAATAGAAAGTACAGGTGAAGCAGTTAGTTTGAGAAGGAAACAGATAAAACAGTTATGTGATTTTGAATTTTTTACTGCTAAAAGGTCTCTTTTTATAGCAATTAAAGGTCAAAGTATCATGGTTAAAGAGAATCAGAGTGAAAAGGCAGAGTCAAAGTGTATCAGAAAGAAAAGCAACAGTCAGCAAATTTTGGCTGCTATAAATTCCTTTTTTACAGTAATAACATGATTAAAAAAACAGCGTGAAAGAAACTCCAGGATGTACAATGTCAAAGAGTATAAGTGGAAATAGTATCATTGAATTTATTTTCCAAAAGATATTTTCAAAATTTTAGCAATCATGGACAGCTATTCAAACAAACAGTTTTTGCTAAATAAGATTAGTTCTATATTTTCCAGATAAGAGGACAGTTTGCTAAAGTTGTTAAGCAGTTGTCCCTCTTAATGTGTAAAGATATTTTTATTTTCCTAGAGTTATTCCTAGATCTCTCTAGGATATTTGTAATAAACATTTGTATAAATACTTCATTTTATGAAGTGTTTAGTGTGGAATAAAATTGCTGAGAACATTATAGACATTTCGCTGGTACGTTGGAGGCTCACATGTGTTGATTTCAAAGAAGCAGTCTGGAAAATAGCCAATTGGACTTCATAATTCAGGATTCATGCGATAATTTAAAGAAGTAAATCTATCTTGTCATTGTTTCCATTCTATGTTACATACAATTTCATATATTTTGTTCAATCGTAATGATTAATTAAGAGAATTATTTCAGGACTAGTGTAATAACTCCCTATCTTAAATACTTAATCATTTAAATGTTTTCTGCTGATTTCCGGATTTAGGAATTCTTAATTTCTCCTATTCCCATTTGACCCCTGCCTCCTTCCTCTTTTTCCGGATCAAAGGATCCTTCATTGCCCTTTATCCCGAAGCAAGCCATATCATCAAAACAATCTATTCAAATCTCTGAGGGTTATCTCCCTTTCCCTGAATACATTAGCATCCTTTTGGCCTTGCCCTCTAGTTCTGCTTGCTAGACTTTGACTCCATAGCCCAATGGACTAGTAGATCCCTCTTAATTTGTCTTCAAGTAATCTTATTTTCCACCAAACATTTCGAAACTAAAACCAATTGAACTATCATAACTAGCCTAAACCATTAAACAAAAACAAATATAAATCATAAAGAGAGAACCCTCTCTGAAATTTAGGAAGGCTAGATCCTAAATTTCCAAAGTAGGTTTGTGGTTACCCCTAGTTTTCTTAAACTGAAAAAATCCAAAAGCCCACAATCTTTAGAAATTACTAGGGTGATAACAGGGTTACAATATAATCCTAGCCGACCTAACAATAATAATGTAAGGGCACAATAATAAAAATATTGGGGTTACAGGGGTACAAAAATAACAATAAGGGGGTTACACTAACAAAAATAATGGAATATACTAGTAATATAGGGACCTAACATGCTTCCAAAGACCTCCGTTACACTCTATTCCCTCCTTTTATTGCGGTTGTCGCCCTTTCTATTCACAAAATGCTCGAAAAAACATTAAAAGTTTGACCTCTACCCTTGCTCCTCTAATCTCCCACTCACTGTACTTCGCTCATCGCAAATCGCAGATCTCTTGCATTCTCTTTTTATTCTCTCCCATTCCAAGCCCCGATTGCGATATTTCCTTATGCCTTACCTTTGTCACTTATCAATAAAAAAGAACTTCATAAACATTAGAACCTGATCCTTTTTCCTTCAAATACTTACCGCAATCGCAAATCACATTTCTCATTTGGTTCCCGTAATACTTATAGCTCATGTCCGTTGATTGCGATATTATTTTTGTACTCTGCCACGTCACCCATCGCATTTCACATTTCGCATTTCGCTCCTGAACAACACTTTTGCTACTCTCCAGCTTTTCGGTCTTGTGATTGCGATATCGCATATCGCATCTCACACTTTTGTCACCCATCGCAATCACAAATCTTGTCCCATCTCATTTCACATTTCTCTCCTGCTCCTGAACAGCACTTTCGTCGCTCCTCCAACTTTGTGATATTTCGAATTGCGATATCGCATATCGCATAACACACTTTTGTCCTCCCATTGCAATTCTTCCATCGTACTTTTTAAATTCTCCCTCTCCAAAGCATTTTTGTGATATCATAAGGTTTAATGAAGTCTAAACCCCTCTTTCCACCTCTAAGCCTTGTCACATGTGTTAATCCTTCCATTGGCTTCGTTAGTCCTTTTTCCTCCAAACTGCAAGCAACCCTTTTTCAAGTTTAGTTAGATCATGAATAGTTGCATAGATAGGAGCATGATAGTTAGAGCAAGGTGTGTTTATCCTATTGGCCAAGTTAAGTTAAATTTAATTTAGTTTCCCTTCTTCCATTTTCTTTCTGCAAATTAAACTAGTTTCATTTCTGCCATTTCCTTTCTACAAATTAAATTAGTTTCATTTCTGAAATTTCATTTCTACAAATTAAATTAGTTTCATTTCTGTCATTTCTTTTCTTCAAATTAAATTATTTTCCTTTCTTTCATTTCCTTCCAGCAATTTACTTCCCAAATCTTATCATAGTTTAAGAAATAGCACCCTTTCGTAAAGTAGAAGAGGATTACATGAGAAAAATGCATCTGCTGTGTATATGGCACTATCACCTCCAAGTTTTTAGAACCCCGGGTTGATAAAGTAAAGTAAGGTAGCCCCTGGGAGTTGCAGCACTCTTGGTGCAGTACTAGGGCTCACCACTTTTTTGCGTCATTGTCAGGGAGGTGTCTAGTAGATGCTTGGATTTTGTTTTCGCATTATTTTCTTCCTTCCTTTATTTAAATGATATTTCAAAGATATTGAAAAAATAAAATATATATATATATATATATATATATATATATATATATATAATTATATATATAATTATATAATTATCATGCCTCGTAGGAGTAGGAATACTCAAACACAAATCTTACCTAAAACCCCCACATCACCTCCTAGCCACCCTTCACTCTTCTTCAGTGGTAGTGATATTGAACTTCCTATAGTAGAGCCTTCTGAATACTCTGAGGAACCTATCGGGGAAGAAGAATAAGACCTTGGTCCAACTGAGAAACCTGCTTCACCTATATTAACCATGTCTAGGATCCAAAGAGCCTTTCCCATAAGAGAGTCAGATGGGGAAACTAAGATGAAAAACATTAGCCCCTCAACTCTTCCACACTTCCATGGACTTACCTCTGAGGATCCTGACACATTCATGTTTGAATTTGTTGTTGTCTGTAGGAACTATGACTACACCTCTGATAATCAGAAGTTGAAGCTATTCCCATCCACCCTTAAGGATGTAGCCTTGCGCTGGTTCATGGGTATGCCTAGGGACACATCACCACCTGGGCACAAATGCAAGATACCTTCAACAACAAGTACAAAGGTTATTTTAGGACCTAGGTCCAAGGAAACTAAGGAAAAGATATTTAGGATGACTTTAGGGCCTGATGAATTCCTAGAGGACTATGAAGAGAGGTTTCAATTAAAATACAAGAGAGCCAACTCTACTCTTGATCCTGCATCACTTAAACTTGTACTTCTTTGAGGGATCATAGAAGAGATTATAGAAACCTTGAATATGCTATCAGGAGCAGATATATACCAATTTCCTTATGAAAAAAACAAAGCTGTCTTCCAGAACCATTCTAGGGCATGTAGGAAGAAGGGCAGAGCTGGCCAAAACACATCCAATTCCCCTTCCTCTTCCACCTCCATAAAACATGAGATTGGAAACATGTTAGAGGACTTCAAGAGTGACATACTTCACACCCTTTATTTGAAAATAGACACAATGCAGGTCAAAAGGAAGCAAGAGGAATCAGAGAGAGCCCTGACCATATTTTGTCCTAGATGTACCCGAAAGCACCCAAGAAATGAATGTCCATTTAATTTCATGGAGGTTAGCTTCGTCTCTGAGGAGAATCATGTTGGGTGTGGAGCCTGATTATCTTTTTTACTTTGTATCACAGCGTTGGACCCCTATACCTTAATGGGGGCAGAAACACCGCCTGTAATTAAATGTTGCCTGGGGAGTCCAAGGGGGGCGGCTGCAACATATGTAAAATTCCCTTCTAAAAGTATAGTAATTTCTAGTCAATCTGGGCCGTTCATTAGGCGGATGATCTGACAGTAGAAGTTATGTTTAGTGTAGGGTTTTTTTCCCTATAAGGCAACCCCTTGCTTGTATGAGGGTATTGTATTGCGGCTGTGTATTTTATGTGTATTCTTAGAGCGAGAAACAGATAGAGAGACTGTGAGAGAGAACAAAGGGTATTACAGCGGATCTGTTGTAAGTTGTGTCTCTTCATTTTTCTGGATAATAGAAAGGGAGGACTGGATGTTCGGGGTGTATGTAGCCCAAACTGGGTGAACCACCTATATATGTGTCTCTCTGGTTTTATGTGTTTTGTGTGCTTGTGTTTTCTACATATTTTATGTGTTGCATTGCTCTGTAATCTCTAATTTTCTAACAACTAGTATCGGATTTGAAGGTCTATTTGGCTGATAAACTCGCAGGAAAGAAGGGTTCCTAGTTCAAGTGGGAGCAATGGCGGAAGATAGTAAGTTTAGGGTCGAGAAATTTAACGGCAAAAACTTCCCGTTGTGGAAGATGCAGATGGAATATTATCTATATCAGAAAGATATGTACCTATCATTGAGCGGAAAAACAAATAAGTCATTGGCTATGACAGATGCAGAATGGGAGATTCTCGATAGAAATGCACTCTGAACAGTACGGTTGTGCCTCGCGGCATTGGTAGCCTTCAATATTTCGAAGGAAACAACAAGAGAAGGTTTGATTAAGGAATTGGGGAAATTATATGAAAAACCCTCGGCCCTAAACAAGGTATTTCTTATGAAACGTTTATTTAATATGAAGATGTCGGAAGGTGGATCTGTTGCAGACCATTTAAATGATTTTAATACAGTTACCAGTCAATTAAGTTCTGTAGGGGTAAACTTTGATGATGAAGTTAGGTCTCTTTTATTTCTATGCTCATTGCAAGAAAGCTGGAATGGTTTAGTTATGGCCATTAGTAACTCTATCTCTGGATCTAGTACTTTAAAGTTTGATGATGTTGTCGGTGCTATCCTTCGCAAGGAAATGCGATGGAAAAGCTCCGATGAGACACCGGGTAATACTTTGAGTACAAAGTCTAGGGGAAGAAGAATGGAAAGAGGAAAGAGCTCAGGATATCTCAATAAATCAAGGAAAGGTAGATCCAAGTCCAGATTGGGGATAGTGTGTTGGAAATGTGGAAAGAAAGGACACCTAAAGAAAGACTGTAGATCTCGAAAGGGAAAATAAGGAGACACGCAGCAAGAAAACAGTCATGAGGAAAATGTGACAAATGATGTGTTACAAGATGCTTTGATTCTTTCTTTCGAAAATGTTACTAATTCCTGGGTGGTAGATTTAGGGGCCTCATTCCATGCCACACCTGATAAGAAATATTTTCATGACTATGTTCAAGGAGATACTGGACAAGTCCGTTTGGGTGATGATAAACCCTGTAAAATTGTTGGAATGGGTAAAGTTCTTGTAAAACAATAGAATGGAAACCAATGACTATTAAATGAGGTAAGGCATGTTCCAGATCTGAAGAAAAATCTGATTTCAACAGGGCAGTTAGGCGGTGAAGGTTGTGTGACAACTTTCACAGATAAAACTTGGAAGGTCACCAAAGGAGCCCTGGTAATAGCAAAAGGCGAAAATTTTGGTACATTATATTTATGCAATGGTATTTCTAACTCTGTTAATGCTTTAACTTCAAAAGGAGAAGATGCAGCATTATGGCATCATAGGCTCGGACACATGAGTGAGAATGGGATGAAGATTCTTCACTCAATAAATTTTTTGTCGGGTTTGAAGAATGTTGTGGATTTTTTGTCCAGGTTAGCTCTCCCTGCAGGTGAAGAAGGAATGGATGATGACCAGCTGCTAGATGAGCATATCTTTGCTATATCATCACTCTCACCATGGTTTTTTGATATAGCCAACTACTTGGTTGTTGGTAAAATCCCTCCTAATCTTTCATTCATGGAGAAGAGAAAAATCATCAGAAAAAGCACCCCTTTCATATGGATCGAGGGAAATATTTTCAAGCTAGGGGCCCTGATCAAATCCTTAGGAGATGTGTGAGGGAGGAAGAATTTTTTGACATCCTCTTTGCATGTCATGACGCCCCTTGTGGAGGCCAATTTTCTACAAAGAGAATTGTTTGAAAAGTTTTGCAGACAGGATACTATTGGAATACCCTTCACCAAGTTTTTAGAAGATACACCAGCAAGTGTGACCAGTGCCAAAGGATGGGGAAACCCACATAAAGGGATGAGATTCCTTTGCACCCTCAGGTGGCTCTTGACCCATTGAAAAGTGGGTCATGGACTTTTTTGGACCAATCGATCCACAATCCAGACAAACGAAGTATATCACAGTCTACATTGATTACCTGACAAAGCGAGCTGAAACAAAAGCAGTGAAGGTAGCAACCGAGGAGAAAGTAACAGAATTTATAAGGGATAATGTTTTTTACAAGTTTTGGTACCCCAGAGAAATAGTCATTGATCAGGGAGCACAATTCACTTCTCACCTCATTGAAAATATTTTGAGGAAGCACAAGGTTAAGCATATAATTTCTAATGCCTATCACCCTCAGGTGAATGGCCAAGTAGGAGTAACTAATAGAGCTTTCGAGAGCATCCTCACCAAGGTTGTGAGAAAAAGTATAAAAGATTGGGCAGACAGATTGGTAGAAGCTACTTGGGCCTATAACACTACTTGGAAGACAACAACATGATTAACTCCCTATGAACTAGTCTATGGTAAGAAATATCTACTTTTAGTTGAGTTTGAATTCAATACTTTAAGAATGGTAGCTGAATTAAATCTAGATATATCAAATTCCAAAAAAGAGAGGTTGTTGCGACTTAATGGATTGGATGAGTTCATAATGCAAGCACTTCTTCACACAGAGGTAGTTCAGCTTCAAAGGAAGGTATGGCATGACAAGAAAATTAAGGAGAAGGCCTTCCAGGAAGGATATTGGGCGTTGTTGTATGATTCAAGGTTTAAATACTTTAAGGGCAAATTGATGACAATATGGATGGGACCATACATAGTGGAAAAATGTTTTGATAATGGCACAGTTCAAATTAGTACCATAGATGAGGAAGGAATCCCCTTGCTTGTCAATGGTCACAGACTTAAAATTTACAAGAAGCGCTTATCTAGGGCATAGTTCATAAATTCAATAAGCAGAGAGGTGTATGTAATGGGAAACTCCATAGTTTCTAGCACCTCCTTAAAAATAAAAATTAAAAAAAAAGATCCATGGGTGAAAACCTCTCTGAGGCACTAAAGGAAAGCTTGTGGGTTTAAAACCTCGAAGGAGGTAGCCCATCTAATTTCAACAAAAAAAAAAAGAGAAATACATTTGCATCTATGTGTTTTCTGTGTTTTTTTTTTGTAGGTTATTAATGGTTTCTGGAAATACAGGGAAGCAATCATATTGTTCTCTCCCCTTATATTTTACCATCCATCCCATCATTCACTCCATTCATTTCCATAACTCCTTCCATCACCTCCATACACCATATTCCTCCATTCCTGGCAAAACGTAGAAAAATAAAGCAAGCCACAAACTGCTACAAACATCAGTAAGTTCCTTCAAAAACAAAGTTGTTCATGGACTGAAAATAAAAACAAGAATAAAAGTTGCATAATGGACTCCAAGAGAACGAGAATGCCACCCATGGCATCTCAAGCACCCCACAACATCTACAGCAGGAAGAAATAGTAAGAAAGTATCAGCATCTCACTCAAAGAGTTGCTCACTTAGAAAACAGGAAAGTAGTGAACAACGCATCATCTAAAAAGCTTGTCTCCTCAACCCAGCTCTTGCAAAAACCTTGATAGCTACAGGTAATCTCAGGTATAGCCTTTCACCCCTCAATGTGCATTCATAATAGCCAGAAATAATTAAATAAAATATTTGGAATTTAGAAGGCACAAAAGTGGCCAGTTAGCTTGGCCACCATTGTGAAGTATGACTAGGGAGAACTGCAAGTTCACGCCATCTAGGCATGCAAAAAAAAAAATTAATTGGAGTAGAGGAGAACGAGAGGAGGAAACATGCAGTCCATCATGAATTAACATAGAGAATGAAACAATGATCTCTAATGGAAACTGGATTCGAGCCTGAGTTACATAAATGCTCCAAAATTAGCTACGCAATCTAATAAAAAGAGATCTTGTCTCATCCAAACCAGTGAATTGAGATTTTTTTAGGGAAAGATACCGAAGGGAGCCCGCAGCACAGCAGTATCGAGTTTGGGTTGTGTATTTGAACAGCATGCAGCAGTCGGGCTAGCTTTCGAAGTATACCACATATCAGACACAGTAGCAAGGGACCAAGGGAATATTTTATAGCAACCCAAACAAGGCAGAATTCTACTCTTGGCCTTATAGAAGAAGGAGAAGAAGGGACAGAAGAAGAACCAGAAAAGGAACAATAAGAAGAAGAGGAAGAGACAGAGCACCAAGGAGAAAAGGAAGAAATGGAAATGGAGACAGTAGTCATAAAAGAAGTATAAAGTGAGTAAGAGGAAGTTTCCACCTTAGCTTCTCTGAGCACAAAGAGAAAAAGGGAGACCTCTATGTATTTCAGAACTAAAAAGAGTTGGAGGGTAAGCCAGAAAGAGCCAAAAAATCCTCCCAAGAGCCCCCATCATCATTGAAGAATCACCAAGGGAGGAGGAAATATTAAGAGAGACAGTTCCAAAGGAACATTTGCAGATGGCACGGGCAGAGAATATAGCACTAAAGGAGAAATTGGAACAAAAATGGAAATAAGTAGTCACCATGGCAGACTTGTGCATAGAATCCCTTCAGCACAGGTTCCCTGCTGGCTCATATGATGTGCACCTCAAGGAGAAATGGCTCCTCTTTTAAATCAAAACTCTAGCCTCCCATGGATTCCTACCTTTCCAAGATTGTAGGCAATTCATTGATTTCTACAAGAAAGCTAACATGGTTGATCAGGAAAAGAAGGCAGAGTTTTATGTGCATAACCTTGTGCTAAAAAATCTGGATACTTGGGACCCCAATTCTATAATGGGGGATATGCAGTTGATGTCACTAGTATTTTGGATGATGAATGAAGACACTAGAGAAAAAGAGATATGGAGGGTCATGAGTAGAAGAAATATAGAACCCTTACATATCAAACCAAAAAAATTTAGCCCAAGAGGAGTCATCCTTAATCATCGAGAGATTGAAAAGGACCCTGCACTAGTTGAAAGATGCCTCCAGACTCAAACATAGGTATTATGCCACTATGATGATTTTTATATGAAGATATAAGGTGAGTGCATTATGGCCAGCCCGGGGAGATGGAACAGCCTCCCTCAGAGCCTCAAGAACAGGAAGTACCATACTCCAGAAAGACTGAGGGATGCCTTGGAAAGAGTACCATTATACAATAGGGCCATGTAGGCCAAGAAGAACCAATGGCTTGGTCTCAAGCTCAATCCACCTTTGTTGTTGGGGTTGAATGATGAAAGGGACACAGATGAACAAGATAGAGAATGGGAGAATGCAGAAAAGAGTAATCGGTTTACCCCCCTGAGGGGGCTCCCACACTTCTTCCTCAAGAAGTTAGGGGGGTTGTGAAAGCCTTGAAAAACGCAGGAGGAGGATTAGTTGCTCAAATTATGAGCAACCATTTAGTAGGGGGGCGATGATGATCTCCATCATTAGAAAAATTTGGAGGGGTTAATGGTCACCTTTTTTCCTTCTTAAATATCTTTTTCTTGCATTTTTATTGTTATTTAGTTTTATGATGCTAGTATAGGCGGTGATTAAGGCTAACATACTCTGAGTGCCTAATATGAGGTTGAGTGCAGAAAATCATGAGTTATTGGAATTATTTTTTAATATTTTATCATAAATAATTGAAGGAGACAGCAAGGAGAAATTATAGGAGGATAGTCCACCCTCCTTAACTCTCAAAGGAAGCCAAAGGATCCCCAGGGATTCTCTCCAACAATTCGAATTCCAAAGGCATCCAAGAAACCCAAATACCAAAGTACACTCAATATATGTTTACTTGGAGTCAAGTGGACTCAATCACTATTTTCAAGAGAGTTGTTGGTAGTTGCCCTGTAGAATAAATAAAGCAGAGATAGAGCTAGGAATGAGTTGATTCCATTCATAACCTTTATTGCAAGCTATTAAGCTTTCTATTATTTTACTCAATGATTAAACTTTCAAAAATGCAACGAGGCTACTCTCTTCCTAAAATGAGAAGATAGACTCCATTTTACTGATTTAGTTTAAGAGAGTTGGGATCGTGGTTTAGGGCCCAACCCATGTGCCTCAACTTCTCTATTGTTTTCATTCTTTTATTTATGTCATTTATCTAGTTTTATTACTGATATTTTCATTTTTATTATAGTTTGTTGCTGTAAATTTAATCTACTTATCTGTGCTATAGAATAGTTGATGAACTCCATAAAACTTTGAGGCAGCCTTCCCCTCTCATCTTTGTTGATAGAGCTCGAGGATGGTAGACCTTCCCGCAGACCAAAAATGCTATATGTTTATGATTCGTTGCTTCTTAGATTAGAGTAGAGTGCAATAATAGTTTCGGTCTTTCTTCCACTGTGTTATCACACATTTTGTTTGTTTTTCCATGCATGAATCCGCAGGTTTTTTTGCAGGAATCACTATTAAAGTTCTATAGAATTTCACCCTCACCTTCCTGCTTCATTTTTTATATCTATTTTCACGCTTCCAAACACCTATGTTACGCTCTATTCCCTCCTTCTTCTTTTATTGCAGTTGTCGCCCTTTTTATTCACAAAACGCTTGAAAAAAACATTAAAAGTTTGACCTCCACCCTTGCTCCTTAAAAATCCCGCTCACCGTACTTCGCTCATCACAAATCGCAGATCTCTTGCGTTCTTTGTTTATGCTCTCCCATTCCAAGACCCGATTGCGATATTTCCTTCCGCCTTACCTTTGCCACTTATCAGTAAAAAGGAACTTCATCAACATTAGAACCTGATCCTTTTTCCTTCAAATACTTACCACAATTGCAAATTGCATTTCTCATTTGGTTCTCGTAATACTTACCACTCCTATCCGTCGAATGCGATATTATTTCTGTACTCCACCACGTCACCCGTCGCATATCGCATTTCCCATTCGCTCCCGAACAAAACTTCTGCTACTCTCCAGCTTTGTGGTCTTGCAATTTCGATATTGCATATCGCATCTCACACTTCTGTCACCCATCGCAATCGCAAATCCTATACCATCGCATTTCACATTTCTCTCCCGCTCCCGAACAACACTTCCGTCCCTCCTCCGGCTTTGCGATATCGCATATCGCACTTCCATCCTCCCATTGCAATTCTACCATCGCACTTTTCAAAGCCTCCCTCTCCAAAGAAATTTTGTGATATCATAAGGTTTAATGAAGTCTAAACCCTTATTTCCACCTCTAAGCCTTGTCACATGTGTTAAGCCTTCCATTAGCATCTTTAGCCCTTTTTCCTCCAAAATAAAAAGCAACACTTTTTCAAGTTTAGTTAGATCATGAATAGTTGCATAGATAGGAGCATGATAGATAGAGAAGGGTGTGTTTACCCAATTGGCCAAGTTAAGTGCAATTTAAATTAGTTTCCATTTTTCCATTTCCTTTCTACAAATTAAATTAGACTCATTTCTTTCATTTCCTTTCTATAAATTAAATTAGTTTCATTCTTGCCATTTCCTTTCTACAAATTAAATTAGTTTCATTTCTGTCATTTCTTTTCTGCAAATTAAATTAGTTTCCTTTCTATCATTTCCTTTGAGAAATTTACTTCCGACACCTTATCATATTTTAAGAAATAGCACCCTTTCATAAAGCAGAAGAGGATGACATGATAAAAATGGATCTGTTGTGTATATAGCACTGTCACCTCCAATTTTGTACGAACCCTGGGCTGATAAAGTAAAGTAGGGTAGCCCCTAGGAGTTGTTGCACTCTTGGTTCAATACCAGGGCTCACAAATGCACTGATAACTGCACCCATGTAAAAGTTGCTCAAGAAGGATGCAACATTATGCTCGGATGAGGATTGTCAAAAGAGTTTTGAGCTTCTAAAGGAAAATATGGTCACTGCACCCATCCTGGTCTTCCCAAATTGGTCTAAGGAATTTCATGTACATGTGTATGCCTTCTGTATTGTGCTCAGAGTTGTGTTAGCACAGCCAAGAGTAGGGGAAAATGATCATCCTATTGCTTATGAAATCTGAAAATTGTTAAGCGCAGAGAAGAATTACTCAACCAAGGAAATGGAAGGGCTAGCAATGGTGTATGTACTGCAGAAATTCTGCCACTATCTGTTAGGCAGTCACTTTAAAATCTTCATTGTTCATTCTGCTTTGAAGTACCTAGTCAACAATCCTATGTTGCGGGGGAAAATCTGCAAGTGGTTGTTGTTATTCCAGGAATATGATTTTTAAATTATGGTGAAACCAGGACGATTGAATGCTAGGTTAGACCATCTGTTGCACATTGAAACGGGAGAGGAAAATACAAATATAGATGATCGATTGCTAGATGCACAATTGTTTGCAATAAAGGTAGTTGATGAGCATTTCCCTGATATCATTCAGTTTTTTACTACTGGACGCGCGCCTAAGAAGTATACAGTTCAGCAGAAGAAATAACTTGTGGCGCGCATAGCAGACTTCACGATTATAGCTGGACATTTGTACAAATTAGTTGTGGACGAATTCCTATGAAGGTATGTCCTAGAATACGAGAGGCACACAATTCTAAATCAAGCTCATGGAGGAGTTGTCGGTGGTCATTATGCAGATAAGGCCACTGTGAAAAATATCTTACGAGCTGGGTTGTGGTGGCCCACGCTGCACAATGATGCCTATGCACACTGTCGTGCATGTGATGTCTGTCAGAGGATGGGAAAGCCTTCGCACAGAAATGAGATTCCCTTGAATCCATAGATGGCGCTGCAAGATTTTGGGAAATGGGCTATCGATTTCGTGGGACCTATTAATCCTTCAGGAAGAAAGAGTGGTGAGTGCTACATCATCACTGTGACATATTATATAACCAGATGAGATGAAGCCAAACCGGTGAAGGATTGTACTTTTGATATTGCGGCGTAGTTTATTTTTGAGAATATAGTGACTTGGTTTGGTTGTCCTAAGATTCTGATAAGCGATCAGGGTACGCATTTTGTAAACAACACTATCTAAGCCTTGAATGAAGAATTCAATATGTGGCATTAGAAGAGCTCTCCCTATCATCCTCAGTCAAATAGTGTAGTTGAAGCTTTAATAATATCTTGGAGACCGCACTCACTAAGGTATGAAATGACTACTTACAAGAAGTTTACTGGAAGCACACCTTTCAGGATGGAATATGGCCATGAAGTTGTGTTGCCCATGGAGTTCATTGTTCCTAGTATGTGCATTGCAGCATTTACCAATATGGCTGAAGAAGATGCTCTAGAAGACCGGTTGTCTCAGTTGGTTGCTCTACAAGAAGATGGTTTTATTGCAAATTAGCACCAGTAGGTTCAAAAGGCACACGAAAAAGCATGGAATGATAGGAATATCAGGAAAAATTTGTTCAAGGAGGATGATTTGGTATTACTATATGACATCAATTTTGCGCGCCACCAAGGAAAATTGAAGATGCATTGGTAAAGGCCCTATGTTGTTAAGATGGAGGATCAGTGCACCTGGCCACGCTGAGTAGTGAATGCCTTCCTGGGTATGTCAATGGAAGTTGTCTGAAGCCTTATAGGGATGACCTTGTGCATACCAAATGACTATATGGCCGGAGTATCGAACCTGCGCAGATGAGATGGAAAATGCGCAATAAGGTGCGATATGCGTGCGGTACCTACACGAGGAGGTTGACTATGTCACAAAGGTGTCAAAAAGTAGTTGTTATAACAATAAAACTGGATAAGACATATTTATTACCGTTTTTTGGAGCGTATAGGATGCATTTAATGAAGGTATTTTTCCATATTTAAGACTGATTTTTTAGTAATGGAGCCTCATTAATGCACAAGGAGTCGTTGAGGGTGCGCCAAAAGTATAAATATGACCTATGGGGTCGCAATAGTTCCCTTTTATTTCTGAGTGATTTTTGTCCTTTGTGATATTTGTTTTCCATCACATTTTCTGTGTCTATGCCTAGTTTGGATCTAGGATTTGAGGAAGCATTGCACTGATCAGCGCTAGGTTACAGCATTCCTGAAAATATGATAGCCACGAGACCGGGTGATGACCTTGTTGTACATAAAGTACCTATTATGGAAGCACTTACAGCATCTAAATCTAAGAAGGGGCATTCCTCTTGAACGCACAGATCTCCCCGAGAGAAGACCCCAAGACTGCGCCCTGCAGCGGGAGAGAAAATTAAAAGGCCCATGGAAAAATTCCCAGAAACCATTGAGGAAGAAGACAATGAGGTAGTTTAAATAGCCCCATTCTCGCGGCTACCAAGCTATATTGCTCTGTGAAAACATTATGTAAATGCACTTAATGACCTGGACAAGGTGTGCATAAGTATCTAGGTCCCTCTGATCCCTGAGAATGTCCCAATGGAAGGGGACATGCTTGCAAATATTCCACAACTAATATTTGATGATTGGGACATCGTTGATGTCGAGAAGTTCCCCGAGCTCACACCAGAGCTATATTTGGATTAGGTCACTTATGAAGGAGGCATTGTTTTCCTCGAGTCGAAGAAGGGGGTGTTGGGTCTACATAAGGCAGGCTTACTTAATTTGTTGCAGATCCCTCATTTTGGGTGCAGCCCCATCAATTATATTTGCGTCAGACAATTTCTGGCCTTAGTTCATGATGACACACTCTGGTTGGGAGAGCGCATCCCCATTGACACTAAATTAATTCATAGAATAATTGGTTTGCCTGCTAAGGGGGCCGACCCTATTGCTGACTTTGTTGGGAAAGCGCAATAGAAAGTAGTTACAGATCAAATCAAGAAGAAGTACAATGTCACAAGGAAGACCCAGGGATTCATTGTGGAGGAAATTAATGACCTCGATGTGCATTTTGGTACGCTCATCTTGGCCTACAAGATGATGCGTAAGTGCATGCCCAAGGAGGTGCCCGCGCATGTGATTGCGCTCGCAGGTCACTGCGAAAAAGGCGTGATTTAAAACTGGTGCAGTTACCTGTGTAAATATTTTTTGGAAAATGTGCGGAAGGCATAGGAGGAAGGCAAGCCCTTCCAATATGCTTGGATCCTCTTGTTGATTTTTCTTATTGGATGGAGGACCCCAGAAGATACACAGTTCTCTTACATTGAGCAAAAAATGTGTGAAACTGCGCGCTATGCGACATTATGGAACACTTCAGACACGGTGTGCGCAAATGAAAATAAAATTTGCTGGGTTTTGTATGATGCCACCCTAAACTAAGCAGTGCAATCAATGTTGTGACTGTCACCCACATTATATGACCAATACAAGATGGTAGCATATTTCAAGGCTACCTTCCATAATATTCATATCTGTGCAAAGGGCATTGTAGATGGAGTATGGTACGAGCTGTCATATTTGGTGACAGAGGGTGATTTAGTGAGAGTGATAGCAAAATGGTTGTCAACCTGGTTGACACCACCTACCTCAACGAAGTAGCACACTCCGACTCGAAAATAAATGGAGAAATCCATTGAGAAACCTATCGAGACAGTTCTAGAGACAGTGACAGCGAAGGTCACAAAGAAAGCAATATAAAAGGAAGCCACCCCTAGAACAACTGGAGAGACTGTCGAAACAACAACAGTGCCTGAAAAAATGGATATGCACCAAAAGAGACCAGAGAATCTAAAACATCCAAAGGCACCAAGCGCGGCTCTCGGGCCACTAGAGGTTCACGCAAGAAGTAGAAAGGTTCCAAGAAGGCAGGGCAAGAGGTCCTGATGCTAACAGAGGATGACCTAAAAGAAATGGAAAATATTTCCACGTCTGTGACTGGGGATCTCTTGACAGACATGGAAGTTCAGTAAAAGTCTGTGCCAGAACTTGTACAGGTTGGATTGTAGGAATGCAAAGTACAGGTGAGCCAGATTCAAGAGAACGTGATTTAGGCGAGTCGGACCAACGCACCAGTCACGAGCGTGCAGCCACTTGATGTTGCCCTACCAGCCTCTGGGGATGGACGCTTCGTTCACATCCCCTTTCCAGCTATTTAGATCGATTCCAATTGACATCTCTAATTTAGAGTAACGGTTGGTGTGCACATTAATATTCCAGTGTCTCTTGTAGGTAAACTCCATCTCATACCTTCCATGATCACAGACGAGCTTCAGTATAGAGAAGCTACCGCGCATACGTAGAACAAGGACGCCAAGCAGTAAGCTGAGCAAGTACATCAACAATAGCAAAAGACAGAAGCAGATTTCATAGAAGTAGAAGCCTAGTGCATTATGTTGGAAGCTAAAATCCACCAAGTTTGCGAAGATATTCCAAATGTCCTGGCCACAATTGTGCCTGCCGAGAAACTTGAAGGATTTTTTCTTGTGGTGAAAGCAGCACGCGCAGAGGTACAAACAATTATAACGTAGTATGAATAATAGATTACAGACCTCCAAACCAAGTTGCAGCTAGAAAATCCACTAGAGGTGCACACGCAGAGAGCAGCAGAAGTAAAACAGGCCCAGGATAGTATTGTTGTCGCAGTCATTAAATGTGATCATTTGCATGAAGAGGCTATGAGTGTTTGGAAATCTGTCCAAAATGATCCGATAGTGCAGTAGTTGTGCGATGCCTTCCACCAGAAAGAGCAGAAATTTGAATAAATCCGAACAGTGGCGAACACCTTGGTTCTCACACAGTGCCTCGCTTGTCTGCAAGAGTGAAAAACAATTCAAACCGAGATTGAAGGGTTTCGCCGGAAAGAAAAACTACTGAAGGAACGCATGCAACCATGGGTAGAAGAGGCTCTTTATCTTTCCCAGATGCTGGACACTACATTGAAGACTATCCACCAAACTCGACGTAGCATCGAGATGGCTACCGAAGGACCTACCACCGAAAAATTGGTTCATCAAGCACAGACTTCCACAGTGTAAAATTTTCATTCAGTGCTCCCTCTCAAGACTTTTTTCAGTGCGCTCCAGTCCAGGATCAAGGAGAGGCACCTCAGTGACTCGATATGAGTCACATGTTTGTGTTGGGGGCCTGTTGGAGCAGGGTCCCCTAAGGCACATTTTTTTATGATTTTTATATAATTTTGTATGTGTGCGCTGCGCAAAGGGATTCAAGGGGCTTTGGGGTGGGTCAAAGTCCCTAATTTTGATGTAAATGGGCTTAAGGGTAAACTGTGGGCCTCAAACCATGGTTTGAGACCATAGTATCTATGCGTTAGGCGTATATAAATAGATAGATCATGTCTAAGCTAAATAATCAATTTTGTTTAATGAATTATTGATGTTCTGATAAGTTTATGTGTCTATGAGGGTTTTTTGGGTTGGGTTGAAAGGCTCCTGCTGGCTGTGTGCACGAACACCTAGTCCTGGCTATGTGCATATAATGGTTTTATAAGGGTTTTGTAAGGGAAATTTGATGTATTGATTGACAAATCTGAAGCTAATAGAAACGACATTTTTTGGCAAGTTCACTATGTTATGCATCTAAGTTGTTTACTGCTTATATTCTGTTAATATCGCATGATATTTATTTCTTATTGATTATCGCGCAAAGGATATATGATATGGTTATGAATTCTTATTGATGGTTGATAGATATATTAATTATTTGCATTGTTTAAGATATGGATTTGGTACTAACATGTTTATCTGCGCTAGGGTGAACATAAATTATGTGTTATTTTGTTAATGATTATGCATCCTCTGTGATTCTGTTATATATTTTTGCGCACATCTGTATAAGTTTGCATTTTGTTTTATTGAGGACCACTTCATTAATTTTTCCCTCAGAGTGCAGAAACCTGGTTCCAGCACCCCCCCATACTGCTTCGGGTGATACTTTGGTCTGCGAAAGCAGATCACTGCCGAAAGGGCCAGTAGTTGGAGGGTTTGTTGTTTTATCCATCAACTTTGAACTTGGGTCAGGAACCCTCAATCCACCAACAACATAATGGAGGTCACGAATTAACCTATTTTTTGCATCAATAATGATCAAAAATTACTCCATAAGCACATGTCTATGTATTACTCTTAATCGTGACAATCTGATTCAACTGTAACTTAAATGATTTAACTTATAGTTACCAATATATTTGATTGTTGCATGGAACTTTCAATCATTGGGTATCATCTAGGGTTTCAAGGTGAATTGGACTTCTGTAATAAGTTGTTGAACTGTCAAGGACTTGAATGTTTGAAGCACTATTCCATTATAATATATCGTTACAAACACAATAAACTTTATACAGTGGTTTATTGCATGAACAATGACATCACATTGATACACTAGAACTCTTTAGATAAATGCATAATTTTCATCATTATCATTATCTTATAGGAGATAATGTTCCTCACGTTCCTCATTATCTATATCAATTATGAATCAGATGATACAAATTTTAACTTGGATGAAGAATAATATTAATGATATCGAAATGTTGAAATGTATGACGTATGTGTTTATATGTTTTCAGTTGATTTGCCCCCTTTCATTTTCCTTAAATTTTTGTTTTCTTAGTTTGTAGTTATGCTTGATTCCTACTCTGTTTCTTTAAAATATTTTATAGTAGATAAATTGGGCATTGGGGAATTGAGAGTGATGTGATGTTGGGGAGGGGCCATACGAGCTTCCACCTTCACGTGGTTGGCCTTGTTCAGTATAGAATCTATTGTTCTTGAAACCAATAGATACTCATTCACTTTATACCACTAGCTCCAATTGGTCGAATACTCCTCATTAAAGCACCTTAAATTTTTATTGAGAGGTCATGCATTGAATTATTTCCATACTCTGAGGGTTAGGTAAATGTTCTCTTTACTTTAAATTTACCAATCAGTTGAAGCTATTATTTTATTAATTGACCCCGCATAGAGGGGGTTGTGAAATGGACCAGCATTAATTTTTTATAATTTATTCTTGTATGCATTGAAATTTGACATGGTTATATTATATGCATGTGTTGATGGTATGAGATGGTTTCGAAACTCAAATACAAATCACACGAAGAAATTTACAATCAAATGAAAAAAAATTAACATAAATTTCAAGGAGATGAAATTATTTATTATTTTTTAGTGCCTTTATCATGATATGTATTTATCCCCAAGGATTAGCTCAATTGGTTGAGTACCCATCGTTAAAGAACCTTAATTTTTTATTTATAAGTCATGGGTTCAATTATATCCACTCTCTAGGGGTTAGGTAAATGTTAAATTCACTTAATTTTTACCAATCAATAGAAATTATGCTTTCATTGATTGGCCCCGCACAAAGGGTGTTGTGAAAGGGGTAAACATTGAATTTTTTTTAGTTTGTGCTTGTATGCTCAGAAATTTGACACAGTTATAGTAGATGCATGATTTGATGGTATGGGATGGTTTCAAGGCTCAAATATGACTCACATGAAGAATTCAAAAATCAAATTAAAAAATTATAACATAAAAGTCAAGGAGAATAAATTATTTTTTATTTTTTAGTGTCCTTATCATGGTATCTATTTAGCCCCAAGGGTTAGCTCAATTGGTTGAGTGCCCATCATTAAAGCACCTTAATTTTATATTGAGAGGTCACGGGTTCAATTCTCTCCACGCTCTTAGGGTTAGGTAAATGTTCAATTCACTTATAATTTACTAATCAATGGAAATTATGCTTTCATTAACTAGCCCTGCATAGAGGGAGTTGTGAAAGGGGCCACCGTTGAAATTTTTTTAGTTTTTGCTTATATGCATTGAAATTTTAAATGGTTATAATAAATGCATGTTTTGACAATATGGGAGGGTTTCGAGACTCAAATATGACTCACGAATAATTCGACAATAAAAAGACAAAATATAACATAAATTTCAAGGAGATGAATTTTTTTTTTTTTTTAGTGTCCTTATCATGGTATGTATTTAGCCTCGAAGGTTAGCTCAATTGGTTGAGTAATCGTCGTTAAAGTGCCTTAATTTGATATTGGGAGGTCAAGGGTTTAATTATTTCCACACTCTCAGGGTTAGGTAAATTTTTGAATCCACTTAACATTTATTAATCAGTGTAAATTATGATTTCATTAATCGACCCCGAACAAAGCAGGTTGTGAATGGGGTGAGCGTTGATTTTTTTTTTAGTTTGTGCCTGTATGCACTTAAATTTGGCATGGTTATAGTATATGCATGGGTTGAAGTTATGGGAGGATTAAGAGACTCAAATATGACTCACACGAAGAATTCGACAATCTTATGACAAAATTATAACATAAATGTCAAGGAGATGAAATTATTTATTATTTTTTTATTGTCCTTATCAAGGTATGTATTTTTCCCCGAGGGTTAGCTCAATTGGTCGAGTACCCATCTTTAAGGAATCTTAATTTTTTGTTGATAGCTCAATTGGTCGAGTACCCATCTTTAAGGAATCTTAATTTTTTGTTGATAGATCACAGTTTGAATTCTCTCTACACTCTCAGGGTTAGGTAAATGTTCAATTCATTTAACATTTACCAATTAGTGTAAATTTTTCTTTCATTATTTGAACTTGCACAAAGTGGTTTGTGAATGGGACCAACATTTATTTTTTTTCAATTATGCATGTATGCATTGAAATTTGACATGGTTATAGTAAATGCATGTGTTGATGGTATGGGAGGGTTTCAAGATGCAAAAACAACTCACACAAAGAATTTGACAATCATATGACAAAATAATAACATAAATTTCAGGGAGATGAAATTATTTATTGTCTTTTAGTGTCCTTATCATGGTATGTATTTACCCTTAGGGTTAGCTCAATTGGTCACGTAACCATCATTAAAGCACCTTAATTTGGTATTGATAGGTCACAAGTTCGATTATCTGAATGCTCTCAGGGTTAGGTAAATGTTCAATTCACTAAACATTTACCAATCATTGGAAATTATGCTTGCATTAATTGACCCCACATAGAGGGGATTTTTATTGGGGCCAACATTGAAATATATTCAGCTTTTGGGTATATGCATTAAAATTTGGCATGGTTATAGTAGATGCATGCATTGATGATATGGGAGGGTTTCGAGACTCAAATACGACTCACATGAATAATTTGACAATCAAATTACAAAATTATCACATAAATTTCAAGGAGATAAAATTATTTATTATTTTTTAGTGTCCTTGTCGTGGTATGTATTTAGCCCCAAGGGTTAGCTCAATTGGTCGAGTACCCATCATTAAAACACCTTTATTTTCTATTAAAAGGTCACAGGTTGAATTCTCTCCACATTCTTGGGGCTAGGTAAATGTTCAATTCACTTAAAAATTACCATTTAATTGAAATTATGTTTTAATTAATTGACTCCAAACAAAGGGGGTTGTGAATGGGGCCAACATTGAAACTTTTTTAGTATGTGATTGTATGCAGTGAAATTTAACATGGTTATAGTAGATGCATGTAATGATGGTATGGGAGTGTTTTTAGTCTCAAATATGACTCACACAAATAATTCAACAATAAAACGAAAAAAATTAAAATTAATTAAAATTAAAATTAAAATTAAAAAATTAAAAAATTAAAAAAAAATTAAAAAATAAAAAAAATAAAAATAAAAATAAAAATAAAAAATAAATAAAAAATAAATAAATTATAACATAAACGTCAAGGAGTTGAAATTATTTGTTATTTTTTGTTGTCCTTATCATGGTATGTATTTAGCCCCGAGGTTTAGCGCAATTCATTGAGTACCCATCGTTAAAGCACCTTAATTTTCTATTGAGAGGTCATGGGTTCAATTCCCTCGATGCTTTTGGGGTTAGGTAAATGTTCAATTCAATTAACATGTAGAAATTATGCTCTAATTAATTGAGCTTGCACAATGTGGGTTGTGAATGGGGCCAATATTGAATTTTTTTCGTTTTGTGCTTGTATGCGCTGAAATTTGACATGGTTATAATAGATGCATGTGTTGATGATATGGGAGGGTTTCGAGACTCAAATATGACTCACATCATGTGAAAAAATTAAAACATTAATGTCAAAAGATGAAATTATTTATTATGTTTTAGTGTTTGTATCATGGTATGTATTTAGCCCCTAGTGTTAGCTCAATTAGTCGAGTACCCATCGTCAAAACACCCTGATTTTCTATTGAGAGGTAAAGGGTTCAATTTTTTCAATGCTCTCAGGATTAGGTAAATGTTCATTCACTTAACATTTATCAACCAATGGAAATTATGCTTTAATTAAATAACACTGCATAGAGGGGGTTGTGAATGGTTCCAATGTTGAAATTTTTTTAGTTTGTGCTAGTATGCACTGAAATTTGACATGGTTATATTAGTTTCATGCGTTGATCGTATGAAAGGGTTGTGAGAGTCAAATACTACTCACACAAATAATTTGACAATCAAATGACAAAATTATAACATAAATGTCAAGCAAATGAAATTATTTATTATTAATCTGTGTTCCTTATCATGGTATGTATTTAGCCACGGGGGTTAGATAAATTGGACAAATGCCCATTGTGAAAGCACCTTAATTTTATTTTGAGAGACCATCGGTTCAATTCTCTCGATGCTCTCACGGTATGGTAAATGATTAATTCACTTAACATTTACCAACGAGTGGAAATTATTCTTCAATTAATTGACCACCCACACAAAGGGGGTTGTGAATGGGGCCAACGTTGAAATTTTTTCATTTTCTACATGTATGCATTGAAATTTGACATGGTTATATTAGATTCATGCATTAAAGGTGTGGGAAGGTTTTGAGACAAATATGACTCACATAAAGGATTAGACAATCAAAATACAAAATTATAACTTAAATGTCAAAGAGAAGAAATTTTTCATTACATTTTACTCTCCTTATTATGGTATGTATTTATCCTCGAGGATTAGCCCAATTGATTGAGTACTTATCTTCAATTAAATTTAATTTTATATTAATATGTCATGGGTTCAATTCTCTCGACTTTCTCAGGGTTAGGTAAATGTTAAATTCACTTAGAATTTAGCAATCAATGGAAATTATGTTTTAATTAATTGACCTCGCATAGACGGGTTTTTGAATGGGGCCAACGTTGTAAGAGACATGGGCATGTTATACCCCTATTAATGTACCCTAGTAGTACCCCTTCTACCAAAGAGTTGGAACAATTGACTAGGAGATTAATGATGTCCAGAAAGGTGAAAAAAGGTAAATGCCATAACTTCCAAGAATTGTAATTCATTATCAAATACAACTCATGGTCACTAATTTCATGTCAAATAAATTAAGTGTTAAACATTTAATATGAATCAATGGACAAATATATATCATGTGTGTAAATATAAGCATGACGTGAGAGACATATGAAGGAAATTGTCAAGCAAAATCCTGATTATCATTATTGGGACCCTTGTTTGTGATCATGTGGATCATCAAAGAAAAAATATCCTCTAGTTACCCCCAGATGTGAGGGGGTAACAAGGTATGCATAAGGGTATAACCTCGTAATTTATAACCATAGATCCAAAGTTTGACTTGGATAATGTCTCATTATGGTTAATCAAATATGACATGTTTCAGACATTTTTTTCACTTGATAATGTGGTGTGACCAACAAAGGAGAGGGAATTCCCCTTGCTCATCCAAGTTCAAATCTCAGTAAGGTCTGTTCAAAAATTAAAGTGGAGGGGAGTGCCTTTAAACCCATCTTGGGACACTTGTAAGGTGCATATAAGTGATATAACCCAATGATTTATCATAGTGGGATCCAAGATTGACTTGGATAGTGTCCCAATACAAATCACCATGGAGATGTTGCAATTTTAACAGTTTAACTGCATCAAAATAAAAATAAAAATACAAATTATAAAAATAAATTAAAATTTTATTTAAAATAAAAATATTTTTTTATTTAAATTTCAAATATTAATATATTATAAATTATATATTATATATTATATATTATATACTATATATAATATATAATATATAATATATAATATGTATAATATAATATATTATATATGATATCTCTACATGAAACCCATTGTGTCGAGTCCATTCGAATCCATGAGAGCGCTAGAGCACGAAAGCATTGAGGCAGGTATTTCGCAGGTGCCATAGAATACCTTAAGACGTCAATCCCCATGATGTTGTTGCTACGGTAATGGTAAGATAGAATATTATTCCTATTCCTCTTCGAATTTATGTTATAAAATAAAAGTTGCTTTGAAATGCCATAAATAATTAAACCCTATCCCGCGAGCCATTTATTCGATCTTACGTTCGACAGGGGCTAAGTGAATCACGGTACTAATATTTGAAGGAAGAAATTCTCCCCAGGCTATGACAAAAATGAGGGATTATTTCAAATCCATTCTAGCGCTAAATGTAAAAACAATCAAAAAAAAGGGTAAAAACCCTAGAAGTTGAAAATACTAAAACGCAAATGCTTTAAAACTAAACCCTAGATAAAAAGGGTTGAACTCATGAAGGATAAAACTTGAAACCAACTTCTAATTCTGGTAAAAAGGCACCAAACAACTCAATTCACCAAAAGTCAACAAACGAAGCCACATTTTCCAACTACCCTTATGCGAGTTCAACATACCAGAGGGATGAAAATACTTAATTATGTAGCATACTCATGCAGTGCTACCTTCTCACCCCTTTCCTTGAGAAAATTGGCATTGAAATCCTTTCAATTTCGGTCCCTGAGTAAAGGAGCTAAAACAATTTACTCCATGTAAATTTTCCTTTGATGCATAATCAAAACACACACACAAAAAATAGTACTTTGATATTTGCTTCAGGAATAGGTAAATACATAGATATAGAATTAATTGTGAAATAAGTGTGTATTGTTTCAAATATTGGATAAACTTTGATATTACAATTAGCATAAAAAATTATCACAAAACTGAAACTAAATTGTGATAGAACCCTATTAGCATTTAACAATCCATTTCATCTATTAGGGTTTAATAGTCCATTTCTCTTATTAGGGTTTAACAATCCATTTCTCCAAGTAGGGTTTAATAGTCCCTTTCATGTAATCCCATTCTAATGATGTTGGTGGTGATGCTTCCATTGTTTCCCTCGCCCAAGTTCTTCAGTCCTTTAGCCCTTTTTTCACAATCTTCTCAACTATTTTTTGCCAAAGTTTTACTAAATATAGTGGGATTGGACTCACCTTAGACCATGTGCATGTCATTTTTTAAATCAGTATTGGATGGGGCTTGGGTTGAAATTCCTATGCTTATACAAATAAAGGAAAGCATATTTTTAGGCCTTGTGTATTTTTTTAGTAGAAGTGGCGGTTTATTTTCTTAGAGGAGGTTGATTCCTATGTAGAATAATATTAATCATGAGGTAGATAATCCCATTCATGCATAACCATGCATTATAATCCCTAATGATAGGAATTTTCCCTTTTTGCCCTAATCTTGAGTAACTTAGAGCCTTCCATGCCTATAAATTCAATTTCCATATGGTTAGGAGAATTATTGAAGGCCTCTAGGATGTAAATAGGTCTTATTTATGATTTACCAACTCACTAGGAAAGTTGGGATCAATATGACTAAGTTTTAAATCCTCAGAGAAACTTGAAATCTCTCATAATAAAGTTATTTCTTTATTTTGGAAAAATAAAAATCATATGAATACTTCCATTTACTCTAATGTAACGTATGATATTAAAAAATTTCTATGTAGGCTATTTATCAACATTTTCTCCTATTTTCACTTCCTTATTTTCTTCTCAAAGTCTTGAATCTAGTAAACCTCACAATAGTTCAATTGGGCTTCAAGTTCCTAAGCCACATCCTTCTTTGAATCTCATCTCTCCATGTATCTTCTTATCTCTCCATGCATTATTAAAACTTTTCTATGTATCTTCTTATCTCTCCATGCATTATTAAAACTTTTCTATGACTTGGGCATAAGTGTGTAGTTGTTGTAATCTCTCTTGTTGGTTAATGGAAACTTAATTTTAATTATTGATGTACTTCATTTTTATTGTTGGTGTATCTCATTCTAGCTTTCTTCTTTGTGGTTTTTTAGGAGATCTCGTTGGTTTAGTTCATATTAGGTAATTATTTGTAATAGAATAGTTTTCTATAGTGTTAATATTTGTTATATTTTTCTTGAGTAATCAATTTGAATTCTATTAATTTTGTGTTAATAGCAACCATACCTTGTGGTTTAGTATTAGCATACATATCTTATGGTTCAATATGGTGTGGTTTAGTATTGGCTAATTGGTTTGGATGTCAACAACTTTGGTGGCTTGGATCAAATGGTATAAATCCTCACTGAAAATTGTGGTTATTTGCAATATTTTTCTTTGTCTCATCGTAAATGGAACAGGGCACTTTTCCCATCCTATCCCTTCAAGTTTTTTTTTCCAAGGAAAAAGTCATAATTTTCATTAACTGTAAGGAAAATTACATGTTGCATTTGCAGTAGATTTCATCGATCATAATCTGTATAATATCCAAAAAATATATGGTAGTGTTATGTAAAACAGTTCAACAGTGAAGAAAATATTTACAAAAATTATTGTGCATGTCCATATAGACATATTATCATCAAAAAAATATAGAGTCTGTATGCAATAAAACTGTAAAGAATAAAAAAAAAAAATATTCTAATCAGATAGGCTGATCAATAGGGTCTAGGAGTCAAAAATACTCAATGAAAGGCCGATGGTAATGCTGATATATAATTGGCCCCTTGTGTTCATTGATGTGCCAATGTCCCCATGTTAAGTGTGCGGCTTCTTTGAACAAGCTGCCAGCACCCTGATTCCTTTGCCTGTAAACGTGAGTGACAGTAATAATATCAAAAATATTTTTGAGCTAAAACTTCACCCAACAAATTTCTAAGAGTGTGTACATGACATGTAGAATTATTATTGAACCAGTTAATAATTATCTTAGAGTCCCCAAAGTTATGTATCATGTTGCATCATTTTTCTAAGGAAAAAATGAGGAGCAGTCGGAGATTGTTGAGCTTTGAGTAGTTGTTAGTTCCTGGGCCCAATCTCATTTTTATTTGAAAGAAGTGTGTGTATGACAGATACAGAATGGCCCCTCAACCGCATCCATAATACCGTCAGCACCATAAAACTAAGCCCCAAGGGATATTTTTGTCAATGGCTTCAGGAACAATTATCTTATCAACCTTTGTGTTGGCCTCTTCAGGGATGGAGTGATAGAGGGCATAAATGGAGTTGTGAATGGAGGTCCAAGAGATCAAGGAACTATGGAATATGGTATGGTTTCGAGTTAGCCAAAGGCCCCAAGAGATCAGGAGGGGTAGGTTGCGAACCTTGATCGAGGTACAAGAGTGCCATCAATTATGCCAAGCCATGGAGATAGTCTCCCCCTGCCAAGAGTTATTGATGCAAATTTCCTTAGTAACCATCTGCCATGTATTATAGGTCATAGAGAAATTGAGGAAGAGGTGATTAATATCTTCAGCCTGTTCTTTGCAGAGTCCACACCGAGAGGGACCATGAATGGATCTCCTTGCCAAATTTTCCTACATCGACACACAATTCGTAAGAATTCACCACACAAAAAGACGAGTTTTGGGGGGGTCTTTTAACTTCCATAGAGATTTCCACCACTAGCTTTGTTCCAGATGTTGTAGGGATACAGTGAGGGCAGAATAGACATCTTTGGGAGTATAATTACCTTTAGGGGAGATAGCCCAGATCGATTCATCCTCGGCATCTGAGATTATGATATGAGAATTATTGAGAGCCCTAATATATATGTTCCAAGCCCCCCACCAGTGCACAAGGATATTCAAGTTGAGTGGTGACTTCCACGCTTATGTAATCCAATCATATATTTCCTTATCTGTGACCTGACTGAGGAGACAGATCCATGTCTCATTTAAGAAGTGTATGATGTCCTGAGGGAGATAATGTTCCCTTCCACAATTGGACCAAGGATCAAAACCAATCTGAACCTAAGTGCCCACACCATTACACCAAGCAAGACCCTGTTTGATGAGTGTTATGGATTTCATGATAACGTGCCAAATGATAGATGATTTGGTCCTGGGTATATTAGTGCTTCTTATCCAATCAAGTGTGGAAGCAAGAGCAATGCATTTTGAATAGGTGACTTCCTACCACAGACTGTAGCAGGTCAAGATATGCGAACCCATTTTGGCAGCAAGTGCATTTGCGAAAATATTAAGATCCTTGAGGCCCCAACACCCCCCCTAGATTTTTGGCTTGGTGTTATTCTCCCATATCACCCAAGTGAAGGTGTGACCTTCTTCCGTGGCACGCCAGAGAAAACATCGGAAAATTTTTTGAATTTTTTTAGTGACACCTTTTGGAATCCAGGCTAGTGCCATCCAATACACTGCGATCGCTTCCAACACAGATTTGATGAATACAAGTCGACCAATTTTTACTGCCAAATGTTGATTCTCGCTTAATTTTTTCGATGAGCCAATTCCAACTTGTAATTCTATAATCATTGGGTTCAAATCTAAATCCCAAATATTTTAGACCCTCTTCAATGTGCCTATGATCATAATTGGTGAATGGCATGTCAACACTCTTGGATGGTGCATTTAGAAATCATGATGGTGAATTTGTTTTTTTTAGGTAGCATTGTAGTAGCAATGCATAACGTGGAAAAAATATTATTGAAACATATGGAATCCCAAAAGGATCCATCTCAAAATATGAGCACATCATCAACAAAAATCAAGTGCATCAGATGTATAGTATCAGTAATTTTGACTCCCGGGAGCTGACCTTCATTTCTAGCAGAGGAAATGAGCATAGTGATACCCTCCATAATTAGCATCAAGAGAAGAGGGGATAATGGGAATCCTTGAATAAGCCCATGACCTGCATGGAAGAAAGGTGTAGTTGCCCCATTGATAAGTATATTAAATGAGGTGTTAGTGATACAACACATAATCCATTGAATGCAGGGGTGGGGGAATCCAATGTGAGTGAGAATCAATTGAATATAGGTCCAGCAGGTACAGTCAAAAGCTTTGGCCAAATAAATCTTGAGGATAGCACATTTGAGGTTACTCAGTTTGATGGAGTGAAGGGATTCTTGAGTGGTGCCGATGGCCTCATGGATTTTTCTATTGTGAAGGAAGTAAAATTGTGTGTTGGATATGTTTCAGGATAAGATAGGCTTGATGCAGTTAGCAATGATATTAGCAATGATTTTGTAAAGAAAGTTACACAAAGAGATAGCCTTATAGTCAGTAAAGGAAAGGGGATTTTCCACCTTGGGAATGAGGGCGATAAAGGTAGAGTTGAAGTTCATACATTCTGCCTGATACTTTGTAGTCTTCAATGACCAAAAGTAGATCCTTCCCAATGAGCTCAAATAAAGATAGGTATAATTCAATAGACCAGCCATCCGAACCAGGACTCTTATCTTTTTTGAACAACTTAAGTACGGCTTCTATCTCACCTAGGGTGACAAGGGCATTGAATGTATCGAAATCATCCTCTTCCACGTACTTGGGCATATGCCTTGCAATACTAAGCACTTCTCCAATGGTAGCAACCCTGGGATCTCTATAGATGTGGGAGAAGTGTCTGATTCCCATATCTGAAAAAAATTTATGAGTGTTGGCTAGCCTACCATTCTGATCATTTAAATCCCAGATGGTGTTAATGTTTTTTCTACCTTTGGCACATTGCTGAAAAAAATTGGTATTATTATCCCTTGCCTCGAGCTAGATGGCTCTAATCTTGAGTCTCCAAGCTTCCTCTTTGAGTCTTAGAAGCTTAATTTTCTTGGTTTCCAGTAGGTTAAGTGATGCCTTGAGCTTCGAGGAGGTGTGCCCCAATACGTCTTCATCAAGCATATGAGCAATATCCCTCTCAATCCTCTTCAGCTCTTCCTCGTCTCTTATCATTTTCTCCTCTACCCACTTGATAGTATTCTCCTTAATAATGTACATATTATTGTATATCACTATTTCATGCAGGTTATTGGGCATCTAGTGATAGTGATTCCAATGCTCCAAGACAATCTGTCTGAAGTCAGGTTCATCGAGCCAGGAGGAGTTGAACTTGAAAGGGGATTGGTGTTTCTTGTTCTCACCATGTGTCTCAAGATAGATGGGAGAGTGATCTGACAAGCCACCTAATCCCACCCACTGTATATCCCTATCCATCCAATCAACTAAATTTGAGGTAATCAAAAAATTATCCAGTATTCTAGCAAGAGTTTCTTCCCCAATTATTATATTACACTAGGTGGTAACTTTCTTATCCATCTCTAAGTCAATCAAAATTTCTTTGTGCAGTAATTTCTCAATGTAACAGGACAGTGGATCAAGCGTAATATGCGGACCCCAGGATTCCCCATGACCGAGAGAGAAGTTAATATCACCTCTCACGATGATTTTATCTGCCTGCGTAATGGGAGATTGCAACAGATTTTCCGAGAAAGAAGGTATATTATGGCAAGGCCCATATATGTTGAGAATTTTAAGGGGGGTACCAAGATCAGAGGCGAATATTTCAACCCCAAGGATCCCATCTGAGCCACACACATTGTGAACTTGTATGGTCTGTTCATTGAAACCAATGTCACTTCCCCCCGATCGACCTCGCACATCCAGAGTCTAAAAGGTCTAGAATGGATAGATCAAAGAGAGAAATTTATGAACGGTCTCACCATGTCCCATAGTTTCCTGTAGCATTATAATATCCACCTTTTCTAATTCTATGAAATGGAAGAGCGCCAGTTTCTTATTAGGGTTTTCCAACCCTCTACAGTTGAAAGAAATGCAGATCATGGGGAACCCTTGGCTAGGCTTTTCTTTTCTCTAAGAACCCAGTCAATAGTGACTTGTTTCCCCGAGGCCACATCAACCCTGGCCTGATGGATGGCTTTGGATAGAAAGGATGGTCTACCTCTAGTGGATTTTTGGGAAGTATGGGTGGGTTCATCGCCTAACCCATGCGAATTACAGATTAAGGCCTTTGTAGAGGATCGAAGGTTGTATCGGCAAGAGGAGCTAGTACCAGAGGTGTAGGGGCAATCAGCAATATCTAAGTCGGCAGAGGGGATGGACGGAGATGCTATGGTGGGTTGGGATGGAGTAAACGAAATAGGACAACATACAAGGACCAACTTAGTCTTCATAATAATAGTACAAGTAATATGAGTAATTACAAACGAAGTAGACGAATGCTGGAAATTAAAAAGTAAAGGTGAGGAGGTAGAGGACACAGTACTTGTGATTGGGCTGAGATCCTCCTCTTGCAGTAGTGAAGCCTCAGGAGCAGTCGCTTGCGGAACTGATATGGACACTGTCAAAGGAGATGGCTGGTGAGGATCATGCTTTTGCCTCATATCTGAACTCATCTTGTACCTCTGTGTGAGTCCCACGTAGCTCTCATTGGTTTGGGTTCCCGCATGAACCATTGTTTTGGATTGTGCTACATTTTCCACTACAATGAGGTGAAAATCCTTGTATACATGCCCACCTCGTGGCACCTTTTGAATCTAAATGGGACTCCTTCATAGTATAGAATTTGGCACCTGGAGATGTTCTTGTATTTCAGGACATAGCTTTCAACCAGACCTTCTCGAGTGTCTAAGTGTACAAGAATCTGAGCCATAGATATGTTTCCTGTTTCCATATAAGATCTATCATGGTATAAGTAGATGCCTAGGACCCCTCCAATACATCTGAGGACATCTTCTATCCAAAATTGGAGGGGCAGACCCGGTAACCGAACCTAGATAGGCCCAGCACCCATCTTCTTTTTATCAGGGTCAAAGAGAGGAGTCTGGCGCTTAAAGAGACCCAGGGTCATTTCAATGTGCCAATATTTAGTTAATACCTAACTAGCCATATTAGGGTGAGGAAAGATCAGAGCAAACCAACCTTTGTTCATAGTCAGGATAGCCAAGAGTTGTTCGAGGATGTTGCCCCAGATTTCGGAGGTCCATCACTTGAGCCTGGTTGATGTATAGTTCCTCCCACGAACTCTGCCAACCAGTATTGTTTTCTCTGTTTCCTCAGCTTGCTGCATACTAACCCCCTCACCAAATACCAACTCACTAGATTTCTCAAGGCTCCTAGTGCACCGTGTCTTCTTCTTTCCAGTTCTGTGAGTTGGATTATCTCAGAGAGGACCCTCTTCCTCTGGTAGGGTGTCGTCTGAATCCAAAGATGCCTTCTCTTTAGGTTGTTGATTCAGTATGGGCAAGCCTTGAAAACTGCTAGAGGCTCTGACCGATGTTGGGTAGCCAAGTATATCAATGTGGGTATGTAGGAAACCCTCTGTTCCCAAGCCAAGTTGCTTGACGCCAAAATCTCCTTCACTGGAAGCTCCCATACCCCCAGAACAATCCGCTTGTACCAAACCCTCAACCAAGTTAAACATATCATGTTGTTGGTTCCAAATGTGTAAATTCGACGAGGAAGGTATAGAGAAAATCGTTGAAGTCGAGATGTTGGGGTTGAGTCCCGTAAACTGTTCAAAAAGGCTCGATCTAGGAACCCTAAACTCTGTAAAACCTATGGCTGACACAACAATCTCCATGTTTGTTTTTCAGGTCTCCATACTTTCAATACCTTCCTGAAAATCACACACATGAGCCCCAGCTGCTGAGGTGGGTAATTTGACCATATTTGGTCTGGCGCTAAATAATCTGATGAGTAGTCCAACTATTCTTCCTCCATAACGGAGTTTCCCATGATATAAATAGGTTCCATGAGAAAAAAAAACTCCTAAAATAGTTCCTTTTACTTGTCACGGTTTTTCCAAGACAGAGAGGTTGTAACAGTGAGCAATGGTGTTGGGGTCCAGAAGCGAAGCAAAGAAGTAATGATTCATGTATGGCATGCAGACTGTTCCATTGTCCGCCAAAACCGTCGAAGATCAACTCTAAACCCGTGAAAATCGTGACAGTTGAGGTCGAGGTAAACTATTGCATTCATGAGACGGTGTCGGCTACACCAGTAGGAAAGCAGTATAATATTTGCACAGTGTCGGTAATCGTGACAGGTGTGTTGGTGTGTTTAGTACACGAGTATACAAAAAACACCGGTGTTTGGTAGGAGTGATTTCTAGCCTACAAGCAATGTCACAAGGCAAAAATGGGTTGTTAGATGGTTAGTGAAGCATCATGACATGTAGAAAAAATATTTATAAACCATAGGATACTACAAAAAGAGGAGGAAACAAGAAACAACAAATGCACATATAACACAAGCTCAATATCGAGTAAATGAACTAATAATACCAATAGAGAACGAATCCCCTTTTATAATATGTTGGTGGTAAAAAAGAGGTAGAACACTAAAACACTCATAATGATTTCTTAGAGATATGGAGCTCTAATACTCAAAGCAAGGAGGGCTCTCCCCTTAAGTTGCTTGCAAGCCTCTCTCTTCTCCTCGAATGAGTGATCGGATAACGAACAATTGATGCACTTCTCCTTTGGGATTGAGATGTTGGATGGCCAAAAAATGAATCCCTTCACTCCTTTACTGCTTGGACAACACAATGTTGGTTTTCTCATGGGAATTTGGCTAGAATAACAATGTGTTCTAAATTGATCTTCTCATGGTAGTATTTTATAGGAAAATTCAAATCTTCTTCCCTCTCTTGGTAAAATTGTGGATTTGACCCAAGAGTGGTGGTTGATTCCATTGTGTTCTCACTTGAGGTCTCAAGGTGACTCTAGGCGACTACCCTTCGGCAGCCTAAAGTGGAGAATCTTCTTCCTGAAGTGTGCAAAGTGGTCCTGGATAGTGACCTACCGCCATACCCAGGACCGCGCAGCTTATTTAGGGAAATCCACGGGGACCTGCACTGTTATCGAAGAAAAGGGTGCGCGGAGCGCAATGTGCCAGTGTTTTCTATGCACAATTTGATAAATTTTCCTTTTGACCTTAGAGAAAGTTAAATTTTCCAGATTATGTAATGTTTTTCCACCCTATAAGTCCTTCTGCTTGAAATTTCATGATGTCCTTTTCTTTTCCAATTTTCCAGTGATAACAGTTGCCCCCTAATGTGTGAGGTCTTGGAAGAACTATATATTCAAAATACATTATAGTTTTTAATTTTTATAACCCATGTTGAGAGAGAGAGAGAGAGTAACTTGTGTCCAGCCTAAGGTTGGAGACCCCTTGCTATGAGTAAAAGAGGGACCATGTTCTATCATAAAACTGCAAGAGATAGCATAATACAATAAATACAATATTTCTATGAGGCGGGCATGTCCCATGCTCATGATGCTTTGGCTATTTAAAGCCTATCTGACAGATAGAGGTGTTTTCTGTGTCACTTATATGGTAGTGATCCACTGATATGGTTGATGATGACGATTGTTGATGCCCTCAAGGGATTTTTTTCTTTTCCAATAGGTTGAATGTAGTGCCCACATGCATAGTCTTGGTATGGCATAAATGTTCATTGTATGCATGGGTGTATGATTGGGACCTTCCTATGTAAGCATGCTGAAAGAGATGCTTATAATGGCACAGGTCTTCAGCAAATTTTGACAAAGTGCAATGGTTGTGAAGTACGATAAAAATGGAGCCTCAACCGATCGAGAGAAATACTGATGCAAGGGACGAGAGTCTCTGATATGATAGGCTAACATAGGCATGATGGCAAGAAACGGCTGAAAATGGATAATGGGAGTTCGGTGGCCCAGGTCGAAGCTTGAAAAATAATTTTGGCGGCAGTCATAACGATTTCTGATGAGGAAAGCCCAAGATTCGGTAGGACATCCATTGTGGTTGTATGTTTGTTATGAATGTCGTGGTGGCTTTTCATGAGAGGTGTGAAGCTTTGATTAAGGGTGATTAGGGATTGCTGCCAGGGGAGAAAAAGTGGATGGATGGGTAGGGGAATTTCTCCTAAAAAATCTTTTTACACTTTCCAAAAGAATATAAAATGGGTTTTGATTGTAGAGACATGGATACGGGTGCCCCAAAAACATGAAAATGATCACTCACTGATAATGTGAGGAAGGTGTTTTTTTTTTAGGGTGGGGGCCCCATTGGTTAGTCTCAATGTGGGGGTGGTGAAGCGGATGGAAAATATCACAGATGGGCTATGTTGATGGAGGTATGCTAGGCCAAATGCAAGACGTGGTAGTGCGTGTTTGATTTTCTTGCGAAAATGGTAGTCCGAGAAAGGGGTTTTATCATGATATGGTAAAACTTGACTTGATGCATGATGGATGGATGAACATCAAGTGATTCCTAGACTGGGGTATTATGCCCATGGCATTATATTTGTTTGATGCATGATCTACTTGAGTGATGTATTCCATGGAGAGGGAGGCTCTAACGATTGATGCGAATGTTTATCATATGCAAGGTGGGGAGATGATAAACATGGTCGGGTGTTTGGAACCTATGGTTAATTCTTGTGGAGAAATGATGTCAGGATATGCAAATATTCTCTAGGAATCTATCATGCTGAGGGAATAATGATACCTTCTCTGGAACCTTCAGTGATTGGGGCAACAGGTGGTTTTTCGTATTGTGTAATACCAGCAACCAATACCCGAAGTGAAAGCATATTTTTCATTCAAATATATTGAAAAATGTGCTGAATGAAAAAACGATAAGAGAGGGCATACTTGTCGAAACTGAAAAAAAATTATTGTTTCGGAGGCATGAATGTGTGAAGCATCCTTTGGGCATTATGAGGTGTCGATCATTGTGTTGCTTTCTATTTCTCAATTTGGCTTTCTAAGGTCCCATTATGGTCCCTCAAACAATTTTAAAAGGGTGATATATAGGTCAATATGGCTCATTTCAATTCATTTGTGTCATTTTAGAGTTGTGAGGTCAGAGCTTGCTGTCGAGCCTTTCTTCACAATGCGACCAACCTGTGTACTAATGATTCACGTCGTTAGTGCCAGGTAGGCCCCATACTTGTTTTTTGCTTTGGTCACGCGGGTGATCAAGATTCAGGCCTTCGCACCTATTGGCGTTTTTGTGTGTGGCTTTCACGTTTCTCTGAGATACATATGTGTAGTTAGCGCGCCTGTCTAAGAAATAGGCCCGTTGAAAAGCCAAGGAAATTTTTTGAAAAAAATAATAATAATAATTTTTTATGTCACGAATGTGTGTCTATTTGGTGACAGGATTTTGTAGAGAGAGAGAGACTAGTCGAATCTTCGTATGGTTATGGAAGAGGATGCCAACACCCGCAGAAAACTGCCTCAATGGGGTCTCCTCAATTTTCTTAAGAATGACCTCCTAGGTCGCAGGATCGCCTGTTGCGCTACCTGGTTCGTTGTTGGAACAGTAGGTGCAAGGTGATGGTTTTGCGAAGGCATGACGTTTCTATCCATCGAAAGACGAATATATAGTTTGTGACCAGTTTTATGCCTCAGGGTGAGGCACTTCCTCACCCGATCCTTCCTGGGAGGGTGGCTCTCATTTTTTGGTCGGAGAATCACTTTGGCGGGGTGCCCCTTTCGAAGGGGTGCATTCTTATATCTTTAGTGACCGATCTACTTGAGTGATGTGCACTAGCTATGATCGTACTATTAACTGAGTATTCATCGCTACACAGGGTTTCGGGACCCCATATCGGTGTTTTGTGTTGGCTTCGGGCCGGAAATTTCTTTGAATTTTCTCATCATTTTTATTATGGTATGGTGTCGCAGCTGGCGAAGGTCTGAGGAGGATTTAAGCTATTCACATATGCTACCTTCTGTGTAGCATTATGTTCAAGAGGGTGGTACTGGTGCAACCCGTGGAGGCAGTTCCTATGGGGTTTCAACGAGACCCTCGAATGAGGTGATGGGTGCCAGTGATGACTCAAGGTGGGGGAGGAGAGGTGGGTCGCTATTGGAATGCGACCATAGAGGCCTGGTTTGAGGTGAACCCTTAGATGTTCCTCGAATATACATACTCTGGGATGGACTTTCAGAGAGATCCGGATTTGGATCTTCATGTCGGTTACGTGTGGGGACCTGCAGGTATTTTTATGTTTTCTGCATTTGTTGAGTATTTATGATGTGTATATTTATGTGTGTATTGTGGTGACACTGACACTATCTTTTTTTTTCTTGCAGATGTGGGGGCAGTTGGACGGCCTACTACTTGGTTGGTGGGACACCAACCTATTCGAAGGGTTCCAGGAGGAGGAGCTCTGCCCCAGGCCGGGGGGCAGGGTGGAGATCCAGGGCACCCTCAAGGTGGTGATGGTGCTAGCCCTTCCAAGGAGGGTAGCATCTCAGCTACTTCTGACTGTGCTGCAGCTATCGCTCATGCTGAGGCAGCCGAGGCACGAGTGGCAGCTATTGCGAAGCAGTTAGCTGCATCTGATGTCTGATCCACTGACCTAGCAGATGCTTGGGGTCGAGTGGAGAGACTGAACAGGGTATGCCGACCTAGGGTTTTGTCGATGATATGGATGATGCATGGCTTGAGACATTGATGGCCTAGGAGAGGGGCTATCATCCGACTTTGTGCCATGTGGCGCTTTATATTTTAGCTGTTGCACCAGTGTTGGCATTGGGTGCAATTGTGGGTCCAGATGGCCCATGTGGCGGGGCTCAGCCTTAGAGACACTTTGTATTCAGGGAAAGCACCCATTATGAGTATTCTTCCCTTATTTTTGATGGCATGTATATATATATATATATATATATATATATATATATATATATATATATATATTGGTTGACATGTGGGTCAGAGACATGACTTGTTATTTGTACTCACACATATTTTTTGGTATATATGTTAGATGTATTTTTTGCGGCTCTCGCTGATGTGTCTATGGCTATATGATTTTATGGATGTTGTGTATTAGTGATGGAGATCTATATTTTTATGTTTTTGGTTTTATGTATGATGGTTTATACAAGATGCATTCTATTCTAGGATGTGGTAAGCTATGTGATCTATTGTCTGTTTTTTATTTCTTGGTACATGTGTGAATGTAATATGATAAAATTGATGGCTTAATATTTTTGCATGTAAATATTTTCTAAACAGTTGTTAATATCGTACTTCAAATTCCTAATTTAACTACGAAACAACTAACTGGCAATCAAGGTATATATGCAGGTGGCGGATGCCTTGGTTGAAAGCGTCGCTCATGAGCCCGATGACGGTGTCATATTCTGCCTTATTATTGGCAGGTTATCCGATGCATACTCCGTTGGTTAAGAATGGTGATCGATCAGGATAGTAGATGACCCAGGCGGTTATCGCTAGATTTTGAGACCATCGTGATGCTCCATCAACGCATCCAAAGTAATGGTTGGCAGGATGATCCATCTGTGACACCAAAACGCTTTTTAGAACAAGTATCTAATGTTTGTGATCAAAAAATAATTTTTTTTATTTTCATGTTATCTCTAGGGTTGAAGCCTCCTGACCCTTATGGGTAGAATTTCCTAAGGTAGAGCCCATTGACGGGGTTGCTTAGGCACGTTCTTTCGAGCTCTCACAAGATGTATGCCCCCTTAAGGAGGCCATTTTTTATGACATAGGGACCTTTCCACAGGGTTTCAAACTTCCCAGGACCTAGGGCTTCTTTCGCAACATTGTAGCGGAGGACTAACTCCCCCTCGGTAAATGATAGAGGGGTGATGTTGTGATCAAATGATGCTTTCACCCACTTTTTATGGGCCTTGTCGAGTTGGAGAGACTGTCGTTTATTTTCATCGACGAGTTCTAGTTGCACCAAGCATTTCTCTAGAGGTTGAGTGTAATCGAGGATTTTTATGGCGATGTGTAAGTTAGGGATTTTGCGTTCTAAGGGAATCACAGCTTCGACCCCATACACCAAGTGGAAGGGTGTGAACCCTGTTGATGTTTTCACTGTCGTGCGGTATGACCTCAGGGTGAAGAAAATCATGTGGTGCTAGTTTTTTTTTCGGTTATTCACCATACATTGTAAAAAAAATTTAAGCACTTGGTTCACAGCTTCTACCTATCCATTTGATTAGGGGTAGTATGGTGAAGAAAATTCATGTGTGAATTTGAGGTGATGAGAAAGCTCTTGGAAAATCTCATTTTCGAAGTGTTTTCCATGGTCGGAGACTAACTCTTTTGGTACACCAAACTGGGTGGGGACATGGTTGAACAGAAATCATGCAGCAGTTTCTGTCATGTTTTCATATGTGGGCATGGCCTACCCACTTGGTGAAATATTCGACGACTACGATAATGTATTTGTGGTTTCCAGACAACTTGGGGTTGCAAGTCATGAAGTCGACCCTTCATTTACAGAATGGACCAGCTACGATGACTGAGTGCATTGTAGCGGGTGGCGTTCTTGCCTTCTGAGCGAAGCATTGACATCGCTCGCACCTTTTCACTACTAAGATGTAGTCGCGAAATAAGGTGGGAAAAAAATATCCTGCCCGAAGAAATTTTTGGGTGGTAGCCATTCCGCAGAGATGGCCACCACAAGCTCCGATGTGATAGTGATTAAGGGCTTTCTCAGCTTGGTCATGAGTGAGGCATCGACGTAAAATGGTGTCGATGCCCCACTGATAAATGACATCTCCCATGAGGAGGTATCTGGGGGCCTGGTGGCGTATGTGCTTGTTGTCATCGCAATTGAGCTTTAGTTTTAACTTTTGGGTTCGTAGGAATAGGATAATATCTCTCTACCAAGGGTTGTCGTTCATCACTAGGAAGAGATGTTTGTCTGGCAGTGAATCGTTGACAGGTGATCAATTGGTCTAACTTGGGAGGTCAGCAATGAACTCGGCTAAAATTAAAGCCTTATTTATTTTGGGGGAGCTAAACTATAATTCTAACTCCTACAGTATAACTATCCATCAAGCGTATTTATTGTTCATCAAACGGCAGGTGAGTAGATATCTCATGGGGTTGATATCTGCGATGACTTTTGTAGTCCTTAAGATAATGTAGTGGCGATTTTTTTGGACTGCGTGTATTAATGCTAGGGTAGTCTTCTCTTCAGGCTCATACCTTAACGTGGGGACTAATAATTTTTTAGTAACGTAATAAACTAGGTGTTCTTTACCATTGGGTCCCTCCTGGATTAACAACCTAGCCAAAGCGTTTTCGGATGCTAATAGGTATAAGGTGTAATCTTTGTTTTATTTTGGTGGACTGATCAATGGTGTTGAAGATAATGTGTCTTCAGTGCTTCAAACTATTTTTGGGCTTGATCATCCCATTTGAATGGGATGTCCTAACAGAGGAGGCATAGGAATCCCTGAGCGCAAGTGGCGTAATCTGGGATGAAGCATCTCAGAAAGTTGACCTTTCCCTGCAAGCTTTGGAGTTGCTTGAGGGTTTGAGGTGGTGGTACCTATTGGATAGCTTGGACCTTGAGGGGGTCCACTCTAATTCCTTGTTGGGACACAATAAAACCTATAATTTGTCCTGCAATGACGCAGAAGACGCACTTGAGGGGATTCAAGCATAAGTTGTATTGTCGGCATAGTTGGAATACCAGTCGCAGATCCTCGAGATGATCAAATTGCTTCTTGGATCGAACAGTGAGGTCATCCAAGTAGGCGAGGATGAGGTGTGCCAAGTCATGGAAGATATAATTCGTGGCCTGCTGGAAAGTGGCTCCAGCACTTTTAAGGTTGAATAGCATAACCTGATATGCAAACATGCCCCATGGGGTGGTGAACGCATTATTGTACTGGTAGGTGTGTTGTATTTGGATTTGGTTATACCCAGAGAAACCATCCATGAAGGAGAGGGCCTCGTGTCCCGCGCAAGCATCGATAACTTGGTCAATGAATGGGGTAGGGTAATTTTCCTTTGGACAAGCTTTGTTCATATCACGAAAATCGGTACAGACGTGAATGGTGCCATGTTTTTTCATGATGGGAACAAGTTTGGAAACCCATGATGTGTAAGCAATGGGGTAGATAAACCTGGCTTTGTAAAGCTTATCAAATTCTCTTATAATTTCTTCTGTCTTGGATGGGTGCATTTGACGTTGTTTCTAGCATACTCGTGGTACGTCAAGCCAAGTGTCAATGTGGTGCTTTATTATAGTGGGACTAAGCCCTGGCATTTCTAAGTAGTCACATGCGAAGATATCTCGATACTCTTGCAACAAATTGGAGTAAGAGGTTACCTCGTCTGGGGAACATGCTACCCCCAGCGAGATTTCTTTGAATTTCTCAGTATTTCGAGATATATTCACCTTGCTGGTAGGAGAAATGTTTGACATGTTCCCTTATTCGAACGCATTGAGCGCTAGAATGGGATTTTTGAACCAATCGACTTTCCCAAATGGAACGAAATATTTTGATTCGATTGCGTAAATATCTTAGGTTCCTGGATTGTTAGGGCAGAACGTTTTCAGGAAGAAAAAACAAGCGGTGATGCATTGCATCCCACAAATAATTTGGCTCCGTCATGGCTTCCAGAATATCCTCATCTGAGTGGAATAAGGATCCTAAGGGGGATTGAGTTTGTGTAAGGCCGTGAGGAGGTGGTCCGGTCCTAACAGAGCTAGCCGATAGACATGAATAAAATTCCATCGTTGATACAGTGAAACCAGACGTGATCAAAAGGGTGCAGATGGATTGGGTTTGCACCATCGTTGGTACAGCTACTCTTGTAGTTGCAGCTGACTCGGCACCTATGACCGATGAGCAGAAAGCATGAGTCATGGTTCCGACACACAACGATATGAATCGTATATGATGTTTTGTGTCATTGGGGTTTGGTGGGGGAGGAATTTCCTTCGTGGCGGCTTGTGTAAGAGAAAGTCAAGGTTCCTCACAAAGCATACCAAGAGTACTCACACTTTCCTGGATTTCGAAATCGAGCTTGGTGCGGAGGCCACTTAATGTTTCCATTAAGGGGCATGCCTCTACCTCGTGGCTATGACTAGTGCAAATGATGCACGGTACCATGGTGCTTATCAAGTAGATGGTGTGAGAACCAACACTACTATTCGTCCCTGAGGTGGATGCTCAGAAAGGATCAAGCATGGGGGAAATATTCCATTATTTCCATCTCCAAGATTTTGGTTTTGGGAGGTCCAGTTCCTTTGGGGGTACTAGACTCAACGCTGCTCTTTCCGCTATTAGCCTTGGGAGGTGCTCATAGTGCATTGTATGGTGAAAATGTGAGCATATCCTATAATAGCAGTGTGTGATCTTCTCTTGATTAGAGAGATGATTCTACGGGATAGGGGAGACCATGTGAAATTTTTTCATGAGGTGCTTCAATTCCTTACACTGATTGACCTGGTGGTCGATCTTGTCGCATAGCCTACATGTCACCCTAGACTGGACATGGGTTCTGTTAGGCTGGTGCGTCTTTTTTACTCGCCCAATGCTTTGGTATTGATATGGTGTAAGCTGCTTGGGGGAAGTCTTCCTTACATTAGGTTCTCTAAGCTCTGGACTGATCATATCCCAGTTGTTGGTGGTGGAATCAGCACTTGGACTCCATCAAGCACCTAACCAGACACATCCTAAAATCTAAGGCAATTTAATGATTTGTTTTATGAGATTGGTAGGTGGTTTAAACTCTCATCCACTAAAAAGAGATTTCATTCAAATCCAAAGTTCTACTAATGAGGGTATTGGAGCCTGATGTGGTAGCAAAGAGTGATTTTGTAGCCTATGAGGAGAAGAAAATGTAAAATGAGAGAAGAAACAGTAGACCTGCAAAGCAGAAATCTACTGAATTTGGTAGAAATTAACACAAGTAGCATTTCAACAACATTTCATCAAGAGAAAGTTATTTCTATTCTTACAATATTCTCACTAAAATATTATAAAAGATAATTTTCATGAGTGATGGTCTTCCCACTGTTATTATATATATTTTACCAAGAAGCCTCACTGTGTGAGACTAACAAAAATTGATAAAACACATGAACATGTCAAGAGACTGATAAAAACTCATAATAGCATGAGGAATTGAAAACTGCAACTGAAGATAATAAGATATGGAAACACGTGGAAATTGACAATACACACACCAAATAGGTAATAATTCTTTATTCATTCACTAAAAAGAGTGTTGATCATATGAGTCAATATTCTAAAACCACGACCCTTACTTCATATCAGTTTGTCACATATATACAAAAATATAAAACTTTCATCCCCACAAAAGGAGTAAGTTTGTTCCTAAATTTATTACCATCACGTGCAAGAGATGAGGCTTATCCAAAAAATTTAATACAAAGTGCTATGACATAATCGAAATAAACAACATCAAGGCTAACAAGTCGAAGTGGTTGTATAATGTGGTAGTCTTATAGGAAGACTCCTCCTCTATTCTGGTGCAACCAACTCCACAAAAGTGTGATCAGTAGTGAAAGTGACGTGTGGTTGTTCCTTGAATGTTGCCTGGTGCCTCACGGAAATGTGTTGGTGCTGAGAGTAATGGTAGAAATATGTTTCAAAGAAACTCTCCCGTTGTCCCATCACAGATCGGGGTTGGAATGTTTAAACATAAGACACAAGCGGGAGGGAATTTGATTTGCGATGGGGGTGATGACATGGCAAGGAGGTGGCACTGCTTCGCAAATCGCAAATCGGGAGTTTTGTTATGAGGAACGGGAGGTAAGTGTTAAAACTTGTGAAGTTTGATGTGCGATGAACAAAGGGTGACATGGAAGGATGGAGATGGGGCCCATTTAATACCACATATTGCAAATCAAGAGTTTTTTTAAGATAAACAAGAGGTAAATGTTAAAACTTGCAAAGTGTGATGTGTGATGAACAGAGGGTGACGTGGCAAGACGGAGATGGGGCCCATTTAATACCATAAATCGTAAATCAGGAGTTTTTTTAAGAGAAATGAGAGGTTAATGTTAAATCTTGCCAAGTGAAATGAGTGATTAATGGAGGTTGATGTGGCAGGATGGATATGGAGCCCATTTAATACCGCAAATCGCAAATCAGGATTTTTGTTAAGAGAAACGAGAGGTAAATGTTAAAACTTGTGAACTGTGATGTGCAATGAACAGAGGGTGACATGGCAGGACGGAGATGGGACCCATTTAATACCCCAAATCGCAAATTATGATTTTTTTTAAGAGAAACGAGAGGTAAATGTTAAAACTTGTGAAGTGCGATGTACAATGAACAGAGGGTGATGTTGCTGGATGGAGATGGGGCCTATTTCATACCGCTAATCACAAATCAGGATTTTTGTAGGAGACGGCAATTGTAACATGAATGAAAGTTAAAACTGCGATAAGCCGATTGTGATGAAAGGGTAAGGGGTCCACCATGATTAAGTGCGGTAATTTATATCATATAATATATGATATTACAAAGGTTTGTTTTGGTGCAGGTAGAGCTGCGTTTTAACTATAAAAAAAATGTATTTTAATAGTTAAAAATGGGTTTCGAAAGAAATGAAACGTTGGACTTTGGGTTTTTAGAAAAATGAAAGATAAAAGAGGGAAAATGAAATGAATGAAGGTAGAAATGAAATTTTCTCACCACTAAACTTTGGCAGTGACACTTTCATCTTACAACCGAACAGAAAAGGCAGATTGATTTCTTGGAGAATGATGACCAAACTTTGAAAATATTTGAAAAATTGCAGTACTAACACCAGTATTGCGTTTCTGATGAACATATGATGTCGTTAGCAGGTGCACTCGAGGGATATAAGTACAGTGTTGAGCATGATGGTTGCCCTAACATACTAGACAAGAATGTATTTCTTGGGTATTCCCTTCCCTCATAGCAGGTGAGGTGATTGGATACGATCTACGTGGCGATTATAGGCCTGGGCATTTGGTGACCAAATGGTTATGTGCATTGCATAACGCACAATTTGGTCTTCTCCATGGAGGATGGTTGGGGGTGACTATGTGCCCCCTAACCGGCCGCTTTTTCGCTTACAGAAAGAGGATGGATCTTCTTGTTACCTCCTCTTCCATTGTCGAGCTCTCCATGGATTTTGTATCTTATTCGTATTCTAGGGAGAGGCGAATTATGGTCGTGCATAAAGTTTTTAACGTTGAACGAAATCGAGGGATGTAATGGAAATGACGTAATGGGTGATCTCCAGAACATATCTGACACGAATATCGGGTTGCTCGTAGGCTAACATAGTATACACGGTTAACTGGATACCATATTTGAAATAGCTCCAGGATTGCACATTCGGCAATGAAATGATTGTGTTCGTCGCAAAGTGCATAGCGTTGGAAAGGAGGAGGTGGGACAAATAGGAGTCCTTCTGGTGAATTCCCTACCTCCTGAAGGTATAATAGTTCTTCCCCATTTGTCTGCCTAGGGGGATCCTCCTAATATGATTTTTCTAGGGCATGCAAGGCATCCATATATCGCGGTATTTCTGGAGAATGATGGGTGTAATGCCCATAATTGTCGCAGATACCACATGTGTGGTTTGTACACAATGCTTTGCCTTGGTTTTTGTGGATGGTTCCTTTTTACAGGAACTTATGGCCACCGTATTTCTTTCAGAGCTTAGGAGAGGTTTTAATTGTCCAACTCCAGGCAGATATTGGTGGGATGGCCTACAATATCGCACAATGCACAAGGTTTCAGTTCCCTTGGCATGATGGGGTTTTCTATCTTTTTCCCTTTTTATGGGTTTTACTGGTCGCTTTAACCGGTGTCGCTTCCTGAGGAGGGATGGGGGTTATTCCTGTAGATGTAATGTCAGGGGCTCCTAGCATGGTTATTGGGACCAGGTACCAGACAGGTATCGCGAACGACATGTTTGAAAATGTTACCATTTCCAAGACCTATTGTGACACGAAGCCAGGTGGAGGGTATATAAATGGAGTTTGGGAGTTGGCGTAGGGTAGAAAAGTTGTGTCTGTGGCCTCGGTTTCGTTATTACTAGTTTCTGTCTCCTGACTGGTTTCGATGTTTGATGATGACATCATGCACACAGGGGCCCCTGTCATATCAGTGAATGATTCTAGTATGGCGGGGGGATCTCCTCGGAATGATCCAAGGATAGATGATGGTTTGAATTGGCCAGGGCCATATTCCTGGTACCGCATGAGCAATTTCGTAGATGTGTCTACATAAAGTAGAATGACATTGGCATTCATCATGGGTCACTTGTCATGGTATGTCAATTGGTTGATGATGATGATGTGATCCTCGTGGGGGACATCATGATCCAGAAGATGGAGGATTCTATGGCAGACATGGCGTACATAAAACTCCGCCCAAGGAGTATATTGTAGTCCAGTTGAGCATCCAAGACCTCAATGTCTATAAGAACTGTCTTGTCGGCCAACAAGACTAGGACATTTTGATATAGACCGACAGGAGAAAAAGGGCTCCTGTCATATGCTCTAAGTGTGATGTCTGATGGATTCAGTTCAGGAGATCCTAACTTCTTCCAAACACTTTTTGACATTATGCATGTGGATGCACCCTCCTCAATGATACATCAGTGGATAGTGATGTTTTTGACTAACACCAGTATCTGGAAGGCGACCAATGAAGGAAAATTGGGTGTGGATTTATCTAATTCAAAAGCCATTAGGTGTGAATTGGCAGGGTCGATAGTGCCTAAAGTGGAAATTAAGGCTTTCCTTTGCTTTGGGAAAGATTGCAGGACCTCTAAATTCGACATGGCAGCAGGATATTTTTCTAAATCATCTACGATGCTATAATTATGGGATGCTTTGGAGTGGTCCCCTGCTCGCATGGTTGGACCCTTAGCCATTTTTTGGCAAGGGTTCAATAGGAATTTTTTATATAGTCAACGGTGCGGTAGGTGCACTTGTGCTAGCCCCTGACGAACTGGTGCCTAGCGGGGTATCATAACTTCGATTTCGTGTATGAAATAACATTTCCTCCCTGGTAATATATATTTCATGGTTGTTATTTTCAGAATCATTTGGGAGTGGTTTTTTTTGTTTGGTACCAACCGCCCTTTGGTGGGGGAAGGGCTCCTACATTACAGTTTTTTATTGTGTAGGCCCCCCTTGTCCACGATTACCCTGAACCTTCTTTAGTTCAGGGATTTCAAGACAGTGATGAGTGTGATGTCCATACTCACCACAAATAGCGCAAGAATGGTTTTTCCATATATTATCCCTCTTTTTCTTCCCTTGGGAGTTATTTTTTCTTGGTTTTGATTCTGGTTGGGGTTGCCACTAGCCTAGAATCATGGAGGACGTTGTTGGTAATTTCCCCCCTGTCTAGGATCTCCATTTTATTTATTTTTTATATTTTTCCTTGCCATGTTAGGAGGATGACTATGATTCTCCTGGTCATATGATTGGCGCAGTTGGGCCTCGGAATGTTGCACGAAGTTCACTCGTGCATTATTTTTCATCGGTGGGTTTTGTGCCGGGGAGTGGGAATTTTGAGGTCCATGCCCTTGGTTTGTATATGGTTGCTTAGGGGGAGCTCTTCCATCAGCGTTCCTAGTTGCGTACTGGGTTCCTTGTGTGGGAGGGTATGATCCTCCATGCTGATGATGGTACGATGGTGCCTTATTGGTCATGTTCTGCAAAGGTACATGATGACTTTGATGGTAGCCTGGTTGTGGGATGTTCTGATTAGGATCATACACGTAACCAAGGTACGGGATACTGCTGCCTAAGTGACTTTGGGTCAGTGACACTATCAATCTATCTGCAGTATTTGACGTGCCTGTCAATTCTTTGTAAGTTTGTACGCGTAGGGCGTTAGCCAGGATGTTATAGATGTATCCTGACTGACTGTATATAAGCTCGACTTATTGGGATTTTATAATAGCATCCTCTTTGGAAGTAGGTCCTTGAGTTGCCACATCCTTTGAAATATATGTTGTTATAGTTTTCAAGAATAGTTCCAGTAAAAATTGATCGTCGAGTTTGGCTTTAAACAAACTTCGACGTCGCCGCCATTCATGGGGATGGTCTGAGATATGGACGGACGGTGTTTCCCAAAAATGAGTCAGTAACTCCATTCCTGAAACGTGGTGGATGGGTAACTGAAAATACGTGAGGAACGCAGTAGTAAGGGCACTGAAGGTTCCATGTGAAGCAGAAGGATGCTCCACATGCCATTTCGCGTCTGGTCCGGTTAAGGTGCGTTGAAATAGTCTTAATCGAATAGTATCATCAATGATATTGTTCGATGAACACCATAGGTGGAAATCCATTACATGGTTTCCAAGGTCTTTCGTTTGCTTCCCTTTCAATTTTGGAATGTCCAAAGGGAGCTTCGTGGTTATGGGGGGCCAAATGGGATTATTTGTTAACTTTGAAAGATCGGGTAAGTTTAAAGATGCCAGGAAAGGTAACTGAGTGTTGAGTGCCATTGTAGACTGTGAAAACACAGGAATCTGGTTGTGTATGGGGTTTTTCTAGCGGATAGTACCCTATGACGTACCTAGATGTGTGTTCTTTTGGCTCCCTGAATGGGTAGCGCTCCTCTGCGCTCTAGGGGTTGTGAGAGGAGTGGTGTGTGGTGACCCTGAGGGGGTTTCCACTAGTGTGGTGTTGGGTGACCCCTTTGGGGTTCTCAAATAAATATGCCTCGATAACGGATGAACCAATAAGGGTGGTTGTGTGTCATATTTGACGCCTAAATGGTGAAAGACCTCGCACTCCTCCCTCTAATAGGGGGAGGTCCAAAAAACATCTAGATCGACGAGGTCCTGTTGGGTCCGTTATGGTGTCGACTTGGTTTAATTTTGGAGCTATTTTTTAGTTTCCTGAGAAGAGAGAGATTATTTATCAAAGCAAAATGTGATTCCATACCTAAAACAAACAAAAAAATAACAGGTAAATTTCCCCTTAGATTAACCCTATTTGATCAGGCAATCAAAAAAATGGGTTTGGTTGTTTTGTGTATGATACTCAAAAATCCTAGAAGACATAATCGCCCTCACAATCTCAAATGTAATTGGGCCTTGCGAAGATATATTCTGGTAGGTATTGGGGCCAACGTCCCGAAATAACTGGCGACACTTTCCAACAGCCGAAGAATCGACCAAGGTAATGGAAAGAGGATCTACTGATGCCTGCACCATCACCTATAGGGAAGGAAGCTCTAGATTTGGCCACTAAAGTACCGTCATCCCACATGAGTGATCAAGTCTTTCACTTCTTGGTATTCAACTACCAGTACCGAGCACTAGATGGGTCAAGTAGCCCCAAATAATACCGCACGCACTGGGCTTAAGCTTAACCCGCATTGAATCGGGTCTCTGTGACTTTTGGGAATTATTTTCCATGGGAAGATAGACATATTTAAAGCTCCCTAAATAGTCAAATTATCTGCTTAAATAATGTAAACTAACCATGGTGGCTTATTGGATGCCTACCCCTAATGGTCCTAACCTGAAATATTAATTATATTGTGGCCCCTGTGGGGAGATTTAATGAGTTCAATTAATGGTTAGTTTTAAGGAGTATTACTTTTCTTATGTTGTGCCAATGTGTACGATGAAGTGTACAATCAAAATGTTTATAGGATGCGGAACCTATAAACTTTTCTTATGTTGACCTTAGAGAAAGTTAAAATTTCCAGTTTTTGTAATGTTTTTCCACCCTGTAAATCCTTCTACTTGACATTTCATGATGTCCTTTGCTTGTCCGATTTTCCAGTGATAACAACGGGCTTAGTGGTAAAACATATAAAAACTTACACCTGCGAGAGGAGTGACCCAGTGCAGTGAACTAGAGCCGTCATAGCTAGGGTTTCTAGGGTTACGATTCCTATCCCTTAAAGCTATATGTTAAATATATTCCTTTGTTCAAGATTCAATTTTTTCCTTTATGAGAATTTTCATAGAGCACTTATGTATTTTATTGGCAACATAATGGAGGTCACAAATTAACCTAGTTTTTGCATCAATAATTATCACACATTACTCCATAAGCACATGCCTATGTATTACTCTTATCCATGATAGTTTGCTTCAATCATTATTTAACTTTTATTTACCAATATATTTGATTTTTGCATGGAACTCTAAATCAATGTATATGGTCTAGGGTTTCAGGGTGAATTGGACTGGTTTAATAAGTTGTTAAACTATCTAGGACTTTAATGTATGAAGCACTATCCATTACAATAGATCCTTGCAAACACAATAAACTTTATACAATGGTTTATTGCAAGAACAACCAAATCACATTGATACACGAGAAATCTTTACATAAATGCATAATGTTCCTCATTATCATTATCTTATATGAGAGAATGTTCCTATCTAATTCCTCGTTATCTATATCAATTACGAATCGGAATATATAGATGTTTTCTTGGATGAATAATAATACTAATGATATCGAAATGTTGAAATGTATGAGGTATGTGTTTATATGTTTTCAGTTGATTTGTCCCCTTTCATTTACCTTAAAAAGTTGCTTCCTAGATTTTAGCTATGCTTAATTCTTATTATTTTTCTTTCAAATATTTTATGGTATATAAATTGGGTATTGGGTAATTTATAGTGATGTGATGGGGGGAGGGGTCATAAACAATTCCACTTTCATGTGGTTGGCCTTGTTTAGTAGAGAATATATTATTCTTGAAACCAAGAGAAGATCCTTCACGTTTATACCATTAGCTCCAATTGGTCAAGTACTCATCATTAAAGCACCTTAAATTTTTATTCAGAGGTCATAGGTTGAATTCTCTCCATACTCTCACGGTTAGTTCCGTTTTCTCTTTACTTGAAATTTACCAATCAGTCTAAATTATGATTTTTATTAATTGACCTCTCATAGAGGGGGTTGTGAAATGGACCAACATTGAATTTTTTACTATTTTTTAGGCAATCAAATGACAAAATTATAACATAAATGTCAAGGAGATGAGATTATTTACTATTTTTTAGTGTCTTTATCATGATATGTATTTAGCCCCATGGTTTAGCTCAATTGGTCGAGTACCCATCATTAAAGCACCTTAATTTGTTATTAAGAGGTCATGGGTTGAATGCTCGCCACGCTCTAGGGGTTAGGTAAATGTTCAATTCACTTAACTCTTACGGGTCAGTATAAATTATGCTTTCATTGATTGACTCGACACATAGGGGGTTGTGAATGGGAAAAACATTGAATTTTATCTATTTTGTGCTTGTATGCTCATAAATTTGACACAGTTATATTATATTCATGATTTGATGGTATGGGATGGTTTCAAGGCTCAAATATGACTCACGCAAAGAATTCAAAAGTCAAATGACAAAATTATATCATAAATTTCAAGGAGAAGAAAATATTTATTATTTTTTAGTGTCCTTATCATGGCATGCATTTAGTCCCAAAGGTTAGCTCAATTGGTTGAGTACCCATCATTAAAGCACCTTAATTTTTTATTGAGAGGTCACTGGTTCAATTCTCTCCATGCTCTTAGGGTTAGGTAAATGTTCAATTCACTTAACATTTACCAACCAATGGAAATTATTATTTCATTAACTAGCCCTCGATAGAGGGACTTCTGAAAGTGGCCAACGTTGAAAATTTTTTAGTTTGTGTTTGTATGCACTAAAATTTGACATAGTTATAGTAAATGCATGTGGTGACGCTATGGGAGGGTTTCGAGACTCAAATATGACTCATACGAATAATTCGACAATCAAAAGACAAAATTATAAAATAAATTTCAAGGAGATGAAATTATTTTTTATTTTTTATTATCCTTAACATGGTATATATTTATCCCTGAAGGTTAGCTCAATTGGTTGAGTACTCTTTGTTAAAGTTCCTTAATTTGATATTGGTAAGTCAAGTGTTTAATTCTCTCCATGCTCTCGAGGTCAAGTAAATTTTCAATTCACTTATCATTTACCAATCATTATATATTATGATTTCATTAATTAACCCCGCACAAAGGGGGTTGTGAATGGGGATAGTGTTGAATTTTTTTTCAGTTTGTGCTTGTATGCACTGAAATTTGACATGGTTATAGTATATGCATGTGTTGAAGGTATGGGAGGTTTTCGAGTCTCAAATATGACTCACACGAAGAATTCGACAATCAGACGACAAAATTATAACATAAATGACAAGGAGATGAAATTATTTATTATTTTTTTGGTGTCCTTATCATGGTATGTAGGTATCCCTGAGGGTTAGCTCAATTGGTCAAGTACTCATGTTAAGACATATTAATTTTATATTGAGATATCACAAGTTGAATTATCTTCATTCTCTTGGGATTAGGTAAATGTTCAATTCATTTGACATTTACCGTTCAGTGTAAATTATGCTTTCATTAATTGAACTTTCACATAGGGGGTTGTGAATGGAGCCAATATTGAAACTTTTTCATTTTGTGCATGTATGCACTGAAATTTGACATGGTTATAGTAAATTCTTGTGTTAATGGTATGTGAGGGTTTCAAGACTAAAATAAAACTCACACGAAGAATTTGACAATCATACGACAAAATAATAACATAAATTTCAAGGAGATTAGTATTCTTATCATAGTATGTATTTACCGAGAGGGTTAACTCAATTAGTTGAGTACCCATCATTAAAGCACCTTAATTCGGTATTGATAGGTCACGGGTTCGATTCTCTCCATGCTCTGAGGTTTAGGTAAATGATCAATTCACTAAAAATTTATTAATAAGTGTAAGTTATGCTTTCATTAATTAACCCCGCATAGAGGGGATTTTGATTGGTGCCAACGTTGAAATATTTTTAGTTTGTGCTTATATGCACTAAAATTTGGCATGGTTATAGTATATGCATGCATTGACAATATGGGAGGTTTTCTAGAATCAAATATGACTCACATGAAGAATTTAATGATCAAATGACAAAATTATAACATAAATTTCAAGGAGATCAAATTATTTATTATTTTTTAGTGTCCTTATCATGGTATGTATTTATCCCAGAGGGTTAGCTCAATTGGTTGAGTACACATCATTAAATCACCTTAATTTTATATTGAGAGGTCATGGGTTGAATTCTCTCCACGCTTTTTGGGTTAGGTAAATTTTCAAATCACTTAACAATTACCAATTAATGGAAATAATGTTTTAATTAATTGAATCCACACAAAGGGGGTTGTCAATGGGCAAAAATTGAAACTTTTTTAGTTTTTTCTTGTATACACTTAAATTTAACATGGTTATAGTAGATGAGGGTATGGGAGTGTTTCGAGTCTCCAATATGACTCACACGGAGAATTCAACAATAAATGGGAGTGTTTCGAGTCTCCAATATGACTCACACAGAGAATACAACAATAAAACGAAAAAAAATAATAACATAAATGTCAAGGAGATGAAAATATTTCGAGTCTCCAATATGACTCACATGAAGAATTCAATGGGAGTATTTAGAGTCTCCAATATGACTCACACGAAGAATTCAACAATAAAATGACAAAAAATAATAACATAAATGTCAAGGAGATGAAATTATTTCAAGTCTCCAATATGACTCACACGAAGAATTCAACAATAAAATGACAAAATTAATAACATAAATGTCAAAGAGATGAAATTATTTATTATTTTTTACTGTCCTTATCATGGTATGTATTTAGCCCTGAGGGTTATCTCAATTGGTTGAGTACCAATCGTTAAAGCACCTAAATTTTCTATTATTGGACACCTAATCCTCCTAGAGCAGAAAGTAATCTGGCCAAAGGGAATCAAAAACCTCTAACATGAACTGAAGAGTCACCCAAAAATATATATATATATATATATATATATATATATATATATATATATATATATATAATTGTGAATAATAAAATTATCTTGATATGATAGTTGTCTTCTCCATGTGTATTTGACAAGCTTTAGTTCTGAGCCTCTTAAGCTCTAGCATTTTCAGGGTAGGTGTTTCACTTCAATGTATTTGTCTTGAGTCTCTCGTTATTGGGTTAATTGACCTACTTATTTGTGCCTTACTCTACTGCCTATGCACACATATATCTTTAATATGCATTGAATGTTACTTCTGAGCACTCTTCCCTTCTACAATTACCTTCTCACGTGACCATTTCCCTCACAAGGGTTTTCAATAAGCATTTCTTTGCATTTATCTGTATCTCCCAGCTCATGTTGGCCACTGCTTCTTCGTGAAAACCAGAACTATATCTCTGCTAGGGCTAATTCACACTAGCGATCGAACAATCCATAACATTTTAATTGTTTTAATTTAATTATGTTGCTTTACTTTTGTGTTAAGTACATACATGTGTGAAAGTATCAGTTTGTTTAAGACAAAGTTGGCATCCTATTGAATGATGTAGAATGGAAACGCATTATTTACAAGGACATAGTCGTTTGAATGGTATAATATTGTATTCAGCCACCATCGAACAGCTTACTCGGCACAATCCCGAGAAAAATCATCTCATTCCACAAATCAAATTCCTAAGTGGAGTCGTTGTAGTGAAATTATTTGTATAGGAGCGCAAATTTAAAGAAGTTATAATTTCTCCTTTTTCCTATATACTTCCTCTATGCCATGGTTATGTTTCATTGTGGTCGGAATATTGAAAATTCCAGAACAATAAATGGAGAGAGTAAAATCCCCTCTTCAACACAGAGAAGTATAAAATTATTTACAGGAGACAGAGTTTCCAGACTGAAAACAAACTTCTATTTCTTTAAAAAAAAAAATTGTTACAAAGCTTCCTCACTAAGAGGGATTACAAAAACCAGGACTGCTACAAATGCAGTGCCTGAAATGACTTCACAGTCTCACTACAACAACGCACTGCTATGCAAAACTAACACACTGTCTCTCTGTTGGAAAAATACGCACTGTATTCTCTTTTCCCGCACTACTGTGCAAAACAAAACAATACAATACCATATGCAGGCTCTCGGGCCTTTTTGTTTTTATATGTCGCGCATGTTAAAAAAATTACATAAAACTATATTAAAACTCAAACAAAAGTCTATTTAAAACAAATACATGCGGGCCCCACTTTACACTTATGCTTTGAACGCGCGATCAAACTATTAAATACATTGTATAACAACCATCGGGTCCGCGGATAAACAAAACAAATGCACCAAACAAAAAATTCCGATTGAAATTGAAGAACGGATGTGATGGCGCATAAAACTCCGATGTAATAGAACCATCAAGTCCGCCATTTGATAGTGCAATCGGGCCCGAATCATAAGAGTTTCCGATTGCGATCAAGAACCGGACGTGATGACAAGCTATGAACTGTGGCATATAATCTGGATCGGGTCTGGCCTATGGTAATGCAATCGGGGCATAGATAGAACACTCCCGATTCAAGACTTGCGATCATATAATATAACGCCGTGTGGTCTGTGGACCCACGGGCCTCGGCTGTGGTGGAGGGCGATTATATAATATAAGGTTTGGTTGTATAAAAATGTTCTGCTTGCAGAACTCTGCCACATCTACAAGACATTCGGGTTTTGAAATATATGTATGTTGCGATTTGCGATTGCGATTGTGATCGCATCACAAATATTCACATCAACAAGACACTGCAAAAGAACTTTGCAATTCTGATTTGCGATTAAGTGGTAGGGACCACTTGTCCTCCCTTTCAAAAATTAAAGAACTTCCGCTATTTTAAAACAAATTTCTTCATTCTGGTTGTTGAGGGCTTAAAAGCCCGAAATCACTGTTTTTAATTAAACTCTGCTCTTCCGTAGTTTGAAACTACGAAAGTCTTCATTCCTCTGGAAAAAACGGCTATGCCCATCACCAATTAAATTCTCCTCTGTAATTCTGGCTGCGGCCCATCAACAGCTAAATTCGTCCTTACAGTTTTGCCCATTCTTCTTTAATACATAGTGTTGTGGACTCAATCTCTGCTACTGCTGCCTCTGTACTCTTTTTCTTCCTGCTCAAAGGCTAGCAGGTGACTTTAATATTTTCAACACTCCCCCTTAAATTCAGCTGTTGGGTTATCAATCATACCCAAGTATTTTCTTAAAAATTCAAATGTCTTCTACCCCAATGGTTTTGTTAAAATATCTGCATATTGTTCCTCTGTTTTACAATGTTGTAAAACAATTTCTCCATTGTTCACCAATTCTATGATGTAGTGAAACTTTGTATCTATGTGCTTCGTTCTCTTATGAAACACTGAATTATTTGACAATGCAATAGCTGAGCTATTGTCACAATAAATCACTGTCCCTTTTACTTTTTCTTGGCATAAAATTCTCAACATCCTTCTCATCCAAATTGCTTGACACGCTACTGCTGTAGCTGCCACATATTCTGCCTCTACTGTAGATAATGCTACAATAGGCTGTTTCTTAGAAGCCCAAGAAATGGCTCCTGAACCCATATGAAAAACATAACCGGAAGTGCTCTTCCGATCATCTACACTTCCAGCCCAATCATTGTCAGTGTATCCAACTAACTCTGAATTTTCTGAAGCAGTATATAAAATACCTAATCTTTTAGTTCCTTTAACATACCTCAGAATTCTCTTTTCTGCCTGCCAATGTGCTTCTTTTGGCTTCTCCATAAATCTAGAAATCAAACTAACAACATGCATAATATCCGGCCTAGTTGCAAGTACATGAGGCTGCCAACTATGCTTTTATACAAACTTGGATCAAAATCCTTGCTGTTGTCATCTTTACTCAACTTCAATCCCATTGTTGTGGGAGTAATTGCAGCTTTGCACTCCTGCATATTAAATCTTTCCAAAACCTAATTCACATGCTTTTCTTGAGAAATAAAAATCCATTTTTCACTTTGCTCTAATTCTATTCCCAAGAAGTATCTCAACAAGCCCATGTCAGTCATTTCAAATTCATCTTTCATAACTGTTTTAAAATTTTCAATAAGGTAATCATCATTACCTGTAAAAATTAGATCATCAACATATAAAACATCAATCAACATTTTACCATCCTTTTCTTTGATTTAGAGGGTGGGTTCTCCCTCACACTTTTCAAATCCATTTTCTAGTAGATAGGAGTCTATTCTACTATACCATGCTCTTGGTGCTTGCTTCAGACCATAAAGAGCTTTCTTCAACTTGCACACTTTGTGCTCTTGGCCTTTCTTCTCATAGCCCAGAGGTTGTTCCACATATACCTCTTCCATTAACACGCCATTTAAAAATGCGGATTTTACATCCATCTGGTATACTTTCCATTTGTTTTGTGCTGCTATTGACAGCACTTCTCTTACTGTCTCCATTATTGCAACTGGTGCAAAGGTTTCTTCATAATATATCCCATGCTTCTGCTTGTATTTATACAAAACTATCAAAAAATATCTTGAGTGAAAATCTCAAGATCTTTTACAAAATATCAATAAAAAAATTACAAAGATAGAACAAGAATATAGGAGATAAGAAAATGTTGTGGTTTTTGTCTCTATTCTTGAGGATGGTTGTTGATGATTGGACCTCAAAAAGTGTTGCCTTGTTTTCTGGTTGTTGGAGGTGAAACTGTTTTACCCAATCAATTCGCATATCTTCTCTCATCGGTCTTCACTTGGGATAGAAAATGTTATCAATTTTCTATATGTCTCATCTACATCAGTATACTTCTAGAAATTAGGCTTGATAACGAACAGGTGTTTGATCTGACTGATGAATAAGCCAAGTTATATGGCTTCCATCAAATCATTCCTTGTGATGTTTCCCTTTATACCTGAAAAATTTTGATCTATCTTGGGAAATAGTGAATAATTTATCCTGATAGTATTTCAAGCTAATAAAATTGTGTCCCATCCCAATTAATCTTGTTAGTTCTTTCTTATTTAGCATGTTAAACTTCTTATGGAATCTTTGAATGTTGGATTTCAAATTGTTACACTTATTCTCGAGCTGCAACGTAAGGTTCCTTTTAGTATGCATCCTTTTTACCTCCAAGATGGTTTTTGTCCTATCTTGAATTTCAAGCTCTTCTCATTCTTCTTTGGTTTTATACTTCAATATTTTGATAATAGTTGTTGCTTCACCAGGTTTTTGCCCCAAATATATTTTTATCTCCTTCACTACTTCTTTAGATCTGTGTATCAATTCTTCCTACTCAAAAATATTTTTGATTGAAGGCCATATTTCAGTGATGACTTCGTTGGTCTTTATCCATATACTTTATTTTTCCTATGCTAAAGTTTGTTCCATTTCTGATTCACTTTCCAATTGTTCAACCCTTTGAGTGAGTCTATGATATTTCATCAATTCTGCTACATATGAAGTATCTATTTATAATTTTTTTTTCTTGTAGATTCTTAAGCCAAGCCTTTAATTTTTCAATTACTTGCCCTTGAATGGAAAAATTTTCCATGGCTTTAACCGTCTCACTTGAAGGACCTGTGGTCTGTGCTTGTGTTGATGTTGATGTTGATGTAGATGCTCCTAGTGTTGTTGCAAGTGAAATGGGGACTATTGTCAGTGGGACTATAGCCAATTGTGATGTATGTTCTTTTCCCTTGAGCAATTTCTCCATTTCCACTTCCATGTCTCTGATTTGGAAAAAAATTTCATTTATTATCTTGAACATGTCTTATTTTTGTTTCTATAGCTCCCTAACTTCTTTGGCCTATGGATCTTATGTTGTGGGAAGTTTGAGTTGTTTCCATAATGCTGCTATATCTACATTATTTCTTCTTACAGTCTCCTATGCTACCTTGACATCCATGGGATTGTAGCCCAACTTGATTATTAAGTCTTCTAGTGATTTGATCTTGGTGTCCTTGGCCAAAGATGAAATTATCTCCACCTTTATTTGTGATTGTATATTGCTTACTAAGGCATGTAGCATGGAGGCTGACATGGCATCATTGGATAAAGTTCAGTACATAATTTCACTTGTTTTCTTATGCATATCCATCTGATAAATTGGGTGAATATGTTTTGCATCAAAGGAAAATGTGGATTCTTTATAATATGTTGGTGTCTTTGGGTGAACTTGTGCTTTAAGAAATTCAATCTGCATTTTCCCTTTCTCTGTATCAAAGGTTGAAAGAAGCCTGTGTTTTAAGGTAGTTGTTTGCTTCCAGAATTGGGTGTATGTGGTTAGTTTTAGCATTTCGTTCTTCTGTTTGATTGCTTTATATTTGGGAAAAAAATTTGGCTCAGTTGTGTCTTGAGAAAATTATGTTCTCTGAGTTGTATCTGGGGGATATTTGGAGGTTGAAGAAGAGGAAGACCCTGTGAAAATATCATCTTATCTTGTAGGAACATGAGGACCTATCATAATTATATTTTCCTTCTCTTTACCTCCCTGTTGAAAGACTGGTCCTGAATTAATATTTTGCTTATTTGTATATATTAGGAATTATTTGGCTCCAAATTTTGTCACTGGAAAAGAATCTTCTTCCCTTATCCTTTTCTCTTATTTCTCTTGAGGTACAGGGGTCTGATAGGTAGTTGTAGATATGACCTATTCTTCGGCTTCCTGTAGTGTGTTCTCCTCCCACTAACTTTGATTCATGAATTATTTTATCTCTGGCCTAGGAATGTGAGTGTAAGGAATGGTCTTCTGCTCCACTCTCAACTTAGAAATGAGGCCAAAAGGATCATAAGACCAATTGAAACTTAATTTCAAATTCATTTTCTTTAGTATCAAATCTGCCTCTTTACCTGCTACTCTGGTATTACAAATGAAGGGTCCAATTTGAGCCTTGATCTTAAATTGTGTATTCTTTTTAGCTGAAAAAAAGTGTAATTCATCCATGTATCATTTGCCTTATGTATTCTAATGAGAAAAGTCTCATGGGAACAAATTTTGGGAGCTTGTAGGGTGAAAATTCACACCCATAAACCCTGATCTCAGCATAACTTTGGTATAAATACAAATCCCTTGTCTTAGTTTGATCATTTAGAAGCAACACTCCTTGAAATTTTTATCCTATTTTAGGTTCTACATCATTATCCAGTAGACAAATCATTGTGTAAAGGAACTGATCAACATAATCTGCAAAGGTAAAATCAGTGGAGTTTTTCCTCGCCAAGGAGGTCCAATGGATGATTGATTGTGAATTACCCTTCTCGTCTAACTTCTGCAAATAAAATGAAAACATGTATGCCTGATGATAAAGGAACAAATAAACTAAACTTGAAGTGTACTTGAAAGCTCCCTCAGTGAGAAAATTTAGAAATTGGTCATGCATTGCATCTGCAATGAACTCACTGTAATTAAAAACAATAGGTTTTTCACCAGTTGTAAAAACAGACTAAAATCCAACAATGGCTTCATCGATCCACTGGTCCGAATAGTAACTACGTATGTATGATATCATGGAAATTATCTGTTTGGCCATATCTAGGAACATGGAGGATGAATATGGGGGATTTTTCTTGGGTAATTTTGCATCCTAGGGAAAAAAAAAACTTCAAATATATTGGCTCTTTGTGGGAAAGGTATACTTTTGTATAATTCCATGAGGGAATCTACTGAAAGTGGCTTTAGGAAGTCAGGATTTTGTACTGCAGCATCTGGTAAATAGATTTAGAGGCTATGGTGAGCAGAACTTCACCATTTTGGCTGATAATTTCTCTCTGGCTGGGGACATATATGTTTTGGCACCAAGATACAAGTTCTGGAAAGTAGTGGGTCTGTGGGAACATAAATTGTGGCAAGGAGGATTCCCACAGGCACAATTCATTGTTAAGGTCTAAATACTTATGCTTCAACCAATTGTGAAGTTCGAACATGTCGAATTCATAGTTGGTTTCAGCAATTTTGTATTGCAAGTCAACTAGTGGCAGGTGGTCAAGGTCAATGACTGAGGGCAGCATCGGATTTTCTTCAAGAGTTTTAGCTTTGTTCTTGGGGGTCTTGCCTTTAGGTTCCATTGTCAAAATAGAAGAACTGAGGAAGCAAGGATTACCTGGAATAGGTAGGTAAAGTTAGATGTTGAATTGGGGTCGATGATGGCGTTCTAATCGCAATAGATTAACAGTTCATTGAATTCTGAGGGATATCTTTTAACTTAATTTTGCACTTGAAACTGTTTATATGACCCTGTAACAGTAAACGGAGGGGGTGAAATGGGCTTCCAATGTTTATGGGGAAAATCATGTTTACCATTTTTTTATTACCATTAAACAAAGCGGATCCGTTGTCGCGGGAGCGGGATACATTTATTGTTATAATGGTTGACTAATGTGGACGAGAGAGTGTCAGGTGGCAACATGTTATTGGGAGAGGAAGCGATGGTGGGGAATCGATTGATGGAAGGGAAGTGTGGGAGTGGGTTCTGTAGAGGTGAGGTGGTGGACCATGAGTGGAGGAGGATGGACTATGGCGAAGACGATGGTGGGGTTCATAAATCGTCGTGGCAGACGCTTATTGGTGTGGGAGTAATAGAGACTATGGTCAACGAGCTAACATTTTTCGGAGGGGGGGGTTGAGAAGTCATATGGTGTTGCCTCGTTGATTAGTAGGTATTGTCATTTTGAACCCCCCCTCGTGTACGAAGCATGAAAGAGCTCAGGGGGGACCAAAAACGATCCCCCGTCATTGATTCGAGCGGGGTGGATCGCAGCCTTTGAAAATTGCGTGAGCATTATTACATATTATAAAATCAAATATTAATACAATTTACGATAATCACAATTAAATGTGCTAATCCTAAATTACTTTTCTAAGGCACATTTTGACATGTAGACCTATATTTTTGTTGATTTTTTCCAAGGTTTTTCATTTATTTTTTATAATTGCTAATTAACCATGATTAAACAGTGTGTTTAACTTCATATTTATTTTGACTAGCCTAATTCATTCACGATTAAACTGTGTGATTAATTATTCACTAACATAAATAATTTTATTTCAACCTAATCACATTTAAACAATGTCATTAGCCTAAGTATTCTACTTCTCCTATTACAATGTGGCATTTTAACTAGCAGCACATTCATTATATATATATAATTATTGATTTATGCATTTTTTGAGTGGCTTTAAGGCTTGCTCGCTCCTACAAACTCATTTTTTGATGGGGTATTTTATTATTTTTCTTTTTCTCATAATTTTTTTTCTTTTCGCATATCTTTTTTTTATCCCCTTTTGTTTATTAATTGTTTTATTTTCTTTCTCTTTCTTTTTGGAAATAAATTTGCAGAATGAAACATTATTTACAACATATCATGTACAAAATTATAGCTACAATAAATTCATCCTATAAAATATAGGACTCTAACACAGGGGTCCAGAGATACCTATTTCAACCCATAGCCTCTAGGGACCCCAAGGTGTTCTAGGGCTCCAAAGACTAGCATCCCAACCCACATCCTCCATGGAAAAAAATGCCAATCCCCTCACTTATCTTTTCCTCTCTTCCGTGAATTGTTATTCTAGTCTCTGTTCCTTATTGATCATTGATTGAATCCCTCTTCTCCTACATTAGTGAATGAGATATTCAACTTCCTCAAATCGGGTCCCTCCCTCTTTTTGTCTATTGTTTCTTTTTTTCTTGATTCGTCGGGATGTTCCACCCCCATCCTCACTGCCTTGGCCAATCTTTTCCTTCACCAAATTCTTCTTATCCTCTTCCTTGTTGAGGTTCCCATGCACATGGGCCTGCATAATTTCTTTTGCAGCAAATTCAATTTAAGAACCAGTCCACTAATTTCATGCACCAACCAGATTTTAATGTTTGTCCAACCATTCATATTATTTGCACAATAAAAATTCAACATCCCAAGTAAGAAACCCTCATCCTCAACTCTTGAATTTGTGTCCCTTGACTCACTCCCCTCTTTTAAATTTTTACATATTTGTAAAAATGTTTGCAATGCATTTTATGAGAGAACCATGGGTGGGGATGTCACAAACCTCTCCACCTTGAGGAAACACCGCCCTCGGTTTTCTTCTGCTCATATGCAAAACCAGAAATAAAATTACAAACACATGCTCCCTTATGGATCTTTATACACATAGCTCTATACATTTTTTACAATTATATACACATTTTCCTTAACCATCAAACAAAAGGGGATAATTATCTTTCATGGCCTCAGTCATTTCCCACATTGCCTCCTCTAGCCCAATGTTCTTCCATTGCACTTTGACTTGATCTATGGATCGATTTTGGAGCATGAGACTCATCCAGTCTATGATGCACGCTGGCTCTAGCTGGAACTCTCCCTCTGGTTCCATTTGTATCATAGACCAATCCCAATAAATCACGTGATTATAATCTTGCACATATTGTTTAAGCAAAGAGACATGGAAAACATCATGAACTCTAACTGATGGAGGTAAACCCATCCTATATTCCACTGGTCCAATCATCTCGAGGATCTCAAAAGGCCCACAATACCATGGTGCCAACATGACTCATGTTCTAATACTTAGGGAACTCTTCTTGGGTTTAAATCTCATATAAACATGCTCCCCAACTTAGAACTCTTTGTGCACCCTATGTTGATATGCATATTTCTTCTTCCTATCCTGTGCCACTTTCAAAAAAAAAATTACGATATGAAATTTCTGCTCCATATTCTTGATCATATCAAGTCCTACATGGACCCTATTCAGTGGATCACCCCAGCTAATAGGACTGTCACAACTCCTACCATACAATGCCTCAAATGGGTTCATCTTTATGTATTCTTGGTATCCATTGTTGTAGGAAAATTCCATGAGTGGAAGATATTCTTCCCACTTCTTGTGTTGATGCATTGCATATATCCTTAACATGCCTCAAGGATTCTATTATTCCTCTTTGTTTTCCAATTTTTTTGTGGACGATATGTTGTATTGAATGCCAATTTTGTTCTCAATCTCGCAAATTGTTCCTTCCAAAACCCTTAAGTGAATCTAGCATCTTTGCCTGACACGATTTTCTTAGGGATACCATGTAGCCTCACAATCTCCTTTATGAATATTTGTGATATTTCACGTGCAGAGTTAACGGACTTGACTGCCAAAAAATGAGCTACCTTTCTCAAATTTTCAACAACTACCATGATTACAGCATGTTGCTAGGTGTTTCTAGGAAATATAGTAATGAAAGCCATAGAAATTACCTCCCACTTCCATTATGGAGTGGGAATAGGATGCAAAATCCCTATCGGATACTTGCACTCGGCCTTCACATGTTGGCATTATATGCATTTTTCCATAAAATCAACCACTTCCTTTTTCAAATTAGGTCAGTAATAGTAATTTTTAATGGATGTAAGGGTCTTTTCATATTCTAGGTGACCCGAATAAGGATTAACATGGAACTATATCATTATCGATCTTTTTATTTCATCACTATTTGGTACGAAAAAAAAAAATTAAACGTGAATCACTTTTGACCCTTTCTATCAGGTCTTTTATGTAGGAACATACAGCGTCCAAGTGATTCACTTGAATTCTTCTGCTCAATACATCAGCAACCTTGTTTACTTTGCCTTTTAGGTACTTAATGTCAAAGTCAAATTCATTGAGCATGGGTAGCCATCTTTCTTTCCTAACATTCAACTTGGGTTGCCCGAAAAAATACTTGAGTCCACTATGGTGTGTCATGAGTGTAAATTTTCTGCCAAGGAGGTAATACCTCCACATTTTCTGTAATATTCCAAAATTTGCATGCAGCAAATTGGAATATTAAATTTTTCTCATGTCACTTAGGAGATGAATAAATGGGTAAGGAGGCCTATACATTTCAGAGATAAGGATAAAATCCCTAATAGTGTGAAAGGGGATCATAATGCCAGCTGGATTTTACACTCTCATGTGTGAACAGGGACATTTTGCATGTGGACAAAGTCAAGTTTGACCAATTCAACAGCATAAATGTAGGAGGAGTGGATCAAAAAATAAAATAGCTCAATGTGAATGAGGTTCAGCCTAGATAGCTATATGTGAGCTGGATTGAAGACCCTTAGGTGTGAAAAGGGCTGAAGCAAGTTGAAAAGGTCAACCTTGACCAAATCAAACAGCGCAGTTTAGAGGAGTGGCTCTAATGAATGTACAACACAGTTTTGGAGGGAGATTGTTTGTGTGATGGTGGAAACCCTATTGAGTGGGACCCAAGGTGAGAAGGCTCACTTAGTTTATAAGGAAGAGGATGGCAGCCATTTCGGTTTAGCTTATGAATTATATTTTGATGTCTACTTAGAATTTTGCTCTCTTTAGCTGTTTAGCTAATATTGCCGGTGTTGTTTAGCACTAAGGTATTCCTGTTCGGGAATTCCTTCTCTTCCCTTTGAGTGGCTCTTAGGAGAGACCTGATCTATCATTCCACACATATGGCATTGGTGCCAAGCTTCAGTGTTCAGTTTCAGCGCAGTTTCTGCAAGAGCTTGTGTTGAGTTGCAGGGTGTTGCAATGGAGGGTTGAGAAACCCACTTTCTGAGTTGGTTTTTCATAGGAGGGAGGTTTCCTTCTATTGGAGGATAATTTTGGAGGGTTATTGGGCTGATATAAGATTTTTGGCAGTAGGCCAACACATTTCCATCACCTACAGCATTATTCCATTCTGGAATTGTGTTATTTCTAGAGGGCAGTTTCAGCAGTGTCTTTTATGGCTCTTTCAGGGAGTTTTCCTATGATTGGAGAGTTGATTCTTCCATGGGGGAAGAACTTTGATAATATCTGCATTATATATAAATTATTACATCATTATATACTCATGTGCTTTATTTTACAGTGATTATTCAGTCATATTGTTGAAGATCACCATTTGTATTCAGGGTGTATTCCTAGAAACCATTCCCGGGTTCTCTAGATTTTGTAATAAGGAGACTAGATCTCTGTTCTTGAGCCATATTATTTAATATAATCTCAGATATATTTGTCTCTAAAATTTATGTGTACAAACCCTCATTAGACTGCGCAGTCACTTTTATGCAGAAATTCCTGTGTTGCAGTGTTTAGGGTTTTAGCCTTTTTTAGCAATCCTAGGTGTGGGAGGTCTATTTAACCCACCTAGTTTGATTTGTTTCAGCTCTATTCTTGGATTTAGGTTGTATATTGGCTGATATAAAATATCCAAGTGTTTATTTCGTTATTTATATAATATATTTCTAAAAATGTGTTTTTTATGCATGCATGGTTGAGCAGTCCCTATTTATGGATATTACAGTGGTATCAGAGAAAGATCTTTGGCTCAGCCTGTGGACTTCAAGCCAAAATGCTATAAGAAGAAGGGAAGATTAGAATTATTAAGAAAATGGGCTTTGTCTCCTCATTTTTTAGATCCATGAAGAACCTCTCTAAGGAGGTTAAAAAAGAAGAAGAGAAAAGGAGCAGTGAAACTTCTAAAGAGTTTCAAGGGGAGGAAGAGCCATGCACTTCCCATGATCAGAAGAGGAGACCATTGTTGCAGAGAACTCCAAAGCATTGGAACATACCCTTTCCTTTTGAGAAGGAGGACAAATTTCAAGAAGATGGAGGACACTTGGATCACAAGATTCTAAGTGAATACCTTGTTGAGTACAAATCTCAACCTAGAGCCTTCAAGGAGACTCTAGCTTTCCCTCAGTTCATTTATTTGGAGGAAGAAAGAATACCTTGTGGCCAAGGAAGTATCAAGGGAAATATGTTTCTATTGTCTACTTTTGATGGGTCATCTGCAGCAAGGGTTTGGGCAAGGAAACTAGATGCATTCTTCCTACTACATCCTATGGTAGAAAGAGAGGTTGTAGAGATTGTAGCGCTACACCTAGAGGGTGAGGCAAATATTTGGTGGTTCAGCCATTTGATCCATGCAAGAGTAATTACTTTTGTTGATTTTAACCAAAGGTTGATAGGGAAATTTGGTGAAGACAAATTAGAGGGGGAGAAGCCCTCACCAACATTGGGGAAGACTTGTACCATTGCTGTCACAACCATGAGGGAGAAGCCCTCAACATCTTCAGTTGGAGGAGCCAACACATTGGAAGAAGAAGCCCTTACATCCATACAAGATACTTCCAAATGTCATCAAGGTATGCCTAAATTTTCATCTCCTATTGTTTCGGCAAATCATATGGAGGATTGTATACCATTGCATACTTCTCATTTAGAACAACATAATTGCACCGCGTTGTGCAACCTTGATTTGATCAAGGAAGGGATGAAACATCATCCTAATGGGCCACTATTGGGCTGCACACCACACTTGAGGTTGGGGTGTGAATTCTTGGAGGATGGGATGAACTTTGTCGCAAACAAACTTATGCAAAACCATATGTTCATCCTTGAGTTGGGACATGAGACAGCTAGAACACCATGGAGGATATTTACAGCGTTGTCAAGAGGTAGAAGTGAGGAGGATTTTCCTTCAGCTCACTTGGATCCTTATGGATTCAAGATGATCATTGGTTTGAGATCTTATCTAGGAGATCTCCAAGGAGTTGTATTCCAACATCCCATGGAATGGAAGAAGAAAAATCTGATTTGGGAGAAGGGTAGTCTTCTTTGGAAGGGTATCAAGGTTGATCATGATGGGAGGCACTCACATTGGGATGAATGGGGGTGGATGGAGAGCAAGAAGTTGGTAAGCTACTTGAAAATATATGACACCGGGAAGCAAGAGGCTTGGCTGCGTTGGCTACTCTTGAAAGAGTTTGGCCATCATGGGACATGTCCTTTTTCCAAGGGTATGTGGGTGGAAGGAAATTGGCAGGATACTTGCATCATTGGGCAGCAGGGAGTGTGAATGCATTATGATGATATGATCATTATTTTTTCACCACATGATTTGTATGATGGAGGTATGAGGAGGCAGCAAAAACTTTTGTTGCTTTGGGAGAGTTTGAGAGAGCAAGGGCAGATTTTCTCTTACACTTTGCATGATGTTTTAGGAGTAGGAGATGGAACTATCAAGGTGCAAAGGGGCTACTCCTTAGCCTTAGATGATCTGGAAGTACTTCCACTTTGGAAGAAACTTCTTGTATGTGGCAGCATTATGGGAGGAGTCTTTGACAATGAGCATGTGAAAGAATGGAGTTATGAGTTGTCGGGAGCCTATTTGCATCGGCCAATAGCGCTGTCATTTTGGAGCATGGACTTATTGATGGAGTGTCCCTAGGATCACTTCACATTTGATGCACTTGGTGGACAAGGAGGAGGTGAGAATGATGGAATAGTGGATGGATTCATCTATTACTGTGGTATGTTCTTCTTGACTTGGATTTCCAAGCATAAGAAGGAGGATCTTCATGCAGCATATGGTTCATTCCTCTTCATAGGAGTATGTCATACCACTATGGAAGACTTATTCATGCATCCTATCATCATCTTACTTTAATTACATGGTAAGAATTCTATTTTTGCATTTATTGATTGTCCAATACAATATTTGCATGCTCTTACCATTTCTTTGCAGTACATTGCTCCACAAAGGGGCAAGCTTTTCTTTGGGCTCCATGGACCATTTTTGGCCAGCTAATATGATGGAGACATCCATCTATAGTATGACCTTGGGCAAGTGTTTGGTTACTTCTTGTATGCTCAGTTGATACATTCAGCCATTTACTATTTGCTAGTAGATGTGATGACTTACACAACTAGCCATTTGTCAAGAAACAACTTGCCATGCTATTTTCTGAAGCTGTAGTGGGGAAGACTGCATTGTGACCACTTGGGAGACTGTTGGTACCTTCCGGCACCACATGAAACCTTCAGTCTTTCTTTCATCTTGATGCTAGTCATGATCCCATTTGCTGATTTTGTTCTTGCCTTTATGGGGAGCATGATTGGGAGAAACACATTGGGTGGATGTGTTCTTTGGGAAGGAGGATTCCCACATTTTCTGCATTACACGTTCTAAGGGGAGCATGGGAAGAGATATGGCCACTAGAGCAAAATATTTGTTTCTTTATGAGGAGGGCCATGAGATGGATGGGATGCCATATGGTGGTGATTTATTATCCATCATATATGAGATGGTTTGGGCTAGCTTGATTCACAATGTTGGGGGAGGGATCTTTGGAGATCTATTTTCCTTCTTGCCACTTGAGGGCAACATTATTGCAGCCCAAGATTAGAAAATTCTTGACACTTATCTTAAGTGGAGAGGGTGACAGCGTGGGGTAGGCTACTTTGTCTACCATGTTCATATTTTTAGCCCACCTACTTTGCAGGAGCTCTAGGTGGAGGAGGATTTTCAGGAGTTGCCATGTTGGGAGGTAACTCATTTTGTATGGATGATAGCTTGGGGATGGGAGATTAATATGGGGATGGTAGATCCCAATATATATCAGACCTCATGCCTCAAGAAGGCCTTTAGACCACCCATTGTTGCCTCCATTGATACTTTGCTTTCACATGATGATAGCTATTTGGGATGTCCACCAAAAGCTAGCTTGCTTACTTGGGAGGGGAAACTTGGAGATATATTGATGGGACAGCACCTTGATCCTTGGAGGATTTTATCTTATGAGGGTGCTACAAGGGGAGAAGAGGATTCTCTTCAGTCCTATCCTTGCAGTTGCTTGAGGATAAGCAAAATTTGGGAGGGGAGGACTGTAATATTCCAAAATTTGCATGCAGCAAATTGGAATATTAATTTTTGCTCATGTCACTTAGGAGATGAATAAATGGGTAAGGAGGCCCATACATTTCATAAATAAGGATAAAATCCCTCACAGTTTGAAAGGGGATCATAATTCCAGCTAGATTTTACACTCTCCTATGTGAATAGGGACATTTTGCATGTGGACAAAGTCAAGTTTGACCAAGTCAACAACATAAATGTAGGAGGAGTGGATCAGCAAATAAAATAGCTCAATGTGAATGAGGTTCAGCCTATATAGCTATATGTGAGCTAGATTGAAGACCCTTAGGTGTGAAAATGGCTGAAGAAGGTTGAAAAGGTCAACCTTGACCAAATCAAATAGCACAGTTTAGAGGAGTGGCCCTAATGAAGGTACAACGCAGTTTTGGACAGAGATTCTTTGTGTTATGGTGGAAACACTATTGAGTGGGACCCAAGGTGAGAAGGCTCACTTAGTTTATAAGGAAGAGGATGGCAGCCATTTGGGGTTAGCTTATGAATTATATTTTGATGTCTGCTTAGATTTTTTCTCCCTTTAGCTGTTTAGCTAAGATTGTCGATAATGTTTAGCACTAAGGTATTCATGTTCAAGAATTCCTTCTCTTCCATTTGAGTAGCTCTTGGGAGAGACCTGATCTATCATTCCACACATCTGGCATTGGTTCCAAGCTTCAGTCTTCATTTTCAGCGCAGTTTCTGCATGAGGTTGTGTTGAGTTGCAGGGTGTTGCAGTGGAAGGTTGAGAAACCCACTTTCTGAGTTGGTTTTGCATAGGAGGGAGGTTTCCTTCTATTGGAGGATCATTTTGGAGGTTTCTTGGGCTGATATCAGATCTTTGGCAGTAGGCCAACACAGGGTTATTCCATTCTGGAATTGCGTTATTTCTAGAGGGCAGTTTCAGCAATGTCTTTTGTGGCTCTTTCAAGGAGTTTTCCTATGATTGGAGGGTTGATTATTCCATGGGGGAAGACCTTTGATCATATCTGCATCAGATCTACATTCTTACATAACTATATACTCATGTGCTTCATTTTGCAATGATTATTCAATCATATTGCTGAAGATCGCCATTTGTATTCAGGGTGTATTCCTAGAAACCCTTCCCAGGTTCTCTAGATTTTGTAATAAGGAGACTAGATCTCTGTTCTTGAGCCATATTATTTAATATAATCTCAGATCTATTTGTCTCTGAAATTTATGTGTACAAACCCTCATTAGCCTGCGTAGTTACTTTTATGCAGAAATTCCTGTGTTACAGTGTTTGGGGTTTTAGCCTTTTTTAGCAATCCTAGGTGTGGGAGGTCTGTTTAACCCACCTAGTTTGATTTGTTTCAGCTCTATTCTGGGATTTAGGTTGTATATTGGCTGATATAAAATATCCAAGATTTGATTTCATTATTTATAGCATATATTTCTGAAAATGCATTTTTTATGCATGCATGGTTGAGCAGTCCATATTTGGGGATATTACATGTTCAAGGCATTGATTATGGCAGCCAACTCTAAATCATGGGTTACATAATTCACCGCATGTTCATTTAACTTCTTGGACTCATAACATACTACTTCCCCTTCCTGCATTAAGACTCCACCGATTCATTCCTTGCAGATGTCTATTCACACCACGAAATCCTTGTCAGGATCTACAATTCTCAACACTAGTGCATTGGTGAGTAGTTGCTTTAATTGCTTAAAAATTTCTACACATTGAGTAGTCCACTCAAATATTTTTCCTTTTCTCTGCAAAGTTGTTATAGGATCATTAGAGGAAATTTTAGCATAAAAGTGCCCATTAAATTTTCACGTAATTTCCATGTCATAATATGTAAACCAATCAAAATCATTTAAATTAAAAAATAAGTACATGTAAATATTTTGGAGGGAAAAGAAGACAAACTACTTTTTTTAATTGTATTTTTGGCTTATCTCCTTATAGGTTTACTCAAATTTTAAGCATAGACAATCGTTGGATGTGGAATTAAATTATCCATCCAACATGTACCCATTATGCATACCTTTGAGAAGACCCACATTGATAAAAAATGTAGATACATAATAAATAAATAAACAAATAAATAAAAAACGTGTTCAACACGTTTTTTGAATGTATATTCATTTTTTATCAATGTGGGTATTCTCAAAAGTGTGCATAATGGGTACTCGTTGGATGCAGAATTAAATTTCGCATCCAATGAGTGTCAACACTTGAAATTTGAGTAAACCTATAAGGAGATAAGCCAAAAATACAATTAACAAATTAGTTTTCTTCTTTTCCCTCCAAAATTCATAACTCTTATTTTATTATTTTAACTATTATTTTATTGTTTTTCCTTAGGAGGCTACTTTTAGGCTGAAATTTCCTCTAATGTTCCTATCTTAGAGAAATTTCTGATAAATTTCCTGTAATATCCTGTCAATCCCATGAATGATCTAACCTCATCCAAATTCTTTGGGGTTGTCCACTCCATTATGGCCTTGACATTTTCAGGATCGACTGAGATCCCTTCCTTGGAGAAAATGTACCCCAAGTAATGTGTCTGTGATTGGAAGAAATAACACTTGTTGAGCTTTGTGTAAATCTTTTGCTCCCTCAACAATTGTAGCACTACATCTAGATGCTTTTCATGTTATTCCTATGTCTTTGAATACACCGGTATGTCCTCAACAAACACAATGACAAAATTGTTCAGGTAGGGATGCATCACATTATTAATTAAGCACTTGAACATGGAAAGGGAATTAGTAAGCCCAAAAGGTACCACAACAAATTCATAGTATCCATATCTTGTTTTGAAATTAGTTTTATGAATGTCTTCTTCCTTAATTCTTACTTGATGGTGGTTTGACCTCAAGTCAATCTTCGAGAAAACTGTTGCTCCCCTCATTTGATCAAAATAGGTCATCAATCCTTGGAAATGGTTACCTATTCTTGATGGTTACCTTATTCAACTGCTTGTAATCAATGCATGATCTAAGGGTTCAATATTTCTTCTTTAAAAATAGTACATGTTCTCCCCATGGAGACACATTTTGCCTTATCTAGCCCTTGTCAAGAATTTATTTTAGCTCCAATTTCAGCTCGACCAGCTCCAGGGTGCTCATTCCATATGGTGCCTTTGATGTTGGTGTTGCTCCATGTACCAGCTCAATAGAGAAATGTATTTCTCTATGAGGAGGTAATCCATGAACGTCCATTGGGAATAAATTTTCATACTGCTCAAAAATAGGGTGCCTCTTTAGTAGCTTAGTTTCCTTGTCTTCAATTTCACTGTCAGTTTTCTCGTTCCTGGAGACTTGCACTGCAAACACTTGGCATCCTTTTCTTTTGTTGTGTTTGGCTTGCATAGAAGAGATCAGTCTTAATGAAATATTCTTTTTCCTACCCTACAACACTCTTTTTTATCCTTGCTCATCCAAGCATTCAATTTCTTTTTCATCATAATCTACCTTGGTTCTATGCAAGTACAACCAATCCATGCCCAAGAGTATGCCACGCAGCCAATGAAAATACATTCAAGTGGGATTTTATGGGAATGCCACTAAGCTCAATTGCGCATGACCTTACCCAATGGTTGATCTTTATTTTTGTTCTAGTTGCTAAATGAACTAGCCATGGTTCGTCATGCAATTCCCTGACTAGATTGCATTTTTTAACAAGCTCTAGGATAACATAAATTAGAACCCGAATCGATTAAACTGGAAACAATTTGATCATGGAACTTACCTTCCATCTCAATGATGGATCCTGGTGATATTCCTGGAGGTTGTCCATTTTTGCATAAATTATTGGCATACTCTGACCTACCTCGCCAATCATGCAAGCCGCTTGAGCATTGTAAATATTTGGTCCCATATTTTTTTGATGTGGGAAATCCATTATTCTATGGTTTTCCCAAGTCCAACATTTGATTGGACCTAGGCCTTCAAACTTGGGTTGTCCTAATGTTGGCTACTGCAAGTTTTTCTTAACAGCAACATTATCTTTCTGTTGAGGTTATCTTGCATGAATTATTTGCTTACTTTCTTTCTTTTCTGAGCTTTTCTTGGTCCAACTCTTCTTATGTCTAGAACTATTATTTTCCTTCTAGATACTTTTAGTTTTATGCATGTGCTTTGCTTTCTCATAGAAGTTCAACTTTTCAATAAAAAATTTCAACATCGGTGGTTCCAACAACTTGATTTTATCTCTAAATGCCATAGGTCGTTCATTGATAAACCTTTGAATTCTATTTTTTTCATCCTTGAGATATGGTACATACCTCAATAGTCCTAGGAACTTGGTGACATATTCCTCATCTGATATTTTCCCCATCCTGAGTTCATAGAACTCCTTTTCCTTGCTATCATAATAACGCTCATATAGGTATTGCTCTCTGAAGAGATTTTCAAACTCATCCCATGTCAATTCTTTATAAATAATGGCTATGACATTCTTCAAATCCTCCCACCATATATCATCTTTTCCCTTCACGCGATAAGTGGTGATCCTAGCTTTCATATTTTCAGAATAATCATGTATCCTGAAAAACTTCTTCATACCCAACAGTCGAGCTTTTGTATCCTCTTCTTTCTTCATGTCCTCGTCAAATTTGGTTGGCTTATCTTTCTTCAATTATTCAGGAATATAATCCTTTCCCTTTCTTCCCGAATGATGGTGATGATAATTGTGAGAAAGATGGTGGTGCCTCCTAGTGGTAGCATAAATAGATGGTCCACTAGAATGATGTAATTTTTTTCTAGTTCCTCCTCTTGGGGTGCTCAAAGGTGCATATCTTGGCACCATGACCTCACTTCCCGGTCTGTGTCTTTTCCTGAACCTGCCACCATATACTCCATTGGTATTCTCTTTTGACTCATGATGGTTCTTCCTAACTCTATGAAAGGCCCTCATCTTTGATTTTCTCTACCTCTGCAAATCTAGGAGACTTTTCAGGATAACTGCATTGATCTCATCTTGCCCTTATTGAGCTCTTATCGGCCTTGAAGCTTCTCACTTTAGCCCTCAAGATTCGCAAGGTATCCAACCAATTTGGAGAGATATTACCTCCCCCTTGATCAATTTATATCTCTTCTTCATTATCTCTGACCCATTCACTCCCATGTTGCGATTGATCAGAACTGTAATGCAGCATTTCTATACTACCTTTGTGTTATGTTGCTTGTGATGTGTTTTCAACCACACACACTATTAGATTTTTCATGCAATAATAAATTAAACATCATAATAATCATGAATTTTTCATTCATGGAGAATCATGTTGTGACAGAACAATCATTTTAGCATACTAATCATGTTTAATAATTCATATGCATTAATCATACATTTAATTCCATTAATATACAAGCAGCGAGATTGTGCACATCTCTGCAACAAAATAGTCCATATTAGTGTTCAATTGTCAAATAAGTAGCAATTGTTAATTTCACATTCAATCCTGCTATCTTAGCTAAATAGGGTATGGTTGGCTTCTATCTCAAAGAGTCAATACACCCATTATACCTACAATTAATTAGTTAGATCAACTTTTAACACCTAAATAATTTATTGGTTAATTTTCTATTAAAAAAAAAACATTACTCGCTCATGATAGAGCCCATCTAGTCCAAGTGTTGAACGTGGATACTCTGATACCCCTCTGAAACAACACCCCTTACCCAATACGTAAAGTAAGAAGTGGTCACTATGCATACCCAATATTCAAGGTGTCGTTATGAAAATGGGGTATAAAAAAATTTATTTTTCCAACTCCACTAAACTCAGATATGGACATCACCATTGAGTTTGACTCCTCGAGACAAATCTAGTGATATAAAATTTTACTTCAATCTGACCTTTGGATCGCAATATATCGCCTCTCAAAATATAGGCCCTGCCACATCATCCAGTTGCCACGTGGGAATTGTGGGTTGGCCTTCTCCACTTACCCACCCAATTCATTTATTATCACACCATTTTGTGCTTTCAGGATCTCTACGGTGGGCTGCCATGTCAGGCGGGGTCTCCTTCCCATGATAGGGTTATCTCTATTAGTGCGGGCCCTACCATGCACCCACCTTACGTTGCCCCGCTCAGGCTTTCTTGTCAATTTACCGAGATCACACCTGTGTAACCGTCAGGGCCTCACTACTGGGCTTACATGTGAATCGAGCCACCCAACCCCAATCCCCATTGGTCTATTTCTCCACTATTGGGATGACACCACATCCCATGCCACATCACCCTGAATCCATTCATCCCTGTGCTCTTTCGCTTTCCCCTTCATTGTTGCTCTAGGATAGAAATTTGTGGGTTGAACTAGTTTTGGGTCCTCCCTTCACCAATGGAAATCCATTCATACTTGCATGAATTGCCACCACAACCGACAAACATCACCCTGTTGGGTATTTCCCAGCGCCTTCACTTCCTTCACCCAAAATTCCCTCAGGGTGAGACTTACATGGTGACTTCAGATAACGTCATCCCACACTTACGTTCCCAACACTTCCCTTTGGTGTATCCTTCAACTCTTCCGGGACGCCTAGCTAGTGGGCCACCCTCTTGACCAATGGGGTCGTTATTGAGCACACACCTTCCTGCCACTGATATCCCAGTGCACTAGTCAGGTGCCTTTGTATGTTTTTCCTTTAATTAACCCAAGTGGTGTCATTCCCTCATGCACTCCTTTCTTTTGGATGGTACATGTGGTAGCTCCTCCACGTCATACCACACTTCTCTCCACGTTCTTCCTTCGCATGCACCCTTGCCAACATTCTGAGGAAATCCCAATGGCATGACCTATCAAGGGGTCCACTCTTGGTCAATGGCATGGCCTCTAGATTGGCTTTTCATCCATCTCATCCCAGCTAACATCATCCTGCCAACCCTCCTATGGTGCAAGATAATTATTTTGGGCTCGTAGCTCCAGCCCTACGTGACCTATGGGATCCACGTCCCACCAATCGCAGGATTTCCAGCTTGTGTGTCATCCATCTCATCTTAGTTGACGCCATCCTGTTCGATCGCATGAATGCACAAAATAAACCTTTGGGGTCTACTTTTTCAGCTGTTCACCTCTAGACCACATCATTACAACTTTGCCCAATCATGGCAGAGGTGAATTATGGCAATGTCAATGGGGAGTCTCCACGACTAGGGTTATGCCTATCTAATGGATAAGGTTTCTCGATCTTATCCTATAATTCTAGATCTTGGTCTTCCTTGTGTCGCATCAGGGCTTACACTCGAAATCTTCCATGTCCCAACCAGGGAGACCTTGTCCAACTTTGTGCTAGGATTTTGATCTCGACCTCAATGAGTTTCGTGAGAGCATGCTTCAACTCCTCACCAATCGCTTCTCATTGGTTATATCAACAAGGGATTTATCACAGGGGTTCAATAAACATCGATCTTGACATAGATGCTTAGTGGCGGTGATGGCGAAGATGGGCATCCTGCGGTGCTACTCCTCTTGAGCTTGGTCAAAGTTCTCTCCTCGTCGTCTGACATTCCCTACGCCAGAACAAGTGATTTATCGACATGCGGGCGTAGGCGCTCCTACAACCACACTTTTTCATGGATCTATAGTGGAATCCTGAAGGGATCCACCACTCCTGCCACACGCCAAGGTTTCCAGACTCCAAAGAAAGCCTGTAAGAAGCCCTGTGGAACTATGTAGAACCTTCATGTGCCTAACCAGCTATGTCATGATGCTAGTGGAAGAAATTCAGGATGTTGATAATCCAATGTTGACTAATTCTGCATGCAAGGGTTTCAGTTATCTATACACTTAAAGGGAGAATAACTCTTACAGAGTTGACGCTATGCCTCCTATATATAATCACAGGCTTGTAGCTAGGGAAATAACTATTCATATGCATAAATAGACCCTGCTAAGCGAGCAAAATTCCATGTAATCATTTCATATTAATAGAAAGGGTTACAAGCCCATTATTTTCAGTTTTTTAAACGATTTCTTTAAGGATCTAATTCCTTTAGCATTTCATAATATATTTGTATCATTTTTCACATGTGCAGTTAACAATGTATGGGAACGGTTCATACAGATTATTGTTCAATCCATGGTCATATAAATAATCTTGTTATCATGCAAAGGACACATTCTAATGTTTATTATATGTTGTAAACAACACCGGTATTCTTTTAACACAACACATTATTTTCAGTCCAGAAGCACACCCTTGCTTGACTTATTTAAAAACATTATTTATCTCAGAAGTACAGTATTTCATATGAAAATTTTAACACAAAAATAAGTAACATTTCAAACAAAGATGTAGCCACACACTCAAGGTTAATAGCACCATTATAGTCTATAAATATATTCATTTCAATCATAAATGCATCATAATTTCATTACCATGTAAAAAATAACATAAACACTTATCTTAGAATTTTCAGGGAAACTGAGTTTGGGACAAAGACTCTCCACCCAACCTTAGATAGTTGCAGGCAAGCTCACTTGCATTTTTCACCCTCGAGCCAAATTCCAGAGACTGAGGGGGCTTTCTGATAAGACTGTAACTCCAATTTTCCAACTGGAACAAGGACTCCAGAGGACCTCTTCCTCAATCCCACTAGCTTCTTGCTACAGTAAACAATGCACGGGAAATCTAGAGGTTCACCACCTCCACCTTCAAGGATAATTCCATGGATTCACTTTTCTTTCCAGGAAGTCCAAAATCCACTGAAAATATTATCTCAAGGTTGGTCTCTTCCCAATTTTTCTAGGGATCTAGGGATTACTATCTAAACCCACAGCCTCCAGTGGACCCAAGCTGTTATAGGGCTCCATAGATTCCTATCTCATCCCACAACCTCCAAGGAACCCAAGCTATTACAGAGATACATAGATTCTTATCTCAACCCACAACCTCTAGGTAGCCTAAGTTGTTACAGGGATCCAGAGATACCTATCTCAACCCACAACCTTCAAGGACCCCAAATTGTTTCAAGGCTCCAGAGAGTAGCATCCCAACCCACAGCCTCTAGGGAACCAAAAGGCCAATCCTTTCACTTCTCTTCTCCTCTATTCTACGAATTGTTACTTTTTCCTTTGCTCTTTGTTGATTATTTCTCGAATCCCTCTTCTCCTACATGAGCGAATGAGAGATTCAATGCCTTCCTCCCATTAGGTCCCTCCCTCATTTTCTCTTTTGTTCCTTTTTTTCCTTAATCCGTAGGGATGTTCCACCCCCACCCTCACTACCTTGCATAGTCTCTTACTTCCCCAAATTTTCTCTATGCTCTTCCTTGTTGAGGTTCCCAAGCACATGGGCATGCGTACTTTCTTTTGTAGCTCATTCAATTTAAGAACCAACCCATTAATTTCATGCACCAATCAGCCTTAAATAGTTGTCCAACCATTCATATTTTTTGAACAATAAAACTTCAACATCCCAAGAAAGAAACCCTCCTCCTCGGCTCTGGAATCTGCATCCCTTGACTCAGTGCTCTCTTCTAAATTTTTACATATCTGTAAAATTATTTACAATGAATTTTATGAGAGAACCATGGGTGGGGTTGTGACATATTTAATGATTCTAAGGGAAAATATTACTTGAATATTCTTATAAATTTGGGGAGAACACTTAATTTCCTCAAATTCAACACAAATCAAAACTTTGCAACAAACAATTCATCAAATTTGCATTTATCTCTAGCCCATTCGAGTCCATTGTTAAACGATAGCTCTAGTGTCATTCTATAATGTACCCAACTCACTTCTTGGACCACATTACTGCTGAAAATGACTCTGATACCAATTAAACATGCATAGCAACATTGAAACACACAAATTGCAAATTAAACATAGGATTCATGCATTTCATCGCAACATTAAAATTGTAAATTAAAATAATCAGTGAACACCTATCTTTAAAACTTTTACACAACCAACTATAGGCATCAAATATCCCACCCAACCAAAATGTGTTGCTCCAATTCCTTCAACAACAAATCAACTTGTAATTGGGGTTATGAATCCACAAGGATGAGTAAGCTCTAATGTGTGTCTATAATCAACTCACGTATCCCAATGCCCAGTAAAAACAAAGTGGCATGACTCCTACATTAATTCCAATCGCTCATCTCTATGCCCCATTAGCATACACAATGCAAGGGATGAGGTTTCAATCTTTGTGTTGCAATCCTTCAAATAATATACATCCCCTCTAGGGTTAAGCGTAAAACCTACCATGAATCTTCAACTATGGGCTTCAGGAAATCCATTTATTATAGTAATGCTCACGGAAACATTTATATAGGCTATTGAGTGATTTTCAATGAGAATACCTCACAATCATACCAACCTAGTCCTCAATTTAAACTCCAAAGCTAAAAATTGTAGTTGCAACTTTACATCACCCCAAAACTCTGTAATTATTTTTTTCTAGCTCTCTCTAAAACTACATAGACATTTTATTTGAATATCCTCTTTTTTTACCCCATGCTTACTTGACTCTCACTCTTCCCAAAGATGATTGTACTCAGCCCATATTTTCATAACTAAGTGAATTTACTCTCTCACCTGCCTCTTTCATGAGTGTACATAGCCTTGTGTTCAAATAACTAGCTGAGGTGACCCTTCTACCAACCTCACACATGAATCAAATGATTGGCTCTCAATAAGTCAAAGGAGGATCACATGGTAATGATAAATAATTTAGAAAAATGGCATGGTATTGTATGCAGAAGGATTTCCCCTTATACCGCATTTCAATCTCCTCCCTTGTGGAATCATAACCCATGACTTTGTCCTTATCTGTCTTGCAATCAACAATATATTTCATTTTATTATTTTTAATATAAAATATTTACATATTACATCACTTGGCCCTCAACCATTTGTCATATTTACAAATATACATTACTAATCTAGTGATCAAAAAAGGGGATTTACAGGTCTCATTGTGTGTATCTATGGGCTAAGTGAGTTAATCCATTATGTTCAGAGCGGTTCTTTCATTTTTTTTGTTTCACCGTAAAACGTTTCTATTTTTCCAAGATATGACCATTTTTGTCAAATCTGAATGTATAAAGTTTCATTACGATTTTTTTTAATGTTGTATTAATATTTTGGTTTTTATGCTTAATTTCTCATATTTCTAACCTTTGTGGTTTGTACATGCTCTTTTTCATGAAGAAATTTAGGTAAGCTATAAACATATCAAAAGGTGTTTAATTTTCTACATATGCTCTTTGCTCTGCACTTTACGTGATCTCAACAAATCAAAAACAAAGAGAAAACTTGCATTTTTTGGGTGGACTAACCAAAATATGGCATTAATGTTGTGAAGTTTCTTATTTATTTTTCCAAATCTAACTTGTTTTTCTATGTGGTTGTGTTGAAGTTTTTTTGTAAACAAATACAAGGGTTTTGGGGGTATGCATGCACTTGAAAAAAATAAATGCTCCTTAATTCTTGTTATATATTTGCGTCAACCCACTCAATTGAAAGTTACTTCATTAGATAAAAATATGTCTCGAGTCCAACTCTTTTTTTCATGAAGTTACTATTTGAAAAAAGTACATCCAACTGTAAGTTATCACATAACTTTATGTCAAATGCATTTCACTTTAAATATAAAATTCAAACGCTATAAACTTCCTTGACTTTCTTTTTTAAGTTATTTTTGCATGCAATTTTAATTTATAAAGTAACTCCATTGTAAAAGTGTTTCTTATTTTATAAAATTCAATCACTTCATGTCATGAAACCGATTTTAAAAGTGAATTTATCAGCAAAGTTAGAAAAATAATTTTTTACTCAATAACCTCATTGTGTATCCATGAACATGTAGGTTAACCTCTAACTAGCATGTCACATTTTCTCTTGTATTCCTTTCTTAAAAAGGGTGTAACTTTGACATTTGAAATATGATCACCATGTTGTTTTTATTTAAACTGACTATTTTCTGATTTTTTTTAAAAGAAAAAAACAAACAAACAAGCATTTGGTTGCTACTTTTGAAGCCATATTACTTGAATATCTTAATATGGATAATCGAAGTGATCTTTTGCTTACCAAATCAAACTATTTTTAATTTAAATATCATATGGAGGATGTACAACGAAGTAAAGGACTTCGCCACATTACCCTGGGACAAGAAACTACCCATATATATTCCTTAAATAAAGCCAAATGGGATAATAAAAAAGAAAAAGTAGGTAGTTAATCAAATTTTTCATTTCTAGTTATTTACAGTTTTACCTTCAAGGAATTAATGACCAAGATGAGGCTTGAAAAAGGTTGGAAACCATATTTAGTAAAGAAGTTCAATCTCACTAGCTTGAAAACCATTTTTTTGAAATCCCAGTGATTTCTCTTACATTGAAGATTAGCTAAGTTTAAAATGCATGGACTTTTACTTGAAGACTATAAAAGATGACTAATGTATATATGATATTCTTGCTAAGCTTGATAGTGCATATTTTATTTTTGTATGTACTTTTCACTCCACTAGAGAAGCCCTAGGTGTTGCTTACAAAACACCCTCTCTTGAATCATTTTTTGATTCTTTGATTAAAGAGCAAGATAAGTTTTTGCATCTTGGAGTAATGAGCACCACAGGTACATATAACAATGCCTTATTGACCTAACAAAAGGATAAATCCAAGCATCCAAAGAAGCAATGTACAATAACAAGCAAAACAATGGTCCCAAACCCTCTTAACTAGTGCCTACTCCCAATGGTGATAAAATACCAAAATAAAAAAGTAAGAAGATTGGATACATTATAATTTTTGCAGCTAAAATGGTCATCTAAAGTATAAATGTTTTAAAAATATGGAGGCCTTAGAAGCAACAACGAAGAAACACAACATCAATCTTCATTCTTCTAACTCTTCTTTTGATGGGCTTGCAGCTTTATGCTTTTGATTTATCCTTCAACGGAACATCTACTTCTTCCAATTAGAGTCTTATTGATTTTGGAGGATCTTATCATATAGCAAAGGATAAAGCCATTTTATCTACTCTTAGTGAATGAAACATTAAACAAATATTTGTTCATGATGATAAATCTCTTAATGTTGTAAGCTCTGAAACAATTTAGCTAGATGATGGTCATTTTAATGATGTATTATGTGTTTGAAGTCTATCTAACAATCATCTATTGGTATATCAAATCTCTCATTCTGACGAAGGTAAAACAATGGAGTTTTCACATCATTAAGTTGTAATCAAGCATTTCAAATTATGGAGCTTGTCTTAGCAATTGGAATAGTAAATAATATTTTCAGGGTGTACAAATTTTAAAATTTTGGGTCATCATCTTTTCAATTGATTTTTATTACTCATAAAAATGACTTGATAAAAGTTTGAAATTAGTGATTTGGTCATTTAAATTACCACTCATTGCAACAACTATGTAATCACAATATGGTGACTAGTCTTCCTCTCATTCCTTGTAGAGGTGGTGTTTTTGCAATCTATGTTCATGGAAAACATCCAGAATGAAATTTTGATAAAACATGCTTCATGACATGCCTTGTTCCCCTTACAACTTGTTTATAGTGATTTGTGTGGCCAACTTCATTATTCTTCCTTATTTGGGTTCAAGTATTCTTAATTTTCATTAATCACTTATCCAAACACACTTGAATTTATTTTCCAAAACTTAAGAGTGAAGTTTTCTACATGTTTTTGGGCTAGAACACATTTCTAAATAAGCAATCTATACATCAATTGTATAAGTTAGGAATAGAATATGTCAACAAAAAATTTACAACTTACTACACTACACAAGGTATTCATATGCAACACATTATTCCACATACACCATAGAAACATGTTCTCATTGAGAGAGAATTGCACAATAAAGAAAATTGAAACGATCTAATATAAGAGATTAATTTTTCATTTTTGGATGGAGTCATTAATTATGCTAATCACATAGTCAATTGGCTCTAAAAAATATAACACGAGAAAAAGCATAGAGTAGAATCAAACTATATGTAGGTTACCTTTGTGTGTTTGATAATCAAGGATTAACTCTCATTCATGATGAGAAAAGAAAATATTTAGAAACTAAAAGTGAAGTCCATTTTTGTTGGAGATTCTAAAAATATGAAAGATTATAGATTTCTTCAACCTTATTCCAATGAAATTATTATGAGGAAAAATGTTAAGTTTGATGAGTGTCTCTCAACCAATGAGTCTAATTCATCATTTTTGTTATCTTCAATATGTGAGCCTAATTCATCATATGTGTTATATTTAATAAGTGAACCATCTTTGGTGCTTATACCATCTTCTCTTCCCAACTTTTTTTTATTAGTGACCCTATTCTAATTTCTTCGAGACAATGACATCGAAGAAGAAAATCCACCTCCACCTATTCACCTTTATCTAGTTGGGTCTATTTAACATTAACCTACAACATCACCATCACTTTTGAAAAGGGTTTGCACAACATGAGAAATGGATGGTGATCTTGTCGATGATCCTATAGATCAACATCATACACATTAACAACTCCAGTGAGACTCCTATGTTTAGCTTAAGTTTCAGACATTCATGATCTGAAAACATTTGCAGAAGTTTTCGGCCATCCAAATCGGGACATAGTAATGAATGAAGAACATTCCTTAATAATAAGCAACACTTGGGAGTCATCTTTGGTGTCTATGCCATCTTCTCTTCCCACCTTTTTTGGTAATGATCCTATTCTAGTTTCTCTTTGAGACAATGACATTGAGGATGAAAATGCACCTTAATCTAATTGGGTTCATTGAACATTAGCCTACGCCAGCACCATCGCTTTCAAAATGGGTTTGTACAACATGGGAAATGGATGGTGATCTTGTTGATAATATTGTAGATCAAAATCATACACATTCACAACTCCATTGAGCCTCCTCTCTTTTGGCTTAAATTTCAAAGATTCATGATCTGCAACATTTGCTTAAGTTTTTGGCCATCCATATTGGGACATAGTAATCAATGAAGAATATATTTACTTAATAATAAATGATACTTCGGATCTTGTACCTCTTCAAAAAGGAAGAAAACTTTTACAGAGAATTCAGGAATAGCACTATGTAAATGTGTGCTTCGTCCAAAGTTTCGGATGGTAACTCCATCCATCATCAGGGACCAAAGCGAGCCTTGTGAGTAAATGAGCCTTAAGAAGAAAACGTGTTAGCTTTAAAAGGATGTATAAAATAAGTATAGCATTCTCAAGTTGAAGGTGATGACTATAATGAAACATTTTCCCTCATAGCCAAAGTGAATTCCATCCACCTTGTTTTAACCCTTACCATCTCACCTAAACAAGAGGTCCATGAGATGGATGTTAAGTCTACCTTCTTGCATGGGATTTGCAAGAATTAGTTTATATGGAAAAACCCCCTAGTTATGTTTAGAATGATTTTAGCATCATTTACCATCTCAAAAAATTTCTTTATAGTCTTAAGCAAACTCCTCGAGCTTGGTATGTTAAATGGATAACTTTCTAGGCACCAACTTTTATAGATTTCAATTTAACCCCAATGTCTATATCAAGAAAGTAGATAGCCATCTTATTATACTTGTTTATTATGTTGATGACCTTATTCTCATTGCTAGTGACTCCAAACTTTTAAACCATGTGAAATCCAACCTTGAAAAGAAATTTGAAATGACAAACTTAAGTTTATTTGCAATAATTCCTTAGCCTCCAAGTATTACAAACCAAGGAATTTCCTTTCTCAACCTAAGTGCATATTAATTATTTGCCACTTTCACATGGAAGATTGCAAATCATCCCCTTCACCCTTTCTCAATTTAGAGTCAAAGTTGCTAACCACCTACATTATACATATAGTAGATGTCACTTTGTACCATCAATTAGCTAGTAGCCTTTTATATTTGACTCGTACTCATCCTAATATTTCCTTTGTTATTTATCTTGTTGCCTAGCTTATGCAAACACCCTAAGAGAACAATTGAAAATAACAAAAAAATGCCTCAATATATCCAAGATACAATATAGAAACTAGTGTTAAAAATAGAATTAACTCTCATATAACGTAGTAAAAAGCTTGGAATTTATGTTAACTTTTTGAATCATAAACAACCTTTGTTATGTTGCCCCTATGTTTAGTACATTAATTAAAAGAGTAAATAAAAATTTTCACCACGTTGATAACAACACTATTTATTTCAATAAGAAAATAGTAGAAAGCTCTAAAATATTATGTATATAAAAATGAAAAATATTTATAAATGTGTTTTATATTATTGAATTTGTGATTAAGATATACATTTATTTGAAATGTCATTTGTAAGTATATGATTTCACACAATTGCAATGCCAACCCATCACATTGTTGTCCATATTATGTTGCATACAAGGTTGAGCTTCAGCCATCAATTTCATCAAAGTCAATGCCTACTTCATTAAATAAGTGGTACACTGCCTGCTATCATCATTCAAGTCACTATCTTTTATGTTTTGACTCTTTTCTATGCATATTTTCCATTCTATTTTGCCAAAATTCCAACCAAAATTTGTTAGAATTGCATACTAGAATTGTTAGAGTTTGTACAATCCAAATGCCCTAGGGTTTTCCAAGGTGTTAAGTCCATTTATGCATTCAAAAATGCAATTTAAACCATGAAAAATTACAATCTCACCAAGGATTGTATCATCAGATTTCTATAGCATTAAAACTTTGCCTTGAAATAAAAAGTATTGATAAGACCTTGTACCCTGGGAAAGTTTAGTAATTAAAGCTACTCCAACAAAATGAAGAAAAGAAAAATATTTTAAAGAAAAAATTATATTAAAAAAATCAATTGAGTTTATCTTGGGTGGTTGTGAGAAATGATTGGGATCTTCACCATGCAAGTTCATTTCTCGCATGTGACATGACAAAGTTTGATATAATGGATCATGTTGAAAATTGTAACTAAGATCAGTCTTCATATTGACTATGTAATTATGTATTTATGTAAAGAAGAAATCAAAGATAATAAATGTATTTTGTTGTACTTGCTTCATGGGTTTCATGAGCGATATTTTATCATAGGTTAATAGACTTCTTCTTGATGTCTATTAGGGTTTTGTCTTCTAGGTATAAATATAATTAAGTGTCATATATATGAAGGATCTAGTCTAGAGAAATGCTCCAAGACCTTGCCAAAGAAACCATGAAAGAATGGCTTAATTCAGCTCTCCAGCGATGCTGAAAGATAAGCTAAAATGATGTGTTAAATTCAGCCTTCCAACACCTAGACAAGTCGGCCTACAAGCAAAAGGTATGGTCGGCCTAAAGATAGTGAAACTGTCTCTATATATACTCCAGTTCTACAGTTCATTTACACACATTTTTCGGTCATCTCTGAGTTTCAGTGCGGACTTATTGGACGAGTTTCAATGTGGATTTTGGACGAGTTTCAGTGTGTATTTTGGACAAGTTTCAGGATTGGTTTAGATACATACATTTGTGTGATGTCTTAGAGTGATAGGTGTTGCGGTCTACTGAAAAGAAGTGTGGATTGTTCCTGAAAATAAGTGTGAATAATCCTAAAGAAGTTACAACGTGACAGGATCAATTCAAAGGCAGTGTTGAAGTGCGGATCTGTCTAAAGATGGTTTGCGAACTATCCTAAAGTGTAATTGTTGATAAAAGGTGATCTCCAGTTCATGTAAAGTTGGGACAATGGGTTGTGCAAATATTGTAGACAATCCTAAGAGAAGTAGCAGTCAGAAAGTGGGAGAAAGTAGTTAAGTAAATCTATAATTTACTTTCCTCTACAACTTATATTTATCTTAAGCAATTGAAGTTTCAATTGTATATGAAGGAAGTGCCAGTGCAGAACAGTGCAAGTTGGTGAAGAGAAGAAGGATCAGCATTGAAGGACATCAAAGAAGTAACGACAAGGTCTTGGATGCATATATAGGTCAAGGGTCTAATTCTTGTTCATGGTACTTGTCATTTGAAAATCTATAAGAAGAATTTCCCGTGGGTTTTCCTCTCCAAGAGGGAGAGGTTTTGCCCTGGCTCTAGGAGCCTAATTCTGGTGTTTAATGTATTTTGATAATTGACTTGATGAAAGTTTTAATAAGCTAACAAAGGGAAGACATAAGTAACTCAAGTAACCTCACAAGCAATTATCAAGAAGAGAATTTTGAAATAATCACTCGCCCTCCAAATTGTGTATTTTCCGAGGAAAATTTGTGGATTCTTCTATGGTTTCACAGTGGTTTAAAAGTGCGGATTAGTAAGCTGCAGCTACGGTCAAAACAGAAGAAAATTACAGATATTTTCTGAGGTGTTACAGAGGTTAATTTCGAACTGTTTTGGGTCAAGAAAGTGCAGATTGCTCTGTTGTTTACAGTGGTCCACAGTGCGGCTTTAAAAGAAGAAACATTGTTTAATTAAGGGAAGAAAAGGATGTAGATCTCTGTGTAATTTATGCAGTGAAGAATTGTGGATTATCTGTGATCAAATGCAAAGAAAGAAGTGCGAGTTATCTATGATCAAATGCCGAGGAAGATGCGGATACATCTACGATCAAAATGTGGTCTCAAGAATGGGTTTCAGTCTGGACTTTAGGAAGAGGTCAATTCTGATATATATATATATATATATATATATATATATATATATATATATATATATATATATATATTCCAATCAGGATTGTGGATTCTCTTGAAGACAATGTATGAGGATCATTGTGATGAATGTTGTTTTCAAATCTGAAGAAAAGATACACCCAAACCTACTAATATACACCTACAACCTATGACGGAATTAGGTTAGTACATATTGATGAAGAAAAGAAAGGATAAGCGCTGAAAGAAGACTTTGAAGCAGTGACAAGGTCTTGGAGGCTTTCATAGGTCAAGAGTCTAAGTCTTGGTAATGGTACTTGTCATTTGAAGATCTATAAGAAGAATTTCTCGTGGGTTTTCCTCTCCACGAGGGAGAGGTTTTGCCCTGACTCTAGGAGCCTAATTTTTGTGTCTCGTGCATTTTGATAATTGACTTGGTGAAAGACTAACTAAACTAAAGAGGCATTCGCACTTATCTCCTATTGTAGGTTCACATATATCCGCACTCCTTAACTCATATGGATCTACAATGCTTCTGAGGCTTCTGTCTGCAAATCTTACTGAAGTTAATTCGAGATTCTCTCTGAGATTATTCTGTATCCACTGCAGTGTTATTTGCAATATTTTCCTGAGAATTTTATCCGCAAATTTTAGAGGTGAACGAGCTTTTTCTCTTTTTGTTCTGCGTAGCCTAGTGGGGTCTCTGATTCCATGTGAATTTGAAGGTCTGGTGATTAATCCAAATTCTCTTCTTGATAATTACTTGTGAGCTTATTTGATTTACTTATGTCTTTTCTTCTTAGCTTATTTATTTTTTCATCAAGTCAATTATCAAAATACAAGAGACACACAATTAGGCTCCTTGAGCCAGGGCAAAACCTCTCCCTCTTGGAGAGGAAAACCCACGAGAAATTCCTCTTATAGATTTTCAAATGACAAGTACCAAGACCATGACTCAGACCCTTAACGCTTGAAAGCCCTCAAGACCTTATCACTGCTTCCTATTTTCCTCCTTAAGTTGCTTCTTCTTCTTTACACCGACCTGCACTGTCTTGCACTATCCAACACCCTTGACTGCTTCCTTCTTCGTCTATACTTAGTTCTGCACTTGCTCCTTCATTGGAAATCGGTCTTTCTCCAAATATCTTGACCTTCACTAATTTTTCTTTCAAAAGGACCTTTCTTCACCTTTCAGTGCTCAGCCTATATTAGCACCGAACAATACACAATAATTGAACATCTATAATAACACAATATTTCTTACAGGATTACGCGTCAAAATAAGGATCACGAGACTTATTTCTCTTCGCTAAAGTGAATCTTATGTTTACTTAACCGATTTTTTTCGCACCAATTTTAGTCCTTTCATCACGTATTCAAACCAGACTTCTTTCTCGCTGGAGTAGGTCACACCCTAGATTTATGCAAGGTACATCAACTTCTATTACACGGCTCCTTGTATTTATGGAAGGTACAACAACTTCTATTCCACGACTCCTTGGATTTATGCAAGGTACAACAACTTAAATTCAGAGTTATTTATACTTCGTCCTTCTTCATGAATTATCTTTTATACCCTTCGAAGTAAGACTGATCCTTGGCTCGTATTTTGCTCACTAAACTTGTCCGAAAATCTTATGTCAAATGAACCGCAGACTAGCTTATATATAGAGGTATGTTTTCTGGTTTTAGGCCAACTCATCAATCTGACTTTGGGCTGACTTGTCCACAATTTTAAGGTCGACATGAAAAGCATTTCATGAGATATTTATTCACGTCTATTCTAGCATTATTAGAGAGTTGTCTTCACTATATTGGAGCTTGACTTTCAATGCTTTTTGAGCTTATCTTCCAACTTGTTTGGGGGATGTATGTGAGCTTCTTTACAAGGTCTTTGGAGCATAGATATCTAAACTAAATCCTTCATGTATATGACACTTTAATTATAGAAGAAGACAAGAACCTAGAAGACATCAAGAAGAAGTCTATCTACATAATAAAAATCTTACTCATGAAACCCATGAAGCCAATACACCAAAATACATTTATTATCTTTGTTTTATTTACATAAACACATTATTACATAGTCAACATGAAGACCAACCTAGTTACACTTTTCAACACTCCCTCTTAACTAGGGAGGTATTCATATAGGTACATGGTTACTTTCAAACTGAAAAATATCATAAGAAGAATCAGATTGGTAATAGCATATGTATAGCATCATATCAACTATCATTGTCCTAGTGCAAGGCCTTGACTAATAGCCCCATCTTTTAAGGAGACAATGGGCTATAATGTTGGTGAGACACATGACTAATAGACACCATATTCATTATCTCTCCAAGGTACATACCCCACCTAGGTGTTCCCAGAGTATGACCTTCTTAGACTATTCTTCTCTTGGATAGCCGGCGCTTAAAGAATATCGGTCCACAATTACTCTTATCTTGAATTCCCTATCTCATTCTCAAAGAGTATCAAATGCCAGATGATTACCCAATCCTCCATTTTGTCTTCTAGGTGAAGACCAGAATGATGTGTCTATCCATTCTCTTCACATGGCCTTCACTAAGATGCATTGTTGTTAGTCCTGGTCTAATGCATGACACATGTAATAGAGAATCACATACGTCACTCCCTCTTAACACAGGGAGGACATATTTCAAGTTTCTTCCAAGCAAGAAACTTACCACCAGGCTCCTCATCAACTAGGGTCCTGCAACAGCGATCTAACTACTTATGAAGAGTTCCTCCCCTCGATGTCACGGATTTCGATATTGAGGAATCTTCAACTTTTAGCTTCATAGGGCACAAGATCATCTATCACTTTCAGTCACGAGTCATGTCCACTATCAGAAAGTGATTCATCAATCTTCCTTATCTGGTCCATCGTTATGCCATGCTGCTTTCCTTCGAATCATCTCCAAGGATCATACATCCTTTCTCATGATTTAGCAGCCCTGCACAAATTTAGCCAGATAAACATATTCCTATGAACTTTTAGAACAAAAGTTACCTTAGTGATGATCTTTCACCATGACATCTTCCTCTAGGCATCGACATCCTTCATACAAATTGACACATCTCCTACTGATATGTTTTTGCTAAGGATCTTCTTCTTTATGAGACTTCCGTCAAAGTCTACATATCTTCCCAGGAGATCTGCTAGTCACATGTACTTGGCCTCCGGATGATAACTGCCTCTTGACATGGTTGCATTTCATGATCTCTTCCTTTCTACACATTCTTCATTCCCAGGAACCTACAACCTTTCTAGTTTCTCGATCATATACCACCACCTCATATTCCACGAGGACATATTATGTTGATTTCATCTGTCTGTGCACTGAGAGATACTCCTCCATAGATCATACTTCTAGATACAAAAGTTCATTACCTGCAACCATATGACATGACTTCACAGCATCTAATGTTAACATATAAATATATACATACCTCATACCCTTTTCCCTTGAGTCATCCTGTAGCAATTTTCTCAAGAATGAAGAGCTTCATTCTCTTGGCATGCTCCATCAATATGTCATCACATCCCAGAAATATGTTTCCATGATGACCCTTGCTCTTGATGACTACTTTCCATTAGTAATGTTATCAGAGGTTTTCCCGGAGTTGATTCACCAAGAGCTCCTACCATGCTTTCATCAGGATGCTACATTGCTTCCTATCATATAACCAACAGAAATCACTTAAAGAAGAAGATGATCTCAATCGTAGTGGAGATCCCTTGTTTCTTTCTTATCAAACTCTTTCCTCATTTCAGAGACATGGGCTTCTTCCCTATTTCTCTTGTCATTTTTCAGATTAAGGACAATTTCTATTTTTAATGCCCAAGTTCATAATATCCAAGGCATCGTGCTTCGTCCACATTTCTTCTTTTACTCTGAAGACCAAAACTTACCGAATCTTCCTTTCTTCTTGGACATGGTTGCAAAGGCTTGATTCCTTTATTTGATCCTGTAACAGCTTTGGCTTTCAATCTTGTTTCCTCTATTTATATAGAGACCCTAAATCGTGGAATGGTGTGACTTCTATCTTCCCATATGATTGTGAAGCGAAACTTCCCCATTCTTCTCATAGAGCTTTTAGCACCACTATAGTCTTCTCCTAGTTCCTACAATTGATCAGAGAGATTGCTTCTCCTGCAGTACTCACAGAGAATAGCTCTACTAATTTCTTATATACTCATTTTGATGATTTTAGATTTGGTACATAGGAGATGATAGAGCCTTTTGTGGATTATATAAGAATCCTTTGGGCTCTTATATCTCCCTTCATGAATTTGGCATGACTTGATTGTCCTTGTCTTCTATGGAAAGTTTGAAACCCCAAACAATTCATTTCTTTCTTTTCAAAGGAGACATTTTAATAAATTCATATAAATTCATAGATATACTTACTTGAGTAGATGCTTTTCTTCTTCTATCAGCTTGATTACTTTGAAGATGGTTGAAGCTTCCTTTGAATGGAGATTGATGAGGATATTTTGCTTCCCTGAAAGTTCAAGGATGATAGGTAACTTGCCTTGAAGCTTTTAATGGCAATACTTTGAGATAGCAATGATCTGCTAGCACATTTAAGATGGTTCCATAATATTGCCTTATTTCTTTCACTGTGGAAGATTGGCCTTTCTTCTAATCAAATCCTTTCTTTGATGCCCTCCATGGAATCTAATCCTTGAGTGTCTCTATGCCCTTTTTAGCACCTTAGCTCTGATATCAGATTTAATTAAGTCATCTTGACTAATTTAAGTAAGGTCATAGATACTTACTTGAGTAAAGTGGCTTGCAGCTTCCTTGATGATGATGAAGATGACTTTCCTGAGGAAAAATTGTGGATTTTTCTGTGGTTTCACAATGGTTTAAAAGTGCAGATTAGTAAGTTGCAACTACAATCAAAACAGAAGAAAATTACAGATCTTTTCTAAGGCGTTACAGAGATTAATTGCGGATTGTTTTGGGTCAGGAAAGTGCGGATTCCTCTATTATTTACAGTGGTTCACAGTGCGGCTTTAAAAGAAGAAACATTGTTTAATTAAGGGAAGAAAAGGATGCAGATCTCTCTGTAATTTATGCAGTGAAGAAATGCAGATTATCTATGATCAAATGCAAAGAAAGAAGTGTGGATTTTCTATGATCAAATGCCGAGGAAGATGCAGATACATCTACGATCAAAATGTGGTATCAAGAAGGGGTTTCAATTCAGACTTTAGGAAGAGGTCAATTATGATATATATATATATATATATATATATATATATATATATATATATATATATTCAAATCAGGATTGCAGATTCTCTTGAAGACAATGTATGAGGATCATTGTGATGAATGTTGTTGTCAAATCTGAAGAAAAGATACGGCCAAACGTACTAATATACACCTGCAACCTATGACAGAATTAGGTCAATACATATTGATGAAGAAACGAAAGGATAAGCGCTGAAAGAAGACTTAGAAGCAATGACAAGCTCTTGGAGGCTTTCATAGGTCAAGGGTCTAAGTCTTGGTAATGGTACTTGTCATTTGAAGATCTATAAGAGGAATTTTTCGTGGGTTTTCCTCTCCAAGAGGGAGAGGTTTTTCCCTGGCTCTAGGAGCCTAATTTTTGTCTCGTGCATTTTGATAATTGGCTTGATGAAAGATTAACTAATTAATTCATATTTACTTGATAATTCTAGGACTTCAATTTGCAAGGAGACATATGAGGAATGATATTTTGCTTGCTTAGCACCTTAGCTCTGATATACAGATGTGATTACCAATCCGATTCTTCAGTTTGAAAGTGACCACCATGTACCTGTAGGAGAGTTAGAGATTAATACAAATTCTCTTCTTAATAATCACTTGTGATCTTACTTGTGATACTTATGTCTTCTCTTCTCTTAGTTTAGTTAATCTTTCATCAAGTCAATTATCAAAATGTAAAAGACACAAAAGTTAGACTAACTAAACTATCAAAATGAGATTCAACCAGCATTGTAGACCATTGTCTCGTTAAGAGATGGGGTTGTTAGTCAAGGCCTTGCACTAGGACAATGCTGGTTGATATGATGTTATACAGATGCTATTACCAATCCAATTCTTCTTATGAGATTCTTCAGTTTGAAAGTAATCATGTACTTGTATGAATACCTCCCTAGTTAAGAGGGAGTGTTGAAAAGTGTAACTAGGTTGATCTTCATGTTGACTATGTAATTATGTGTTTATGTAAAGAAGAAAAAGATAATAAAATGTATTTTGGTGTACTTGCTTCATGGGTTTCATGAGCAAGATTTTTATTATGTAGATAGACTTCTTGATGTCTACTAAGTTCTTGTCTTCTTCTATAATTAAAGTGTCATATACATGAAAGATTTAGTTTAGATATCTATGTTCCAAAGACCTTGTAAAGAAGCTCACAAACAGCCCCTAAATAAGTTGGAAGATAAGCTCAAAAAGCATTGAAACAACTCTCTAACAATGCTAGCATATACGTGAATAAATATCTGATGAAATGCTTTTCATGTCGACCTTAAAACTGTGGACTTGTTCTCTGCACCGTCTTACCTTCAGAATTTGAACATATTTTTTAAGCCCCAAGGGTTAGCTTAGTTGGTCGAGTCTTTGTCTTTAAAGCACCTATGTTATTGAGAGGTCACAAGTTCAATTCAATTCTCTTGACACTCTTGAGGTCAGGGTTCATGGTTAAGCGCATGAATCATCATGTAATACTAATACCCATATATGGAATCACATATCAAGAATAATAAAAGCAGTATAGTATTCATAGTTAAGCTAACCAAGCTATACTAGTAATCAAGCTATCCTTACATGTTATGTAGATCGTATGATTAGACTGCAATCATTGTGGAATCTCTATACAGGGCAACATTGATGTAAGCTTCAAGTGCAATGGGTTTACTAACCATTTCAAGCAGATCAACTCGGTACAATTATTTTATGGATGTAGTGATCAATGATCTCCGAGGACCATGAACCACATAGAAATAAAATAATTAATCAAAAAACAAAAACAAAAAAATCAAGAAAGGAAAATTCTTTAAAATATGCTTTTATTAAAAAACAACCAAAATAAAAATAAAAATTTGCCAAAGGCCATTCAACTTCATGGTTTAGATTACTAGCATTCAAAAAAAGCATTCAAGATGAAAACATAAACATCATCATTGGAGCGAACCATAAAGAAAATTAAATGAACACCAACTTTTAGCGATTAATTTCAAAAGTATAATTGACAAGAAACCGTGAATATGAAATTAAGGACTCACAAATAACAACTAATAGCTATAAATAAATATCTCAAATAAATGTTGCAAGTTTATTTATTAGAGGGTATATATATATATATATATATATATATATATATATATATATATATATATATATATAATTCTCAATCCAACCTACTTAAAACCGCTAAGGTATAATAACTGATAGTTATAAATATATATCTCATATCAATGTTATAACCTTATTTATAAAAGAGGTTGACATAATTCTCTATTCAACCTACTTAGAAATAGGTATCTTCGTCTTAAAAACAAACCAAAAAAATTGGACATTCTACAATAAGAAGAAAATGATAACATTGCAGAGTGTTACAATGGAGTTGTGCTAAAAATGTCCTTATCCAATGACCTTAAAACCAAAAAAAAAATTGGACATTCTACAATAAGAAGAAAAGAAAATGATAACATTGCAGAATACTACAATGGAATTGTGCTAAAAATTTCGTTGTCCAATGACCTTGAAGATACAAAATTGTCCTTCCAAGATAATTTTAGTACAAAAGATGCAGATAAAAATGATTAAAGATGTAGAAATTTACCACTATAAAAGTAATAATGAAAACATAATTAACTCAAATATATAAACAAGACAGAATACCAAAAGTTAACAAAGAAAATATTAGATATATGAACATGAAAAATAATATTTCAATGACACCTTAACATCTTAATATAGAATATTCAAACAATATTTTAAATAATATTAATTTAGTGTTATTCAATGCCATAGTAAAAGTCATCGTTAAAATTGTAAGACAAGCTGTTATTTTCAAAAACACTATAAACACAATACTCTAAAACAATGCCAAAGTAGAAGTCATCTTTAAAATTGTAAGACAAGTAGTTATTTTCAAAAACACAATACTCTAGAATTGTAACACAAGTAGTTCTTTTCAAAAACACTATAAACACAATACTCTAAAAGATTGAATTAAAGTGGTTAAACTACTTCACAATTCAACCTTTTATCTTTAGTAGTCAAATAACTACACGGGGACAGGTCCCTTGTCACACTCCCATGTCACACAAACACGAGTCTCATATACAAATCCTATATCTGACTTGACTATGACGTCAAAATTAAATCATTATTACGTATTAAGTATCATTAAAATAACCCAAGAAGAAAAACTGGGGGATATTTGATTGTGCCTCCTCATTTAACATCCCCCACACGGTTCCCGGTCGGAATAGCATCAACAAACAATTGGCTTTTTACAGGGAATTACTGAACGTGCGTTTTTTGGTAGAACAAAATTTTGACGAGGTAGCATGGCTTTTAAACAGTGGCTATATGCAAACTTGGAGAGTTCAAGACATCGTTTGACGAAAGAGCTAGAGTGTAGCAAGCTGCATGTAGGCGTCTCTTGCTAAAATTGTTCAACAGAAAAATGTAATATTTTGGGCAAGCCCATTTTATTGCATGCTTCCTTAAAGAGTCTTTCAAAACTTGTTACAGTATGAATTATAAAAGAGTCGTTAAACAATGGACAGCTTAGTCGATCGAAATCCAGAATGCCTGTGTTTGATTTAGTAATAAAGAAAAAGCAGGCTGCTATTGTTAACACTAACTTTCATAAACTGCTGTTCTTACTAAAAAATTAATCCTTCTTCGTAGTGCCTGTAAGTGACCCTAAGCAGAAAAACCAAGTCCAGTGAATTGTAATTCATATAACAATGCAGTAAGAAAATATTTCAATTCAAGCAAATCTACCCTGCAAGTGGGAAAAAAATGAAATCCTCATAGAAATCCTCCTATCATAAAAATCCATTAACACTATTCGGTATGTTATCTGGGGCCGAGCCTGTATGGATATTTAAGTACATGTACTGAAACCCACCAAAGAGGACACGCATCACCTGATTACAATAATATGGCCCTAAAACAGGTTAAAATGCATACATAAACTATTTAACAACACTTGTTGGCACACTTCAAGTAGAATCATTAACTAAATTTACAGCATATAGGATACATCACTGTCTGGCGGAGTCAGCTGGTAATAAATGCTGAAATGTAAAGAACTAGTTTGTTTAGTATCCCTGTTATGAAAATTCTAGCTGGCAAAACGATGAGCAGTTACATCACAAATTTGACTATGACAAAAGTAGTACAATAACCTAGTTAAGCTACAATCATTCCAACCAATACAATTGATTGTGATATTATGAGATTGTACCAGTGGAAATCAATCCCCTTGCTGCTACGCTTGTAACGATGATCTGCCCGTCAAATTTGATACCTAACTTACTGACCACATGCAAAATTTCCTAGACCCAGCTTGATGTGGCATAAAGCCATTTGGTCCTCATACTTATTCAAAACCTGGTTAAACATACCATACAAGACAAAAGAGATTGCCACATCCAGGTATGTACAGTTGAATTCCAGGAGTGCACCAAAAGACTGTCATCTAGCATTATTATTGATTCAGATTGACCTTACACTCTGTGGAAATCCATCCTAACCATTATCACCTTGAGAACTGCATAACAGAATATCACGAAGGCACTGACTTTCTCGCTGGATTTCCCCATCCAACATGAACTTCACAACCCTGAAAAAATGTCCATCAGAAAATATACTGAAAGATATTAAAAACAATACAATGAGGGATGATGGAATCGCTGCAAAACATGGCCATATAGTATAAGTAGCCCGACTATCTTGGAGTAGACCATAACTTAGTTATAATGTATATTCCATCCATTCCTCTATTTCTGCCTGCAATTTCCTGTTAGCAACCGAGAAAATTTGTGCTGCATACATAGAACCAGGGATTTTAAAAACTTTTCTATAAGCCAAACTTCCGTATGCATAGCTAACAGGTGCAAGCAGGGCCGGGACCTCAGCGGCGCCGGGCTTGGGCAAAACTTGATTCAGGCTGCTGCTGAAGATAAGGCTGGAAAAGGAAAATATAAGAATAAATTAGGGAAAGTAAAGACACATCTGTATAAACTGTATAAGACACAAAATATATATACCAAAGAAAAATAAACTAATTACACCCATACACGAGCAAGAGGCTGCTGAAACTGTTCGTGAAGATGGATATACGACATTGCAGGACCCGGACAAGCAAATTGTGAAGATTGCAAATACATAGCAGGTGAAGAATGTGCGCCCAAGTGACCAGGATGGAATTGTCTCACCATAGCATCTGGAGGACCATATCCCATTGTATTTGGTGGGGCCAATCCCCAAGTTCCATGGACATGAGGGGGAACTGGAGGAGGTGGTGGTTCCATATGAATCTGTGCCCTGTGTGGTGTCCCCAATTGGGGAAATTCACTGTTATAATTAACAAGTGGAGTATACAACGCTTGCATACTGAATGGTCCCAAATTTAAACCAAAACCAGGATCAAATCTTTGATTGTACCTGACAAAAAATAAGGGCATCAAATAACCAAATCAACAAGACAGGCAAACATTTTCAAAGAAGAAATGACAGTCAGAAAATTGAACATGTCCTAGAAGTTGTAACAATTCCCTATTCACCTGTCATAACTTCGGTCATAATCAGGATCCTTACGATCCTTCTCACGATCTCGAAAAATGGCAACTCTGATATTGTTGGAATTTACCCTACCAGGAGGAGACTCCATTTGCCCATTCAAATTGTTTGTTCCACCGAGTCCAGAGGAACAATCCACCAATGCTTTTGCATCATTATTTTGGAGTGGGTACGTTGTAAGTTTTCCCTCAGGACTCGAAATTCTAATGGAATAGCACTGCTCATTATCGAATGAAGCCAACTCATCTTCGACAGATGTTTCTATGAAGTCTGCAGAGCTATTGGAGTTGAAAATCCGAGCACGTGCTTTAATATACTCTTCCTTCCTTTCCTCTACACTTTTAGCAAAATTGGAATCCGAAGAATTGTTAAGACTCCCCCTACCACCTACTTGAGAACCTTTCTGTGACCTCTGCATAATTTCAAACCTAACAACATTAGTCTTCTCATCGCGAGGTAGATTTACAGGAATGTCAGCCAACCGAATCACTGGATACCCACTTTGAGATGTTTTCCGAGCAATGATGCGAGAACCAGATCCATCTGTTGCGTGGCAATCAATCACCACCATTGATTGCAGACCATAATGCTGAGCAACACGATGGGCAACAAGTCTGAGATAGGAAGTTGGCAACTGTTCAAAATCAAGCTGCTGTTGGCTAGGATTTTGAATAAAATTTTCAACCTGTTGCTCCATTCGTAAAACTGGAACAGACAGCATTTGTAATAAGTTTTAGACTACACAAAAGACCCAAAAAAAAAAAAAATCTGATGAGACCACATGTTCAAAAATGATCTTACTGATAATGTTAATAGATGAATAATAACTAATGAAACATTGATGTTTTTCCTAGCTGAGATGGGAATCATGTCCATAATGATGGAACACATACAAAGAGTTATCTAACAGACAGCTTACCTTAGCCATAAAAATACGGAAAGGTGCATTCCACAACATCAAGTTAGCGAATTGCAAGATTTTGTTGAACAGGAGCATTCTGCAAGAATAGTAACATGCATAACATTCTTCACCAAAATAAATTCGAACAGGTGTTATTCCAATGAAATCTAGCCGACCAAAACTCTCCTATCATCTAACAATGACAATCCAGCTAAAGAAACATCACATGGAAATTCTATTTGGAGGCCTTTAAAGTTTAAACTAGTCTCTGGTTTCCTAACTTTCCCCTAGTAAACAACCTTCTTCAGCAAATAACCCAAGTTCCAACAAGTGAATCTCTGTGCTTCAATACAGCCTCACTGAATCTCCTTTGCATCCTGAGAAAAGAGAGGGATCATCTCATTCCAACTACTTCACCACACCCTCATCTGCTCAATCACACTATTTTCTTAGTTGACCCATACTTTTTAGATATCTTGTATGGGTTCTCCAAAGCTACTTCTGCCTAAGAGGGTCTAGGTCTTTATGGTTCCTCTTTACCTCAGCCATAGAAGCAGATAACATTTGAGAAGTGATAGCAATGGCTTCATTGAACGTTTGGTTTTAACCTGCCTATTGAAAGACACTCCTTTGAAACCTGACAAATCTCCAAGAGGTTAAGCAGCACATTTTCTGACAACCATAAAAGCTATGTTCCACCAAATTTCAGATGGGGAGTGCAGGTGCAGTGAGACGCACAGTGGGGGCATATGTGGGAGCACCCCCAAATTGTAGAAATTCAGGGGGGGACAGGCAGACGTCAAGGTCCCTAGGATAGGGGTCGTTGTCTCTAAAATTATAAAATACAAAAATAATAATGATAAAATCCCAACAATAACAACTCATCCCATGCAAATTCATCATTGTGCAATCGAGTGGAAATGCTATAATCTTGCCAATCCTGAAATTTTGAAAACTGTTAAGTCTACTGAATTCTGAATGGGATGTGAAATTCTACTTTCTCCCTGTGAAGTCTGATGAGGTTGGAAGTTGGAACAACTCTCAAACATCATGAAACGTCCTCAAAGCCCTATCCCTTATTTTTTTTTTCTATCTTCATGGATTGACAGACAAAAAATTTGGGGGAAGCGACCAGGTGGGGTGCTCAGGAGTCAGAAGTCCCCCACACTGGGGAAACGTTTCCCCATGCATTTCCTTGAGTTTCCCCCAAAGGGGGATGTGGGTAAACATTTCCCCAGGCATCCCCTGTCCCCAGAGCATGGAAAGCGTGGGGGTCATGACCGCCACCATAGGGGACACATCCCTGTCGAACACTGCACAAAAGAGCACCGTTTTGACTTGAGCCAGAGTGAGCCATGCTAGTGTTTGTAGCTCATACAGGTATTTCCATGATGGTGTCTACTTATGAAAATCATCATTAAAAGTATCCTATTCTTTTTCGGAAGTTCACTTTATTAATTAATTAATAAAGTGAACATTATTTTATTAAGGCAATTTTTAATTAATAAAGTGACTAAAGTGAATCAATAATTTAATTTAAAGAGAGCCATTGACCTCACGGTTAGATCTCAACCATTGAAGATTAGGTTTTTGGCTCATGTCAAAGTTATAAAAGAAAGAGAGGACAAACGACAAAGACACACTGAACATTCATTTCACAAGTCATGTGAGTGAAGGAGAAAATCAGAGATCTGATTTTCTCTGCCATTGGCAAGAATTTCAGCAGTATTAAAGCAAGGAGAAGGTGAACAGTCTTCAGCATGACAGGCAGCCAGTTAGCAGCAAGGACAGGAGCAGCCAGACAGCCCAGCAGAGCAGTCTGTACTGCAATCCATATGGTTTCCATACTGCTGTATGGATTCCGTGACATCATATGGATTTGAGGGCAGGCTGCCTCGATTTCAAAGCAACTTGTAAATTTCAGATTTGTTGTTCGTTTGATTATTCTCAGAGCTTTGTTTCCCTGTGAGGAAGCTCTTGTAAGTTCTGAAATTAATTTTGAATGATGAATTGATCTAGAACCGCAGAAATATTTATGTACCGTGTGCAATTGTTTTTCTCGTTTTCCACTGCATGCAAAAGTTAATATTGCCAGTAAAGTAACTAGAACTGATCTGTTTGCTTAGATCGCTGGTTTTAGGATATTTTAACAGAAAGAGGTATATTCAAATGACAATGAATAACTGATCAGAAGTTATAGCCTGTAAAGATCAATCTCTAGGGATAATAGCTAAAGCCAGCACTGCATAATTTCAATTGGCTCCACAAATACTGGTTGCATGCATTGCATTAGGCATTTATGCCACTGTCTCTGCTTTTGGAGGCCTGTCTCAGCCCCAAAATAGCATGTTTAATATAAGCATCCTTTGTTATGCGTTGCAACATCTGCCCCTGCCTGGACAGTCGCCTCCCCTCAGACTAGTTTAATTTTCAAACATGAACTTAGTTAATATTTTCAGGTGTGGCTGCAGAAGCATGTTGATGTGTATCTCAGTCAAACGGAACATATTGAGTTTTGCAGCCTGTGGTTTGTAATCGGATGGATACATAGTATATTCACATGAATCATGCTTTAAAACACCAAATCACAATTCTAACTTGCATTGGCAATGAGATGATCCAATTCGAACCTGGGTGAGTTTTCATCACATTGACCAAGTTTGACTTGGTTGGAAATTGTTGCTCTTTTGTTTAATGACAGTTTTTGGAAAGATGCTGAAAAGACTAATGTTGAGACTTCGAAGTAACTTCATTTCATTTAAATTTTGAACTTTATACAAAATCAATGTTTAACAATTGACTTTGATCTTTCATGATGGCTGATAATGAAGAGCCCACTATGGGTTATATTTATGAGTTGACAGATCTCACCAAAGAGGGGATTGAAAGAAGATATATGGATGAGGAGGCCGAGTATATGCCTCTTTGGGATGTTAGTGATGAACATTCAGAAGACAATTGCATTCCCCTTTATATGCTGCTCGGTAACCCAGCATAATTTTATGTTAAGACCAAATTTAGTTAGGATGGGGAAGTTGGTAGAGGATTTATGACATGCATTGAAAGGTGCATCCCCAATCAAAACCCAAAGCCACATCCTTGCCCAGCTACAAGATTATTGGACACCTTCAAAATTGTTTGCCTATACCAGTGCTATACCAGATATTAAGAGATTTGTCACTGAAATCTTAGATCAGGCATACAAGTGCTTCAGGTTGCCTGCATAACTGAATAATTTTTGAGAAAATTCATCCCAAGAAGCGCAACCAACTGCCACAAAAGCACTTAAATAACCTTCCTTTTGTCCATTATAATCTTTGGCTTCATAACAGACAACTTCTTGGTAAAACATTGAAAAAAACAAGACTTAGCTCAGTTTATTCAAGGCTTAAACATTTGAATTTAAAATATTAATTTCAAGTTCAAAACTCCAAATTTAATTCACATTTCAACATATCATAATGATGACAGGTTTAGATCATTCAGTTATGGCCCTGAACATGGAAGACACAGAGCTAGCAGTAGATCAGGATCCTAAATCTACTTGGCTTCAATTGGAGGAAGCTCCTCCTTTTAGCGTTCACGACTCGGAGAACCTTGAGGGTAAAGTAGCCGAAGACATGGGAGAATCTGCTTCTTAGTTTTTTTACTATTTAATATCAGACTTCAGTGTTACTAACTTACTATCTGGTTAGCTTTTATCAGCAGATGCTTCCAGCTCTCAGTTCAGAGTCTGGACAGTTATTATGGATGAGATGCCTATTTATCCATGAAAATTTGGACATCTATTGATATTGTGTGTTGTATGAATGTGGATTTATTGAATATCAACAAAAAATACTTTTTAATTCAAAATGAGTATATCTTTATTTTTTTGTGCCTGCAGATTCTTCCCAGTTCAATTCAAGCTCTTCACTCTTTTGCCTCCCTGATTTTTTGCTGATTCCAAGTCTCGTGCCTTTGGTACATATTTTTAAACAAGTATAATCTATTTGCTTGTCTCATTAAAATTTAAATCCTTATCAAGCTTCATGTAGCCCAGTTGAATCCCACCAGCTAAAAGAAGCACCTTATATCTAGTTTTGAAATTGAAAGCTGTCTTAAAAGTCAAAACGATAATCGTTAAGTTTTAACACTAGTCATAATTTTAGAAGCCTTATAAGCGGTCTTAAAAATTAAAACTGTAATCCTAAGCACTGGCCATGAATTTAGAGCTTTATACATATTTCCATACATAATTTAAGGTATTATTTTCCTATTTTCGTTGGTGATAAATATCCTGTGACTAAAATGAAAAAAAAATTCACATAGACAAAAGACTTGTGTACAACATGAATTCACCATAACTCAATAGTTTGAGATAAACAAAGATTAAAGTTTGTAGACTTCCTATGCAAATCACAAATGCTGAATATGAAAATCCCTGTTGGCAGCACGGGGTTACTCCTAGCTTGCTGTCATGACTCTACATAGAAACTACTATTGAGAAAGCATATGTAATGGAATCAATAAGTATCACAAGATCAAAATAATAAAGAGAGCAAACCTAAGTTGCCAGGGTACACGAACTGGGAATCAAGTAGAGCTACAGAATTTTTTAAAACAGTTGACACATGTATGTCGGGTACATATATCAAATTTTGTATATACAATAATATATTGAAGGAAAGAGAGTGATACAGATTGGATCGTTATCTTACTTATCATCTATCTTGAAGCTTTCATAGTGGAAAAAAGTCGAGGGATCGGCTCAGAGGACCATTTTTACCGGTAGGACCCAGTTTGGCAAATTGGGGTCTGAACATTCCGAGAGCAGTTTGAGGCATCAAACGGCATTTCTTAAAGGTAAAACTTTGCCGCTTAAGTGTCGCACCTTTTTTCACTATTCTACACATAGATACATTTCCGATAGCACAAGAATTGTCTCAATCGGAGTCCATACGCAAAAGTTATGCCACTCAGAAGTTGACCTTCTTGTTTTGACCACCATAATTCAAGAGGATACCACATCAGCCCCCATTATTCATGGAAAGGGGGCTAGCTATGTGATCATAATAAAGAAAACTCTAGAAGAGTCAATATTGTAACTATAGTTAAGAGTTCAAGGTGTCAAACTTAACCACAAGTAGGCTATCAAGTTGTGTTATAACCGAGCCACTAGGAGGAAAATGATATCAATTCTATTTGAGTGCATTTGTTCCTTAGATGAGCAGAGTAGATAAGGAGAGAGCAAACAGAGAGGGTTTGTGCACTGTAGCAAACAACAGGCGACAAGCCTCACTTCTTTGTACTTGCATCCATTTATCATTCAAAGAAGGAGAGCATAGCAGTCTCACCTTCTATCTCAGTTTTCTCCCGAAAGGATTTCCCAGGTTATATCTTGGGTTAATTTGTGGTTTGTGAGTTTTATTTTGCTGTTATCCATTTTCTGCATAATTATAATTTAGATGCACACACAATAAACAATAATTAACAGGTTTGGAAACCTAAGATTAACCCTCATAGTGTAGGTTTCGGATTTTTATGCATAATTTTATCAGATCCATTGTGACGAACTGTCCAGTGGACTATCCACGACAGTTTATGGATCATATTGGTATCAGAGGAAGTTTCTTTAGGTATATTGTGGGGAGGTGCAGGGGATCTAGATCGGTTAAACCAAAAGTCACACAACCCCAATCATGGTAGACGAATTTGTGAATTACCCTCAAGATCTCATGAAGGAGAGGTTTGCATGGGCAACCCTGACCAATAATCTTGGGCTATTAGGAGAAGATGGAGGTTTTAATGTGGAGGTCAGATCAGAGGGGAAATGGGCAAATCGACAAGAACAAAGAGGGAATCTACTAGCCTAGATCCATCTTAACTCAGAATCTATGAAGCACCAAGAGGGATCAAATCTCCCAAGGTGCAAACCTCTCCCTCTCGGCGCTTGATAGATCCGAAGTTAAGAATAGTCTACGTTGGTTTAATTTCCATAAATAAATTGTAAAATTAAAATGATATTTTCGTATTTAAATATATGATATGGACAAAATTATTATAGTAATTTTAAAAGATTCCCCACCAAAACATGGGTTCTCATAAACTTGGAGCGCAAAAACCACCGATAACTTGATTGAGTCAAGTTTACCTGAACTACCGAAAAAAAATTAATAAAAATTATAACTATAATTATTTTTTAATTTGACCGATATTATCGTTTATAGGTTGTCAAAACCCAGATTCTAAAAACCATTGGTAATTTGATTGAGTCAAAGTGTTTACATAACATTACAACATCTCTTTCATACTAGGTTAAGAGCGCCTCTCGACGCAAAGAAAACCCAAAAAGGATCAACCCACTTCGAGAGTCGTGAACCATTCACAATCCCTATTCAAAATGGAAGCGAAGGTCAACATCACGCCGTATCAAAGTGAGATCGATGCTCTAAAGTTAAATCATTGGTTGAAGCAATTAGAAGTTTATTTTATTGTTCATCATATAGAGGAAGAATGGAATATTTTGTTTGCTCAATTGACATTAAAGGGCCATACCTTGACCTGATGGGAAAGCAACACAAAAACCTTGAGGCTGGATGGAGATCCTCCAGTGGGAGGATTTCAAAACCCTCATACGATCACAATTTTACCTTGTTGGGTATGTAGAGGACTAGTGTATCCGGTGGCATTACTTCAAGCAAAAGCAAGGGCATAGTGTACAAGAGTTTAAAAATATAGCCATAATGTTGGGTATCTCCCCAAAGAACCCATATGTACTACTCAAGTGTCTGGGGGCTACACAGCCCTCTATTTAAACCTAGATCAATGGATGAGTCTTGTGTATAAGCACAACACCTAGATAACATAGGCTAGAAGAAAGGGTCAATATAGTGGGTCAAAGCAAAGGGACCACCAGGACACTTCTAACGAGGGGAAAAAGTGGAAAGGGGGGAAAGATAAAAAGATAGCAGCCATAGCACACTAGTGCAAAGATACCAACAACCACCGTAAAATTGATGATCATATAGAGAAGCATTGGAAGTTGCATCCAAAGCTTAACTTAAAGAACAGAAAATTAATTAAAAAGAAAAGAGATGCAAAGAACGAGAACCTCATGGCCACCGATTCATGCAACCCGGTTGAAAGCAACTCAAACATGAATGAGAAGATCAATGGTACATCAGTGCAGCAGGAGGTGACATTGAGTAGCCTTCAGCAACAGGAAGAGAACAAAAAATCAAACTCTTCCATATAAAGATACAGGTCAAGAAAACAAAGAGTGATGCTCTATTCAACTCAAGATCACAAGTGAATCTCATTATAGCAAAGTTGGTCAACACATTGGGATTGGAAGTTCATGATCATACAAGCCTATATTCATCGGGATGGGTAAATAAGGATGCGGAAATAAAGGTAACCAAAGAGTGTAAAATTAGATTTGCAAGAACTAGATGTAGTTCCCCATGTTGTATGTGGAATGGTGTTTGGAAGTCCCAACTTACCCCATGGGGTGGTTGCGACGGCTAATCCAACCCTTCTTGTATTGTAAGAAGAGTGGGACGATTATTTAAAATATATAAAGTTGTGCATCGCCTAACTATGTAATTATTATAATACAATATATATATATATATATATATATATATAAACCACAAACCACCGTTGCACCCTAGCGGTCCCCCACATTAGCCCGACGCATCCCTTGCCACTCCCCCTCACCCCCAAGGTGGGACCACTACTAGAACACGACAGCCCAATCCCCTTCATTGCAAATATATATATATATATATATATTCCCTAAAGCAAGGCCAAATTACAGAAGAATTGGTTTAGCATGCTCATTAGGGTTTTTCCTCCATAGGCCAGCTATGGTCAGAGTTTCACCCCACTAAATCAGCCCGTCAGTAAAATTAAGTGTGTTAGTTAAAAAGCAAAGGTCGCGATGCCCTTACCAATGCTCACTAGCACCAACAAATATATATATTATATATGCATGCCTCCTTGCATTTAGAGCGCTAAGAGGAAATCACAGTCACAAGAACCATTTACGAGGTCTCCTTCCCTTCCAATTATCATTGTAATTTATGCACATTTCAAGCCATTCAATACAACTTAAATTTTGAGATTAGAACTCGGAATATCCACAATCTTCATTTTTAGTCAACTTAAATTTAACAGTCAATCATTTATCAATGTCTTTAACCAGTGTTCTTTGTTTCAAGCTAGAATACGATGAAATATAAATAGAATGATTGCAGTTGTTACTCGGCTATTGTTGCTATTGTTCAACAAAAAAGAGACACTAATTCATTGAAATTGCAGGTATAAATGAACACTTATCTTATCTCTTACGGGCATCTGAGTCTGGAACAAGGACTCTCCACCCAACCATAGAAACTGTAGCCAAGTCTACTTGCAGTTGTCACCCTCGAGCCAGATTCCATAGACTAAGGGGCTTGCTTCAGGGATTAAAAGCAACAACTGCCAGTAGAAACAGGGACTCCAAAGGATCTCCTCCCTCCACCCACCAGCCACTCAGTAGTTAAATATAACACAGGGAATCCAGAGACCAACAACTTGCACCCCAAGAAATGCCAAGGGAATCCAGACAGTAAATCTCCAACCTTTAAATAAACACACAGTGGTTCCACCCACTAGGGGAATCCATTACCCACTGTAATCCATCAGCAAGAAAGTTTCAGAGGTTCTCCCTCCAGGAATCCAAAAACACAATCCTCCACCCACACCACTAAGGGAATCCAGAGAAGCCCTTCTCTACCCTTTGGCTTTACAAGGACTCTAGAGGCATTGATCCTCACCAAGGAGAAGCCATTTGTATACCAATCTTGCCAACTAAATTCATCTCACTGTCTTTTTCTTCTGTAATTTTTTCTCTGTCTCTCCTCTTCCTTCCTGTACTTGTTTCTTCCTATCTGTTTGATTGCTTCCAATGAAGTTGAGCTCCCTGTCCTTTGTAGCTGCTAGTACCCCTAGATTTCGAATTGGCTTCCTCTTACCTATTGTTACTTTTCTGCACTGGAATTAACTTCCTATCCTTACTATCAGCACTGTCAATCCTCATATATTTTGTCCTACCTTCATTGTGACTGTTCCCTAAGGCAACATGGGCCTGTGTACTTCTCCTTGCAGCCCAATTTAATCCCTAGTCAATTCATTAAAGATCACCAACCAACCTTTAATGGATGTCCCAAAACAGTTCGAATTTCTACACAAAAAACCCATAGATATCCCAAGCAAGACCACCTTCCAAACCAAGCAAGGTTTGTATGAGTCATTAGTCATGTTGTTTGGCCTATGCAATGCGCTAGCTACGTTTATGAGGTTAATGAATGATATATTGCGTCCTTTTTATAAATTCATTTCTTATTGTTTATTTGGATGATATATTGGTGTACAGTGCTACCTGGGAGGAGCAAATCTCATTTTTGACGCAGGTGCTAGAAACATTAAAGAAGCTACTGGCAAATCTCAAAAAATGTGAGTTTTCACAACAGTCTTTGGTGCATATGGGGTACACGATAGGTGGAGGAAAGTTAAAGATCGATATTGCCAAGTTGGAGGCCATCATAGATTAGTCGGTGCCTACTAATGTTTTTGAGGTCAAGAGTTTCGTTGGGGTAGTACCTAAGGAAATTCATAGCCTCTTTTTCAATAGTAGTAGCACAACTCCACACCATAACAACAAGTGGTAATAGTTTACAGTGGGGAAGGGTCAACAAAGGGCCTTTGATAAGTTAAAGACGAAAATCAATCAAGCACCAATTCTAGCATTATCGAACTAACAGCAGCCCTCTAAAGTGGAGAAAAATGCAAGTGGTTATGTTATGGGAGCAGCCTTGATGCAGGGAGGAAGGCATGCATGCCACCATTCTAAAGTATTTCATAGGACAGCTCTCAACTACCCTACCTACAACAAGGAGCTCAATGCATTGGTGCAAGTTGTGAAGAAGTGGCAACATTATCCAATGGGAAAGAAAATAGTATTCCACACAAATCACCATCCACTATAGGATCTACAAGCCCAAAGTAAGCTACATCAAACCAGGCATTACAAGTGGATGGGGTTTCTACAACAGTTTCATTTAGTGATCAAGTACAAGAAAGGAAACACAAACAAGTTGGTTGACATGCTTTCAACACCACCCACATCAAAGATCACAACTTTGGGAACATTGATGCACATGGAGCCATTCACCCATGATGCATATAGAGGCATATTGTGAGGATGAGGACTTCAAGCTCATTTTCCAAATGGGTTTTCTTCTGAAAGGGTTTCCCGAGTTATATATTATGTTAATTCGTGGTTTGTCAGTTTTATTTTATTGTTCCCTATTTTCTACAAAATTATAATTTGCATGCATACACAATAAACAATAATTAACACATCCATAAATCTAAGGAGAAAGTAACCCTCATAGTGTAGATTTAAAATTTTTAAGCATAATTTTATCAAATCCATTGTGACAAACTATAGTTTACTATCCACGATAGTTGACAAATTAGAGGAACTAAAATTAAAGTAAATCAACAGTGTTTAGATTGAAATCATTCCACTGATCACCATTCCTCAAATAGACAATCAATTCAACATTGACCATTAACATTCCTTTCCTTTCCAGAGAAGATGTTGAAATCAGTGCCAGCGTATACCCAAAATCGAGGTACATATCCAAATTGGCTTGGGATACAGCAAGGTATGTGAAGGTGTTGCAAGGTACGATTGAGGTACACAAACCAGGTTTGTTTTCAAGACATGGTTATGCCATGAGCATGGGATGTTTCCAACACATGGATTTGGGCAAAGGTAATAGGCTTGGGGTACAACAAGGTATGTGAAGGTGTTGCAAGGTACGACAAGGTACACATTGTAATATTCCCACTTGGAAATGACCTAAAAATACCACTGTGTTTTCTGAGCTTATGGAGCTTCCAGAGTGGGATATTTTTTCAAACACTTTAATGGCACAATGTTGTAGATTCATTTTTCAAATTTGAACTTTAAATAAATTAACATAGCAATCAAATCTTGCCAAGATAATGCTTTAGAATAATATAGACTGATGTGTAATGCACCTAGAAATATAAATAGTGTTGATACAAGCTTCCGAAGCAAGGATCATGAACATAATCAGTCTTTACATTAAACTTTGAAAAGAGAACAAAATAGTAACAAGATACAGGAACCTGGTTCACAGTTCTGCAAGCAATCTTCTCTTTGACATTCAGATTCTATTGTGAGTTCAAGAGTGTGCTCTACAGGTGGTTAACGCCAGCAAACATAGATATATGTCCTCTACTATAGCCACAAAATGAAGCCCAAGAACACGCTCAGCCAACAAGAAAACTCACGTGGTCTTTAGACTGATATATACAAGCCCTCCATATGCTCTTCTTGAATGAACCCGTCCACAAGAGCCAAGGGTGTATTCCCACTATACCCACGACCAGCAATGAAGATAGTCGACTCAGAATGAAGGATAGACGCACCTCAACTAAGCTCAAACTCAGCCAACCACCCATAATATGCACAGCCCTCATATGTAGTCATGCGCACCTTTTTATGAGTATCTGAAGCAGCCAATGAGGTAGTAACTTTCTCTCAAGGTTCAACTTGATTTCCCTCAACCAATAATCAGATATCAACCCCACACAATGAGGAAACTCAACCCTTCTTTTGATTTCTAACTCAGCTCCTTCCAAACATTGAGATAACTTGACCCTTTAGCAGAGAATCACTTATTCACTCCAACAATGAAACTCAATCTCTCCAACAAGAGACTCGTCCTCTTTATGGCTCAAATTTGGGCTTGATTTTTGGCATTTCCTTGGATGTCTTCAGTCTGTCAAAGAAATATGGAAAACTCAAAGTTAGGAGATAAAATTATCTGATAGCACCTTTTACCTACATTATCTTTTGCAAATTTTCTTCTTCTTGGTAGCACAATAGCGAAATTTGAGTGATTTCGCTCTTTAAACCAACTAGGGTGTATACTTTCAACATCGAAACTAGCAATGGCGACTAGGGTTTCTCAAACCCTAAGCTTCTCTCCAAAAGCTTCTTTTCTCAAATTGCAAGTGATAGAATGAGGAGAGACTCCTCACTTTTCCTCCTTTATAATTTAGTGGCCATTTTTTCCACCATTTTAGCATTTTATTTTTTATAAAGTCACTTTAGAAACTTTTTACTTTATAAAATAAATATGACTTTCCATTATCCTAGGATATATCCCATTTTCACCCCTCAAGCAGTTATAATGTGTTTCCTAGGCGAATCATGTTCCCTTATTAAAATTTTCCATGCTTTAGCCTACGAGAACTTTATTACGCTAGCAGAACCCCGTCTTATGTCTCTTAAGCAGTTGGGGACATTACAGTCCTCCCAGCCCAAAATTGCTTGCCCTCAAGCAACTCCAACTCTGGATGTTTGAGCACCAGTTCACCTTCCCATGTGGCATCCTCAACAGGTAAATCCTTCCACTTCACTACGTACTCCTTCACGGTCCTATTCTTCAACTTCTGCTCCCGAGTCTCCAAAATCTCCTCTGGGCCAAAATTAGTTCTCCCTCTTCGTCCAATGGTGGGAGCTCAGTGGAAGTGACTACATGCTTTCTCGAGGATATGGAAGACATTGTGAATTTTACATCCTTCAGGAAGCTCAAGCTCATAGGCCACTTCCCCAACTCATCTCACAATTTTATATGGCTCGTAGAACCTAGGTTTCAATTTTTTTGCCCCTTTTGTCTTTAGTGATGATTTCTTGTGGGGTTGAAGACGAAGGTATACCATGTCTCCCACTTCAAAGTTGCGCTATATCATGTGCATGCTTGCATATGCTTTTTGTTAGTTTTGTGCCATTTGCAAGTTGTCCTTAAGGACTCGTAGAATATCCTGGCTCTCCTAAATCCAATCTTTAGCCAAAGGGGCACAACTATCCCCAAATACATGATCTACAAATGTTTGGGCATCATATCCGTACAACACTATGAAGGGCATCATACCAATAGACATGTGGAAAGTGGTGTTGTAGCAGTGTTCCCCCAAATGTAACCACTTTACCCATGCCTTTGTTGGCCAGATACATAGTTCCTTTGATAGCCTTCCAGCCACTTGTTGACTATCTTGGTTTGTCCATCAGTCTCGGGGTGGTAACTAGTGCTTTGTGTCAGCTCAATCCCCATCAATCTAAATAATTCCTGCCAAAAATTGCCCATAAATCTAGTGTCTGTCATTCATGACAGTCTTTGGCAACCCATGCAACCGGAAGACCTCCCTGAGTAACAGCTTGGCCACTTGTATTGTTGAATAATTAGATGGTATGGAAAAGAAGTGTACAAACTTCCTAAGTTAGTCCACCACTACACATATGTAGTCCTTACACTGTGCCTGAGGTAACCCAATGATAAAATCCATGGTAATGCTCTCCCTTTTATGCTCAGGGATAAAGAGTGGTTGTAGTAATCCCGCTGAATGAGTATCAGCTACGAGCAGATGTTGCACTCCATGAACAACAACACGCCCATCTTGAGGCCCTTCCAAGTGAACCTCTCCTTGATTTTCCTATAGGTTTTTATGTTCCCCAGGTGTCCTGACAAAGGTGAGCTATGAGTTGCCTACATAATATTTTCCTTGAGTTGTGATTTTGGCACCAAATAGATCCGGTTCTTGTGTTAAATGATGTCATCCACAACTCGGTATCTGTCAAATCTGTCCATAATCTCGCAAGCGAATTTGTTTTTGTTATATTCTACAAGCAACAACGACTTCCAATCATTTATTATCTCCATGAGTGAGAGAGTGGGTGGCATCCTTGAAAGGGCATCTACCATGACATTGTTTCTCCCTTTGACATACTCGATCTCAAAGTCATAGGTCTACAATTTGTTGATCTATTTCGGTTGTCTCTAACTCAGCTCCTTTTGTTCCATGCGAAACCTTAAGCTATTATGATACATCTTTGCTTTGAACTTGTTCACCATAAGAGATTGTCTAAACTTGGCCAATGCATGCATGATGGCAACATCTCTTTGTCAAAAATTGAATAATGTCGCTCAAAATATCTAAGTTCGCGGCTCTCAAACATTATGGGATGGTGATCTTGCATCAAAACAACTCCTATTCCAGTCCTCGAAGAGTCACACTCCAACACAAATGGCTGGTTGAAATCTGGTAGTACAAGCACATGGCACGAACTCATCACTTGTTCATCTTCTCAAATGTTTCTTGCACTTTGTCAGTCCAACTGAAAGCACCATTTTTGGTGAGATCTGTAAGAGGCGTCGTCAACTACAAGAACCCCTTAACAAACTTTCTATAGTATGTGCAGAGGCCAAGGAAGCTTTTGAGTTTAGATACATTTTTCGGGGAGGGCCATTCGACGATTGCCCTGATCTTCTCTTGGTGGACCTGAACCCCATCATTCCCAATCACATGCCCTAAGTAGAGCATCTTTGTCATGTTGAACTCACACTTGGACTCTTTTGCATCTAGTTCTTGTTCTTCCATAATCCCCAATACCTCATCCAAGTGCACTAGATGGTCCTCCCAAGTCTTACTATAGATAAGTATATCATTAAAGAAAACCAACAAGTACTTACGCAACTGTTTGTTGAACACATGGTTCATGCATGATTGAAAAGTTGCAAGGGCATTGTTTAGCCCAAATGGCATAACCAGCAACTCATAGTGCCCATAATGGCACTTCAACCCTGTCTTCAGGATGTCCTGCTCTCGAACCCAAATTTGATGGTAGCCTAAACTTAGATCTATTTTTTGAAAAATACTTGGCTCCTTTCATTTCATCCATCAACTAGTCTATCCTAGGGATAGGATATCAATTTTTTATTGTCCTCTTGTTAAGAGCTCAATAGTTAATACACATCCGCAAGGTATCATCCTTCTTAGCCATCACAAAAGAAGAAGCAAAAGGACTAGAACTCGACCGAATGTGACCCAACCTCAACAACTCCTTAATGGTCTTCCCAATTTCATCTTTGTAAACCTTGGATATCAGTAGGGGTTGGTAATGACATCTTGCACTCCTTCCTCCAACTCTATGTTCGAAACCTTTGCCTGGTAGTCTACCTGGAGGAATTTTAGAAAAAACTTCCTGGTGTTTACGGAGCAATACCTGAATGTCATCTGGATGTTATTGCAGCTTATTTTGTTGTCTGTAATGAAGCCCTCGACTACCTACTCAATGTCACCCCACCTCAACACGGCCTCCATGTTCTTAGATGATACTATCTTTGGTGGATATTGATAAATGGCCCTCAAAACAACCTTCTTGTCGTCCACTGGATCTATAAACCCCATCTCCATATTCTGGTGATCTATTGTATACTTCCCAATGTAATAGAGCCACTAAACTCCTAGCACCACATTGGTGTATGGCACGTCCACCATGAAGAAATCATTTGCCACTATGTAATTCCCCATTCTTAGCTTCAGCTTGGGAATGTAACTAGTGCAGTCCATCTGAAGGCCACCTAGTATGGCTACTACAAAGCCATCAAACTCCTCTATTGGAATTTCTCTTCAATCAACCATGGCTAAATCTATGAAGTTATGGGAAGCCCCACCATCAATCAACATCATCACCTTGTATCTTTCCAGAACTCCTCTGGCTCTAAACGTGCGATACCTGGAGAATCCTGACATGGATGCAATAATAGGGGCTTTGCCTCCAGCCTATGAAGTCTGGTGTCCCTGATCTTGAGCCTGTTCTAGTGTTAGCTCATCCTCATCGTCATTGATGTCACTCTCTAAATATACCTCGATATAATGGGCCTTGCCCACCTTGTCCCTCCCAACACACCTGTGCCCTAGTGCCCAAGGCTCTTGACAACTAAAACAAAGCTTCTTCTTTCTCAACTCCTTCCAGTTCTCCGCATCCAACTTTAGTTTCCTAGTCGACTCCTAAAAAGGTTTGACCTCTTTGCTCCTTTAGGGAAGGAAGGCTTAGGAGTGAATTTGCTCTTAGGAACAACATCTTGCATGTCCCTAGCTTTGTTAATTGCATCTTGTAGAGTGGTTGGTTGATAGTAATACCCCTTAACCTAACCACGTAGAGGCTCAGATAGCCCCTCCACAAATAACATCACCAACCAAGCCTCTGATATGTATCTGACCATAACTGTTAATCTCAAAAACTCTGATATGTATGCCTTCACGTTGCCTATCTGTCTAAGTTGCGCCAACTCTCTAAAATGAATGTCCAAATCCTTCTGGTCAAAGCACTATATGAACCTCTGAGTGAACTCAATGTATGAGGTGTTATTGGCATGACCCATGGTCACTAACCCATGATACCACCACTCATGGGTGTCCCCATCCAAATGTAATATCGCCAACTTAATGGCTTCGACCTTGGTCATCTGATATAACTGAAGGTAGGTGTCCAACTTTTGGACCCATGATCTGGCTTAGCACTTCAATGACCCATTAAAACATGGAATGGTCACCTTTTCTAATGTGTTATGTACCTCCTGATTCGGCCTCAAAACCCTTTGAGTTGCCTTAGGGTTTCTTTTTAATTAGAGGTGGCAAAAGTCAATGAAACTCATGTCCCAATGCTCTATACGCCTTCAAATAATCTGCCTAAGGGATCCACTGACTCGTCTGCTCTGTTTGGTATTTTGTTGTCTCAAATATGAACTGAGGCATGTTGGGTCTAGATCTTCTGTTGTATAAGCGTTAATGGTTTTGCATGGTAGTACAATAATGGCTACCCTCTGCACTGTTACACCCTTCTCCATTAACAGGTTCCTTCTCGATGGAAGTTCCTTTCTATCCTACTCATTAGATCCACCATTTCCTTTTGGCCCTTAGCCAAATCATTCTGTGCATTAAGCAAGTTGTTGAACACTTGAGTTTCCTTGTCCCCCATGTCTAGCTCTTCTTCTCTAGGTGTCACTTCTACCTCCTTTCCCCTTCTAGGGGTTTCTTCTTCATCTCTTCTCTTTCCTAGAGACTCTTTCTTCTCGAGAATGGAAGTAAGCTCTCTAACATACTGTCTTTTGCAGGTGACGTGTGTGTGGTCCTCAAAACTCATTAATTGTGGTTATAGGTTGCCCCTTAGACAGCATAGTTGTCCAAGAACATGCTCTAATACCACTTTAATATTCCCACTTGGAAACGACCCAAAAATACCACTGTGTTTTCTGAGTTTATGGAGCTTCCTCGATGAGATATTTTGCCAAACAGTTTAATGGCACAATGTTGTAGATTCAATTTTCAAATTTCGACATCAAATAAACTAACGCAGTGATCAAAACTTACCAAGATAATGCTTTAGAATAGTATAAATTGATATATAATGCACCCAGAAACATACATAATGCTAATACAATTTTGTAAAGCGAGAATCATGAACAAAATCAACCTTTAAATTAAACTTTGAAAAGACAACAACAATTAGTAACAAGATATAGGAACTTGGTGCACAGTTCAGCAAGCAATCTTCTCGTTGACATTCAGATTCTATTGTGTGTTCAAGGGTGTACTCTAAAGGTGGTTAACTCCAACGAACATAGATATATGTCTTCTACTACAGCCACAAAATGAAGCCCAGGAACACGCTCATCCAGCACGAAAACTTGTGTGGTCTTTAAACTACTATATATAGGTCCTCCATATGTTATACTTGAATGAACTTGGCCCACAGGAGTCAAGGGCATATTCCCACTGTACCCATGACCAGCAATGAAGATAGTCGACCCAAAATGAAGTATACACGCAGCTCAACTTAAGTTCAAACTCAACCAGTAACCCACAATACACACAACCCTCTTATGCAGTCATATGCAGTATTTGAAACAGCCAACGAGGTAGTAACTTTATTTCAAGATTCAGCGCGATTTCACTCAGCCAATAGTCAAATATCAACCCCAAACAATGAGGAAACTTGACCCTTTTTTTGATGTCTAACACAGCTCCTTCCGAACAATAAGATAACTCGACCCTTTAGTAGAGAATCACTTATTCACTCTAGCAATAAAACTCAGTCTCTCCAACAAGTGACTCGTCCTCCTTATCAATGTTGCAAACATCGGCATCGGGATAAAATCAGAAAGGGTCCGGAAAACCAAAAAATCGTAAAAATTAGGAAAATATCAGTGAAAAATCAGCAAACATCAGCAAAGTTAAGATACCCTAAAAATATCTTTAAAAATCGACAAACATCGACTAGGCCAAAAATCGTGATTTCAAGATAAAATCGAGATGTTTTCGAGATGTTCACAACACTGCTCCTTATGCCTCGGATTTGGGCTTGGTTCTTGGCATTTCCTTAGGTGTCTTAATCCTGTCAAATAAATATGGAAAACTCAAAGTTAGGAAATAAAATCAACTGATAACACCTTTTACCTCCACTATCTTCTGCAAAATTACTTCTTTCTAGTAGCACAATTGCGAAATTTGAGTGATTTTGCTCTCTAAACCAATTAAAGTGTATAGTTTCAACACCGAAGCTAGCAATGGTGGCTAGGGTTTCCCAAACCCTAAGCTTCTCTCCAAAACTCTCAAAAAACTTCTTCTCTCAAATTGCAAGTGATAGAATGAGGAGAGACTCCTCATTTTTCCCCTTTTATAATTTAGTGGCCACTTTTGCCACAATTTTACCCTTTTAATTTTTATAAAGTCACTTCAAGAACTTTTTACTTTATAAAATGAAAGTGACTTTTCATTAGCTTAGGATATGTCCCATTTTTCACCCCTTAAGCAGTTATAATGTCTTTCATAGGCAAATCATGTTCTCATATTAAAATTTTCTCCACCTTACCTTACGAGAACTTTATTAGGCCAGCAAAACCCCACCTTATGTCTCCTAAGCAATTGGGGATGTTACACATTTTTTCTAGTATATAGGTATGCCATGAGTATGGGTACATCCCCAACATATGCGTCTAGGCATGAGTACAAATATGAAGAATCTGAAAAAGTACATGTATCGTTTCGACTATAAAATTGCACCATCGTAATATTATCACAATGTTGGCAACATTGCTTTCTTTAGGACTTGGCATTGACTAATCCACGACACATACATATCTTAATCACAATTGCCTACAAATAAGAGTTGAGCTTTGTTGATGTTTCTATCTTGGACACGTACTTCCACATAACTCTGAAGTGCTAAGACATGGGAAAGTTGTCCAAAGTCTTCACCTTAGCAAATTCACTTTAATTAGAGGAAGGATTAAAGTGAAGTGTTTTTTATAAAAGTGAGTTTAATCTAATGAAATGTAAATTTGACATTAGTGAATTAGATGAATCTTGATTGTTGATCAAGACTTAATCTCAATCGTCAATCTCATTGATAGATAAGGGTTATGGAGACTCAATCGTCAAGGGTTAATTAATTCAGTCAATAACTCAAGATTATAAATAAAAGGCTAAGTGAAGGAGAAAAACGTAATGAATGATTGAGACACAGAGAACAATGACTCAAGGAAAAATCAGTAAGGGTGATAAAGGACTTTCATCCAGTAATTAGTGCAGGGAAGACAACAAGCAAAAAATTGCAGCAAAGTGATCAGCCCACTCAGCAGGCTGTACAAGGCAGTCGAGTTGCAGGCAACATATGTCAGTTGTACAACAATCCCCATGTGCATGGGACATACAACATCCATTTAATAAAATGCACAGTCCACACGTGCAAAGGACATACAACATCCATATGTCTGTTGTACAACAGCTACAGCAGTCCACACGTGCATGGGACATACAACATCCATATGTCAGTTGTACAGCATACCACAGTGTTTTCTGAGTTTATGGAGTTTCCTCGGTGAGATACAACAGCCAGCTCCAATTTGAACTAGTACCCATCCCACCAAGCCCCCACGCAAAAATTTACCCAAAAAATGAATAAAAGGAAAAAAAACAGTGCCCCGCAAAACCCTTAGTTATCATTACATAATGACACTTCCCCTATTTTGCCTCGGACATCTCTCATTAATCATTTGTGAGCATTTGGAGATTCACGACTTTCAGTGAAGAGAGTTTATTCGGAATGAGCTTTGAGCTGATTTGCCACAGTTTGTGGGTTTCTTCAGTGGATTTAGCATCCATGTCATCTACAAGCATGATGTCATTTTGCACTTGATCCCATTTTGCTATATTTGCTCTCACATGATATATACATTTGAAAACTTTGAATATTTAGTGTTTAATGGTTTGGATTTACATTGAAAACAGATGTACATGATTATTTTTTTTATATTAAAATTTGTGTATTTTATGTATTTTTAGTTTTATTGGTTCTTCATCCTGATTTTCTAGTCAGTTCGAATCCAATCCCAATGGCAGCCCCCGGCCAATTCCAGTCTAGCCCCAGTTGTTGTTGAGAAATCTAGGGACAGCTAGATTAGGTGATTTCTCTTACTTTGATAATTGTTTGTGATGTATTTTTGCTTAACTTGATTAGCTTCTTCTTTCACTTGATGATAATTAGTGTTCTAATCATCAAACAACTACCAAACATTAAGAACAATGAGACAAGAGGACAAAAGATATATATGCTATCAGTCAGGGCCAAAACCTCTCCTCTTGAGAGGAAAACCCACAAGAATACTTCTCTTCTTATAGAACTTCAAATGACGAATTTTGAGACTTATGACCCTTGACAAAGACCCCTCCAAGACAAGTCAAACTTCTTCTTTGAAGAACTTTCTTCTAGCAAAGTCAACCCAAGTCAAACCAGCTTCACAACTGCTGCAACTCTCTACTTTGACCTCAACTTCGGCCCTGTAATTATGACTGTAATTTCAGCTACTGCAAAAAACCTAGTCTATGCAAGTGGGGGAGAATATGGTATTTTCATCCTTCTCTCTCCTTCGCTTGAGATGGCTTTCTTCTCCTACGTTTTTCAGCTTGCAAAGGAGACTTCTTTTAGAAACAAATCTCGACTTCCTAGAGTGACTGCAATTCGGTACCTGATGCAGCAGGATTGATGCCCTAGCTTTGCACGTGTCAGGAAAGAAGGCCCAAAACAATCCTTGAAATACTTCGATTTTTCTCTCTTCTTGTCTCCTCCTTCGGTTGATATGAGACTTCTTAACTTGTGATCGAACTTCTTTATGAATGATGGACGTCCTCAAAAGAAGTCAACTTCCCTCTTATATATAGGCTACTAGGATGCCCTTAATAGGCCGACATGTTCCTCTTGGAAGGCTGACTTGTTGCAGCAAGTTTGACTTGTCTTGGAGGGTTATTTGTTGCTCACATAATTTTCTCTTACAGAATACATGATATGGGTCTTCAACATATTACAATGACTCTTATGACTTGTTGACTTAAAGACAAGCCCTAGAAGCACTCAATGGGTGCTTCACCTATAAATCAAATAACCTTGAGCAAGAAACCCATGCCTCAAAAATGACAATAATAATTTTATTTTTCTCTTTACATCAAATACATAAAACTATGATTACAAGTGTCATTATGAAGACAGAACCTAGTTACATATTTCAACAGTTGTGAACCTCAACCGATTCTAGTTCTGTTTCCAATTCCTATAACGTTGGATTGTGCATGCCTTGAACAATCCTCCTTAGAATTCTTGGATTGCTCAAACCATAGTGGCAAGATAATTTCGAATACAAAAATGAATTTCAATTACAGTTTGGTACACATGAATTCAATATTTACATCCCAATAAAAATAAAATTATGTAACGAAAAATCCCAATACATCTTCAATATGGAAGTATACATCTAAGAGATGTGAAAACATAAATTTTGTTTCAATTTTTTTAAGAACCAGCCCAGAGAATACACAAGAAATTAGAAAAATATCTATTCCTTGAAAATTTAGCAATTTAGTTTTTATATTTATAGGATTTTTAAGCTTCTTTTATTTTTTGGATTTTTGCATTGTTCTTTGAAGACAGCTAAATATTCTATGTTTTTAACCATTTCTGCTTTGCCATCACAAAAATCTGGTTAGACAATCTTTGACAGCAATTTTGGATTGATGAAATTGTTCTTAATGCAAAAACAGATTCAGCACCCTTGAATACCCCTACTTGCAACCAAATTGAGAAATGTTATACTCTGATATCTGCAATTCCATTAATCCAAACTAATTCTTGTCGGATATCAAGCCAAAAACGCCGGTTTCCATTCCTGTTATTTTGAGGGAGAAGAAAAAGGCCAATTTATAGTGTGTTTAGAGTCTAGACTACGGCTGGCATTAATCCAAAATGATTGTTGCCAAATTTCATCCCAAAAAAGCCAGATTCCCTTCCCATTATTTTAAACAACTGGAAAAGACCATTTCAAGTGCATTTAAACTATACCTTATTTTTTTGGTTTATGGGTCAACCACATATCAAGGACAAGTTATATTATCAAAGATAGTCTAAAGAACATTTATTGTGCCATATCCATACTGTATGAAAAAATCAACAAATTTCATACCACAATACAACCAAATCTTGCTACTATGACTCAAGCTGTACACATCTAGAAATAGTCCATTTGAAATTTCAAAAACAATAAGCTCCTGTTCTTCCACTAATCCATTGATTTTGCCATATCTACAACTAAAGATATTGTCAATACATGAGTCAATGTAAAATTGAAATTAAAGTCTTCCAATGAAAAAGCTCATGCAAGTCTTTACCCAAGTCATTGAGCTTAAGCCTAGTTACCAAATTCAATAAATTTTTTGGGTAGAATCCACCAAATTCAGTCGAATAATTTCAACCCATTTGAATAACAATACAATAAGCATGTACCATTGGCCATATCAAACTATATCCATATCAATATGAATCCACTTTAATATACAACAAAATCAGGGCTACCCTCAAAATATGCATGAGTTAAAAAAATATAGCATTCTCTCAAAATTATTTCTTGTTTTTCATGTTCGTTGGTCAAGTGTAGTTTGTGTGACCTATGCTACCAAATCCACTACGCCTGTGTCTAAGATCCACAGATCTGATTCAGATCCAAAGAAGATTCCCTATAGAAAGAAACAAATCATGGGACATAAAACAAATCCTAAATCTTCTAGTGCTTTTTTGACCCACTGATTCCCAAAAGCTCTAATTTTTAATGACAATTCCCAATACCTTAAAACCTATAGGCTAAAACCCTAAATGCCATTCTTGGTCAAAGTCTGTCCTATCCTTATATCAAGATCTACTCTCAAAGTCCGATCTATCCTTATGTCAAGATCTACTCTCAAGGTCTAATCTATCAAGACCAGTTCGCAAGTTCTATCTGCTCTAGGTTTGATCTATTATTATATGGTCAAGGTTTGAGGCAAGGTCTGATCTATCCTTGCTGCTACATTGTTGCTCACTTCACCCACACTGTTATATAGTCCTGCCATACTCTTTTTTGGTTATAAATTATAGTTCTACTGTTGTGATTCCTGAATGGTTTGATTCCTAACACTCTTTTTTAATGTAAAAGTGCTTTTTTATATTTTTTTGTACTCGTCGTTTCCCCGTCGAATTGGGATCCTGGCATTTCAAAAATATGGTGAATCTGTATCCAGATCCAAATTTGGATCTGTATCTATATCCCAGTAACCTAAGTTGCCACTTGTCACGAACATGTATATAATAACATCAAAAGGTTGAAAACCATGGTACATCGCACTACTTTACTTGTTCAAACCCTGAAAATTGCAAATCTCTCATTGGACAGAAATCATGAAGCACAATTTAGGTCCTTAAAAAAACTGTGGTTTACCATTGCTGAAATTGTTTAAGAATAGGGACAAGAATTACTCCTAAACCCTGAAATCACAATTGTATAGACTCCGAGTCAAGGCCAAGCATCAAATACCACAAGAGGACAAGATGTGCCAACTATGTCATTTGTAAGAAATTGAGACAGAGGAGCATTTTGTTTTTCAAAGCCCTATCTACTATGGGATACAAGGACAATTCTACTAACTCTTCCATGCTCAAGACAATCCCTTGACCAAACACTACTCACATGATCACATCCTGTTTTCCAATCCTACCCACATATATGAACATCAGAGAACCAACAGCTAGCAGCACCCAAAAAGGTTTCCAACACCCCTCTGACAACACCACTCCACAGAAAACATATTTAGTGAACACTGAAGCACATCCCTCATCCTTGTGTCTTTCTCTAACGCATCCCTGGTTCCTGTGTCACTTCAGTCTCCACATCAACATTTGAAGATTTTCCCTTATTTTTCAGATAGATTTTAGATCTTAGGTTATTTCTTCTTTCCATCCCCTTTTCTATGTATGAGACGTTATTTATGCTCCCACTATCCACTGATACAATTGTACTTAGCAGTGCTATTGACCTATTTGTGGTCACTGGTCAATTATTGGACATTAATAAAATGATCTTATCTATCTTATCTTATCTGAAATTAAATCAACACCATTGCACAATGAAATTGCTCTAGGATCAAAATTCTGATAGCGATTTGTGAACCCCTCCTGTGTGAAGCACATGCCTCAATCACCTGCAATATGTATTTTTCTATGCCATGTCATTAAACAGTACTAATTTATAGATAGTCACAGTTGCATGTTTACTCTCACGTATAGATTCATATAACCGAATGTTATATTGTTAATTTTGGCAACTAGGTCCAAACTCCATGTTGCACTGCTCATATGTCGATGGTCAATGGTCATATTTTTGTTGCATTCCTCTTTCGGAGAGGTGCAAGATTGATCTAAAGATCATCTTGTTTGGATGAGCAAAACATTTATTTTGAATTTATCTTCCACATGTGCAAGGTCGGCCAGATTTGTAATGTAGGCTCACATGCCTAATAGATGTGTCACACACCCTCGTTGATGGATATAAATTGGAGAGACTTGGAGGTCATTTTCTCATCAACTCATCACACATTCTCTCATTGTGATCGGATTGGTTCGATAGCCTTTGGAGGCCTTTTTCCCCTCACGCGTGTGGAGCGAAGCTGCTGTTTTCTGCAGATCTGTTTAGGGCTTGTTGCTGCAGCGTTGAACGGCATTGACCATGGTCAACCCTTGGTCATTTGACCTCAAACTTCTGCCAAAAATCCAATTTTGAGAGGCCATACTGCTGGGCACCAAAATCAAGGAAATCTGAGCTGTTTGACCAAAGCCCTAATCTGCTGTGTTGACTTTTCTGTTTCTGTCATGTGTTGACTTTTTGCGTTGACTTTGGGTTGACCAGCATTGACTTGTGATGAGCTGTCTTTGAGGGCTGTGGGTGTGACACATGGAAAATTGACTGACCGAGAAAGACTTTGTTGGTTGAAGCATCCTATTGACTGCCGTAACACCACAATATCTCATATCTTTGCTGGACAAAAGGAATTGTAAATCTGATCTATATTTGGCTGGTCTTCTGTTGATCTATTATTGTGTTCTATCAGCATTTTACTTTCATGTTTATGTGATTGCTATATTGTATCGGGCCTAAGAAAGATTGAAGTAAAATTGCATCAAGCATAGAACACCATGGTTATCTAAATTTAAAATATATCCTATTCACTAAGAAATCCTATATTTATAGATAGCTTTCCCTGGATGTTTTTCAAAATAATGAGATGTATACTCCATAATTTTTTCCATGCTATGTTTTTAATTTTTCCCATACATTCTTTTTTCTCTATCAAACCATATCCATATTGGCATTCCAATACAAATTGGTAACTATGGCCTAAGTCACCTGGTTTATGTTCTTGTCCATGTTCAACAACCATGAAGTTCAAAAAAATGACAATGAGAAACAAAGTGATAAAATTCAATGTTAAGTTCGAGGAAGCTTATATCAGTAATGAAGTCGCCACTACTCTTGCTGCGCAGCGTGACCTAGCAGCGCCGCCTCTGCTCTTTGCTCTCTAGGTTCAGCTCCAATGGAGGTCGGTGGGGGTGCCGAACCTGCCCCTCCCCTGCCCAAACTGATTGCATTCAAGAAGCTCATCGCTGGATCTCACAAGAGACCAATATCCGAGGCACAACAGAAGTTCGTTAAAAAGCTGGACTACATCCCAATTGTAGAACTGCCAATAGCAGAAACTTGTAGATTTGCAGTCAATCTAGCAGACAGAGGGCTCATCGGACAATTTACCGAGCTCTGGCCCTCTCCCAAATCCGTTGAAGCATGGCTGCAGAGAAATTGGACGCCGCTCATATCTAACGGATCAAGAGCCATTTTGTTGGAAAAGGATTCTATGTGTTCGTGTTTGAAAGCTCGAATGACAAAAATCTCATTTTCAGAAACAGTCCTTACTTCATGGGGCCTTAGGGTTTATACTTGAACAAATGGACCCCTGACTTCGATCCAGCCCAGAACGTTTCGTCTGTTGTTCCAGTCTGGGTCCGTCTACCTCATCTCCCATTACATTACTGGAATCAAAAATCTCTACAGGCTATCGGCAACTCGCTTGGAAGGTATATCGATCAAGCTGTTCGAAAAGATCAATACTCCTGCGCTCGGATCTGTGTGGAGGTTGATCTGGAGGAAGGGTTACCAGTGGCAATCAAACTTACAGCAGCTGAATGGACGCACATTCAGGAGCTAGATATGAGCAGCTACCCTTCAAATGTCGGCACTATCATGGCTACGGCCACTTCGCAAGACACTGCAAAAAAAAGGAAGGAGAGGAGAGCGAGAACGCGAAAGCAGAACAATGGACCACAGTGCAGAAAGCAAGGACAGCAAAACCCAAAACTAAAGGAATACCAAAGGGAAATAACCCCGAACCAACGGGGCAAGAACAAAAAGATGTGACCACCATCCCCACCTCGAAATCAGGGGATCAAAATGCAGAGTCCAGCAAGGCCATAGAAACTCCGGAAGCAAACAGGAACAGCAACAATCATTCAAGACCCTCCCCTAACGGGAAAGAAGGAGAGGAGCAAGGGCAAACCCCCGAAGTAGCTCCCTCTCCCTCATATGCCGATGTAGCAAGAAAGAAAGTGTATGATTCACCAAGCTCCTCGGAGGACGAGATCATAAAAAGGCCTGCCAAAAGAGCAGGAAGAAAGTCTCGCAGAGAAGCGAGGGAGGAAGAAGCGGAAAGACAAAAGACTCAATGAAGTCAACCCACTATAGAAATGTCAATTAGCAGAAACACAAGGACAAGGCCGCCAAAAGGAGGAGGCCGAACCACCCCGAACAATAAGTAATGAGAATCGTCTCTTGAAATTGCAGAGGGCTCGAGAACCCAATGAAAATAGAAGCGGTCAAAGATCTTATGAAAGCGGAACCTACAGACATCCTAATGCTCCAAGAGACAAAAATTGAAGGGGAAGCCCTTCTAGAGATCAGCAAAAAGAAATGGCAGAAGAACACAGGAAAAGCAATAAGCGCAAGAGGCTCCTCGGGTGGAATAGCAACCTTGTGGAAGGAAGATCACTTCAGGCTCGTCAATTCACACAACACACAACACTGGTGTTTCACAGAGCTGAAGCATATCTCAAGTAAGTTAACCATTGCACTATTCAATTTATATGTACCAGTATTGTATTCTGAAAAGAAAGATTGTTGGAAAACATTAAATGAGTTTTTGCAACTGAATTCTCCAAACAATATAATCATAGCTGGAGATCTAAACTTAGTAATGAATGAAAAAGAAAAGAGAGGGGACGGGAACAGCAAGGATCAGATGATCCAAGTAGTAGAAGACATGATACAACAATGGGATCTATTGGACTTTAAACCAAGAAAAGGGCTCTATACCTGGACAAATAACAGGACAAGGGAAGACCATATATCCACCAGACTGGACAGGTTCTTGGTCCAAAGCACAGTGTTGATGGAAAGGAAGCTTATCTCATCAGCGATCCTTCCAAAGCTCACCTCGGATCATAAGCCCATCCGGCTAATGCTAGAGGAGGAAGAGAATTTGGGGGCAATCCCATTCAAATTTAGCCCTCTATGGAATGGAAAGAGCGGCTTTGTAGAGACGGTCTGAATGGCATGGAACACCTCAGTCAATGGCTCTCCCAATTATGTATGGGAACAAAAATTAAAATTAACAAAAAAAGGCACTCAAGGAATGGAGTAAACTCCCAACAAACACACCCAAAGACCAAAGAATCGAGGCAGTGCAACACTTGGAAATCCTGCAAAGTGAAATGGACACAATTGATATAAACAAAACAGAATTAGAAAAGGAGCAAGTAGCCCAATGCAAAACATTCCTCTCATTCAGAAATGAAGAAGAGTATTGGAGACTAAAGTCCCGGAGTCTCTGGCTGGAAGCTGGAGATAGAAACACATCATATTTTCATCGACAATGTAGAGCTAGACTCTCCAGGAATCACATCTCAGAGATCACTTCCTCTGACAGGAGGCTCTGCAAAGGAATAGAACAGATGAAACCTGCTGCAGTATTACATTTCCATCATCTTTATAGCAAAGAGAAAGAGGACTGTGAAGAAGATAAAAAAGAATTCCTGAAGAACATTCCTGCATTGGTCACCACAGAGGACAATACAATATTATTGAAGCAAACAAATGAAGAAGAAATCAGCAATATAATTTGGTCCATGAACCCAGACAAAGCCCCTGGGCCAGATGGGTTCACTATACACTTCTACAGGATATGTTGGGATATAATAAAAACAGATCTAATTAGAATGATAAAAGGATTCTTAAAGAAAGCAAAAATGGGGGGTAGCACCAACTCAACATTCCTCGCTTTAATCCCGAAAGAGACAAACCCCTCCTCCTTTGATAGGTTCAGACCAATCTCTTTGTGCAATGCCTCATATAAAATTATCGCAAAACTTCTTGCAAACAAAATAAAGCCTCTGCTGAGCAAACTCATATCAGATTCGCAAAGGGGCTTCGTCAATGGGAGACATATCCTGGACAATGTAATCCAAGTCCAGGAAGCCATGCATTCCAGCAATCTTAGAAAGGAGAAAGGTATGTTGATCAAGTTAGACATGGCAAATGCCTTCGACAAAGTCAAGTTGTCCTATCTATATCAAGTTCTAATCTCCTTTGGATTTGATCAAGAGTTTGTAAATCTGATCCAAGCATGCACCAGTAGTCCATGGATAGCGCCTTTGGTAAATGGGAAGCCAGCTGATTTCTTCCAAGCCACGAGGGGGTTGAGACAAGGATGTCCCCTTTCTCCATTCCTCTACATCTTAATGGCGGATACGTTGAGCAGAAAGCTGGAGCTTGATATGATAACAGGAACAGCCTCAGGTTTAAAAATAACAAAGGACCTTAAAGCAATAAACCATGCACTGTTTGCGGATGACTCCCTCATGCTGGGAGGAGCTTCAACCAGAATACGCTCTGCATACAAAAATACTCTTCAAGCATATTGCAAAGCATCTAGAGCTCTTATCAGTGAAAGGAAAAGTGCAATATATAGCTGGAATACAGTGGAGGAAGAAACTCAAAACATAGCAAGCAACTTGGGGTTTAACGGATTCGCAAAATGGGAAAAAATCAACTATCTTGGATTGCCACTAACACTGGGCACAAACAAAGCCAATCTGTGGGAAGGAGTAATTACAAAAATCAGAGGCAAAATCGCTGCATGGGGTGGCCAATGGCTAACTCATGGAGGCAAATTAACCCTTATAAAATCAGTGTTGTCATCTCTGCCAATTTATCAAGCGTCATACCTGATGGCACCCAAGATGATCTCATGACAGATTAATAAAATCATGAGGGATTTTCTGTGGCAAGGAGGCAAAGGAAACCAAAGAAAATTTCATCTGGTGAAATGGGAGATAGCAAAGCGAACTTTGAAGGAAGGAGGCCTTCAAATTTCAGGATCCGAACTCTGCCAACGTATCTCTGGGATGTAAAATACTATGGAAACTTCACAGCGACCCCAATCATCCCGTCAGCACAGCTCTGAGGCATAAATACCTACCAAATGCAAATCTAAGAAACTTGCAGAACACAAACAACAAAAAGAGCTCGCTGTTATGGCAGTTATGTATTAAAGGGCAGCGTTTTTTCACCCGGAATTTATATCGTATCCCAGGGAATGGGAAACGCGTCAAGCTATTGACTGATAGTATAATGGGCCACTCGCCATTAGCCACACAAGACAGCCTGCATGAGATATGTGCGTTTTTAGAAAACAGAGGGGACAAGACGCTCTACGATATCTCAAAGTGAAACGAGTCTGGGCTCTAGATTGATTGGGATTTCAGAGATATACCAACTCACCTAATGCAGCAAACAGAAATGCTCAAACAGGAACTTTGTGAGGCTGCCCCGGTGCATAAAACAAAAAAGGATAAATGGGGATGGGGACCTACAGGAGCATACACCTCAGTCAAAGGCTATGAATTGATGCAAACACACAGAGACCGAATTCATCCAGCAAAGTTTTGGAAAGAGGTATGGGATCCAATGGCGCTGCCCAAGGTAAACTTCTTCTTCTGGACACTAATGCATAGAAAGATCCTGACCAGTGAAAACCTTATGAAAAGAAACATTGAAGGTTCGCATAGGTGCACACTTTGTAAAGAGTGACATGGAAACCATGGATCATTTATTTGTTGAATGTCCATATGCAAACAGAGTTTGGACTCACACTCTTCAAGGATTAAAGGCTGTAATCCCCACTAAAACTTCAGTTGTGGACTTATTCCTCTCATGGAAAGAGCGTTATCCGTCGCTCTCCCTAAACTCATCATGGGCCAGAATCTGGATCACTCTCCCCAAGCTAGTGTGTTGGAAGCTATGGCTAGCTAGAAATTAGGAGATATTTAACAATGTAACTTGGACCCCCAACATGGTAGCAGCAAAAGTAAAAGGACTCCTAAAAATTTTGAATTCTCAGAAAATCAAAGAGGACAATTCGGTGCAGCAAGAGGAAAATAATTGGCTTGGCACTCAAGCATTCATCCAACGGATACACAGCGCAAAAAAACCCCTCAGAAATCCTGAGTGGAGGCTAAGAGAAAAGGATGAAGCTTTTCAGAATTGGTGGAGGAAACAAGGAATAACAACAGCATTTTTTGACAATGCCTCTAAAGGCAACCCCGGGACAGCAGGAGCTGGAGGTCTCATGTACTCTTATGATGGAGGCATCAAAGAAACCTTCAGTTGGGGTCTAGGACAGCGAACTAACAATCAAGCAGAAATCCTTAGCTTGATAAAAGTATGCCAAATAGCCAAAGAAAGAGGACATCAGGAGCTGCAAGCATTCGGAGACTCATAAATCCTGATCAAAATAATACATACGCAAGGCCAATTCAATGAAGTTGGTTTAAATAAGAATCTGCAAAGGCTAAGATAACTTCTCCAAGACTTCACTTCCTTCAAATGCTATCACATTCTCAGAGAATCAAACATAGAGGCAGACTTCTATGCCAACAAAGGTTGCCTCTTGGCCCAAGGAGACCTTAGCACAAATGGCGGAGATCTAGAAGCAATTTGTATACCATGAAAATAGAAAATTGTTGGAAACAAAAAATGTAAAAGAATTTCACTGAAAGATGTAAGGTTGCGGCCGTTCGGAGTCCTCTACTAATAAAATCCATACACGTTTCAGTTAAAAAAAAAAGTTCGAGGAAGCTTATAGCCCTGAATTTGAATTTAACCAATATTAACAAAATTAAACAAATTCAAAAAGATTTAATTCAATTCAAATTTGAATTCGAATCAACTTGAATTTATATGCCAAACTCAAACAGAGTTATTCCACAAACAATTAAATTCATCATATTATATATTTAAAGAATCAAATGCAACGAAAGAGGTGACTAAGACTATGTCATATGATTATAAGATGACCTTGTATCCTAGTAAAAGAAGCACATGCCAATTTTGCTTGACTAATTTTATTTATCACATGTCAAACCACTAAAATTTCAAATTAGAAAGGTTAAGGCAGCAGCAAGTTCAAGCATGTAATACTTCAGTTGCAGCCTTTGTAAAAACATTGTCACCTATGGCCTAAGTCACCTGGTTTGTGTTCTTGTCCATGTTCAACAACCATGAAGTTCAAAAAAATGACAATGAGAAACAAAGTGATAAAATTCAATGTTAAGTTCGAGGAAGCTTATAGCCCTGAATTTGAATTTAATCAATTTTAACAAAATTAGACAAATTCAAACAGAATGCGACTTTAGTGTGACTTTTTGGAGTTTCCGGTGCCGGAATCCGGTGAAAAAAATTGAAGTAAAATCTTGAATTTTGTTATTTAAACTAGTTTTTTTTACTGTATATATAGATTCAGCACCCTAAAAACCCCCTAGGACACTTCAATTGTGCAAGTTACCCATCAAATTTCTGTTTTCAATAAATTGTTGCCGATTTTAAAGAAATTAGACCGGAAAAATCCACCGGAAAAGCCTTCAAAAAGTCGCGCACTAAAGGCAACTCCGATTTATATGCCAAACTCGAACAGAATTATTCCACAAACGATTAAATTCATCATATTATTAATTTAAAGAATCAAATGCAACGAAAGAGGTGACGAAGACTATGTCATAAGATTATAAGATGACCTTGTATCCTAGTAAAAGAAGCACATGCCAATTTTGCCTGACTAATTTTATTTATCACATGTCAAATCACCAAAATTTCAAATTAGAGAGGTTAAGGCAGCAACAAGTTCAAGCATGTAATACTTCAGTTGTAGTTGTCACCTACTTGACTAAAAACATTTGCTCACCCAATAATAACAAAACTCGATTTCAATAATGATCATTGATGTCTCTATGGTAACCTAACACAAATGGTAGCCTTTCGAAGTCCTAATGGTAATGAAGTTTAAAAATAATCCTGGGAGTAGTTTCTAGAATCCTATTGGTCCCAAAAGAAAACTTACTGGTGACCGTTTAGATCCCAACAGTTGGAAACAACTTTGGAAATTATCTTGAAGATGTCAACAGCTCTTGCTTTTCAGCATCTTTCACAAACCAAAATTATGCATGCATGTGTCCATGGATTTCATGATTCTATTGGATTTAGATTTTGTGCACTTGATAAGACACTATTCAAACTTAGGCACATTCTGACACGTTAATGGGAGAATTTCGAATTTATTTTTATGCAGAAAGTTAAAGAAGAACTTTGGGCACAACCATTGCACGTCGGAGTGACGAAATCCGTTAGGGCTTAAGCATTAGAGGAAAGAAACCATTAAATTAAAACACTTTCGGTGCGAGAAAATGAGAATTCCATGGGCTGATACGCTCCAAAGCCCCCTATTTACAAACAAATGCGAAACCCCCATATGGGTTTACAGGTCTGCTTTCAAAAACTTGAAAGAAAAATACAACAATCCCAGAGTAAAATGGGACAACTTACTTGTTAATCGCTCCCGAGGATTCTGAAGAGCGTCCCTAAGGAAATGATCGACTTGATTTATAGCCTCGGCCAGATCCCCGCCACCGTCGGGCGAAGAACCCCGGGCCTTCTCTTCCTGAGCTTCAACCTCTCGACCCTGTAACATCAATTTGCCAATGCTCTCTTCGAGGCCTGCCAGTTCCCATGCCTGGGGAGGCGAGGCCCCTACTTCCATCTCCCTAGCAGGCTCCGCACCCATTTCAGCAGTAGAAACCTTTAATTCAACATCGATATAGATGATGATCGCATACCGTACATGAGCGTATACACATTTAATGGTGATAGGGCCGGGGACGAGACCCCAACATGGGCCTGCCTGCACCTCAAAGGGTTACTGATCTTCTTCTTGTTGTTATGCTCGCCACTCCTCCTGTGTGCCCCATTTTCTTCCCCTCGTCCCAAGGAAAGACGACGAAGCCACCGAAAAGCGAGAAGCGAAACCCTTCTCTGCCTCCACTCATAGATATGGGCTAAACTCACAATTGTAAATTAGAGCCACACGGTGCTAATCAACATATTCTCATCCTGTCATATACATATATTATAATATGATTAATGCATTCTTCTCAAGGGGGAAGGAAGCTTCATCCGCTATCCTGCTGGAAAGCATGTGCTTTAACTTTACCTTTAGGTGATTCTTACTTTTTATGCAACACACTACTTCTAAGGGATCAGGGATCACTTATTCTCTCCGTAACATGGAGGATTAAATATTTTTTTAATCTTTCTATCCATCACATGGAGGATTAAATATTTTTTTAATCTTTATATGGGAGGGAAAGGAGGTGGCAGTTTCTTAAATTTTCATGGAGAAATTTTTTTCAATTTTAGATTTATTACAAAATCAAATTCATAAAATCCAAATTATGTTGTATTTTTTATTTGTAAAATTATTTGGTTTTGTAATTAAGTGTTACATGTTAGGATTGGTAAAAGTGGGTGAATTCTTTATGATTTTGGAGGAACAATAACAATAGTAGAGAATAGACGTATGTGTTAACTCTACTAAAGACATATGCAACACTTATGAGCAGTGTTCAAATTGTTATGTAGATCAATTTTTTATTGTTTATGGATATTCATTAGTTATGATTAAGGTTATGAATGGGAGGACGGTACATGTGAATAATATCATAGCCATGGTGAGTTCTCACACAAATGAGGAAGTTATTTCATTTGAATTAATCACCTACTATCATGTGAAGCATGAGAATAACTAAGAAGCATATTCATGGGCCAAATTGGTCTCTTCCCTTTAATCTGGTGTTCTCATTAAAAATGGGGAGAGAACCCTTTATCAAATCCCTTAATGGTGATGTCTGTGGGTCTTGGTTAAACGGTGATGAGGCGGCCTGTTATAGCACTCATCACAAGTTCAATTCCCTTGCCCGATCGGGTGATGTATCTGGACATGTTGATGAAGATGGAGTAAAAAAATGAAAGGAGGAAAAAAAAAAGATAAAAATGAAAGGTACTACCAAGCTTACGAAAAGAAAAAAAAATCCCCTAATGGTGATTAATATGTGTCATTCTAAGTTTATTGTTCACATGAAATTTCACGTAACATTTCCTCCTTTTGGCTCTGGTTAATGAAGGCAAAAAAACACTCTTGCATTGGCATTATGGGATATGACAATAGGAATAAAGAGCATTTGTGATGGAGAATGGAATGTCTTAGTTCCTTGAGTACGTGATTATAGGCAATTAGTCTAGAATTTGGGTAATTCCCTATTTAAATTTGGAACTAATTGAAATGTAGTTAAGAGGCTTAAGAACGTAGAATCTTTGATATAGACTAAGCTCTCAAGCCTTTGTATTCTCTCGTGTTTCCTTTTGAAGTCTAAAATTCAATCAGAGTTCTCCAAGTGTAGGTTTATGTTTAACAATCATAAAGAATAAAGGAGTTGTGGAGTTCAAACATATTCTTAGGAAGCATCAGGAGCCCTTTACTCACATAGAACATAATTGTTCTCAATTACAACCATATTGTATGAAAATGAGCATAAGTGTGTGTCTCGGCTTGTCATTACTATGAATCTTCTAGCACATCAAAAGTTGAGGATTGGTACACTAGAAGTTGAATGTAACATGTTGTGAAACCTAGTCCTAAATTTACACAAAGATGTCCTCTCATCTACAACTAATAGTAAAGATATAGTTCACTCTTCATTTGTTGATTTGAAAGAAGAAGAGATAGTATATTAGTTAAAATAGCTAATGGATGTTAAACAACAATGGTCTCTTCATGTAAGTGAGGATTAAGGTGGATCCAATAGCTTGCGTGTCTTTTTTTGACAACTATGCTTAAAATCAAGATTAAATTATCATATTTTGTTCATTAAATGGCTAAATTCAAAAGAACTAAAATGTTTTTTTGTAATATGTAGCAAAGTATGCCCTATACAAGTAGTGAGTCATCTTGCTTTGAGGCTGAAATACTATAAGCAGAGTTATGTACTTTGATGTTACCATTTAACTACATCCTTTAAATAGATTAATATTTCCATATTCTAGTTTAAAATAAATGAAAAAGTGTTACATGTCCCATATCTATTGTCATGTATGACCCTTTATATTATTTACATCTACAATCTTGGCATATGATAACCTTACTTGAAGCATTGATTCATTGTGGCACATTACTCACTTATTTTTTAGTCTTAAATTTTGAGAGGACCAACTTCTCTTGTATTACATCATTCCCAAGTTCTGTTAATAGTTACAAATGTGTGTGTTCTCCTCACAAATCACAAATTTTAATTAAAAGGAAGGTAGGAATTACAAATCACAACTTTGAATCTAAAGGAGAGTAAGATATATATATACCTTTCTTTTAATGGTAGTTTTAAATAACGGGGTTATTTGCTTAAGACAAATTCTTATGAGGTTCAAGATTGAAGTTGGCTTATTGCCAAAGTCAAGAAGTGTATTTTTTTATAGTGCAACCATTGGTTATCAAGGGGGGGTTGATTGACATCAATAAAGGTGATGTTAGAGGCTATACCAATTTACTAGTATTTCCCTTACCACATTCCAAAAGGATTTATGCATAAAATACAAAAAGTCTACTTCAATTTTCTTTATAATTGTAAGGAGGGTCATGAAGGAATACACTAGATGAATTGGAAATCAATCTCAATGCCTAAGGGGAAGGATGCAAGAGGGCTAAAAAATATCCATTTTTTAGTTCAACACTAGCAAGTAAATCCCTTTGGAATTTCATTACTAGGAAAAATTGTTTGAATCAGTTAATTTATAATAAGTATATGGTGTTTGATTCTATTCTTACTTGGATTAGAAGGAGAGATAAGAATTGGAAGAATGGCTCGTCTCACTAAAAAGCATTGGCATTTTCCTTTATGAGGGTAAGAGGCCATTTGGGATGGAAAGTTGGAAATGGAAAAGAGGTGAGAGTCGGGTTGGACACCATTATGGTGTGTGGAAGTCAAGTAAGAATATCCTATGACCTTGTTGAGCTATTATGGTGACAAGATATTAAAACCCCTAAAAATTGTAGTGATCCAAAGAGAATTGACATTTCGTCATAGGCTTGGAAGTTGGGTAGAGATTTAGGTTTGGAAGGAGATCGAAATAGGGAATGGGATGTCTTCTCTAATGAACTGTGAATAGTTCATGTTAGGCTTAGAGAAACTCTATATAGTAATTTTTTGCTATGAAATGGGATGGATGGTTCTTATATGATGAAAGTGAGTTTTCAAACTCATGAATACATCCCAAGAGCCATTGATTTGGTGGTGGAAAAAATATAGAAGGTAAATGTGCCTTTAAAGAACGAGATCTCTATCTGGTTGATTCCAAAAAATAGGGTAGTGACCTAGAAGCCACGTAAAATAAATAAATTTTTAGGGTCGAAGCATATGTGTGCTATGTATAAATGTGGAGAAAAAGACAATTCAATTATTTGTCCAGGAAGTTTGGCTAGACATTAGTTGATGGATACATCATATGGATTTGTGACAAAAATAAAATCTAGCATTATGTCTTCAGAACTGGTTCAATAAGGAATATCCAAACTCATTTAGAACTCTACCATTTCTGATGTTATGGGGAGTGTGGTTGTCTTGGAATAGCAAGTTATTTGAAAATAAAATATCTCCAATAAAATATCTTGGCTTGGAAGTTGGGTAGAGATTTAGGTTTGGAAGGAGATCGAAATAGGGAATGGGATGCCTTCTCCAATGAACTATGAATAGCTCATGTTACTCTTAGAGAAACTCTATATAGTAATTTTTGGCTATGAAATGGGATGGATGGTTCTTATACGATGAAAGCAAGTTTTCAGACTCATGAATACATCCCAAGAGCCATTGATTTGGTGGTGGAAAAAACATGGAAGGTAAATGTGCCTTTAAAGAACGAGATCTCTAGCTGGTTGGTTCCAAAAAATAGGGTAATGACCTAGAAGCCACGTAAAAAAATAAATTTCCAGGGCCAAATCATATGTGTGCTATGTATAAATGTGGAGAAAAAGACACATCAATTATTTGTCCAACAAGTTTGGTTGGACATTAGTTGATGGATACATCATATGGATTTGTGGCAAAAATAAAATCTAGCATTATGTCTTCAGGATTTGTTCAATAGGGAATATCCAAACTCATTTAGAACTCTACCATTTTTGATGTTATGGATGGTTCTTGGAATAGTAAGTTATTTGCAAATAAAATATCTCCTTCCTTTAAAGTTTTCTCTCGGGTAACAACACTTTTAAACATTATTAAGAAGGATGTAACTCCTAAGTTACCACGTCAAATTGATGAACCCTTAATAGATAAAAGGAATAGTTGGGGAATTTTTGATGGATCATTTCAAGGGCCTAATCAACATCGTGGCTTAGGGGGTGCATTATACATCTCAAATGCACATGATTACACCTTCAAAGCTAAATATGCTTAGGGCACAAACAACCAACCAAGTTTATCGTGCTTAAAATCCTTTTAAAGCAAGCTTATGACAATGGCATGAGGGCACTCCAAATTTTTGGACATCTCTCTCTAATAGTCAACTAGATACAAGGAAGGCAGATGACTCATAACATTGATCTACGAGATTTGGCACAACATGTCAAAGAGTTATCTATGTAGAAATTTGAATAACTGATATGTTATACACCGAGATTCTCCTCATCACACACTATTTTAACTTCATGCACAATACAGAATCTCTTCTACCATTGATCATTACATGCGGAAATAAAATCAATTGCATGCACACATTGAAACCATAAAAATTCACACATATGAACATAGTAATTTATGGGAAAGCTTAAAGCTGAAAACCCCCAACTATTTGTATATTATATGTCATAGAGATCATGTAAAAATCATCATACAAAGCTCCTCACAAGCTCTCAGTACAATCTCCAATTGCTACACACTAATCAAGCTAGATCTAGCAAAACACATGCTCCAATCTTTGCCACCTGATAGCCTGCCTCTACTGCGCAATCAATGCTGAAGAATGGCTCATAAATAACTTTGAACCACCTGGCTTGTACTGTGCAATCCTCATTGGCATCTCCAATCACTGGTTATTGCAAATCATGCAACAATATAGTCACACTGCTCTTTCACCTATCTCTTCACTAATCTCCATTGAAATTGTCCATGCACTGAAGTTAACTGATGTATTATTTAGTTGATTAATGAGTTTATAATTAGTGAATTAATTAATAATTAATTCACACCACTCTCACTAGTGTATCAATCAGTTAGACTAGATACAACTAGCTCAACTATGTTTAGCTTAGTTAAACCGAACACAACTCCATTAACTTCCTCAATCAACTCCACCAAACTCTCTCACATGAGTTCTAACTGAAGTATCCATGCAATAGCTCCACTTAACCCTCAGGAATAGCGTAATTCCTTCCGTCAGCTCCTGTGCCACATCTGTGCACTTAACTGAAGTGCTCCAAGAGAATAAGATAATGTTTATAGTCCAAATATTATTAAGAGCTAATAATATTCGACATATCTATTTTTAGACCGGAAATCTAAAAATAGATTCCGCCCAATATGTCTAAAAATAGAAGTCCATCTATTTTTCCAACTTGACCAACCATCCACAAATAGCATCCTGCAACTCATATAATATGATCGACATGTCTAAAAATAGACATAGTCTAAAAATAGACTTTGCGCCAAAAATCACCTGTGTGGGCCCCACCTAGTTTAGGTGATCACTTTCCAACTAGGATCAAGGATGATGTTTCAGGATGCCTCCTTCACTTTTTCTTGTTGCAATATTCAACAATCTATTGTTTTTTACTTCTTTTTAACGAGTAACATATGCAGGGAGCTAAACAACCAAGTAGATGCATTATCAAAAGAAGGTTAGCAACATAGCTGAGTCAATACAAAACCTTTGAACTTGATATTAGTTTTGAAGGAATTTATATTTTACTAGTTTGATTTTTTTCTCTTTGTTAGAAGTTAGTCTACAAAGGGTACTTTATCCAAGTGGATATTGGTGGCCACCCACCTCTTCCACTAACTCAATGGTTCTTTATCTTATTGGCAATTTTCCTATGGTTTTTTTAGTCCCAAACTTATGTGGTTATTTTGAGGCCCTAAACATTGGTTTTTTTTTTTTTTTCTTTTTTCTTTTTTTTTTCTTTTTTTTTTTGACTTGACTTGACTTGACTTGACTTGACTTGCTTGGGCCTAGCTGAAATTGTAACCCTCAAATATTTCTTTCTAACAAGCTATTATGCACCCCAAACAAAGATTGTATACAAAAGTTGTGCCCCTAGGAAGTTGATGTGCCAACTAAACACATGAGAGTTGGAAAACCTATTGCCGCTTCATTTTATGTTGTTAGGGTTTTGGACCCATTGGGTTTTTTTCTTTATGTTAAAATGTCATTCTGTCATCCTCTTGTGATATCTTTTCCTAATGAGTGTAGATTCCATCTCTCTCTCTTTAGAGATAAACCACCACCATTCTAACCAGTTTTTGTTCTACATTATTTTGTTATTTTGTTTACTGATAGAAGTTGGGTTTCCATTATATTATTGTGCTCTCTTTTATATTTCCCTATGTTAGCCCCCCTATGAAATTCTTGACAAGCAAGCTGGGGGCTAGATTGTTCTGGAGCCTCCAAGGAATGCTTTTCCCCTGAAAATTCATCCTCCTTGGAGTCCCTCTGTGCTAAGCCTAATATACATCCTCTCTGCTGATTCATTCCTCAAAAGGGGGCCTTTTTTACTCCTGTATCCTACAAACTTCCCCATTTCGGCCTCTATTTTCCTTTGTCAAAATTCCCTCCTTCCTCATGCTTAAATTCCTCGAAACCCCCTTGAAATCCTTTCCCTGCCCCTATTTTGGCCTTCCCTACCCTTCATTTCCCTATCGTCCCTCCCCATGGGCCTAAAAATGCTTTAAAATGTGCAAAAATCATATAATAAGGCCTAAGCCCCTTTGGCCATAGCCCCGCGCTCCTTTCTTCCCATAAGACCTAGCGCCGGAACCCAGAGCTAAACCCTCTAGGCGCTTACCCCCTTCAACCTTTCTCCGCGCGGAAAATTCATTTAAAAACCTTTGTAACGCGCATTTTCGGGTTTTAATACATTTTGTTTGATCGACGGATCCCGACCGTCCGTTAAACGCCGGATCCAACGGCGCGGAGCGCGCCCGAAATGGTGGACCCCTCCTACACACGTCATCCACCCAAACCCGCCGGTAAACTCCGCACCACCCATCTACAACTGGCGGTATTCATTCGAAACCCAGCGATCCCACTCATCCCCTACCACACGTCCTCCTGCACTATTCTGAAAACCGCCATTTCGCGCGTTATTCCCTGGACGAGAGCCGGGCAGCGGAATCCGCGATCGCCGTTGGATCCTGGAGCCCTCATCCAACGGCTGTCATCTCTCGAACCCACGCACTGTTTAACCCCGCACATCGTACCCGCGGGCCCGCCTTCCAACGTCCTCCGCCGTTGATCTATCAGCGATCAACGGTCCAGATCTGTCTGTCCATGGTTGACCTTTCCGTCGCCCCGGGACCTCTGCGTCACCCCGTCCCGCCACGTCAGCGCCACGTGTTCCATCCGTACTCCTTCCCAGTCCATTACATAAAACCGGTTTATTTACGTGTTTTTCATGCATTTTTCATTCTGTAACGTCCGCCAACCCTACCTGAGTAGTTTTTCACCATTTTCTGCGTTTTCTTCCGCCATGTCACCGATTGCACACCCATTTCTCCCATCTACATCACCCACCACCCTTGTACATGGATTTCTTCACGGTTTTCGTGTTCCCTGCAGGTTTATAAAGAAAGAGTGGCCGCCGTGATACATTTCTGTGCTACTAGGACAGCTAAATCCGAGGAAGATCATCCACGGCGGCTGAATTTATGAACAAAGGCTCGGGAAGGTGGAGATGAGATGTTCATTAAAAGAAAAGAGTTCGAACTCTGTGGAAAATATCCCATCACCATTAAACCCGAGCTAACCTGTCAGAGATGGAATTAAAGCAGCAGAACGTTCCAGTACAGAGCAAAAGGAAGATTAAAGCACAACCATGAAGATCTCGAGCCCTAAGTCAATGTTTTCAGATACAAAGCAGCAGATCACAGACCCCGAGGATCGATCAAAGGATCCTGAGCGCAGACAAAAGGTAATATCAGGGTTTTTAGTCAGCAGAATGTTTTTCTTTATCAGGTGCAGGGCACCCATACTGTTTTATTTACACACCGTGTCCCTGAAGAGTTTTCCCACCAGACTACAGCTCAAAGACAGTCAGACATTTATGAGACAGACCTTCCAGCAGTTTATTTTACTTTTTGTTCACGACACCAGGAGTACTTTATCCAAAAATGTCGAGATCATATCCAAGGCAGATCATTCTTTCCCGAGGGAGGTGACAGAGATTAAACGTACAACATATCAAGCAGAATGGGCCTCAGCCCACATTCATTGTTGTGTTTAATATGAAATTCAATGTTCACCTACCTTCTTCGGTCGATCTTTGTGTTCCCACTGCTATAAAGCACAGAAGAAAAGATTGTAATGGTTGTTGATGAGATATCAGTGAAATGCAAGTGTTTTCCTCTTGAGACAATTTCTCTGTGTATATTGTAAGATAGGCTGAGATACGATGTATTCAGACTGAATGTTCAAGCTATGGGCTATGATGTACCTGATTGGTGTTGTTTTTAATATAACAAGCATGTTTCTTTGGATCCTGATCTAAAGCAGTTGGTGATGTTTTCCTTTCTCTGTATTCGTGATTGACTTGCTTTCATTTCATCATGTTTCTGCTGGTAGGCAACAGAAGTATAATGTAAGATTCACCCTTGATAGGTGCCTTATGTTTCCTGCTCTCCCTACCTCAATGTTTTCTGCTTATATGTGTATCTGAATGTTGATTTCAATTGATTTAACCAGTGTAGTGGATGAAATTGCCTGCTCTCTGATGTATGAATTGATGAAGTCTATGTTTAAATGTTCTTGGTAGGATTTAGCTGGAAGGTTTGGGAACACTGGGGATTAGTGTTAGCCCTGTCCACTTGGATCTTTGCTCAATCAGCCAGCCTTTCTAAGATCCCTTGTTTTACCTCTAATTCTGTCCAAGCAGAGGTGGAGTTAAATGACCTCTGGCCTGATCTATAGACAGAGTTGGTTGGTTCTCCTCTTTCATTTTCAGCCCTTAATGTCCCATTCCAAATATCTCTTTCAAGATCCAGATGCTCTAGATGACTAGCCCAATTGAAAGCTTGCACATTGGTTACAAATAAATCCTTTCTTGACTCCATAGCCCAATGGCTTTGATGTTCTTTGAGTTGTCTGTCTCTACCTAAGCTCCCTCTCTGCTCATCCTTGTCTTATATTGGTCCTTCTTTTCCTAATTCCCTCCAACCAAACACAAACAATCAAACAACAACCTCGAGCCTATAACTAGCCTAAAATCTTATACTTTAAGCCTCAAAGACATATCCTTTGACTTCATAGAGAGATCCCTCTCTGGACCTAGGAGGGCTAGATCCTAAGGTCCCAAAGTGGTTCTATGTTGTCTCATATTTTGGTCTTTGTCAACCTGGCCAAAACATGGGAACCCCAACACCCTACATGTGTGTTAAATTTCCTTTCCCATATTTCATTTAATTCTTTAATTTCAGCTTTTAATTAGATCCAAAGAAACTATATTACCCTAAGGTTGGAGATTTAGGGCATCATATTTTTTGAATGATTAAGGAAAAGAAAAAGTCATCTTTATTCCTTAAGTACTTGGAAGAAGGCTTTAGCTCAACAAGGGACAATGAAGCAAATACCAAATAAATTAACCTAGCACGTGAACATTTTTTCCATGAAACACAATACCAATATAAAGCAAATGAATTAACTTACTTCACCATACCTCGTTGAAGAACCACCATAAGCATCCATGAAAAAAATTCACATCACATCCCAATTATGACCAAGGAAAGTAACTCAAATTATATATCCATATCCAAATTATAAGGGAGAAAAACTGTAAAAAAATCAAACCTTTAAGGGATTCTCCCCCACACCCACCCTGTCGAAATGAGAGGAAGAGCACCTCTATTTAAAGGAGGTGCTCAACTTCTCTCAAATTAGAATACTAATTTTCTATACTAAAATCTCATATTTTAGTATGAGGAGGGGAAAAATGCCCTCTTCAATAATCAAATTACATAAATTCAGGGGCACTCGTGGTGCTTGTTCAAAATATACGGACTAAAATCTTGAATAGTGACCCATTCCCATAAAAAAGGGGCAAATAAAGGGCATTGGTGTAGCATCCAACCTCCAAATGCATTTATTATTTGAGTAGTCTTCAAACCTACCATCCAACAACTTGTATATTTCTCCAAACGTGGGTGCTCGAGTTCAATAATGCCTAAAACATCACCCAAGTAGGGTTGTCTTATCATAGAGCTTCCCCCTCAAATAATTTGTCTCTCACACAAACTATGCAAATGAAAGTTGAAACTCACAAGCCCTCTTTAGAGATGAAAGTAGGGACTTCCAAGCCACACCCAACCTATAAAAGTTATCTAAATCAATAAGGTATGCTAGCAATACCACAAAACTTCCTTCACATGTGGATATGTGGACCACAATGTTGCTCCTAAACACTTTCATCGCATGAATTTCAATCCTTTCTTATTGGTGCATGAAATTAGACCCTTAAGGTCTCCTTAAGCACACATGCCAACCATATAAATCCTCTAAACGTCATTATTGTCACCATGCCTTCATAGGTCAACTATAATTCAAAAAAACTTACCAATGCTCCACATATATACAATTAAAGCATATTTTCGTCGATCCCAACCAACAATATCATATTTTAAATACATCTCAGGTCAATTCCAAATCAATCATGGGTCAACTCAAGCATCACTTATTTATGTGCTATAGTATGTATTTGTGTAAAACCTCCTTTCTACATCAACTATGCATACAAGATGCACTTGCTTTGATTTTAGGGTTGCAGGCTACATTACAGGTTTGATATAATGGACAACAAATAATAAATGAAAACCCAAAAAAACCTTCTATCATCCAAATTGAGGGTATTTCATGCCCATAATAGCACCACCAGGTTTCTCATGCTTATCTACCTTTAATATGTTGACTATTCAAGCCACTAAATACATTTGGGACATGAGATGAGGATAACTTTTAACCCATTACCTTTAATAGGATCATTTCACTGGAAACCTATCCTCACAAGCTGAAATTTGTCCATTCATAGGAGGAAATACTTAGTATACCTTTGTTATAGAAACAAGTTGCTGATATGGACCTCCAACACCATGTCTTGCAGTTATCATTGCTAAGAAATATAGGATAGTAGAGGTTTGAAGAACAAGCTTAAAGGTTAATAAGCACCTTCCATATACATTCCATTATAGGTTTCCAATGTTTTTCATGAAGTGTCTATTCTATATTATCCACGGTCGCTTAATAAAGTGCAAGCCCTAAGTAAAGAAGTATACCATGTAGCTTTTATCATATCCTTTTTTATCATAACAGGGTTCATGAAAACTAGGGTTCCTTTCAATGTTGCTCGCCATAACAGTGCACACCTCATTGTTGTGAATTTATCAAGCATTTTCTCCTAAAGTTGTCCTTCATACTTTAACTCATAAAAAATGTGAAAATTTCTGAATATAGAAACCCTATTGCAGTGTCTTGATTTATTTCTCCTACTTTTTTATTTAATTAACAAGTTATTTTCTGAAATATTCAGTAAAATATCAAAGTAAACACAACTGCAGCCTACACATACATACATATCATTTACTGAAGCATAACGCACACATGAAAATGGACACAATTTTTTTTGGACAATGTCCCCGGAAAAACCCAATGCGGGAAAACTGATGCAACAACTCTTAGAGGGTTTGTTTATTAAGCAGAATATGTGAATACAATCAAGGGCACCAGTAATGGTTTGCACAATAGAGAATTCACGATAGATGTACCTATCAATCGGAGACATAAAATATGGTCGATTCAGTCGAGGAAGCACTCCTCTGAAAATACTGAATACGAGCCCTTTCTAGCCCACTAGAACCCCAACGCTACTCCTCCAGCCTCTACGTTAGCTTTTCCTGCCCAGCGTAGCCACTGCGCAGCACATGCTGCCCTTGCGTCACCTTTCTAGGCTCAGCGTTGCCTTTGCGTCAACCTCTACATTGCCTTTGTGTGAGCCTGGCTGGGTTGCATCCCTCCTGCTAGTCTTTGTGATGCCTGGTATGGATTTGCCTCTTTGCCTTTGTATTCTCGGCCTCATATCAGAATAATCCCTTGTCGATCTACCCCTCACAAGCACTGCAAGATCACTCAAAAATTCTCAGCAAACCGCACCCTAGAATTCGACTTAGCTCAAGTGCTACCACTCTGTGTATATTCTCCAACTGACCCCAAGCCTTCCTTTAATACTTTTCCCGTTGATAAATCAACGGTCATGATCTAATATTTAATCAATGACTCATATTAGAAAAAGCTTGATCCACGTCACTTAGAACATTCTCACCCACGTGTGTAAATTAATTCACTTTAATTTTTTAATTTCCCTAAGTTAGACTTAGGGTCCTCATTAAAAAAAATAATTATTTGAATAACCTTTTACATTGGGTGGAATTTATCCAAACGATTTATGGGTCTTGGAGATCTCATGTGTTCTAGCCCCTGCCACAAAGTTTCAAAGCTAGAGCACATATGATGCTACCTAAAATCTCAACACTCCCTCTTAGAGAGGAATGTGCTCTAGCAACACATCACTCCAGAAGCGTTACTCTGATCTCTGGCATCGGTCCCCTGCACTGTTAATGCTTGGCCTGCTGCTCTCCATCCACTATGTTGTTGCTTTCTGTACTAATTCCCGTGTCACTACCACATATGTATTGCAACTTCCTCTCAAATCGTTGCATCGTGTTGCCTATAACACTGCCACTTCTAATTGTTGCACTTCAACTCAGTTGTTGAGAAGTAAGCAATTCAAGGACAATCACCCAAAAACTGACAGACAATTCAGTCTGGCTGCATCTCATCACTGAAGCACCTACTTTTGTTGCTTTGCGTTGTCTCTCTGAAGCTCGACATTGTCTATTGATCTGCACTGCGTAAGCACTGCCCTTGCATTGTTGACATCCCATCAACCTATGCACTGCTGCTACCTCTCCTCCGCATTGCTCTAATATTCAGCTTTCAAGCAATGCCTTGTGCCTTTCCATGATCCTCTACATCCACTGCTCCATTTATCCTGCTTTTGTCTTAAGGCTCCCATAGCTCGTATGTGATCCAAGAGTTTGGGCACCTCAAGGATCCCGCCACAACATCTGTAGCTCAATCTACAGATCTATGTTGCCCCACCTCTTCTCTCTAGGTACATGATCACTCATGGCCACATCATCATCGCTGCCATGATCTCCTTTCGTTATTACTGCCTTGGAATCTAAATCTTCCTTGCCCTTCTTCTTAGGACAAGTATTAGTGAATTGTTCTTCTTAGGACAAGTATTGGCAAAGTGTCCCAATTCACCACATCTGAATCATCGGACCTTGGATAGGTCCTTCTTCTTCTTGCCTTGCTGCCTTTGTCCCTTAGATGCTAGGGTTGCATCTTCCTCCTCCTCTTTCTTAATTTTTACTCCTCCGCTGATGAATATCCCCTTGGTTATCCTCCTGGTCTCCTCTTGACGAAGGATTGCCCACATGTCCCCCTATTTTGGGAATTGTGGACAAAGGTATCCCACTCATCGGTGACTGCATTCAGGGTAGTCCTCACCATGAGTCCATCATAAGGAGTTTCCCTAATGGAAATTAGTTGGTCTGGGATAGTCTGCAATCTAAAGAGGAAAGGATCATTCTCTTCTCCCTTGTGCATCTGGAACATCCACATCTAATTCTCCAAAAGAATCTTTTTCTGGACGGAGCTACCTTGATACAACGCGGTTAATGTTATCCACACCTTGTTTTTCGTCTTCTTCTCGGCAATATGCAGAACCACGTGATCTTTCACTCGATCCATGATCAAGGGTTTAGCCTGTGCTTGATTTTCATTGAACTTTTTTCAGAGCATCAGCATCAGTTGGCACAGCTAGAATGTTCTCGGCATGATCTCTGATGCCATACTCCTCAAGGACTGTCAGGATTATGGCTTTCCAGATAGTGAAGTTAGACACACTGTCTAACCTATCATGATTTTTGAGTCCATACGGGGCCATCTCTATTCAAACAAGTCGAAGCAAGTGATCTTCTCCCTTATGTTGCTTCTACACTCAACAAAAGACCGGATCTGGGTTTCTTCATGATAAAAAAATCTCTAGAGAATCTGCTCCCTCTGACAAATGATTTCCCTCCCGGAAATCCTCCGCCAATTCTGTCAAATCAACCCTCTGCAATCACTCCTCTTGATCAAATCTTAGATTTCTTGGCAAGAAAATATGCTGAGGGATCGTTTCCCCCTTACTTTTTCAACTTTGTTAGGCATTGTTCTGCACCGACTGAACCAATGCCCCACCAACAACTTTGAAGATTGGGAATTGCACTTCCAGCCATGAAAATCGGCACGACGTCACCCCTCTTGGATTGTGTCACACTCTAGGGCCTGTGTCAACTCAGCGTGAGCTTGACAAACTCTATGTCACCCCTTTGGGCCTGCATCAACCTTTACGTGAGAAGGTTGGCTCTGCATTGCCTCTGCAGGGCCTGTGTTGTCCCTCTGGTGATGCGCTGCCTCTTGCTAATCTGTGCAGCTTCATATGCCCTCTTGTAGAAAAAATATCTTTCGCCCTATGTTGATATCTTCAGCTTGATCTGCAATCGCTCTAATACCATGTGAAAAATTCTAAATATAGAAACCCTATTGCAGTATCTTGATTTAATTCTCCTACTTGTTTGATTGAATTAACAAGTTATTTTTTGAAATATTCAGTAAAATATCAAAGTAAACAAAACTACAGCCTACACATACATACAGATCATTTACTGAAGCATAACACACACATGACAAAGGACATAATATTTTTTGGACAATGTCCCCGGAAAAACCCAATGCGAGAAAACCAGTGCAACAACTCTTAGAGGTTTTGTTTATTAAGCAGAATATATGAATACAATCAAGGGCACCAGTAATGGTTTGCACAACATAGAATTTATGGTAGATGTACCTATCACTCGAAGATAGAAAATATGGTCGATTAAGTCGAGGAAGCACTCCTCTAAAAATACTGAATATGAGCCCTTTCTGGCCCACTGGAACCCCAATGATGCTCCTCCAGCCTCTGCGTCAGCTTCTGTTGCCCAACGTAGCCATTGTGCAGCACACGTTGCCCCTGTGTCACCTTTATGGGCTCAACACTGTCTCTGTGTCACCCTGAAGACCCTGCATCAACCTCTGCACTGCCTCTGCATCAGCCTGGTTGGGTTGCGTCCCTCCTGCTGGTCTCTACGTTGCCTGGTACGAATCTGCCTCTCTACCTTTGTATTCTCAGCCTTGGATAAGAATAATCCCTCGCTGATCTGCCCTCACAAGCATTGCAAGCTCACTCCAAAGTTCTCAGCAAACCGCGCCTGAGAATTTTGACTTAGCTCAAGTGCTACTGCTTTGTGTGTATTCTCCAACTGACTCCAAGCCTTCCTTTAATACTTTTCTTGTTGATAAATCAACATCCGTGATCTAATCTCTAATCAATGAATCAAATTAGAAAAAAGCTTGATCCACGCCACTTAGAACATTCTCATCGACATGTGTAAATTAATTCACTTTAAATTTTTAATTTCCCTAAGTTAGACTTATGGTCCTCTTTAAAAGATTTAATTATTTGAAGAACATTTACACCAGGTGGAATTTCTCCAAACGATTTCTGGGTATTGGAGATATCACGTGTTCTAGCCCCTCCACAAAGTTTCGAAGCTAGAGCACATCTGATGCTACCCAAAATTTCAACAAAAAATTGTATGAGTTGCGCTCCCAAGCCTTTAAAAGTAGCTTTACAATGAAATTTATTGGGGCAATAAACACATGATGAAGCTACTATAAAGAGATAGTTCTTATCCAAGATCATCTATTGCGATAAATCACTTATGTATACCCTTGCAGAAATTAGAGAATAATATCTAGCTCCAGCTAGGGGACAAATGCTCCTTATGGGAATGTTTGAGAACCTTAAAATCTAAAAAAAAAAAAAAATCATGGGTGGAGATGCTAAAGTGAAATCTGCAACCTTGTGTAACCGCTTCATCAACTCACGGGTGTAGTGCATTTTTCCCTTGTGTTTGATCATTACTAAGAATAGAGAGAAATTAAAATCTAAATTCCCATGCGCTAATATTCCTATATTCGAAATTCCTTCAGATAGACCAGTGGCCCCATGGGCATGATTATTCATTATCACTTCATGTTCAACCTCTACTTTCTTCATACTATGCCAAGAAACTTTACTCCTTGGCATAAATTCTGATGCAGGGGAATTAGGCTCAAAAGTTACTTAGTACATAAGTAGACATAGGGGGTCCCATGTTCTTTAAATTTCTTGTAAATATTAAATAAATTTGGTAGGGAATTGTAATCATTCTCAAGTCATTTTGAGAACATGAGAAATTGGTTAAGATAGGAATACGAAGAGTCAGTTTAGGATTAGTTCAGTTATTGAGTCTGATTTTAGGAATTGGGAATGCTAAGAGTTGTTGAACTGTTTGGAGACCTGAATCGATTCAGGTCATCCTTGTGGTATAAATGTAATCATGAAGAGTTTAGATAGGAGAGAGAGAGAGTTAGAGAGTAGAGAACTTCTTCAGCAACAAAGTAGGAGGATAATGGCCACTGAACTGAATATCTGGCCGGTCATGAATTTGTAAGCAATTGCTTTTGAGATTGATTGCCTATATGTATATATGTATCTATTTTGAAGAATTGTTAATAAGTTCCATGTGTGATTTTATGTCTTCTTGGTCGAATCGTATGAGGAAATTATCTCAGTGTAGTTGTGCACTTATTGGTGAAATTGCGCGTGAATTGCCTTAATTTCTTGTAGGAGCAGGACTCTATAAATCTAGCTAAGAGTCCGCCTATGTATTCAGAAAAGAGAGTGTATGATAATGTGTAGTTCTGTACTCTGTAAATTAGGGTTAATTGTGCTCTGTATATAGCTAGAGAAACCAGTGTTAATGTTGTTGACAGTGCATCTCGAACTGGTCGACAGTGGAGTTATATGGTCATGAGTATATTCCATGGACAGAGATATGGCTTTAAGCCACACATAGAGGTTTTATGCCGCGCATAAGGAACCGACTGGAGTTCGATAACCGAGTACAGTGAAAGGGCTATGCGTTGTCTGCGTACTAGCGAGGGTCACGGTGGTTCGGCGAATTCTTGAATGTTTAATTCGAAAGCTGAGCATAACCTTGAAGGCGGAACCTGAGCGTAAAGGAGAAGAGCGGAACCTTGAAGGTGGAACCTTGCGGGAGTAAACAGTAAGGACGGGTTCTGGTATTGATCGCACCACCTTTGTGATGAAAGCGATATTTAGAGAATTGGGAGCGATTCCATAGGATGGGCGGCACGTGTCCCTGAGCAGCATGGAAAAATCGCTTTCATTGCGTGCCATCGAGCGTTATCATCCGTGCATCTTCGCCGAGCGATATCCGTCGGATTATCTGAAGCCGAGCGACGTGCTCTCCGCCGTCGGATGTGGAAGGTCGATAGCGCGGGGGCCCAATTTTAAATTATATTGAGTGGGACCTTTAAACTAAGGTTTGCGAGGTTAATATAGGATGTTGAATATGCAAAAGGAGTGCGCTACAATCATACGCGATGAAAAATTGAAGGTATGGCATGACATTTAACCATATCTATAGGTGTATCCCCGAGACTTATACCACGGGGTTAATTATAAGATGAGGGATGATTCGAATATGCATGAAATGGGGAAATGCCTCCATATGTGGATGGAGTGTCAAAATTTATTTGGATAAAAGTTAGTTGAGCGCATAACATAAGGGCTTGGAATTAATATCTCAAATCTCAGGGATTTGAGATACTAACACTCTCAGATTAAGTGTTGAATTTGCCAGCCTAGAATAAAGGGAGGCTGTGAGATTGCCCGGATTGGGAAGATGATTGGGCATGAAAATTTGAATGCATTTGTACACACAGCTTGTTAAATAGTTGATCAAAACGAGACTGTGGATGACCTCACTATCAAGTGGTATCAGAGCTTCAGGAGTAGCTCTTTTTTAAAAGTCCAAGTTTGGTGAATGCAAGGAAACCAGACTTGTGGAAACTAATGAGATTGCAACCTACAGAAGGTGATTGCAGAATTGCAGAGTCCAATTGGAGGACAAGAGTTTTGAGGACTACAGATTTGAAGAAGGAAGATCAGGCAGCAAAGTACACAGAATCATAGTGAACAGGATTTGCAGGATGAGTGGAGGACAGGATCAGGATCTTGTAGGTAATTAACTTTAATCTGATTGAATTTGTAATTGCAAAATTATGACAGAGTTTGATAGTGAAGGTAGTGAGCCTGGTATTCAGCTAGAGGCTGGATAAGGAGGACAATTGCAGTGTTGTCAAGAGAAGGTGAGAAGTGTTTAACTCTGGTTGAAGGATTGTTTGCAGAAGTCAGAGTGCAGACAATTGAAGACATCTCAGAAGAAGTAGATCACAACTTTGAGAGCAGTGAAAGAAGAGTCCAACAAGGGATTCTTAGTGCAGAAAGAGTGTGGTAGAACCTGGAATATTCCCAACTGAGGTTGGATGAGGGCAGAATAGAGGTGTTCTTGAGAGAAGTTGCAGAGTGAAGCCTAGTGAGCAAAAGAGAGTGCTCAAAAGGTTCTAGAGAGAGGGGACCAGTACTTGCCAAAAGCCGGAGCTCAGGAGAGAGGCTTGGTGAGGTAAGTTGCAATAAGAGAGCTTGTTGTTGCAGAGGCTTAGTGTAGCTTGTAAGTGAAGAACTCCTAGAGGAGAAAATGGCTACTGAGAGCCATAGCAGAGACTGCAGAGGTTGCAGAGGTTCTGAGAGAGGCCACAACAGAAGAATGACGGAATATGCCAAAGCAGTTGGCATGAGGAAGAGACTCATAGATGAAGAGTATTGGAAGGAATTTGCTGAGATTAGGGAAGAGTTTGACAGATTGAAACCGAGGATAGAAGAAAGCCAGAGAGTTGGTTGGCTCATGAAGAAGAATGTGAAATGGCAACCATTACAGATGAGGTTGAGGCAAAAAAAGATTGCCTTATTGAGAGAAGAACTCAGAGCAGCTAAGTTGAAAGAAGAAATTGCTGCTTGTGAAGCAGAACAGAGCACAGATGAAGAGTGGAGACCTGCAGGATATCTTATGAGACATGATGAAGACTTGAGGCAGCAAGAAGCTTGTCTTGTTGAAGAGGAAGTCATTGAGGATTTCCTGAGTTATTGGACAAGTCTAGATGATGTGAGGGCTTGTGTTCTTGAATCTGACAAATGTGAAGTGATGACATACTCCACAGAGGAAGAAGAACCCAGAGTTCTTGAGGCAAGGATGGAAACTGAAGATTCCATGTGCAGACCTGTTCAAGAAGAAGTGCTTGAGGGAACAGCCAAGACTGAAAAGTCTTGTGATTTGAAAACTAAAAAGTTGTGTGTGTTTGCAGGTACACCACTGGAATATGAACAAGCTTCAGAGTTTGTTGGTAAGAAGAAGACATTGAATCTGAAATCTGTTCAGATCAATGCTGAGATAGTGAGATCTCGGGGAGAGATGAAGATAGAAGGATCAAATGAAGATATCCAGCAGAATTTTGAAGCTGAGAGAGAAGGGCCAACAAAGGATTGGTCAAGAATCAGCAGAGGCATAAAAGGTTGTGTAAGTTTCCCGAAATCTACTCCTATGGAATTTGTTGAGTTATATAGGAGGTTGGATTCTCAGAGAAGAGAATTGGAAAAGCAGAGGATCGATGCACTGGATAATTTGCTGGGAAAGCAAGGCAGGAAGATCTTCATGGATGGAGTTCATGAAGAAGATGATGGAAGAAAAGTGAGGCTAGCTGACAGTCTCGTGAAGGATGCAGATCAGCACGCTGAGGTGCTGACAGAAGGTTTGGAAAGGAGTTATGCACAACATACTGATGTGTTGTTAGAAGAAAAGAAGGCATTGAAGCATCAGAACTTTATTGTTGATGATCCATGTGTTAATCATGCAGAGAAAGAGTAAGAACAACAGTTGGAAATTGTTAGAGAAATGAATGAGAAGGAAACTATGTTGGCTGAAAACATAGTGAAGGATCAACATCTAGGCATGATGATTGGAGCAGTGGAGATGACTCTGACAGCTGAAGAGAAAGATGATGGAGAATTTATGGGCCTTGAACAAGACTTAGAATTGTCGGGAGAAGAATTGGTGACCAGGTCATCAATTGAGATCAGTGGGTCTCATGGTTTTAACACTGATAGTTTGTTTATGTGTACAGGTGATGCAGAAGACAATTCATCCTTTGAAGTTGTCTTGAGAGAAGAAAAACTGTTATTGAAGGAGGATGAGACAACCATGTCTCATATTCAGGGAATTATCACTGGCATTGACAGAGAAGAATTGGCTAGACTGATGGGCCAAGAGGAGACTGGAGATCAGATTTTAAAAGCTACTGAAGTGAGGAAGAATCAACATTCCATGCTGACAGAAGATGAAGATACAGGGGCTAGAGAACTTGATTTGATTGTTGAAGTTATTGGAGGAGATGAGAGGCAATTGCTGAAGATTGCCCACAAAGGAGAAGGAAATGCTGAGTTTAATTTACAACATGTTGAAGATGTAAAACAAATACAGGAGAAATGGCTGAGTTGTTTGTTGGGAGCATTTGAAGAAGAGAAAGGGATTGCAGACCCTGGAGCAAGGATGCTTGGAGCTGTGAAGAAGAGAGGAGTAGATACTAGCTTGCAGAATCAAATTCTGTTTACTAGTATACTGGAGGAGTATGTCACTGCTGGTAGGAATTTAAATAGTGGATTGTTTTTTGAGAATGAATTTGCAGATGATGAACAAAAGAAAAGTGTTGCAGAGGGACCGGAAGGGGAGGCAGCAACACCCATGGTGGCAGCAGATGCAACATGGGGGATGACGCCTGCAGGAGTAGTAAACATGTTAATAGCATGTGAGACTGCAAGAGTAGCAATATTGGCAGTGACAGAGATTGAAAGCAGCAACAGAGAGAAAGATAATTTCCAGCTAGAGGATAAGGTGGACATGGAGATTGAATACATCAGAAGACTGATGGTAAGGGTGTCTCCGAAGCAGCAGACAACAGCAAGGAAACAAAAGGATCTTTGTACAAGAAAGACAAGGGCAGATTGTGAAAATATAGCTGGAGGTGACTTACAGAACAAAGTCTGGAAGCCTGGAGAAGATCGGTTGAAGGATAATGAAGCTAATGGGCAGCAGCAAAACCAAGTATGGGATTGTGGAGGCAGAGACAAAGAGCACATGATCAGGAGATCATGAACAATTTGAAGCTTGGGAGTCTGATGCAGGGGCATTAGGCTCAAAAGTTACTTTGTACATAAGTAGACATAGGGGGTCCCATGTTCTTTAAATTTCTTGTAAATATTAAATAAATTTGGTAGGGAATTGTAATCATTCTCAAGTAATTTTGAGAACATGAGAAATTGGTTAAGATAGGAATACAAAGAGTCAGTTTAGGATTAGTTCAGTTATTGAGTCTGATTTTAGGAATTGGGAATGCTAAAATTTGTTGAACTGTTTGGAGACCTGAATCGATTCAGGTCATCCTTGTGGTATAAATGTAATCCTGAAGAGTTTAGATAGGAGAGAGAGAGAGTTAGAGAGTAGATAACTTCTTCAGCAACAAAGTAGGAGGATAATGGCCACTAAACTGAATATCTGGCTGGTCATGAATTTGTAAGCAATTTCTTTTGAGATTGATCGTCTGTATGTATATATATCTATTTTGAAGAATTGTTTATAAGTTCCATGTGTGATTTTATGTCTTCTTGGTCGAATCATATGAGGAAATTATCTCAGTGTAGTTTTGCATTTATTGGTGAAATTCCGCGTGAATTGCCTTAATTTCTTGTAGGAGCAGGACTCTATAAATCTAGCTAAGAGTCCGCCTGTGTATTCAGAAAAGAGAGTGTATGATAATGTGTAGTTCTGTACTCTGTAAATTGGGGTTAATTGCGCTCTGTATATAGCTAGAGAAACCAGTGTTAATGTTGTCGACAGTGCATCTTGAACTGGTTGACAGTGGAGTTATATGGTCGTGAGTATATGCCATGGACAGAGATATGGCTTTAAACCACGCATAGAGGTTTTATGTCGTGCATAAGGAACCGACTAGCGTTCGATAACCGAGTACGGTGAAAGGGCTATGCGTTGTCTGCGTACTAGCGAGGGTCACGGTGGTTCGGCGAATTCTTGAATGTTTAATTCGAAAGCTGAGCGGAACCTTGAAGGCGAAACCTGAGCGTAAAGGAGAAGAACAAAACCTTGAAGGCAGAACCTGAGCATAAAGGAGAAGAGAAAAACCTTGAAGGCGGAACCTTGCGGGAGTAAACAGTAAGGATGGGTTCTGGTATTGATCGCACCACCTTTGTGATTAAAGCAGTATTTAGAGAATTGGGAGCGATTCCATATGATGGGCGGCACATGTCCCTGAGTAGCATGGAAAAACCGCTTTCATTGCGCGCCATCGCGCGATATCATCCGTGCATCTTCGCCGAGCGATATCTATCGGATCATCTGAAGCCGAGCGACGTGCTCTCCACCGTCGAATGTGGAAGGTCGATAGCGCGGGGGCCCAATTTTAAATTATATTGAGTGGGACCTTTAAACTAAGGTTTGCAAGGTTAATAGAGGATGCTGAATATGTGAAGGGAGCGCGCTACAATCATACACGATGAGAAATTGAAGGTATGACATGACATTTAACCATATTTATAGGTGTATCCCCGAGACTTATACCAGGGTGTTAATTATAAGATGAGGGATGATTCGAATATGCATGAAATGGGGAAATGCCTCCATATGTGGATGGAGTGTCAAAATTTATTTGGATAAAAGTTAGTTGAGCGCATAACATAAGGGCTTGGAATTAATATCTCAAATCTCAAGGATACCACTTGAAAGCGGGGTCATCCACAGTCCCGTTTTGCTCAAATTTTTAACAAGCTGTGTGTACAAATGCATTCAAATTTTCATGCCCAATCATCTTCCCAATCCGGGCAATCTCACAGCCTCCCTTTATTCTAGGCTGGCAAATTCAACACTTAATTTGAGAGTGTTAATATCTCAAATCCCTGAGATTTGAGATATTAATTCCAAGCCCTTATGTTATGCGCTCAACTAACTTTTATCCAAATAAATTTTGACACTCCATCCACATATGGAGGCATTTCCCCATTTCATGCATATTAGAATCATCCCTCATCTTATAATTAACCCCATGGTATAAGTCTCAGGGATACACCTATAGATATGGTTAAATGTCATGCCATACCTTCAATTTCTCATCGCGTATGATTGTAGCACGCTCCCTTCGCATATTTAGCATCCTTTATTAACCTCGCAAACCTTAGTTTAAAGGTCCCACTCAATATAATTTAAAACTGGGCCCCCGCGCTATCGACCTTCCACATCCGACGGCGGAGAGCACGTCGCTCGGCTTCAGATGATCCGACAGATATCGCTTGGCAAAGATGCACAGATGATAACGCGTGATGGCGCGCAATGAAAGTGGTTTTGCCACGCTACTCAAGGACACGTGCCGCCCATACTATGGAATCGTTCCCAATTCTCTAAATACCTCTTTCATCACAAAGGTGGTGCGATCAATACCAGAACCCGTTCTTACTGTTTACTCCCGCAAGGTTCCGCCTTCAAGGTTCTGCTCTTCTCCTTTACGCTCAGGTTCCGCCTTCAAGGTTCCGCTCAGATTTCGAATTAAACATTCAAGAATTTGCTGAACCACCGTGACCCTTGCTAGTACGCAGACAACGCATAGCCCTTTCACCGTACTCGGTTATCGAACGCCATTCGGTTCCTTATGTGCGACATAAAACCTCTATGCATGGCTTAAAGCCATATCTCTGTCCATGGCATATACTCACGACCATATAACTCCACTGTCGACCAGTTCGAGATGCACTGTCAACAGCATTAACACTGGTTTCTCTAGCTATATATAGAGCGCAATTAACCCCAATTTACAGAGTACAGAACTACACATTATCATACACTCTCTTTTCTGAATACACAGGCGGACTCTTAGCTAGATTTATAGAGTCCTGCTCCTACAAGAAATTAAGGCAATTCACGCGGAATTTCACCAATAAATGCACAACTACACTGAGACAATTTCCTCATACAATTCGACCAAGAAGACATAAAATCACACATGGAAATTATAAACAATTATTCAAAATAGACATATATACATACAGGCGATCAATCTCAAAAGCAATCGCTTACAAATTCATGACCGGCCAGATATTCAGTTCGGTGGCCATTATCCTCCTACTCTATTGTTGAAGAAGTTCTCTACTCTCTAACTCTCTCTCTCTCCTATCTAAACTCTTCAGGATTAAATTTTATACCACAAGGATGACCTGAATCGATTCAGGTCTCCAAACAGTTCAGCAACTCGTATCATTCCCAATTCCTAAAATCAGACTCAATAACTGAACTAATCCTAAACCGACTCTTCGTATTCCTATCTTAACCAATTTATCATGTTCTCAAAATGACTTGAGAATGATTACAATTCCCTACCAAATTTATTTAATATTTACAAGAAATTTAAAGAACATGGGACCCCCTATGTCTACTTATGTACAAAGTAACTTTTGAGCCTAATGCCCGTGCATCAAATTCTCCACAAAGAACCCAGTAAAATTCATTTCCATACTTTCCTATGAATTCCTTGTCCAAATGCCTTTCTTTACTTTTCGAGACACATGAAAATTCCTATCTAGAAACTATATAGTTGCATTCATTTTTTGTAGTGTGCTAGGGGTCATTCCTAGATTGTAGCATGAACCATTGACAATCACTTCAACCATTGCCTTCTTAAAGCAATGCTTAGTCCATTAACCAATTCAACTTGTACAATATTGTTAGATTGGTTTCATAATCTTCATAGTTGGCTCAATATCAAGCTTCCTTGTCCTTAAATTAAGAACTTCAGTACGATTTATGAATCCTTACTAAAAGATCTAATGGATTTTCAAAAGGTTGAGAGACAATTGTTGATTTGAGAGCTAAACCAATACAAAAGTATTTGTTGAAACTTGAACTCGAGACTAGTATGGGCTTTAACCTAATGAAAAAATATCCCCATAGTGGAACCACGAAATGATAATGTATCATCTAGCAAACCTTGATATATAATTTGGTTTCAATCATGGTCACGCATCATAGCCCACCAAAATTTGATTGTTCCTTATCTTTCTTTAATGGTACCTTCCTTCGATACCTTTTTTTCATTTTCACTAACATCTGCATTACCTTTAGGAAGACCAAGGAAACTTTCCTGTTATGGGGTTACTAAGAAGTGTCGGTAGGTTTCTTCAAAAAAAAAAAAATACTTGAGAAAACCTTCAACCAAAGCTTTGAGAGAAATAATTGAATTGTGATCACAAGTCTGCTTGAACCAACCATTGTGCCCTCGTCCCAAAGAAATAATCAACACCCTCATCATGCCATCCTCATGTTTGTCCACGAATTTTGACATATGATTCGTAAACGCCAAGACATGTGGGACAACAGCAAAAAGGTCCCCTTCAAAATTTTAAGGAATTTTTTTTGGGTATCGTGAGATATTCTTAATATCCATTGTGGTATACAATACATGCAAATCCCAAGGAGTCACTTTTGATTCAAACAATTCTTAAATTATGAAAATCCAAATTTAGCAATTTTTACATTGGAGTCACCAAAATGAGTTTCATATACCTTCATAACGATGCTTGCCACACCTTACAAGCACGAGGTCTTGAAAATACATACGAACAAGGCATTTGTTCTTTCAATGGAGTCACTTGGATGGAAAGATCTTCAAGCTTGAATTTCATGTAATGTCGTGTTAAGGGAAATATACTTTATCCCTGACAATAACACCAATACTTGACATGTCCTTGTTTTGTTTCATAATCAAGCATAAGGGTAGAGTTATTGGTTTTGATATGATGTTAATTCAGCTTCATTAGTTGCATGAATGTACTTTATTGATTATAGTATGCTAGCAAAGGCTAGAGTACGTTGTGTGCAATGCATATTGAATTTGTATCCTTGTTTTTACCATTTTGATTTCACTACATAGTTATTTACATGTTTGTTCTAAAAATAAAAGGAATGGTATTTAGTTTATATTTTTGATATGTAGTCTTTGTAATCTTTCCTTTTCCACAGTGATGGTACTATGCTACTAATAGTTTCATTTGTAGGGAAAATGTTAGAGTGATGCGGGTTAGGTCTCCAAGCACCAGTGATTGACGAGATTCTCATGTACTCTTCATTCGAGCACATGGATCGTGTGCTCTACAGTGAGCGCATATCCCTGAGTTGGAACCATATGTTATCCATCCATATGCATGGGTAACCTTAAGAGAAAAAAATTCTCATATGATGTCATGTTTCCAATCAACAACTCTTACCATGGTCCATAGATAGGCAATCTCAAATGCTTCTCACCCATTCTTAATTCAATACATCCATTTATATTCATTCAATGAAGGTCGTGTCATTCATTGTGGGGCACATTAAACATTTTTGCATGCAAAGATTTCATTTAATGTTTAAGGCATTCGTGTATGTGGCATGAGTTGAAATTGGACTACAGACCGCTTTGGTCATTTACTTATTCCTTCATTTCACCTTGGTGGTTATTATTTCCCCTAGCCTAATGTGAACTTCCTTAGGGTCTTTATTTCACTGTTTAGGAGGGGCACAAATAGGAGGCTCTAATTATGGTAGAAATATCAGGAAAAATAATTAACTTAATAATTTATTAGTTCTTACATTTAATTGTCAACTTGGGGTCCAAATGCTTGCGAGGTGTTGTGGATTATATGTGCAAGCTACAAGTTCTTATCTTGCATTAGTTTGTCTAATTTGCCTCTAAGAAAAGGGAATTGCAACACCACTCGAGAAATCAATAGAGATAACAACCAACAATTAAAGACACTATCACTGCAACTAATGGAAATAAAGGGACATCCTATGTTAAACAATTCTTTGTTATCTAGTCACAGACCCATGCTACCATAGAATAAAGTATTGCTACTAGTCTACAACATAAATAAGCTAGTCAATCTCACAAAATTAATCTACAATACAAATCAATATTTTATTTTATCTTTGTTTTATTTATTTATTTTATTTTATTTTTTATTTTAATTTTTTAATTTTTTTTAATTAATTTTTTTTTTTTAAAGTTTAAATTTGTATTGCCTTGGAAATTCAAATCATTAGTATACATCAATGATTTTTCCATGTTTTTTAAAAATCACTGAAGGCGGTCTCAATCTACCTCTAGGGAAACCAAATATATTGAATGCCTTCCTGAATAAGTCACACTATTGCAAAATTAACCAACTAAGAAAATCATCAGAAACTTAGGAACCTAAAGAGGTCTCATGTGTAGGATGTTTTGTGCTAGAACTAGGTGGAGTTGGGGGCTTAAGCTCACATTGGAGGTCGCTCTCAAGGTAAGAAAGTCGAGCGTCCAAACTATCCAAACATAAATGTTGATATCTTTGAGAACATTTTATATCATCCAGAGTAGCAAAGATATCATAATTTTCCTCTTGGTTCTCCTTTAATACTCGACCAAGAAGAGTTTTGAGCTACCATTGGAGAGTTATCAAGTCAATATATTGATTTCATCTTACCTTGGTATGACCAGGGCCGCGAACCTAGTGGGAAACATCCTTAACGATATGTGAATATGAAAAAATAGTCATTCATCAGCAGGCTAAGTCTCTAGGTGCCTAATCTCTGCTCAGATCTTAGGAGGAACAAAACCATAATAGATTTCTGCAACTTCATGTTCCTGGGTTCGAGAACGATTTCTATTATGAGAATCACGACCATCCCGCCTACCTCGACGGTTGTGCATGCTCTATCAAGGTTGGGTGCTCATGTTGTAAAAACACTAGGATAGTAATGTAATAACAAAAGAGGAAGTGGAAGTCAAGCAGATGACCAAGTAGAATGGAGACTGATACTAGTAGTAAATGAGAGCAGGTTTGCAGATAGAAGGAGGGCAACAAATGGAGATACAGAGAAGCAAAACTATTCCCAACCCAGAATTCAAGAGAATTAAATCATGTCTCCCTTCTTGTCCTTTGAGACTAATTGAAATAGAACAACCACACCAAAAAAAACTAGTAATTAATCTACCAGGAGTGAGGGAATTGAAACAGAGTGCATAGATAGTACCACCAGAGACATCCCACAACTTGGCTCAGGGAACAAGTTGATGTAGACAATTGAGAATGCCACTGCCAAAGTAGAAGAAACAAGCACCATCCCAGATGTCACACAGTCAAAATGAAGTTCCTCCATGATATTGACAGTTTGGTGCCAAGAACTTCGTGAGGGTTCCACCTCTAGAAGCTCAATCCTACGAAGTCCCAAATATAGACCACCACAACCTCAATTCTCTAATTGTCCTGAGATTGAACTGGGTTAGGGTTGGACCTACAAAAAAATCCCTGACACTGCATAAGAGAGACCTCTTCACATAAATTCTGCAAGGAAAGTCCCTACCCGCAAACTTCAGTGTGCAGATTCGTTCACCTTAGCAATACCTTTGTTTTAGTCACATAGTAACGTAACCCAATGCAAGAAAGGAATTAGCCCACTTCATATTTACTATTTGCATTCGCATGCACATGCATGTGGGGGGGGGGGGGGGGGGGCATGCAACCCCCCCACCAAAATGCTCCTTGAAGTGTTGGGGTGGTGGGCTCGCTCCCTAACACCCTGCCCATTAGTGTCACTCACTGCCATCAGGGAACAATATAAATCAAACTATTATTAATCTATAACAAGTTAATTAAATAAATAAATCCACAACACAATTCAACTAAATAAATTAATCTGCGACATAAGTTAATCCATTATAAATCTATAACATAAATGAATTAATTAGAATTACATACTACAAAAATTATAGAACTACAAAATTTTTATAAATACTGTGATGTGTTACTGGACTCTCCTAATATAATAGTTATATCCACTGTTAAATACATAATCCTTCTACTTAAATTCATTGTGGAAATTTAATCGCCAATTGCAAACACATGAAGAAAAATCAATTGCACATAACACATATGTTTTTACTGGGAAAGCATAAAGCTAAAACCCCAACTATAATATATTATGTATATCATGGATCATGAAACAATCTCATACAAAACTCTACTCCAAGAGCTCTTGGTACAATATACAATCGTCTCACACTGTCATACAAAAATTGGCTCACACATGCACCAATTTACTGCCTCCTGATAGCCTGCCTCAACTATGCAATCCCTGCTGATGAAGATCCCTGAATGAATTCGTTCTTGCCTTGCCTTTACTACGCAATCCTCATTGGTATCTCCAATGTGTGTGTAGTTGCATTGAATGCACCATTATAGTCACAATTGAAATTCAACCAGACCCTTTCACCTATCTCTCAACTGGGTCTCCACTGGATCTGACATGAATGCAGTTAACAGTAGTATTTCTTCAGTTGCAAGTGAGACCACTACTTGTGAATTAATTAAATAATTAATTCACTGATCTCTCACTAGTGTATCTTTAGTTACAACTAGCACAACTGAGTTTAACTCACTTAACTGAGTTAAATTAAATAACAACTCACGTAACTACACATCCAACTATGTTACAACTTTGTATCACTCAGTTACAACGAAGTCCACTGCATGGTCCACCAACCAACCACTTCAACTCAAAATCCACTTAGCTAACTGATTTGCCACTTCAGTTAACTATTTCCAAGTGCTCATTGAAAATAGATAATTATTTATTGTCTAATTATTGTTAAGGGCTAACAATAATCGACATGCATTCTATTTTTAGACATGCATTCCACGAAACAACTACGCACATGCATTCCAAAATTAGACTCCCATCCATCCATGCAATTTGCTCAACCATATATAAATAGACTACTGCTAAAAATAGACTTTGACCCAAATTCTAAAAATAGACATATCACCTAAAAATAGCCTGCGGGCCCCACCTAGTGTAGGTGCTTAATTTTCACTAGGATCATCATCTTGTTGAATCTCAACAAGAACTACATTCTAAATTAAAATGAGAATTCTAAAAATATAATGTATTCCATCACAAATTAGATTTGAGTTCCAAGCATCCTCCCCATAAAATGGAGAATGAACTCTCTTTTATATATAAATTTGCTTGAAACTAAAATAACAAACAATAAATACATATCCATGAATTTCTTATGTGATTTCCACAATTTGCTAGTAATTAGTGGCTCATACATAATTAGAAGATTCTTGCTAACAATTCCAAAATTATTGTAAACAAATCAACTAACATTGTATTAGAATTCCAAGTTTCTCTTCATATCCAAAATGGTTAATGAATCCATGGGACATCTTGGTGGTTGTGGATTGATTTATGCTGGTCCACACAATTGTCCCGCAAATTAGTGGCAAATGTAGAGTCAACAACAAAATGGTACGGAGTGACAACAAATAATAAAACGTCTATTTCTCAAAAATAACGATCTTTGTGGTTGAGATATTTTCAAAACAAGCCTATGTTGACTTGATGATGCATCATAAAAGAAATCTCAAATACATACTTTGTAGGTTTTCTTTGCTTAGAGTAGCAATATTCACGAGTAGCAACAAATGGCAACTAGTTCCACAACAATCAACAAACTAACCCCTTTTTCAAAGATAAGTACAAAATATGTTATTTCTCTAATATTTAATCACAATTTACATGAAATGTTGAGGAAATTCGATGGAAAACACTTTGGGTCTAAATCTTGTATATAAGCATTAAAACAAATTAAGACAAGGTCATGAGTAAGAGAAAATGGGATTAAAAATTCAGGAAAAAGGATGTAAAAATATGTCATTTTTGCAGTCCAATATCTCCCCCAAACTAAATATCTTGATGCCCTCATGCAACTGAATATCTCTATATTAACCAAGTTGTACGGATGTTTCTCCTTTTCCAATGCATACCCTTCTTTATTATTAACATTTTTGCATTTGCCTTAAATTGATTGCTTGTTATATTTCCATTTGTACTAGTATAAATTGTCATGAACCATCCTTCAAACTTCATAAGTAGCATCCTCAAGCAATTCTAGTGCACTTGTAGCAAATCTTATGGAATAACAATAAACCTGATGGGGTTGCAACAAACTTGCATAAGGAGTTGCAACAAACTCGCATAAGGAGTTGTAGTTATTGCTAGGGAAATGTTAAGAGAGCAATAGTAACTCCTGTATTGGTTTTAGTTGGTACATAGCTGGAGTTGTTTTGGTAGACAAGTGATTCAAACATGAAATACATATAGTTTGTGTGTTTATTTTCCAAACTATGTGTTTTCTTAGAAATAGGTTATTTGGGTTGCTTCAAGAGATACTTGATTTATGCTCTTGATACATGCAACTAATGTGTTTCATTTTTAGCTACCATAATTCCTTTATAGTACCGAGTGTTTCTTTTCCAACAAGTGTGTGTTCTTAGAATTAGATTGTTGGGGCTACTTCAAGAGACAATTGATTCATGCTCTTGATATCTACAACTAGTGTATTTTATTTTTAGTCTGTGTGTTTCCTTTCTAGCATTGGATGTTTCTTTTCCATAAAGTGTTTGTTCCTAGAATTAAATTTTTGGGATTGCTTCCATAGATATTTGATTCATACTCTTGATACATGCAACTGATGTGTTTCATTCTCATCTAATGTGTTTCCTTTCCAGCCTTAAGTGTTTATTTTCTAACAACTATGTGATCCTAGAATTATATTGTTGGGGTTGCTTCAAGATAAATTTGATTCATGTGCCTAATCCTTGCAACTAGAGTGTTTCATTTTCAACCTGTGTGTATCCTTTGTAGATTGTGCATTTTTATTTCAAAATAGAATAAGTGTACCTTTGGACACGAGAAACTCGAAGCGGTAAGATGAGAAGTAAGAACTTTTTCATTCACCATAGAGACTTTGTGGTGGGTTTATATTTTCCCCATCTCAAGGCATGAATAAAGAAAAAAACTCTCAAAGCACCTCATGAAATAAGAGTCAGCCACAACAAGAGTTGGATGCAATATTAATCTCGTTTTTACAAAAATATTGGAAAGATGAATAAAGCATTGTTGAATGAGGATTCCACTAGAGAAAGAGTCAATGAGACGTTATTTCAAAAATCTATCATTTACAAAATTCATAAACCTTCTCATAACTTTGTGGCATGCATCCATTACATCCTCTAGAACACATTATGGCAAACTTTCATGGACAATGAGACCATATTTTTTGAGTTTCTTAGTAAGAGGTGATTACATCTTTCATCTCCTTCAATTATTTCCTGGTAAAAGGTTGTTGCACTATAAATCCTTAGTAGCATATGCATAAACTTATAATATTGACATTGATACATCCTATATCTAGATTATTTTTCCAAGAACTTGCTAGCATTATATGATTGGGTACTCAGGTGTCTCAATAGATGGGAATATTTCCATAGGATGGCCAATGGTTCAATATCTATATTCGGGTTGATGTTAGGCCTTGGAGTACAACAAGTTCCAAAACAATATTTTTAATACGTATGCTTGACCCAAAGCTATTATTGGTTCCTAGTTAGTATAATGTTCCAAATCATGCTCTCGTAAGTGAATAGAAGAGCGTCATCACCTGAAGGGTTTAAACCAAGCTTTCTCCACAAATTTACATGTTTCATCTTCTTTAATTGTTTCTTGGTGAATGACTATTATATTTTAAATAATGCAAGGTTGGCATTGATACATCTCATATGTAGACTATTCCCCTAGAGAAATGGAGAGCACCCTCATTGGGTACCGAAGTATCTCAGTACATGGAGATATATACATGGTTCATTTTTTACAAGCAGGTTGATGCTAGGCCTTGAAGTACAACAGGTTCCCATTAAATATTTTATTAGTGTTTAGCTCAAAGTTACAAGTGGTCCCCAATTAGTATATTAATCCAAATCACATTCTTACAAGTGAATAAGAGGATAATTAGCATTTGGTTGATTTAATCTATGTTCTCTTCCATAAACAAAGTCCTTACTTATATGAAAAATCAAGCCAACTCCTTTTTGTAGCATTTTTTCACAACTCTATTAAATACATAGTTGTGACAATCTTGTTTTCAGAGACCATTTGGGAATGATTTTAAAACCCATTTATTTCTAAATTATCCTTTGAAATCTAGTTTCTAATCCAACAAGAATTTCTCAAGTTGGATATCAAACGAAAAAGATATGGTCAAAACACTTTCTGGATGTCAAATAATAAATTAAGGAACAAGGTTGGGACAATCAATTTTTGGTAGACCAAAGGGATGAATTTTTCAAACCTATTTCTAGGTTATATTCTCTTATGAATCTAGTTTACAATGCAATTTGAATTGTTTTTTTCAATTTCATATGAGAAACTATAACCTTATGCTCAAAATACTATCTATCCTTAATGTGCACTACTAGCAATTTGTTTCTTAGTTGGTTCACTGGCATCTTTGACCCATCAATTCTTTATATTTTCAAAAGTTGTTTATGTTGGAGATAAATGCATGAATATAGTTTCATCTACATTTTGAATCATGTTGATCCATCATCAAACAAAAATTTACACTCAAAACCATGACTATTGGTCTAGGTTGGAAATAAAATGCAAATTTGTCACACAGGTTGTTCCATAGCATGTTTGGCACCAAAACCTATTTATAATGGAGATATACCTATGAATCTATTTTATTTTGGCTTTAGTATCAATTCAATTAAACATCATACAAAAAATTTATCAACAAAAAAATGTTGAGTAGTCTAACTAGCAACACTCCTCAACAAATTTAAAAAAAAAAAGTTTTTTTCTTTATTGATCTTTTTTTTTTTATCCATTTCATATGTACTACTTGTGATGTTTTTCATATATTGTGGATGAAGGGAGAATGATCACCTCTCTTCTTCCATGGTTTCACATTTTATTTTAAGGAATTTCTATATATATATATATATATACACACACATACACAATTTATTTTAGGGAAGTTCTATTTATTTATTATTATTATTATTATTATATATATATATATATATATATATATATATATAGTCTCAAGAGGATCAAGAAGGTCAATCCACGCATAAGTGATTCTTGAAGACAAAAAATCATGACAAAGGGGCATGCCCTCTAGATGTCCAATAGGGTGAAGTTTAGTCCTTGCAAGTGCCATGATTCAAAGCTCCAATTTTTAGCTTCTACTCCTGTATTATAAATGTGTTGCCACTTTTACTTTTTCATCAAGTTGTGGGTGGATCAAGAATAAGACAAATGGAAAATTAATTTGAAGTTGAATTAAAGACCAACGTTCTAGAAATAAAGTTCCATTACCACATTGTGAATATCTTTGAATCATTTCATGAGACCTATTGCTCATCCTACTCATTCATTAGTACCATGACATGCCCATGCATTTCCTTCTTCTCAGTTCAAAATAATTGCATGCTAAAGTTCATAAATTTCCTTTGTTTATGAAGTTTCTATTGAAGCTTGATCTTTTCCTTAGAATATCCTTTAGATATCCACTACCTTTAAAGCATACCTCCAGCCTTGTCACTTCCTACTTCCTAGTCCAACCATCCCTGATCAATGCAATAAAGTCACTTAGCACCCTTAAAATTTTGAATTACCTTGTTATCTCACCCCTTCATTAATAAATTTGATGATGAAAAACTATTTTGGGTGCCATCAAACCATGGAATGTTTGAAAACCAATTTGCTAGCAACCATTCCTCAGTAACTTAAAAGAGAAAAAAGAAAGGGAAATGATCGTGAAAACTCTCTAGGCCCAGTTATATGGATCTTGTTTGAAAACCAACTTGTTGTTGGCAATGTTGGCATTGATGTCAAATGATGTTTGCAATGATAATGATATATGTTATGTTAATCAGGTCTGGGTTGCTTGATTATTAATTAGATTGTCATATTGTTATAGTCTTGTTGATGAGGTGTGTCATGTATGTTGATGGGTTTGTCATATTGATGGAGATGATTTCTCAATGTATTGTTTCAAGGTTGATTGCTTTATAGTGTAAGGTTGATTGCTTGATGTGAAAGAAAAGGTTGATTAAGTTATGGTATGTGCAAAGGATTTGATGCCTGGCAATTGATGATTACATTGATGCTTACTCATTAATGATTGCTTCAAACATAATGGAACATAAGGACCAAAAAATAAAGCTTGAAGAACATAGAGTGATAGTAAAAAGGTTGAAGAACACATGGATGTGATTGAACAAAATCAATTGAATAACATAGTTTATAGTTTTGAGACCTTTACAACAGTAATTTAGGTCTTTAGCTTATAACCAACATTATAATGTAGACATCTAATGTCAAACCTGTGTTACCCTAGATAATAACACACTCTAGATTCTTCTAGCCTATGTTACAACATATTTATTCATTTGAACCTTATCTTTTGCAATGATGAATCTTTGACCGTGAATTTTCTGGATCAAAAAATAGTACAAATCAAATTTGTCCCGAATTGAAGAGTCAGGTGAAAATGAAGAGGTGAGATGCAAATAGTCCTGGAATACCAAGAGACATATCCTCGTTTAAAATTCCTCCATAGAATGCAAACAGTAAGAGAGCCATGTTTATAAAAGATGCATTGTTGAATGAGAATGAACTTTTATGAATTGAACATTTGTACGTGAGAGCTCTTGAACAAGCCTGACAAGGAGAAAAGAGGAGGTGAAATAGTATAATAAGGAGAGTAGAATTGAAGAAGGGAAGCAAAGAGGATGAACAACAAAAAATAGAACATAGAATAATTATAGAACAAAGGCAAATATCAGTAGGTAACAAATAAATTTGATTTGTAACTTTGATCAGGAGATTGTAATCTCCTTTCAAGTTGTAGCTTGATAAAGAACAAGTTGTAGTCTATTTAGGTAGGAGCCTCCTATGGGATGTAGCTTGCAAAAAAATGTGGGAGTTGGAGATTCCTTGTAAGTTGAAGCTTGCGGAAGACTTGAGGTAGCAACGTCTTACAGGTTGGAGCCTACATAAAACTTGATGTAATAGGGAATAAGAGTTTGCCTTCACATCAGTTTCAACCAAAAATTCATGGTTTTCTCCCATTATAGGTTTCCACTTACATTGGGTGTCTTCACGTGTTGAATGTTGAATTTCTTTATTGTGTGAATGATTTTGAATTTGTTTATATATTTAAATAACTATCTCGTAACTGCAAAAGGAACAATTAAAAGTTGAAATCATACATAAGTGTTAGTTACAAAAGAAAATTCTTGAGAAAGGAAATTGATTTAAACTAGATAATTGAAAAGACACAATTACTTATTTACCCCCCTTTCAGTAATTTCCAAGTATTTATCAATTGGTATCACAACATGTTCCTTCAACATTAGTTTAACAATTAGAGGGAGGTACTAAATCACTAGAATGGCTAAGCAGGAAGGATACTCAAAAAGTAAAACCCCTTTTTTTATTGGCACATATTATGCCTTCTGGAAAGTGAGAATGAAGACATATTTAATGTCTCTTGGGGTAGAAGTTTGGGTTGTTGTGTTATTGGAGTAGAAGAACTAAAGAAAATGAGTAGTGAGAAAGATGACAAATTGGAATTCATAGCCAATGCAAAGGCTATGAATGATGTTCTTGGATTAAGTGAATTTGAATGTATTAAGGTAAGGCATTGCAAAACAATGAAATAAATCTAGGATAAACTGCAAAATATTCATGAAGGAGATACCAAAGTAAAGATGGTCAAAGATGGTCAAATTACAAGTATATAGAATGCAATTTGAGACATTAAAAATAAATTAAGATGAAGATATTGGTAAGTTATTTATAAGAGTAGGTGAAGGTGTTAATGTCACGATGGGTCTAGGAGAAACAATCAAAGGGTGGAGTGTAATATTCCAAAAAATATTGAGGTCATTACCTTCAAAGTTTAATCCTAAGGTTTCATCTATATAAGAAACAATCAACTTTGAGACACTAAACACGGGTCAACTACTTGGTTCTTTGACAACTTACAAGATGAGAATTTGAAAAGGAAAGTCAAATACCATAGATGCAACTTTCAAAGTTGATAAATCTACAAAGGACAAGGAATGTTCATGCTTGGACTTAGACGAAGAAGAGGTGAAATTTTTCAGAAGATTGAAGAAAAGTGCAGTAAGAACAAAGGTAAACTCTCATTGAAATGTTTAAATTGTGGAAGAGTGGGGCATTATGCCTCCAAATGTCCATGTAAGAAAGAAGAAATTTAGTTAAAGGGGGAATAAAAGAACAACTTTAACAAAGTGCAGAAGAAGAAAAACTTTAAAAAGAAGAACTTCTATGCATAAGAAGATAGTACTGCACCTAAAAGTTGCAATGAATCCTCTAATTAATATGGAGCTAGTGAACTTATTCTGATTGCCCTAGAAAACTTTGAAGAGGAGCTTATTAAATATGAAGAAGAAGAAGAAGAAGAAGAAGAAAGTGAGGTAGACCTTGAGGGGGAATTGATAAGTGCCATGGAGGAAATAGAGAGACTCAAATAGAAGAATAAGAAATAGAAAGATAATTTGTTAAAACATGTAAAAGAAGAATCTAATTCAGAAGATCTTATCAAGCTGAAAGTTGAACTAGAAGAAGCAAAGAAGTTCGAGGGCATTTTGTTATAGAAAATAAAAGAGAAAAGCATGGAGTATGAAAGTCTGGAAGAAGAAATAGTTACCATGAAGAAAAATTTAGAGAAGGCACAAATTGATTTAAATATGAACCTTAAACATATAACATGATCTGAAAAATTAGATGCGATATTAAATCCTCAAAGGTCTCCACTTATGAAAGTTGGGTTAGGCTATGAAGGAAAATCTAGTGAAAGTAAGTCAAAGGATAAAAAGACAATTAAGTTTGTAAAAGATGTCGAGGGAGACAATAACAATCCACATCAACTTGAGAATACGAAGTTGAGAAACATATCTAATCCACAACAAAAAAACATTGCACCTATGGAACAATAGAAAATAACCACTTCTAGTCAATTGCAACAAACAAAAAGAGTGTGCAAACAAACACTAAGCCATAAGAGACCATACTTATCCAAGATACAAAGTTATCAAATGCCAAGAAGTTTATGTCCTCAAGTAACATCCATTACCAAGTATGGAAACCTTTTTTTATGGATATTGTTACTACTGTAAAAATTTTGGACACAAAGCTATAAATTGCAGAGCTTATGTGAGAATAAATGAACCGAGGAACCCTAAAAGAAGTGAAGTAAACAATAGACCTAAAAACATCAAAACAAACATGAATTGGGATAGGTATCCATTTGCTCCTCTCTTTGACATAACTGAATGTTTTTAATGTCACAATTTTAGGCATAAGTCATATGAATGTTAGCTCAAAAACAGTGGGTCATAACGTCAAAATAATTGTAGAATAGAAGAACATATGTAGTGTAGAAAGAAGAAAGAAGAGAAGAAATATGATAAGCGTGGCCTAGTTTTATGTGATCAAAATCAGAATAGTTAATGGTATGTGGATAATGGCTATTCTAGACATATGACAGGGGACAAAAGCAAGTTTGTGTCTTTAGACGAAAATAAAACTGGAAATTTCACATTTGGAAATCATGCAGTAGGAAGAATTAGAGGAAAGGGCACAATCAGTCTAAATAGTGGTAGAGGAAAGGCTCAAGATGTATTGTTTGTCGAAGTATTGAAACATAATTTGTTGAGTGTTAGTTAGATGTGTGATAGAGGTTGTGATATCCTCTTCATATCTCAGAACTTTGAGATCATGTCAACAACAACAGGGAAGGTCTTAGCTAAAGGAGTTCAAACATAAGATAATGTATCTATTTTGAAGGAAGATAATGAAGAGTGCTACACCAACAAACAAGATGAGTCTTGGCTATGGCACAGGAGACTGGGGCATCTCAATTTTGATCACATCATTAGGCTTAATACAAGTAAAATAGTTAAAGATCTACCAAAGATTACAAAACCTCAAAATCCTATTTGTAAATCATATCAAATGGGAAAACAAGCTCAAACTTCATTCAATATCAAGGATAGGTTGTCAAGTAGTAAGGCCATGCATTTAGTACATGTGGATTTGTGTGATCCTTCCATAACATAAACGCCATGAAGAGAAAGGTATTTCATGCTAGTAATTGATGATTATTTTGTATCGACGTGGGTAACATTCCTTAGAAACAAGTCGGAAGCATTTGAGAAGTTCAAAATATTCAAGGCATTAGCATAAAATCAAACATGGTGCAAGATAAATTGTATAAGGTTAGACCGATGAGATGAATTTACTTCATATGAGTTTGCATACTTTTGTGATGAACTTGGTACAAAAAGGCAATACAATATTGAAGACACTCCCCAACAAAATGGGGTTGCAAAGAGACAAAATAGATCCATACAGAAAATGGCTAGAGCCATGATGCAAGAGATAAACATTCCACAAACCTATTGGCCAGAAGTAGTACACACAACAGTTCATATTATGAGTAAGTCACATCTTAGACCAAATTGTGATAAGACACCACATAAATTGTGGCACGATAAACCAAAATCTATTAAACATTGTAAAGTGTTTAGAAGTTTCATATAAAAAACAACAATGAAAAGCTAGGGAAGTTTGATACGAGATCAAATGAAGGAATATTTTTTGGATATTCAACAAAATGTAAAGGATACATGTGTTATAATAAATGACTGCATAATATTGTGGATTTTATAAATGTAAAGTTTGATGAAGAGTTGCCTAATAAGAACAAGAACACAAGTTTTATCAATCTGTCAAATCATCACCATGTTAGTGAAGAAGGAGTACATGATGAAGAATTAGAAAAGACAAAGACTCATTTAAAGGATCCTTCAAGGTATGTACAAAATAATCACCTTGTTAGTCAAATGATTGGTGATAAATGTGAAGGAGTTCAAATTAGGAGGAAACTTACGAAGACAACAAATGAAGCTCAAATAACCATGTTGACAAAGATTGAACCAAATTTTTTTGATGAATCGAGCAAAGAAAAACACTAGATAGATGTTATGAACAAGGAGATAGATCATATTGAAAAGAAAAAGACTTGGGAACTGAAGCCAAGATAAATGGGTATTAAAAAATAAGATAAATGAACAGGGACAAATTGTTATAAATAAAGCAATACTATAATGTAAGGGCTACTCACAGGAGAAGGTCTTGACTATGAAGGAACTTTTGCACTTGTTGTGAGACTGGAGACAATTATAATTTTTCTTGCTTTTACATGTTATAAATATTTAAAAGTATACAAGATGGATGTAAGGTCGGTATTTTTAAATGGAGAAGTTGAGGAGGAGGTCTATATAGAACAACCTGAGTGCTTCTTATTATCAGATAATCCTAATGATGTATGCAGGTTAAAGAAGGTATTGTATGGACGTAAACAACCACCACAAGCATGGTACTCTAGGTTGTACAAGTACCTTCAAAAGCAGAGTTTCCAAAGAGGAGAAGCTTATAGTAACTTGTATATAAAGGCCAACGCAGATGAACTCCTAATTGTGGTCGTGTATGTAGATTATATTATGTTTGTAAGCAACAAAGAAAATTTAGTGAAATGGTTTTCTAATGAGATGAAGTCTAAGTTTGAGATGTCGATGATTGGAGAACTTACTTTTTACCTAGGGCTGCAAATTTTACAACGGTAAGAAGATTTATTCATTTCTCAAGAAAGGTATGTAAAAGGATATGTTGAAGAAGTTCAAAATGGATGAATGTAAACCTATCTCAACCCCCATGGCATTTGGATGAAATTTGTGTCAAAATGATGAATCACCTGATGTTGACCTAAATATTTACAGATATGTGATAAGAAGTTTACTATATATAACAACTTTAAGGCCGAATATAATGTTGGCAGTCAGATTGGTGGAAAGATATTAGTCAACACCTAAGTGAATTCATTTACTAGCAACAAAAAGGATATTCAAATATTTGAAAGGTACTACAGACTATAGACTATGGTATCCAAATGGAAAGGAATTCACATTCACATCATACACAAATGCAGATTGGGTTAGTTGTATAGATGACATGAACAATACTAGTGGTGGTGAATTCTACTTAGGAGAATAATTGTTTGCATGGTTAAGAAAAACGCAATCCTCAATATATCTATCTATAACATAAGTCAAATACATAACAGTTGTTGCTTGTTGCACACAAGTGTTGTGGATGAAACATATTGTTAGGCAGACAAATCGCTCTTGCGGATAAGAGCAATCTCCCTAGATTCAAAGACAAACCTACAAACAAACATACAAATAGCTACTACCTTTCCTTAATCTACAACTGAAACATGATATATTAAATGTGCAAGAGTCTCTTACCTCTCTACGAATTGTTTGTAGAAGTCCTTTCAATGCCTTCAAAATATCTTCCTCACTGATTTAAGAGAAGATCTGCATAAACAGACACAAACGAGGAATAAAAGCATAATGTAGATAAAGAGTCAAACAGAAAGTGAATGGAAAATTCAAAATGGCACATATCATAGCATTATTCCGATATTCAGTTATAAACTATGCAGAAAATCAAGGAGTTTTGCAAAAAGCATCATAACAAGTGCAAATAGGAAATAAATAGTTGCTTGTATTAATCTTGAAAAAGAAGGAGAAATACAACCCTAGCCTTGATGATGTAAACCTCTTCCCAAAGATCTCCAATCCTCCCCTTAGGTGAAAGCCTTCAACCCTAATTTGATAGCATAAGTTTACATTCCAAAGTCCTCCTTTACCCTATGGTTTGTGTTGAATTTATAGGCCAAGAGGAGGAGGTTTGAGATCCTCTTTCTAAGGGATGAGATCCATAAAGAGAGGGATTAGGGTTCCACAAAGAGAGGGATTTTGATTCATGAACCAAGGGATGAGGTCCAAGTATGTTGGGGCTGAAGGCCTTCAGTTGGGAAATATTCCTCCAACAAGGATTCCGGAAATCACTTTTTATTTTTACCCACGTTAAGAGATTTTCCCAGTTTTTAGTGGAAGACAGAGCGATGTATTTGCAAAGGCCACAATGGTAAAAATTGTGCTTGCACAAGTGTTGGCTAGGAATACTGCATACGTGCTTAAATGTAACAACCCTAGTTTAAAAACCATGTATATATATATATATATATATATATATATATATATATATATATATATATATATATATATATATATATAAGACCAAGGTAATGAGACACATATTCCAAGCTGAATGGTGGGAAAAACATCCTAGTGGGTGTTCATTTGGTTTATTATGGCTAAAGGAAATTGGCAAAGGCAATGGAAAAGAATTTGGAAAGGCAAAGTGGTATTTATTGGCATTTATTTATGAAAATAAAGGAAAATAGGAGAAAAGGAAGGTGAAAGGTCACATGTTGCATGTGAGGAGGAAAATGAAGAAAATTAATGGAAAACAAAGAAAGTAGAGGCATAATTGATAAAAATGCTTATGAGGATCAGTTGGAAAGCTTTTGATCAATGTAGTTTTGGAGCTCTGATTATTCTCTCTCTCTCTCTCTCTCTCTCATACTCTTGGATACTTAGAGTTCTTGGAGAATTCTTTCAGAGTGTGGCATACTTGGAGTTTTGGAGCAAGAAGGAAAAATAAGAGCAGGAAATCGCAAGAGGACATCAGGATCAATAGCTACAACGGGTTTTTTGCAGGTACTGAGTTGCATGTATGTTTTCCTTGCTAGTTTTGGCATGCATGGCACATGCATGTGGTTTCTTGGTTATGATTTGTCATTGGCATCGAGGATTGCTTGAATTGACAGTGGATTTTCCTAGCCTTGTCATTTCCTAGATAACCATGGTGTTGTAGGTTCATTTCATTGCTTGTTTTTCTGGTTGCTTCTCATGTGCTTTTGGTTGTGGGTTGAGTTATTAGTTCCTGGAATCCTAAGTTGGGAAAACACTCTGGAAGCCCTGTAACAACTTGGGTTGAGTTACTAGTCCCAGAAGCCCTAGTTGGACAAACGCTCTAGAAGCCCTTGGTGGGTTGAGTTACTAGTCCTGGAAGCCTTGGTTGGAACAAACACTGTGGAGCCCTGAACAATTTGAGTGGAGACCAATTTGGTGATGGTTGTGATGTTTGACCATGAGGTGGAATCACTGGTTGAAGGTTGAGGTCGTTTGGCCTCTATAATCCATGGTTTGGTTTCGATTAATGAGTTTTATGAGATCCCACATTCATGCTTAGAGTATGGCACGAGGGTGACTAGCTGAAGAGAGATTTGGCTCAGGCATGTCTATGGTGGGGTGGAACATGGAATTCCCAGACTTGGTTGCATTTTTCTTATGGAAATAAGAGCTCTTTTCCTCTTGTATTGATGGGTAAATATGATTTTTATTATGTGGCTTATATGGCTGTTATGTGCCCATCATTTTTGTTGTTTATATGCTGGTTATGAATGTGTGTTATGATGGTGATGATGTATGGCTCTCATAATGTTTTGATTTGTAAATGAATGAAAAATATATCTATGATCAATTAGATGATAATGCAGCTAATGATATAAGGGAACAATGCTTCTTAACGATACTCATATAAGTATGATACCCTTATGCTCAAGTATGTTATTTAAACCTGTAGATTACATATTTGTGACACGTTTTACGAAATTCCTGTCATGGTAGTAGCGGTCTAGTCAAATACTTGTTCTAAGTGTTTGCTTTTGCATTGTTATTCCGTTGTTATATGTCATTTCTGAAAGTGTCATGGTGTTCTGGGTAGTGACCTAGGCTCTGGGCCTGAAAAATTGGCTCAAATCCCAGAGACGTTGGCACAGGTCTGAGGAAAAAATTCCTTGGATGCATGCATGCCCATGTTGTGGGAGTGTCTAGAGCCTCTTAGACACACCCTCGTCCATATCAATGGAGCATCCGAGGGTTTAATGGTTTAAAAACCGAGTGGGACCCAGGGGATGGTTACTTGAGTGGTTGGGATGGCTCCTAGGATTTTTGTTGTTGATGTGGAAGGTTTGTGTGATGTGTTTCCATCGATTCCACTTCCTTAAGGTCACCTAGCAGGTTGAATCAGATCATAGTAGCCTCTCATCACATGTTTATCCCGGTTGGTCGGTTACTTGGGTAGATATGGGAGGAGGGTGTTACAGAGTGGTATCAGAGTAGGTTGCACTCTCTTTGGGTCATATCTGATACCATAGAGTGGTATCAGAGCAAGTTGCACTCTTTTTGGGTCATATCTGATACTACATAGTGGTATCAGAGCTTGGTTCACCCCTCAGATTGGATGGGTGGGATGTGTTTGTAATGCATATATGTCAGTTGCATATGTGTTCTTTATTTTTATGGACTATGACATGTTGTTACATGCATGGAGTTGGTCATAGTTGCAGTGGTGTCTCCATGTGAAAGTTGATGGTGTTGTTGATTGGATGTGGTTTTCATGAGTGTATATCGGTTATGCATGTCAGAGTCTATATGTTGTTATGCTTGCATTGTCATGGTTATAGTTGTGCATTTATAGTAGATGAAACATACATCATGATGTCATTGTATGCATTTTAGGTCATTATGATGCTATTGGTATGCTATGATGCTAATGTGTTGTTTGAGATAGAGTAGGAGATGCAGATCATCAAAGTGAAGTTGCAACACTAGATTTTGGGGTAAGAGCAGATCGTATACAGGTATTATATGTTTGGCATGCAGGTATGTTAGTTAATGGATTTTCATATGCATGTTTGTCGTTTTATTGTTGTTGTGGTTACGTACATGGTAGATGCTAGTGAATCAATGTGGTCATATGCACATGTGTCGAATAGTCGTGAGTGACTTGTTATATGCATTGTTGTTGTTATTTTATGTTAGTTAACTTGATGACTATGCTATATGTTGTTGATGAGTTTGTTATATGTTACCTTGTTGTTGTTATATGTTAGTTAACTTGATGATTAGGGTTACTGTATTAAGATATTGATGTTATATGCATCATGTTGATTTGGATTGGTCTATGCAAATGGTTATGGTTACGATATTCGGGCATGCACCGACATATTTGTGATATTGTGTCGTTCTAATTGGGACTGACTGTGTAGATGTGATTGTTATGCATGGATGACAATTATTTATGAAATTATGAGGTGAACATGTTAACTAGTTATTGTTATGGATATCATGACCTTATTTATGATTGAGTTGATATGTTGTGAAGTTGTATCGTGCTAATTAGATTGATTGTGTAGACAAGATAGCCTTCCTTGAGATACATCAAGATATGAGTTTGATTGTGTCGTTATTTGGTGTTTGAGTGTTTGATTATGCCTTCTAGTAGATTTATTTAACATGGTATGCTTGCAAGTTGTTTGAATGTTTGGTTAATTGCATGATATGAGTATGTGTCTGTAAGATTGTATGAAGGAATGATCTTTTTGATGACGGTTGTACTAACATGATATGTATTGAAATAACTGATATGTACTTGAATGTAAGTAGGTGATAGTTGTAGCGTTATATATTATGGTTGATGATTGTGAGTTCATTTCTTATATAAATAACAACTAGGTGATGTGATAAGCACATAATAAAGACTCAATTGCAACAAGGTAAATGGTAAAAGAAAGGAATTGGGTAAGAATTCCTTTGGCTATGTTTGGAAACCTTAATTCCAAACGGATGAGTGTTGTGCATATAGGAAGTATTCTTAAACCTAATATTGTTTGACATTATGTGGATATGTGTTAAATTCCTGAACGTGTATTTGATAGGTATAACAAGTAGTTTCCAATTTTTGCTAGATTCGTGAAGGAAATTGGAGTCCCTTGAGAGTGGCATGGCAGTGTTTAGTCAGAAGGCAGTGCACTTGGCACGACAAGGTAAAATAACTGGTATATTGTTATATTTATTTATGTGCTGACAATTATGTGTTTATGGTAGTATGATGGAGGGGATTGCATGAAATATTGAAGAAGGCTTGGGCTGAGCTTTCCTTTGGAAGTATTGGGAATCATGGGGATTTGAGTCATGGTGTTTGTTGCTAATATTGTGCTTTTGGTCTTTTGTGCTTTGTTTGAGCTTGATTTATGGTTTTTTTTTTATGTCTAGTGCAAGGCCTTGCCACTTTGTTTGCATTGTCGTATTGCTATTGGTTTTCCATGGTTTTCTTATTTTGTTTCTTATGCTTGCCTTTTATGTATCGAGAGTCTTTGAAATTTATTGGGAAAGTGGAAATTTAATAGAGTATTGGGAGAGCTTTGTGGTATCCAACAGGTAATGAAAGACTTGGACGAAGCTCGGTGCATGTGGAAGGGCACCATAATATAAGAATATTGCAACCAGTTGGATTGGTTGGGTCCATTGAGGTAAATGGACAGTGGCAGAACAATCATGAGAAAGGTGACATGAAAGTAAAGTGAATGGATCTGAGGTGTTAGATGACTTGGCTATGTTGGGAACTATCATTCTCAATGGTGTACATGGATAAAGGGAGTTCTCTTAACCTTTACCTTATGTTATCTGATAATTATGTTGTGATCATGATTATGTTTATGTTTATATATGTATACATGTATGTATATATGTATGTCATGTCTGATAGGGTTGTCATGGATCATGGTTGTTTAATGCTAAATGTTTATATGTATATATATGTATGTGTGTGTGTGTGTGTGTCGTTGTCTGACAGAATCATGATTGTTTTATGCTAATGATTATATATGTATGTATCTATGTCACTATCTAATAGGGTTGTCAGGGATCATTCTTGTGGGGGAATGATTGCTTATGCAAGTGAATGGAATGAAGAGGTTCTTGTTCTTATGAGGAATCAAGTGGGAAGAGTAACCTTGACAAATCTATGAGATCAATATCATGTGGATATGAATTGATATTATCTGCTTGTACTATACCTATGTTTATGTTATGGACATGTAATGCAGAGGGGTAGATCAACAGAATGAAAGAAGTATGATCTGCATTATGTTGAAGCATGCATGAATAGTGGATGGACACTAGAAGCAAGGTTTCTTTGTGGAGTTAGTGTGTGGTTTATGGATGTGCAGTACTATTGTTGTCTATATGTTGTACATGTTGTAAATTTAGTGATTGTACCTATGGTGATGTGTACATTTAACATATGCAGTATTGTGTACATATGATGTTGTATGCCTGTTGTATATATGGTGTTGTGTGTATATTGCATATGCAATGTTGGGTATAGATGGTGCTATGAGCATTTTGGATATGCGGTGTTGTGTGCATATGGTGCTATGAGCATGTTGGATATGTGGTGTTGTGTACATATGGTGTTATGTACATGTTGTATATGTAGTGCTATGTACATATGGTGTTGTGTGCATGTTGTACATGTGGTGCTATGTACATATGGTGTTGTGTCCATGTGGTGTTATGTGTAGGTGGTGTTGTTTACATGTCGTGCATGTGATGATGTGTACATGTGGTTTCGTGTACATGTCGTGCATGTGGTGTTGCGTACACGTCGTACAAGTGGTGCAGTGTACATGTGGCGTTGTGTACACATTGTGCAGGTGGTGTCGTACACATGTGATGTTGTGCACACGTTGTGTAGGTGGTGTTATGTACAAGTGATATTGTGTACATGTTGTGCATATGGTACTGGTATACATGTGGTATTGTGTGCATGTCATACATGTTGTGTTGCAGGCATGCAGTACTATGTATGTGCATGGTGTAATCGTGGTATCGTGACATGTGTATTTGTTGTGTTGTACTATGTATATGTATATGTATATGTATTGTGTTGTGTTGTACACCAGATGTAGTTGTATGCGTTGTGTTGTATTATACATCGGGTATAGGTGTATGTGTTGTATGCCGGTGTAGGTGTATGTATTGTGTTGTATTGTACACCAGGTGTAGGTGTATGTGTCGCATGTCAGTGTGGGTGCATGTGTTGTATGGTGTATGTGGGTGTATGTGTTGTGATGTACACTATGTGTATGTGTATGTGATTGTGTAGAAATTATACAAGATGCATGTATATTACCAGAATCCCCTGATCTAACAAATTAACTTATGTTAAATACATAATCCTTCCACTTAATTCTTTGCGGAAATTAAATCGCTAATTGCAAAACACATATGAAGCAAAATCAATCGCACATAAACACAGTTGTTTAACGGGAAAGCTTAAAGCTAAAAACCCCAACTATCATATATTATGTATATCAATGGATCATGTAATAATCTCATACAAATATTAGTACATCAAGCTCTCGGTACAATCAACAATCATTACACACTGTCATGCATAAATTTGCATATCTATGCACCAATTTCTTGCCTCCTGACAGCCTACCTCCATTGCGTAATCCCTGCTGAAGAAGACCCCTGAATGAATTTGAATTGGCCTTGCCTTGACTGCGCAATCCTCATTGGCATCTCCAATGTGTGTTAGATGCATTGAATGCATCACTATAGTCACAAAAGATAATCCATCTCACCCTTTCACCTATCTCTCCCCTGGGTCTCCACTGGAACTGACATGCAAGTAGTTAACTGCATTATTTGTTCAGTTGCAAGTGAGTCTCTAGTTGTGAATTAATTAAATAATTAATTCACTAAACTCTCACTACTGTATCTTCAGTTAGAACTAGATACAACTAGCACAACTGAGTTAAAATAAATAACAACTCCCATAACTACTCTTCCAACTCTGTCACAACTCTGCCACCTTAGTTCTAAACGAGTCCTCCATGCATTAGTCACCAACCACCCTAGGAATTGCGTAATTCCTTTAGCACACTGATTTTCCAAATCTGTTCACTGAAATAAAGTGCTCCAAGAGAATAAGTTGATATTTATTGTCGGATTATTATTAAGGGATAATAATAATCAACATGCACCTATTTTTAGATTAGCGATCTATAAATAGACTTCACCCAATCTTCTAAAAATAGAATTTCATCTATTTTTCCAACTTGATCAACCATCTACAAATAGCATCCTGCAACTTATAGAATATGCTCACCATGTCTAAAAATAGCCTGCGGGCCCCACTTAGTGAAGGTGCTTAATTTTAACTAAGCTCATCATCTTGTTGAATCTCAACACTCCCTTTCAAAAAGATAGGGATTATCCTTCACCCCGATCCTGCCTCTATGGTATTCGAATTTTCTCCTGGTGAGCGCCTTCATTAGAATATCTGCATCCTAATCTTCCGTAGGAATGTACTGAAGCAACATGATCTTCTGCTGCACACAATCTTTGATATGATGATACCAGATATCTATATGTTTAGATCTATCATGAAACATAGGATTAATCTAAAGTTTAATGCAACTCTGATTATCACAATGTATCATTGTAGGATCTAAATGATAACCGAACAAACCGATCAGGATCTTCCTCATCCAGATAGCCTCACATGCAACTTGACTTGTTGCCATGTATTCTGCTTCCGCTGAACTGAGTGCCACAGATCTTTGTTTCTTGCTGTGCCAAGAAAATGCTATAGATCCGATACTGAAAACCCCTCCTGATGTGATTTTTCTTTCCATTGGGTTGCCTGCCCAATATGCATCCGTGAAGCCATGCAACTTCACCTCATCCGTCTATCTATACCATAAGACATACTCAGATGTGCCCCTGAGATATCTCAAGACATGCTTTCCTGCCTTCCAAAAGAGCTTGGTAGGCTTAAACATCACTTGAATAAGCCGGTTCACCACATAGCATATGTTCGGTCTTGTATTAACTAAATACATGAGCGAACCCACCAACTGTCGATAGACAGTAGAATCCACTACCTCTGCCGGTGTAGCATCCTCTTTCCTCCAATTTCCTGGAAGAGGAGTATCCATGGACTTGCAATCCTACATGTGAAGCTTACCAAGTATCTCCCAAGCATACTTGCCTTGAGACACAAACAATTCACCTTCTCGCTGCCATATTTCCAATCCAAGGAAATAATGAAGGAGACCCAAATCCTTCGTCTCAAACTCCTTTGCAAGATCTTCCTTGCATGAGTGTATCAACTGCTCATCACCCATTAGTATTACATCATCAACATAAAGAACAATGATTAAAAGCTTACCCTCCACCACAATTTGGTATAGTTTTGAATCTGCCTCACTCTTGGTGAAGCCAAGTCTAGTGAAATAGTTTTCGATCCCTATGTACCAAGCATGGAGTGCTTGCTTCAGCCCATACAACGCTCTTTTGAGTCTGCACACATGCGACTCGCTGCTGAAGATATAAAATCCTCTAGGCTGCTCAAAGTACACTTCTTCCTCAATGATCCCATTAAGGAATGCAGTCTTCACATCCATCTGATGAATGTGACAACCCATATGCGCTGAGAGAACAAGGATGGTCCTTCTGGAAGAATATTGTGTGACAGGTGCAAAGGTTTCTTCATAATCAATCATGAGAAGCCTCGGGTAACAAATCTTGCCTTATAATTCTCGACGCTCCCATCAACAGCTTGCTTTACCTTGTAGATCCATCTTGAACCTACCACTGATTTACCAAACAACCTTGGAACAATCTCCTAAGCATGGTTTCTAATAATGGAGTCATACTCCTCCACCATGGCATCTACCCATGTGGGCTCCTGCGCTGCTTCCTCAAAGGAAGATGGCTATGCCACGATACACTTGATCATGAGATCCATGTATCTAGTGAATCGGTCAGGTGACTGTCTCTGTCTGCGCTGTGATGTAGGGACTCCTACATTTTGTGCCGCATCAAGCTTTAGTCTCTCAGCTTCTGTGGTATGCCTTCTGCATGTTCTGATGTTTGGCTCTGCGTGAGTGGTCTCCTCCACTCCATGATCCTCCTCCTGTGGCTGATCCACATCTTGAGGCTCATCTTTGGGAACAAGAAGTTCCTCCTGTGCATGCAAGTGTAGCTCCCTCTCAAGCGACAACTTCATGGCTTTATCCTCATTGAATTTTATATCCCATCGCACCACAGTCATCCAACCGTTTGGAAAATACACACGATAATTATGGGGTGTTTTTTGTACCCCACAAATATCCCAACTTCTGCATTCGGCTCCAGCTTCTTCCTAGCGTCCTTTGTCACTTGAATGTAAACATATGAGCCAAAAATATTCAAATGAGAAACATCAGGCTTCTTACCAGTAAAAACTTCTTCAGGTGTACTCATGCCAAGTACTCTACGAGGACAACGGTTTTGCACATAAATTGCAGTGTTTCATGCTTCCGCCCACAAGTGCATTGGTAGGCCTTGGTCATGCAGCATAGTTCGTGCAACACCCACGATCATTCTGTTCTTCCTCTCTGTGACCCCATTCTGCTGTGGGTTATGAGGTGTTATGAGTTCTCTTCAAATTCCTTATTTGCTACAGAAGTCTTTGAATTCGTTCGAGATATATTCACCACCATTATCGCTCCGTAGAGCCTTCACTTACTTCCTCGACTCCTTCTCCACCAATGCTTTAAACTCACAGAACTTTGAGAATGTTTCACTCTTATTCTGCATGAATAAGATCCAGCATCTACGAGAATAATCATCAAAAAATATAACATAATACCTGTGTTTTTATGTTGAAGCAACCGAGAAAGGTCCACAAACGTCTGTGTGAATTCTCTCCAAGATCACCGAAGCACGGTTCTCCTTCTCATGAAAGGTATTATTCATAAACTTACCCATAATACATCCCTTGCACTGATTTGACTGCACAAGAGTACCCTTGGGAAGTCCAGTACAAATCTGCTGCAAAATATTCAAGACGCCATGGTGAAGATGGCCCAATCTTCTGTGCCATAATTCGCCCTCATCCTGACTCACCACTTCTTCTTCTTTGCTCATCATTGCAGCGCAACCATATACCTCTAGCTTGTAGAGATTCTTAACTTGAATCCCTATCCTCTTGGTTTGACCTGTTGTTTTATGTCGCAGGAAAGCTTTTCCCTCGCTAAAAACAACATCATAACCTCTGTCCTACAACATCGCGACCTAGTCCAAGTTCTTCTTCAGACCTGGAACATGCATAACATATTTCAACATAAATGGTTTACCTAAATCCCTCTCAAAGGTAATGGTTAAAATGCCGATCACACTATATCTACCATCGTCACCCATCTCTATATGCATTTGGAGATCTTTCTTCTCCAAGTCACTAAACAACTCCTTGTCTCCCGTCATGTGGAAGGAAGCACCACTATCAAGATACCACACCGATCCCATTGCGCTTGAAACCAAGCATGCAATCAAAGAGAAATTAAGTTCAATTTGCGAGGCTAAGGCCTCACCCACTGCAGCCCTAGCAGCTTTCTTGTTCTTCTTTTTCTGTGGGCAGTTAGTGGCGAGATGCCCATGTTCGTGATAGTGAAAACACTTCACCTTGGAAAAATCCAGCTTCTTGCCTTTAGCCTCGGATTTTGGATGGGATTTCTTCCCCTTCCCTTTCCTTGATTTGGAAGCCAAAGAAAAATTCTCTTCATCATCATTCTTCGATGAAGAGCCATCCCTGGTACTTTGCCTTATCTCCTCCTGCACTAGATCTGACCAAAGTCGCTCCCAATTCGGCAGTTTCTCCAGTCCATTGACAGAGTCCTGATAACTGTGCCAAATATTTGGTAACCCAGGGAGAGCCAAGCTCACCAAGTCATCATCCGCAACTATGATTCCCACACTCCCCAAATCATCCCTACATTAGACAAACTTCATGAGATATTTTGTAATATTTTCGTCCTTCTCCATTTTGATTTTTCTGAGCTTATCTTTCAGCGCCAACTTCCTATGGTCGCTGCTGCTTTGGAAAAGATCTATCAAAGACTTCCACATTGCAAATGGAGTGGGTTTACTATGAAGGCTTGACACAATATGGTCTTTCACACCTTTCAACATAATTCTTCTTGTCTTTGCTACCTTCTTTTGCCATGCGTTAAGTAATGCAGCATCACTAGAAGTAGGCTTAGGAACATCGCTATCGATGAACTCCTTCAGACCATTATCTTCAAGCACTCCCTCCATCCTTTCCTTCCAGGCTACGTAGTTCGAGCTACCCTAAAGGGCATACTCCAACTGCAACCCATTGAAAGCCATTTCAATGAATACTCAATTGCCGCACCAACAAATTCTTGCAGCAAATTCGAATTGTCCACCAGCACAAAACTCAACACCGCTTCAAGAATGCAATCTTCAGTGATTAACACTACTCTGATACCATGTAGAAATTATACAAGGTGCATGTATATTACTGGACTCCCCTGATCTAACAAATTAAATTATGTTAAATACAAAATCCTTCCGCTTAATTCTTTGCGGAAATTAAATCACCAATTGCAAAACACATATGAAGCGAAATCAATCGCACATAAACACAGTTGTTTAACGGGAAATCTTAAAGCTAAAAACCCCAACTATCATATATTATGTATATCGATGGATCATGTAGTAATCATATACAAATCTTAGTACATCAAGCTCTCAGTACAATCAACAATCATTACACACTGTCATGCAGAAATTTGCATATCTATGCACCAATTTCTTGCCTCCTAACAGCCTGCCTCCACTGTGAAATCCCTGTTGAAGAAGACCCTTGAATGAATTAGAATTGGGCTTGCCTTGACTACAAAATCCTCATTGGCATCTCCAATGTGTGTTAGATGCATTGAATGCATCACTATAGTCACAACAGATAGTCAATCTCACCCTTTCACCTATCTCTCCACTGGGTCTCCACTGGAACTGACATGCAAGTAGTTAACTATTGTATTTGTTCAGTTGCAAGTGAGTCTCTAGTTGTGAATTAATTAAATAATAAATTCACTAAACTCTCACTAGTGTATCTTCAATTAGAACTATATACAACTAGCACAACTGATTTTAACTCACTTAACTGAGTTAAACTAAATAACAACTCCCATAACTACTCTTCCAACTCTCTCACAACTCTTCCACTTCAGTTCTAACTGAATCCTCCATGCGTGAGTCACCAACCACCCTAGGAATTGCGTAATTCCTTTAGCGCACTTATTTGCCAAATCTGTTCATTGAAATAAAGTGCTCCAAGAGAATAAGTTGATATTTATTGTCGGATTATTATTAAGGGCTAATAATAATCGACATGCACCTATTTTTAGATTAACGATCTATAAATAGACTTCACTCAATAATCTAGAAATATAATTTCATCTATTTTTCCAACTTGATCAACCATCTACAAATATCATCCTGCAACTTATAGAATATTCTCACCATGTCTAAAAATAGCATGCGGGCCCCACTTAGTGAAGGTGCTTATTTTTCACTAAGCTCATTATATTGTTGAATATCAGTAGATTGAAGAGAAGCAAACTCATTGAGTGCTTACTGGGTGTGGAAATCAATCTGGTATGGGTACAAAAGAACAAAGGAATAAGTAATGGCCGATGAAGGATAAGTATCGATATTTCATTTCAGTTTTATCATGCATGTGATCTATGACTCTGATTTATGATGATTACATGTGGTATATGATTTCAATTATGATGGTTGTGTTTTAAGCTAACCGAATGTGATTTGTTTATACATGATGATTTGATCAAACAACTAGTTTGACTTGTGTGATAGGAAGCAAACATAAGTGCAAGTGTACCTTATTGATGGGCTACCAATGAGGTATGATTTGAAGTTATTTCAATTTATTTTGAATATAATGGAAATTATGTGCTTGGTATATGAAAGCATGTAATACTCAGTTTGGGATGGTAGAAACTGACTGCAAGAATTAGCAGCAACAACGAAAGGAATTGGAATATGAAACAGTATGCTGGTAAAGCACTTAAGGAGTAGGTCCATTGTGGGACACTGGTAGCCAATAGTGTCCATTGATTTCCGTGAACATGCTATGACCGATATGATGACTTTTGAGGCAGGTATATGCCTTGGTTTTTGTATCTTCTGATGCGAGGAAGCCTTGGAAAGGGATGAACTTACCGGGATGGGGGTAATAATAAAACTTGGAAGGTGTGTGACTGCACAGAAGGGGGTGACCGGATTTCCCGAGGGAATGTGTAGCAAAGAATAAAAGTTTGGATTTGTTTTGGTCATTATCATTGCCATATGGAATCATATGCACATTGGGAGTGTGCCTTGGAACAATGAGCTGGCAACTGTTCACTGAGAAGATAAGTGGCGCAGGATTGTAGCGTTGGACATTGGATGAAACTTTGACTTTGGAAGTGGATTTTGGACTTCCTGGGAAAGAGGTGAATCTCGATATTACTTTGAGGGTGGAAGTGTGTGTAGAAATTTAATGCAAAATGCATGTATATCCTGGATTCTTCTGATTTAAAAATATGCTACTATTAAATACAAAATCGCTTTTACAAATATTTGCGGAATTTAAGACACAATAGCCAATAGAAATATCATGAAGAAAGATCAATCACACATAGCACAAATAATTTAACCAGGGAAAGCTTGTAGCTAAAAACCCCACTATCTTCTATTATGTATTATATCATGGATCATGAAACAATTACATACAAAGCTCTAATCCAAGAGCTAACTGTCTCACACTGTCATACAAAAATTGGCAAGTTCCTTAGCCAATTTACTGTCTCCAGACAACCTGCTTCCACTGCGCAATCCTAGCTGATAACAATCCCTGAATGAGTGCAATCCTACTTGCCTTTACTGCACAATCCTCATGGGCACATCCAATGTGAGTGTGGTTTCATGTGTGCAACCGAATAATGTCACAATTGATAGTTTACTTCCCTTTCACCTAGAATTTAACTAAGTCTCCACTGGATCTGACATGCATGCAATTAATAGTAGTAAATATCCAGTTGCATGTGAGACCACTGATTGTGAATTAATTAATAATTAATTAACTTGATCTCTCACTAGTGTATCTTCAGTTACAACTGGCACAATTGAGTTTAAATCACTTAACATAGTTAAACTACTTTACAACTTGCATAAATGCAGTTCCAACTCTGTTACAACTTCGAATCACGCAGTTACAACTAATTCCACTTGCATGTCCCACCAACCAACCTCTTAACTCGAAATTCCTTTATCTAACTGATTTTCCACTTTAGTTAACTATTTCCAAGTGCTCATTCAGAATAGATTATTGTTTATTGTCCAACTAATATTAAGGGATAATAATAGTCGACATGCATCTATAAATAGACATGCAATCTATAAATAGAATTTGCACATACATCTATAAATAGAATTTGGTCATGCATCTATAAATAGACATCCACCTAAAAATAACACGAGGCTCCATCCTAGTGCAGGTGCTTAATGTTCAATTGGATCTTCTTGTTGAATCTCAACACTCCCTCTCAACAAGAAAGGGATTATCCTTCACCTTGATCCTGTCTGTATGGTATTCGAATTTACTGCCGGTGAGTGCCTTCGTCAGAATATCTACATCCTGATCTTTCATGGGAATGTACTGAAGCAACATGATCCTCCTTTGCACACAATATTTGAGATGATGATACCATATATCTATATGCTTAGATCTATCATGAAACACATGATTAATCGAGAGTTTAATGCAACTCTAACTATCACAATGAATCACTGTTGGATCTAAATGAGAACCAAACAAACAACCCATGATCTTTCTCATCTAGATATCCTCACATGCAGCTTGAATCACTGCCATGTATTCCGCTTCCGCTGAACTGAGTGCCACAGATCTCTACTTCCTGCTATACCAAGAAACAACTGTAGACCTGATACTAAAGACCCCCCCTGATGTGCTCTTTCTTTATGTTGGACTTCCAGCCCAATCTGCATCCATAAAGCCATGCAACTTCACTTCATCCGTCTGCCTGTACCATAAACCATACTTTGATGTGCCCCTCAGGTATCTCAGGACATGCTTACCCACCTTCAAAAAGAGCTTGGTAGTCTTAACCATAGCTTGAATCAGCTGGTTAACTGCATAGCAGATGTCCGGTCTCGTGTTCACTAGATACATTAGCGAACCCACTAACTGTTGATAGATAGTAGCATCCACTACCTCTCCAGAAGTAGCATCCTCTTTCCTCCAGTTTCCTAGAAGAGGAGTATCCATGGGTTTGCAACCCTCCATGTGAAACTTACCCAATATCTCCCTTGCATACTTGCCTTGAGACAGAAAAAGTTCACCATCTCGTTACTATATTTCCAATCCAAGGAAATAATGAAGGAGGTCCATATCCTTCATCTCGAACTCCTTTGGAAGATCTTCCTTGCATGAGTGTATCAACTGCTTATCACCTGTCAATATTAAATCATCAACATAAAGAACAATGATTAAAAGCTTACCCTCCACCACAATTTGGTATAGGTTTGCATCTGCTTTACTTTTGGTGAAACCCAATCCAGTGAAATAGTTGTCTATTCGAGTGTACCAATCACAGGGTGCTTGCTTCAGGCCATACAACGCTCTTTTGAGTTGGCACACATGTGACTCGCTGTTGAAGATCTCAAAAAATTCCGGTTGCTCTATGTACACCTCTTCCTCAATGATCCCATTGAGAAATGCGATTTTCACATCCATCTGATGAATGCACCAGCCCATCTGTGCTAAGAGAGCAAGGATGGTCCTTATGGAAGAATACCTTGCGACAGGTGCAAAGGTCTCTTCATAATCTATCCCCTCGATCTGTGAGAAGCCCCAAGCCACAAATCTAGCCTTGTATTTCTCTACACTCCCATCAATAGCTTGCTTTACCTTGTAGATCCATCTCGAACCTACCTTTGATTTATCAATCGGCATTGGAACAATTTACCAAGCATTGTTTTTGACAATGGAGTGATACTCCTCCACCATTGCATCTACCCATGTGGGCTCTTACACTGCTTCCTGAAAGTAAGATGGTTCAGTCAAAATAAATTTTCTCATGAGAGCCATGTATCCAGTAAATCGGCCAGGAGATTGTCTTGGTCTATGCTGTGAAGTAGGGGCTCTTACATTCTGTACAGCATCAAGTCTCAGCCTATCAGCTTATGTGGTACGCCTTCTTCTAGTTCTGATGGTTGGCTCTGTGTGAGTGGACTCATCCACTCCATGAACCTCCTCCTTTGGCTGATCCACATCTAGAGACTCATCTTTGGGAACCAAAAATTACTCCTCTGCATGCAAGTCCAGCTTCCTCTCAAGTGACAACTGCATGGCTTTCCCCTCATCGAATTTTGTATCCTGTCGCATAACACTCATCTTACTATTAGGAAAATACACATGATAATTATGGGGTGTTTCTGTGTACCCCCAAAAAATCCCAACTTTAGCAGTCGGCTCCAGCTTCTTCCTCGCGTTCTTGGTCACATGCACATAAAAAAATGAGCCAAAAATCTTAAGGTGTGAAACATCTAGTTTCTTACTAGTGAAAAATTCTTCAGGTGTACTCATGCCAATTACTCTATGAGGACAATGATTTTTCACATAAACCGTAGTGTTGCATGCTTCTGCTCACAAATGCATTGGTAGGCCCTGGTCATGCAAGATCGCTCGTGTTGCACCCACGATCGTTCTGTTATTCCTCTTCACGACCCCATTTTTTTGTGGGTTATGAGGCGCTATGAGTTCTCTTTGAATTCCTTCTTTGTTGCATAAGTTATTGAATTCATTAGAGATGTATTCTCCACCATTATCGCTCCTAAGAGCCTTCACTTGCTTCCCCAACTCTTTCTCCACCAATGCCTTAAACTCACAGAAATTTTAGAATGTTTGATCCTTCTTCTGCATAAAGAAGATCCAACATTTATGAGAAAAGTCATCAACAAAAATAACATAGTACTTTTGTTTTGTTGTTGAAGCAACAGAGAATGGTCCACACACGTCTGTGTGAGCTCTCTCAAGGATCCCCGAAGCACGGTTATCCTTCTCATGAAAGGTGGAATTTACATACTTCCTCATGGTGCAAACCTTGCACTGATCTAACTAAGAAAATTTTCCTATTGGAAGTCCAACAGATATTTGCTGCATGACTTTCAAGGCTCCATGATGAAGATGCCCCAATCGCCTGGGCCATAATTCACCCTCATCCCGACTCACCACTTTTTTTGCCTTTCCCATTATGGCAGCGCAGCCATCTACCTCCATCTTTTAGAGATTCTTAACTCGAATCCCTATCCTCTTGGCTTGAATAGTTGTTTTATGTCGCAGGAAAGCTTTTCCATCACTAAAAACAACGTCATAGCCTCTATCCTCCAACATTGCGAGTGAGACCAAATTTTTCTTCAGACCTGGAACATGCATAACATATTTCAATTGAAATATTTTACCGAAATCCCTCTCATAGGTAATGGTACCAATCCCGGTAGCACTGTACTGTCCGTCGTCGCCCATCTCTATATGCATATGGAGATCCTTCTCCTCCAAGTCACTAAAAAGCTCCTTATCTCCCGTAATGTGAAAGAAAGCACCATTATCCAAATACCACATCGATCCCAATGCACTTGACACCATGCATGCTATCAAAGAGAAGTCAAGCTCAAATTGCGAGGCAAGGGCCTCACTAGATGCAGCTCCAACAACCTTCTTGTTATTCTTGTTTTGCGGACATTTAGTAGCAATATGCCCATGTTTGTGATAGTGAAAACACTTCACCTTGGAAATATCCAACTTCTTGCATTTTGAATCATATTTAGAATAGAATTTCTTCCCCTCCCCCTTCTTCGCCTTCAAAGCCAAAGCGCAATCCTCTTCATCATCATGCTTTGATGAAGAGCCATCTCTGGTGTTCCGTCTGAACTCCTCCTGCACCAGATCCAACCACAGTCGTTCCTAATCCGGCAATTTTTCCCATCAGTTTATAGAGTCTTCATAATTTTGCCAACTCTTAGGAAGTCCCAAGAGAGCCAAGCTCACCAAATCATCATCATCAACAACTATTCCCACACTCCCCAGTTCATCCCAACATTGGACAAACTTTGTGAGATACTTTGGAATGTTGTCGCCCTTTTCCATCTTGATCTTCCTGAGTTTATCTTTGAGCGCCAATATCCTATGGTCACTGCTACTTTGGATAAGATCCGTCAAATCCTTCCACATAGCATATAGTGTGGCTTTCCCATGGAGGCTTGAGACAATGTGGTCTCGTACTCCCTCCAACAAGATCCTCGCCTTTGCCACTTTCTTTTGCCATGCATCAAGATTGGCAGCATCTGACGAAGCAGGCTTAGAAACATCATTGTCAATGAATTCCTTCAAGCCATTTTATTTGAGTACCGCCTCCATCCTGTCCTTCCAAGCAATGTAGTTCGAGCTGCCCTCGAGTGCATACTCTAACCTAAAGCCATTGAAACCCATTTCGATCTTGAATCAGTTGTAGCACCAAGGAAGTATTTTTGCAGATTCGAAATCTTTCCACCAACAAAATGATCTAGGTGGATATCGGTGGCCACCCACCTATTCTATTTGGACCCACACCATCGATTATTTTAGTATTCACTGTCATCACAACTTACTATTTTTAGCAGGTTTTCGGGTCTTGCACTCCCGGAGCTGTTTTGGGCACTTAAAGATCCAGGTGGATATTGGTGGCCACCCATCGATTCCATTTGAACCCCCACCATCAGTTCTTTCAGTTTGTAATCTGAAGCACAACTTACTATTTTTAGCAGTTTTTCGAGTCCTAAACTTCAGGAGCCGTTTTAAGGCCCTAAATGACATTTTTTGGGAAAATCGAGAGCAAAATGAGTGTAATACTGATGTTTCTCACTCAAAGTTGTATTCCTCAAATAGATATTTCTAACGAGCTATTGAGCACGTCAAATGGAGATCGGATGCCAAAGTGACGTCCCTGGGAAGTTGAAACATCAGTTTACCCAAACAGGGCCCACAGTTTTGGCGCTTCATCTCCTAGGGTTAGGTTTTTGGACGTTTCAGGTTTTACATTGTTTCTCAACAATAAATAAGCCTTCGAGCCTCATTGTAACACAATTCAGGGGTTGGTAGCCGACACATCTCTTCTCAGAGATAAGCGCTACCAGTGCCCTAGCTCGCTTGTTCCCATCATTTCAGTTCTGTAACACAGTGGGGAGGGTTGTAGCCATCAAATCTCTTATTAGAGATATGCTACTAGTGCCCTCGCTCACTCATTTCCATTATGTCTCATTGTAACATAGTTCAGAGGCCTATAGCCGCTACATCTCTTCTCAGAGATATGCTTACCAGTGCCCTAGCTGTTTATTTTAGTCATTTGTTTTATTAATAAAATGAAGCATTATTTCCGCTGCATCTCTGTATTTATGGTTATATGTGTATTATGTTGCATTCCTGCAAAAAATCCAGATCAGTGGTATTGGAGCGGTTTTCTCTTTCTCTATTTTTCTTTTCATGCCCCCAACGTGGCCAAGGTATAAGGAGATCAGCCTCGCAAACCCTGACGACCCCCCATGGAAGAAGGAAAGAAAGATGAGGGAGCAGGAGATCCTATCAAAATCTTGCTCGAGGATTCCCTCGAGAAACAAAGGAATGCGTTGATGGATAAATTTTCCCAGATCCTTCAACGACTGCCCACCGGTGCAACATCTACATCCACCACGTCCGCCAACAGGTCTGCGACAACCTGGACAAATCCAATACCAAGTTTAGCAGAATTTTCCCCTCATGGAGGAAATTAACGCAAAGGGGACCATTGCTTCCTAAGGAGGGAGGAATGATCCAAGTGGATATCGATGGCCACCCACCTATTCTATTTAGACCCACACCATCAATTCTTTCAGTCTTCACTGTCATCACATCTTACTATTTTTAGCAGGTTTTCAGGTCCTACACTCCTAGAGCTGTTTTGGGGACTTAATGATCCAGTTGTATATTTTTGGCCACCCACCGATTCCATTTGAACCCCCACCATCAGTTCTTTCAGTTTGTAAGCTTCAACACAACTTACTATTTTTAGCATTTTTTTCGGGTCCTGAACTTCCGGAGCCGTTTTGAGGCCCTAAATGACGTTTTTTGGGAAAATTGGGAGCAACATGGGTTGTAGACCGATGTTGCTCACTCAAAATTTATAGTCCTCAGATAGATCTTTCTAACGAGCTATTGAGCGCGTCAAATGGAGATCGGATGCCAAAGTTACGTCCCTGGGAAGTTAAAACACCAATTTACCCAAACGGGGCCCACAATTTTGGTGCTTCATCTCCTAGGGTTAGGTTTTTGGATTTTTTTGGTTTTACATTGTTTCTTAACAATAAATAGGCCTTCTAGCCTCATTGTAACACAGTTTAGGTGCTGGTAGCCGACACATCTCTTCTCAGAGATAAGCGCTACTAGTGCCCTAGCTCGCTTGTTCCCATCATTTCAGTTCTATAACACAGTGGGGAGGGCTGTAGCCATCACATCTCTTCTCAGAGATACGCTAATAGTGCCCTCGCTCGCTCATTTCCATTATGTATCATTTTAACATAGTTCAGAGGCCTGTAGCCGCCACATCTCTTCTCAGAGATACGCCTACCAGTGCCCTAGCTGTTTATTTCAATTATTTGTTTTATTAATAAAATGAAGCATTATTTCTGCTGCATCTCTATATTTATGGTTATATGTGTATTCTGTTGCGTTCCTGCAAAAAATCTGGATCACAAACTTAGCTCCTACTTCACTACTGCAATTTCCTCTGCTCTGATACCCTGTAGAAATCTAATACAAAATTCATGTATATGCTGGATTCTCCTGATCTAACAATATGCTACTATTAAATACATAATTGCTTCTACAAATCTTTGTAGAATTTAAAACACAATCGCCAATAGCAATATCATGAAGAAAGATCAATCACACATAACACAGATAATTTACCTAGGGAAGCTTATAGCTAAAAACCCCACTATCTTCTATTATGTATTATATCATGGATCATGAAACAATTACATACAAAGCTCCAATAGCTCTCTGAACATGAGCTAACTGTCTCACACTTTCATACAAAAATTGGCAAGTTCCTTAGCCAATTCACTCTCTCTAGACAGCCTACCTCCACTACGCAATCCCAACTGATAACAAATCCTGAATGAGTGCAATCCTGCCTGCTTTTACTGTGCAATCCTCATGGGCACATCCAATGTGTGTGTGGTTTCATGTGTGTAACTGGATAATATCACAACTGGTAGTTTACTTCCCTTTCACCTAGAACTAAACTGGGTCTCCACTGGATCTGACATGCATGCAATTAATAGTAGTAAATCTTCAGTTTCATGTGAGACCACTGATTGTGAACTAATTAATAATTAATTCACTTTATCTCTCACTAGTGTATCTTCAGTTACAACTAGCACAATTGAGTTTAACTCACTTAACTCAGTTAAACTACTTTACAACTTGCATAACTGCAGTTCCAACTTCGAATCACTTAGTTACAACTAAGTCCACTTGCATGTCCCACCAACCAACCTCTTAGCTCGAAATTCCTTTAGCTAACTAATTTTCCACTTCAGTTAACTATTTCCAAGTGCTCATTGAGAATAGATTTTTATTTATTGTCCAATTACTATTAAGGGATAATAATAGTCAACATGCATCTATAAATAGACATGCAATCTATAGATAGAATTTGCACATACATCTATAAATAGACATGCATTTACATATAGAATTTGGTCATGCATATATAAATAGACATCCACCTAAAAATAGACTGAGGCTCCATCCTAGTCTAGGTGCTTAATTTTCACTAGGATCTTCTTGTTGAATCTCAATAGTGTGATCCTATGGATCCCCTTGTTGCTGATACGGGCATTGCATCCTTCTATTTGCTGGTCGAGTAATGTGCATATTTTTATATGTGTATATTATTGTAAATACTATATCGAGCTGGATTTATAAAGCTCCATAGACATTATGGTTATTTTTTGGTTGAAGCAAATGTGTATGTGTATATGTGTTGCTATTGCAAATATCGTAATGAGTTGTGTTATAAAGATCCAGTAAACGATATGTTTGTCATGTTTCAACAATGGTCATTGTAAATACTGCAAAAAGATGTGTTATAAAGCTCCATAGGTAGTATATTTTGTTTTTAGTAGTTTCCTGGTTTGTAGGTGTCATTAAACACTAAGGACGGTGTTCCCCCAAGGGGGAGGGTTCTGTAACAACCCTAGTTTAAAATCCATATAAAAAATATATATAAGACCAAGTTCATGGGACATGTATTCCAAGCTGAGTGGTGGGAAAAAAAATCCTAGTGGATGTTCATTTGGTTTATTATGGATAAAAAAAATTGGCAAAGGCAATGGCAAAGGATTTGGGAAGGGAAAGTGGCATTTATTGGCATTTATTTATGAAAATAAAGGAAAATAGGAGAAAAAGAAGGTGAAAGGTCACAAGTTGCATGTGAAGAGGAAAATGAAGGAAAATAAGGGAAATTGAAAAAATAGAGGCCTAATTGATAAAAAGGCTTATGAGGATCAGTTGGAAAGCTTTTGATCAGTGCAGTTTTGGAGCTGTCATTATTTTCTCTTTCTCAGTCTCTCTCTCTCTCATACTCTTGGATACTTAGAGTTCTTGGAGCACTCTTGGAGAGTGTGGCATACTTGGAGTTTTAGAGCAAGAAGGCAAAAGAATAACAGGAAAGTGCAAGTGGACATCTGTATCATCATCTACAATGGGTTTTGTTTGCAGGTACCGAATTGCATGTATGTTTTCCTTGCTAGTTTTGGCATGCATGGCACATGCATGTGGTTTCTTGGTTATGATCTGTCATTGGCCTGTGGGATTGTCTGGATTGACAGTGGATTTGCCTAGCCTTTCCCTTTCCTGGATAACCATGGTGTTGTGGGTTCATTTCATTGCTTGTTTTTTTGGTTGGTTCTCATGTGCTTTTGGATGTGGGTTGAGTTATTAGTTCTTGGAAGCCTTGGTTAGACAAACACTTTGGAAGCCCTGTAACAACTTGGGTTGAGTTATTAGTCCTGGAAGCCCTAGTTGGAAAAATGCTCTAGAATCCCTTGGTGGGTTGAGTTACTAGTCTTGGAAGCCTTAGTTGGACAAAAAATTTGGAATCCCGATGGTAGCTGTGGGTTGAGTTACTAGTCTTGGAAGCCTTGGTTGGAACAAACACTCTGGATCCCAAAAAAAATTGGGCGGAGACCGTTCTGGTGATGGTTGTGATGTGTAATCGTGAGGTGGAATCAATGGTTGAGGTTGAGGTGGTTTGGCCTATGGAAGCCTTGGTTTGGTTTTGATTGGTGAGTTTTATGAGATCCCACATTCATGATTGGAATATGGCACAGGGGTGACTGGATGAAGAGATATTTGGCTCAGCCATGTATATGGTCGGGTGGAACGTGGAAGTGCCATACTATGGTAGCATTTTACTTATGGAAATAAGAGCTATTTTGCTCTTGTATTTATGGTTAAATATGCTTGTTATTATGTGGCTTATATGGTTGTTATGTGCTCGTCATTTTTGTTGTTTATATGCTGGTTATGCATGTGTTTTATGATGGTGATGATGTATGGATCTCATAATGTTTTGATTTTTAAATGAATGAACAATGTATCTATGCCCAATTAGATGATAATGCAACTAATGATATAAGTGAACAATTCTTCTTAGTGATTATCAAATATGTATGAGACCCCTATGCTCAAATTTGTTATTTAAACCTGTAGATTACATATTTGTGACATGTTTGACGAAATGTATAGCATGGCTAGTAGGGGTCCAGTCAAGTCCTTGTTCAAGTGTTTGCTTTTGCATAGTTATTGTGTTGTTATATGTCATTTTTTAAAGTGTCATGGTGTTTTGAGCAATGACCTGGGCTCTGGGCCTGAAAAAGTGACTCAAATCTTGGGGACTCCGGCACAGATATGAGGAAATAAGTCCTTGAACACATGCATACCCATGCTGTGGGACCATCCAGAGCCTCCCAGAAACACCCTCGTCCATATTAAGGGAGCATTCGAGGGTTTTATGGTTTAAAAACCCAGTGGGACCTAAGGGTTGGTTACCTGAGTGGTTGGGATGGCTCCTGGGAGTTTTGTTGTTGATGTGGAACGTAGGTGTGATGTATTTTTGTCGATTCACATTCCTTAAGTTCACCTAGGAGGTTGAATCATATCATAGTAGCCTCTCAGCACATGTTTACCCCAGTTGGTCAGTTACTTGGGTATATATGGAAGGAGGGTGTTACATTAATTTTTTTTTTTTAAGCAATGTAATCAAGGATTATTGTTGTCTTTGGGAATATTTTCTTCCAACATTGTAGGGGAATGTTTGGGACACTTCATCGGACAACGAGAGATTAATATTAGTGGTAATTTTCATAATGGTGACAAAATGACGTGTAACAAATTCCCCCCTAAAGTGCAAATTCAGGAGGAATATTTGAGGGTTGAAGTGCTTTATCATGTTAAAGTTCAGATTAGAGACCATGGTTGGAGACTTGAAACAAACAATTAAGGGTTACAAAACAATATCTTCATATAATCATCATTGAGGTAGGTGTTCCCATACTCAGAGGAAAAGTATCTCAAAGAATCAATATGGAAATATGCAAAGATCCATGTCAGTAGTAGACATAGTATGGACACAACCATTAAATATGGATCCATATTTACAATCATGAACATTTCAAACTCCACACAACCTGGATGGATGAAACTAGATCTAAGGTATTGGTATTCATCTCTATTGATCCATAGTATGAATCTAATAATGCGACAGAATGTCTCGAATTCGACAACGGTATAAACCACTTTATTACCGGTGAATGATGTCAACCGTTAATAGGTGCGAGAGAAAAAACCAATAATAACAATGGTTCTCAAGGTACCCTAGTAAAATCTACGAAGTGTGATTAAATGTCTTGAAGTCAAACACTCATATAATCATTCGATCAACGGTCAATGATGGGAACTCGTTGTCGAAGGTGAGAAACCTGCCATTGAGGCATGTAGGCTCCTAGGTATTAAAGGAGGTTTCTAGACCAACTTCCAAGATAACATGCTGAAAAAATTGAAGTAATGAAGGAATGACTCAGAGATGGGTGACACGATTTAAGGCTATGAATTGCAAGGTAATTTTGACTATGGTTGGACTTCTATTGAACATATCAGCGACATGACATTTCGACTTGGCAGAATTTGACTAAAAAATAAGACCCAAAACCAAACTGAAGACTTTAAATGAGGTATGATACTTTGAGAGACAAATGAATTTCCCAACCCAGACACAAAGGTGATGGAGTGTCATGTTCAAGAGCGACATACTGCCTTTTTGTAATACAAAAACAAATGTTTCTTTCTAATTCCCCCCACCATTACTGGCAAGTACCTCTTTATTTTTATGCAAGCTTGAGGAGGATAACATGTGCTTGACTTGTAAGCTCATCCTTTGGATGAGTCCTTTGGAGTATTTTTAACGAACCCTAGGAATGAGTGGTTTGGTCTTGTCATTATTAAAAATTCCTACATTGTTTGATTTTACGAGTGCAGTGAAGGGGTAACTCAATGTCGTTTTGTTGAGATTGCAACAAGATGATGAGCTTAGTGGAAAGTAGTCGCCTTCACTAAGTGGGCCCGCAGGCTATTTTTGGCGCAAAGTCTATTTTTAGACTATGTCTATTTTTAGACATATGGATCATGTTCTATGAGTTGCAGGATGCTATTTGTGGATGGTTGGTCAAGTCGAGAAAAATAGATGGACTTCTATTTTTAGACATACTGGGCGGAATCTATTTTTAGATTGCCAGTCTAAAAATAGATATGTCGAATATTATTAGCTCTTAATAATATTTAGACTCTAAAAATTATCTTATTCTCTTGGAGCACTTCAATTAAGTGCACAGATGTGGCACATGAGCTGACAGAAGGAATTACGCTATTCCTGAGGGTTATGTGGAGCTATTGCATGGATACTTCAGTTAGAACTCATGTGACAGAGTTTGGTGGAGTTGATTGAGGAAGTTAGTGGAGTTGTATTCAGTTTAACTAATCTAAACATAGTTTAGCTATTTGTATTCAGTTTAACTAATTGATACAATTAGTGAGAGTGGTGTGAATTAATTATTAATTAATTCACTAATTATAAACTCATAAATCAACTAAAGAATGCATCAGTTAACTTCAGTGCATGGACAATTTCAGTGGAGACCAGTGCAGAAATAGGTGAAAGAGTAGGTTAACTATCAATTGTGACTATACTGTTGCTATTTGCAACACATAGATAGGTGGAGTAGCCCATGAGGATTGCGCAGTTCAAGCCAGGTGGTTTATCTATTTAATGAAGCCATCCCATAGCATTAATAACGCAATAGAGGCTGGCTATCAAGTGGCAAAAGATTGGAGCATGTGTTTTGCTAGATATAGCTTGATAGTGTGTAGCAATTGAGGGTGTGCATGAGAGCTTGTGAGGAGCTTTTGTACTATAATTTGTACATGATCTCCATGACATATAATATACAGATAGTTGGGGTTTTCAGCTTTAAGCTTTCCCATTAAATACTGTGTTCATATGTGTGATTGTTTGTGGTTTTAATGTATGCATGCAATTGATTTTATTTCCACATGTGATGATCAATGGTAGAAGAGATTCTGTATTATGCATGAAGCTAAAATAGTGTGTGATCAGGGGAATCTCGGTGAATAATATATCAGTTATTCAAATTTCTACACGTTTTTCACATTTAAAAAGTTTGAGACGACGCAAAAATAAAACTCATACAACTCTTTCAATGTAAAATTTTAATGAGCCTGGAGAAAGTAAAGCTTGTCGTTTTTCATTTTTAGGGATTCAAGAGAAAAACATAAGTAAACTATGAAATGTCATTTTTCATAAATTTAGTCTCAAAAGCCTGGAAAAGGGTAAAATAACGCAGGAGAGATCTCTTTTGACCATGATTAGTCAAAGTATACTTTTGTCGTAAATAGCCTACATGATCCGAAAAAGGGGTAAAATTATATCAAGTTTAGGTTTTTCGTTTTCGTATATGAGTTTGAAATAAACAAGCATACTCGACAATATTTTCACATTTCGAGAGCTAGAAAAGATCTTAAAGGTAACTCTAGTATTTCACTTTTTCGTAATTTTTAAGAGCCCGAAAAGGTGATAAAATTTCACTCATTTCCAAAATGATCTATTTCCATAATTAAACATGTAAACTGCACATTCAAACATAAAAATCATCACAACTCCTGCAAAAAAAAAAAGAATTTTAGAAGCTAAAGGAAAAAATATTATTTTAATAGGCATATTTTGCTTATAAAAGTTCAAAAAGTAAAATATTCTTTATCATTTTGTTTTTACCATTTGGGAGCTCTTTGAAAGTGCATTTTAACCCAAAACTTCAGCAACAAATTTTGATCAGACAAGTGGACCATTTCACAAGTCGTTTTCTCTAGGTACAATATTATTCCTTTCTCTTCACATTGATTGTTTTTATTATGCATTTCACTGTTGATTTTCATGTTTTTGAGGGTTTTTAATGTTTTAAAATGCGCGCTTAAGTTTTCACAATTCCTCTTCATCAGGACTATGCAAACCCAATTTTTTCCATTGCTGGAAAAATATGATTTGCGAACTTTATCTGCTACGGAACCACATAAATGCACACTATCCATATATGGTGATTGCACAAGTCACCGAGGGTTTTTAAAAATAATGAAAAACGCCAATTTCTTTGCAAAAAACTTATATTCTTCGTCTAACTGATTTCCATCATTGATTTCAGGTTTTTTAAGTGTAAAAATGGAATGGAGAGAGAGAGAACATGAAGCTGAAGATGTTGAGGCTTTGAATGATCCAAATACATTGCAATATTTGAGAAATTGTGGCTTGCTCAAATATTTTACAATTCCAGGGATGAGATCCCAAATAGATCTATTGATATGGTTGGTAAGATATTGGAATATCCAAAAGCAGTGTTTTCATATTGGGGATCAAAGACTCACAATTCCTGCCAACAATATTTATTTCTTGATGGGGCTCTCACATCGTGGCACTAATATTTCATTGTTTGGAGGTAGGTTAGGCAGTGAACCAACAAAAGCTTATCTAACCCAACATTGTGCTGCCAGGTCCAAACTTATTAATGGAAGAATCAAGATTAAAAGCATCTAGAGTCTTCCAATGAGAACCATTGCATTTATCATTGCTATACCGTGTGGAAGTGTTGCACTTCACCTCGTTACTAAAGCTCAAATGAAAATTTCCTTAGAGTTCTTGCAACCCATTGTGTTTAATTGGTGCGAAGGAGTTGCTATCAATATCAAAGGGAAACTCACCAAAGCAAAGAATGACAAACTAAAGAATTTTCGATATGGTGATATAGTTTTATCATTTTCTCTAGAGAGGATTCCTCTCCTTTGTCCACAAGTGTCCATGGAGATGGGAGGACCGCGAGATTCTCGCATGTTGTAGTGGGTTAGATTGATGGCTTGTCATGGAGGTGGTGATGGTCTGATAGTCAGATATACTCTTGCATTTTTTAGATGGATGAATAACCATATTATCATGATTGAGGATTACCATATGCGAAAATGGACTACACTGGTGATCCATACATCGCACTCCCTGAAAAAATGCAATGGGGTGATATAGGTAAAAATAATCACTTTGGTTGTTTTGTATTTTTCAAATTTTTTTTAACATTAAAAACTAATCATATAAAATAATCATGCATATGTGGTCCCAGTCATATCGACAAAAACGTGACGATTTGACAGACGTGACGAGCAACTCGCTTCTCCCGTAGCACAAAACCAAAGGTAGTAGAGGCTTTAACTGAGATTGAGCATAACCTAGAGAGGCTAACTCTAGATATCCCCGATATCAGGATTGATGATTTTCCTCCCTGCTACCAGAGGCATATAGTAGGATTACTTGGGCCGATTAGCCGTCTGTTACGATGAGTGGCTTGTTCCATAGTCTGTTATCATGATAATCATGCTTATTTTCTAGTCATAGGGCTAGATTTTTTTTTATTATCTATCAACATGCTCGGATAATAAAGGCCATAAGGCTTCATATGTTTGGATGACATTTTTGTGAACTTACAATTTTTACATTCATTATGATTAATGGAGACTACTATTTTATTAGCTTATTTTGTACAATATGTGAATGATTATTGTTTCTTTTTACAAATGTTGCAAATGTCGTTTAACACATAATTAACCAATGCATTAGTTAATGTTTTTAAATGTCTTGGAATATGTTGGTATTCAATATAATAAAATTCTCATTCCAAGAGACGAAACTATAAAAATATCCTTAGCATTGTAGAACTTCTAACTAAATAAACACGATTTAAATGTAATACTATGAGTTGAGAATGTAACCTAATGATTAAACGATGAATTCCAAATGAAATGACATCAGATAATAGATCAATAAATACACTATATTCTGCAATATTATTCATTGTTCAACCAAGGCATATCCCATGGAGACTTACTAACTCGTCAGTGGGTGAATAAATTTCCCAAGTTGTAGAAAACAGATTCCGAGTACTATGACTAGCACCATCAATGTAGCCAACGTAAGTTTGAGGGAGCATCGACATCTGAAAATCAAGTTTAACACAAGATAAGCACAAGAAGTAGAAGAAGATGGTAACAAGGTGTAAAATTTCCACACAAAAGTATGATACAACAATATACAAAGTACTCCCGTAGTGAATTAGGCATAGTACTTTTTTCAGGTAAAGCCCATTTCTGGGCTTTCCTAAAGGAATACCATCATATTCAACAAGCTCATAAGATTATTTTTCCAATGCATGTTTTATGATGTAGGGACCATGCCACATAGGTTCAAACTTAAAAAATCCTAACTTATCATGTTCTTGATCATAAACTAAGACCAAGTCTCCTTATGAATATGTGCGAGGATTTACATTTCAATCAAAATGTGCTTTAACTCATTTTTTATGAGTCTTGCTAGCTAATGCAGCATCACGATGAGTCTCATCTAAGCGTTTTAGATATAAAAAGCGTTCTTCCTTTGCATAAGTAATAGGTAATAATTCGATTGCTAGTTTCAATGATGAGATTTCACGTTTAATGGGTAAGATTATCTCCAGACCATAAACCAATTGAAAGGGTCTAAAACTGGTTGCAGTTTTTGCTAAGCTGCGGTATGCCCAAAAAGCTGAGAAAAGCGTTAAATGCCAATTTATTTTATGAATTCCTATAATTCATTGAAGCAAGGTAGTGAAAAATTTGTTTACAACTTCTACCTGACAATTTTCTCATGGGTAATAATGAGTTGAGTTATCATGGCGCAAGCCCAAATTTGTAGTTAGTTTAGTCATCATAAAGTTTCGAAAATGGATGCCATGGTCCGTGATGATGGCTTGTGGAACGCCAAACCTAGAAATCACATGATTGAATATGAAAAGTGCAGCGGTTTCACCATCATCCTTATATGTAGGCATCACCTCGACTCATTTTGTAAAATAATCCACAACTAGGATAATATACCCATGCTCCCCGACCGAGTGAATGTTACAAGTAATGAAATCGATGCCCCATTTCACAAAAGGACCAATGAAAATATTTGGGTGTAGAGGAGAAAGAGTTGCACACATTTTGCAATAATAGATTTGACAATTATGACATTTCTAGACTATAGTGATACAAACTTTGAACATGGAAGTGCAAAAATATCCAATGCGCAAGATTTTTTGGGCAGTGGAAAACCCTGACATATGACCGACACATGCTATAGAGTGACATTTATTTAAAGCTTTTTCAGATTCATTATGCGTTAAACAATGTCTAAAAGTAGAATCGACACCATGACGATAAAGTGTATCACCAACAATATTATATTGCTGAGATTGGTACCGAATGTGACAATGATCAGTTCGAGATAGCTCAGGCTGAAAAGTTTGAGTTTGGAGATAAGAAATAATGTATCCATACCAAGGGTCTAATGTACTAATGGGAAAGAGTGACTCATGAGGAAGATAATCCTCTGCCATTGTTTCTGTTTCAGAATAGGGAAATTAAAAAATTAGGTCAACAAACACCAATGATTTATTTGACTTGGATATTTCAAATTGTAAGTCAAATTCATGTAGGATAATAATCCTTTTGGAATATTTTCCCCCAAGTAGTTGTCAAGTAAGAACGTAAACATAAGGTTGCAATATGAAATTACTGTTGTTTTATGCAAAATAATATAGTGATGGAATCTTTCAACGGATTATACCGTTGCCAAGGCCAATTTCTTCACATGTGCATATTTAATTTCAGATTTCGTACGATTCCTACTTAAATAATAAATCACATGTTCATTATTCAATTCATCCTTGTGAACTAACACCATGTCAATGGTAATATCAGATGCAACTAAATATTAAAAGTAGTCTCAATGATAATTGGGTGAATGCAACAAAGGTGTGTGAGTCAACACGTGTTTGAGTGCATCAAAAGCCTTTTGAGTAGTTTCATCCCATACAAAAGAGATTCCATTTTTCAAAAGTCGATTAAAACCTTTAGTTAGCTCTGCAGAATTCTGAATGAATCGACATAAAAAGTCTACTTCCCTTGCAAAATTTGGATTTGGGGCATGTTAGACTCCTATACCAATAGGTGTCATTTTTCATGATTGACTTATTGAACTATGCAATATGTTCAAACCTTTTTCTTGTGCAAAGGTGTTCCATATTCTTAAAAAATTTAAAAATTTAAAAAATGTAAAGAGGGTATACCCTAAAAGAAAATTAAAGGGTGAAAAGAATAAAATGGTCAAAAAAGTGAAAGAAATGAACCCCAAACAAAAATAGACCAGGAAAGTGTGCAAGTCCAAATGCCACTACTATTTCATTTTTTGTAATAAACAAAATTGTGTGCAACTTGTCAAACTTTTGCCACAATTTATGAAGAGTCAAACTGTTTAAACTTGACTCATTCATTTTTCAATTTCATGTTGTAGAATAGAGAATAAATATCTGACCAAACAGTTTAATCTTGGCAGATAAGTAGATAGGTAGAGTTAATTAAAGGTGCTCAACAATTTAATCTGAGCCCTTGGATGTAATAAGTGTAGAAATAGATAGATTTGCCATGTAAAAGGAAAAGAAGATTGATAAGGGTTTGCCAGTCTAAGTGCACCCTAATAAAGAAGAGAAAATGGTAGAGAAAGTAGATAGGGTAGGTAGATGGCATTGCAAATTCTCATGTGATGAATGATGACTTTAAAATGTTTGTAATCTTTTACTTTCATCACCAAGTGCAAAGGCAGAACACCACATTGGCAGAATTTCAGAACACAGCAAGGTCAAAATCATTAACTTCCCATCTCACTTTTTCCCTAACAATTTACTAATTTCCCCTAAGTGCTAAGGAATTTGAAGATTAAAGGGGCTCAAGGCATTTCCTTGACTTTTGGAGGGACCGGACCCTCGGCCTAATGATTGGAGAAAACCTTAGTATTGAAAAATATTCATCATCATACTCATTCATTCATAAAAATCTTTTCCTAAGAAAAGTCCCATTTTACTTAGGAAAAACATGCAATGATCCATAAAAAATCCATTTCACGCAAAGCATAAGTTAAATACATTATTATGGTGTTTTATATTTAGCGCTTTCTCTCATTTTTCATGTTAATTTATAACTTTATATATTAACTCCTTAGTGGAAATACCTTATCCTATTATATATAATTCCCTTTTATAAATAACCCAAAAAACCATCTTACTATAAGTTTTTAGCCAAAGTATTTAACCCATGTGATTAAATAAAAATCCCACATTACAATGCCCTTTGGCTAAAAATATATCTATATAATTATCCCCATCCCTTATGGTAAGTGAATCATATCGATTTATTACCATATAATAAAAACATACGAAAAAAGGTTTAAGCATATGTTTTTTATGTTTTAAACGAAAAAATAAAAAGCCAAAGTTTTATTCAAAACAAACTTCGAAAAATAAACCCATTCATTACCCCGACCCGTCATCATATGCAAAGAGATTAATTAATCATCCGGATGAATTAATAATCTAATCCCGCCAATCAAACGCCTCCCGAAATGATTAATTAACGTTAATTAATTTGGGCCAGCCCTTTAACTCCCCCGCCAACTTCACATCATGTCAACCATTGGATCGCTCCATCAAAGATCCACGGCCCGCATTCATTCCGATGGCCTTCCCTCATCCGAAAGTTAACTCGCGAAATCGCAGTGGTTTTCGAATATTGTTGGGGCCACGTGTCAGTTAATCTATGGAATCGCTCCCAATTCACAAATTTCCGCCAGCTCCCAAAGGTGGTGCGGAATAAACCACTTACCGCCCTTTCCCTGTGACGTGTCCATCGTACACCCTGATGTCATATATTAAAATAATAATAAAAATTCCCCGCTTTGAATTTTCGAATAAAACAAAAGTTCGCGCATTTTTTTGATCATTATGTATGCTGAAAACGACTGTGCCCTCCATACTGAGAAATTCAAAAAACTGCTACCAACTGCCATTAACTGTATTCCGCTGAAGATTACTGTCAGTCCAGTTTCCCAGCATCCATCTGTCGTCAGCTTGTACCTGTTAAACAAGTGCCATTTTCCCATAAATAGGTATTTATTCCGATTTCCTGCTGAAACTCTGTTAAAAATCCTCGTTCGAGTTTTAATTCCGCAATATAGTCTAAAAAAGCTTCAATGTGATGTGTTTTAGTTCCTAGAACTGTAATTACTATCTCCAAACCTGAAATTGTGCCCCATTTTCATAAAAACCCCCGAATTTCCATTTTTGAATCCACAAGAACCAAAAATGGAATTCCCGGTGGCTTTAAATGTTGCCCCATTGAACGCCCCTCATAGAGAATTGGAATATTTGCCATTAGTGGATAAAGATTTTCAGATCAAAGACTTAGTTTTCAGTGAAAGCCCCCTTCGAATTCATTGTCGCTGCAGAGATAATTATTTGAATGGCTTGGACGTTATTGGGTTATGAGAATCTAATTTCCCGAGATACCTTTTACCCTCAATCCATATCTTCCCTGAAATTATCCATTATTGCCATGCTAATTATGATCCAATTCAGAGAGCAGTTTTATCCCCAAACCAGAATGTCCTTTTCCCTATTACTGCTCAGTCTATCAATGATATGCTCCATTTTGAACCTGGTCAAAACCTCACTCCCTTGTCCATTGGAGAATTTCTTGAAAAATCTACTCAGTTATCCCCTGAAGAGGTAAAACGCATCTGCCAGACTTTCATGTTACCTGAACATCAGCCCAAGGGCCCACCTCCCTATGTTAGTGCCTTTTTTACTGAAATGGGCTAGATCATTCTGAATATGATTTCTTTTATCATGGGCTTTAATACTAGTGAGTATGTTGATGAGTTAACTCTAGTATTATTGTCTATCTTCACTCCTGGACAGCCTCCTGCTGTCAAATATGACTTTGCATCCTATATTGCAGATAAAATCCATGATCAATTCATGAGATTAGAGAAAGAGAAAGTGTTCAAGTATTCTTTAGTCATTTACCATCTCATGCTATATTACCAGTCTGAAAACTTTCCTTTCCATGTTCAAAAGCTTAATGTCCAAGGAAATCCCAGGTCTGTCATATTTTGGTCAGCCATCACCCATAATTCCAGAGATTCTCCTTATTCCTATAATGAATTCATTGATCTGTTTATACACCCTACAACTACCTTGTTGACAGGAGTTCCTCCTCCAAGACTCAACAATGAAATTAAGAAAACTCTGCAACTTTCAAAACACTACAAAATTGGTGATTGGTACTTGTACCAAAATTATACAGAAGTCAGAATATATGGATGTGAATTATGTCCATTTAAATTGCCAAAGTATGTGCCTATGAGACTTTTTTCTTTAGAGTACTTCAGGAAAATGAATAACTCTGATATTATTCATTTTTGTAATGCAAAGAAGAAAGCCCAACTCCGAATCAAAGGTCAATTAGGTCCATTTATATGCAATTCTAGGGATGTTGGACAAGAAGTTGAAAGAATACTAGAAGACCGTTTCAGATTGCAAAAGAGTTTCTACTGGGCCCCTTATGACCCATTCAACTTCATTTGTGACAAAAGAATGAAAAATAAATCAGCACCTTACATCCATCATAGGATTCCATAAATTGAACAGTATGCTAATAAAGATGAATGGGTGGAGGGAACATTAATTGAACAGGATAATGAAGAAGTCAATATGGACAATGTAATGAAAGATCTTGGAAAAATGCTTGACCTAGAATTTTTTGGGCAAGTGCAGGTACCAGACATTTGTCCTTCTTCAGCAGGGAATTTTCAACAGAAATTACAGGAAAACATTCCATCAATTGCAGTTGAATCCAAAGGAAAAGAGAAAGAGCCTGAAATACAAGTGATTGAAACATTCAAAATGACAGAACAACCTCAAAATTCCAAAGGACAGGATCAAGTACAGGTTTCTTTTGTTCAAACTAATCCAATAGAAATATCAATCTTACAGACTGCATCTAAAGTGGAAAAGGGAAAGAAAAGAGAGGCTGAAGGTACTACTCCTCTTAATGAATCTTCACAACAGCCTCAGACCAAAAGACAAAAAGTGAATCCTCCACCAGAAGTAGAATCTATTGATGAAATCATTGATAGTCCAGAGAGAGAGGATAGTCAGTTAACAGGATCAATTAGTGGGACAGTCACTACTATTCAGCCAAGTACGAAAATGTTTTCGTTCAAGCAACCAATGAAAGATATAGGAGACATAAAAAAGACATTTATCAGTATAAAAACAAGGAATGATCCACTAAGGGTCCAGGTGTATAATCAGTATCTTAAAATGGCTCCACAAAATCAAGAGAGATTGATGTCAGCTTTTGACATTCAACAAGGGAAAATTTTAATGAGCCATTTAAAATCTAAAGTGCCAAAACCACAGACAGCAGCTGATTACGTCAGGACCAATTTTGAGGTCCTGGCAAAAGATATTCATTCATTAGATCAAATTGAATTACACAAGCAGACTGGAGAAATGATCTATTCCACCCTTACTGACAAAGCAATGGCAGCTCATAAACTGCAAGATTCTTTGGAAAATACCAGTACATAATTGCAGATTGAAAAGGCTTCTTCTCAAGCCAAAGATAACAGGATAAAAAAATTGGAAGAGATAATAATTGAATTAGGTCACAATCCAAAGGATGTTAAGGGTATTGAAGAATTGATTAAAAATAAAGATGATGATATTACTGCATTAAGGAAACAATTGAAACTACCAGCTTCAAGGCACCCTCAGGTAATGAAGAAAAATTCAGAAGAAGAGGTGATGGACTTACTTTTAAAAATGAATGAACGACTTGCTGAAACAGAAAAAGAACTTGAGCAAGCATTAAAAGATAAAGAGTCCATTATTCCAGCAACCACAACACAGGCGGCCACAGGAACAGGTACATCAATCACAGGCCAACAAGCAGAGCTAATACAGGTGAACACTTCTGATAAGGGTTCTGATGAATTAATCAAATGCAATGAATGAATTAAAACTGCAAGTGACAGAACTCCAAAGCTTAAAGTTTCAGCTTTCTACTCTGGAAAATAAATATGATCAATAAAAAATGAGTGTTGCTGAGAAGACAAGAGAAATAAAAAAACTAGAAAAAGCAGTTAAAGCATTGGAAAAGGATCTTACAATGGAAAGACCTTTAAGGGAATTAAAAGAAATTCTTTGGTATAACATTATTCAATCAATAAAGAACGTTTGGTCTTCTATTCAAATAATATATGAACAACAGGATTTAGTCAGATTGGCTCTGGAAGAAATTGAGAGAGCAAGGGAAGAGTTAGGGAATATGCCAGAAGAAGCCAATAGACTTATCAATTTTTTGAATACTCAGAATAAGCAGCAACTTGCAGAAATTTGGAATTCAGGACAGGACATGAACCATCTTGGAAATTAAAAGAGTTTTTACCAAAAGGACTCTTATGCAAAATCTTGAAAGAAGGTGTTCAGACATGCAACAAGAAATTTTTACCTTCAAAGAAAGATTTGATGTTGTGTTAAATAAAGGTTTGCCCAGTCCTGTTATTGAAGAAGGTAGATTAATGGATTTGGAAAGTTTTGTTAAGAAAGTAAATAAACATATTGATGATCAAGCCAGTTCTTCAACCAGTACAGCAGAAGGAACATTGCCAATAGGGAAAAGTCTTTATGAAAAATTGGAGAGTTTATTTTATCTTGAACATGAAATAAAACATTTGTTTCCATATCAGCCTAATTTTTTCAAATACACTGAAGCTGATGAAACATTGAGAAAATTACAAAGGACCAGAGTGCCAGAAGTTAAATGGTGGGAAGACATGTTGGAACTTTTGTAAAATTTATTCTTATATCAAATTTTGCCTATTTACTACAGTATAAAGGATAAAGGAACAAAAGGAGGTCAAAGAGTATCAGTTCAGTTGAAAGTGTATCAGTAAAAACAAAGAGTATCAGTGAAGCAAGGTAGTTAAAACAAAATTACTCAAGAGGACAACGATGAACCAAAATATAGCACCTGCCTCCAGCACATCCTCGAAAAGAGGAAACAACACAACATCGATTACTTATTATCTTATCCATGAGGCCATCTGTCTCTATTTTTACTGTAACTTATTGCTGATTCATTTTAGATTATATCTCGTTTTATTAAGAGATATTTTGTATCATTTTTTGTATAAATAAGCCCTCGATTGACTTATTGAGGGTGGATTCTTCTACTTTGCTGTAACATTGATTTTTTGGAATAAAAGTGTTTTGGAGAAACTTCTTTGTGGCTTGCTGGATGATGATTTGAAGCTCAAGACTTTTTGCAGGATTCATGTGTCAGACTACAGTTCAATAAGTCTTTTCTATCCTATGTTTTAAGTTTTATATCTGTTTATAATATCACTGTGTTCCATTTCTGAATAATTTACATAAGAGAATAAATCAGAACTTACTTAAGTGTACTCTGATTTCAATTGCGATTATTCCAAAATGTTTTCTTCTAAACTGGTTATAAGCAACGAATTCTTAATTGCTCTTGTTTCGCTGGTTTAAACATTTTGATTGCTATAGTAAAGAATTCTTAACTGCTCTTTATTTGTAATCATTCATTTTCTTTCTTTGAACATGTTGAAAGATTATTAATTTCCTTTCATCCTTTCAAAATCCATTCCATTCACTTTAATTTCTAAAATTGTTCTTTGTTTGGCTATCTTGCCCTGCAAAGCCATCTTGTGTGTAGAAACTTAATCCAGTAAAGCCATCCTTTCGATTCCATAGCCCAATGGCCTGGAAAACTCAATTGTACCCTTAGTTGGCGGATTCGACCATTTAAATTCAAACAAAACTCTTGGACTTATAACTAGCCTAATATTTTCTAAGAACAAAGCTAAATTTTAAAGAGAGAGCCCTCTCTGGATACAGGTTGGCTAGATTCTGTATCTAAAGGTTGGTTTGTGGTTACCTCGGATTTACTTTCCTTTTCCAGAACTTCAAGGAAAATCTGAGTGATAACAGGGAAAATTGGAAGGAGGAGGAAAATTCAAATAACCTGTACCTTAAGGGTGTCAACACGAATGCCTTCTTTTGACATGAAAAATCCCAGTAAATAACCAGATTCTACACAAAAGACACATTTGTGAGGATTTAAGCATATATTGTAATGTCGAAATCTGATAAATATTTCTCTTAAATGCATTGGATGATCTTCACGTTTCAACAAATGAGCTTGTAGATAATCTAAATAGGGTTGTATAATATGCTTAATATCATGAAAAGCGTTAGACATAACCCGTTGAAAGGTGGTGCCAACATTCTTCAATCCAAATGGGAGTTTTCGATAAGCAAAAGTTCCTCATGGAAAAACGAACGTAGCTTTATGTTGATCCGTAGGGAGTATATTGATTTGATTGTACCCAGAAAATCCATCCATGAAAGAGAAGATTTCATTATCAACACAATTGTCAATTATTTTATCAATATAGGGAGTAAGATAGTTGTCTTTTGAACATGCCTTATTAATGTACCTATAATTGATGCATACTCTAATTTTCCCTTGCTTCTTGTTAACACGAGCAATGTTGGAAACCCAATCAGTTAGGGGAACATGATAGACAAACCCCACTTTAAGAAGTTTTTTCAACTTCTGTTTTGATAGCGGCAACCTTTCAAGGATGCACTGGACGTAATATTTGTCTAATAGGCTTAACATTTGGGTAGGTCTTATTTTCTTGGACTACAATATTTTGGTCGATTCCTGGAATTTATTCATAAGGCCATAGAAAAATGTCGCAAAATTCTTGGAATAGGGTTTTGTAAGTCTGAATTTCTTCAAGTGAACATGAAGCACCTATATGAATGTTCTCTGTAATTCCATATTCCACTGAGATATTAATCGAAATGGTCATAGATATATTCCCTAACTTATTTGTAGATTTAGATTCAAAGATCGATATAGGGCATTCAGGGCTATCTACAATCTCAGGTGAAAAAAATGCACACTCAATTTATTCTCAATGTTCTCAAAGTTGGGAAGAAAATATGAATGATGATGATATCCATCCTAATGAATTTCATTCAAAGTCATAGTTTCCATGATAATCTCATCTATTGGGAACTTGTTATCGAAAGGATAGGGAAATGATATTGGTTCCAGCTAAGAAGATTGAGAATACTCATCAACGATCACATTCACTCGATCATTCTCAATGGGTGGTCATTTTGAAAATGATTGAACGACCTAATAAGCTAATTAAATGGGCTTAGAGGCATTTGGTCACCATATGCGGTCAATTTAGATTCTAAAGGCACAATCCAAAGATCGTATGATTCTAAGGTGCTTGATGAGATCATATTTACCCGGGTAACATTAGAATAAATCATGGGTGGAGGGAGCGCAAAGAGTTCCCATTAGTGATGAATCCTTAAGAAAATCGACACCAATATATTCATAAGGGGTAATCATTTTCCCCACAAAGGGTACACTACTAGTAGAGTTAGGATCAAAAGTATAATAATATAGTTGGTATACTTCACTATCCTTCCTTTTAGAGGAAATAATATCATTAGAAATAATTATGAGACTATTGTAGACATTGCCTAGGTCCAACTTCGACCCAGTAAAATTTTGTAATAAAGTTGAGCATCAAAAAATTCTACCTTGATTGCAATCGTTTTACCTTGTAACTCTATTGGTAGGTCATTAAAAATACCGTAAGGACGAAAACCTTTTCCATCAAATGAATTTGAGAATGGTAGGTGATCGATTGATATTTGGAGAACCCAAAGCTTTCCAACAAGCAATAGAAATAATACACGTAGAGGCTCCTTCACCAATTATTGTACGAAAGACTCTTTTGGTCTTAAAAAAAACTGGTATTTGAAATTCCAGTTGATGCGGGAGTCTAGGTATATGAATTTCAAGATCAAAGACTATGAGATAAAATTCCCGAAGATCAATTTCTCTAATAGCTGACAATAGTAATTTCCCTTATATTGGAATTTTTTGCATCACTTCAAGAGTTGACATTGCTGAAGGAGACTGATCTAGGTCCTCAACAATGTTGTAATTATGAGCTGCTCTAGCATGTGGGTTAAAAGCCAACTTTCAAACAACACCTTTGGGAGGCGAAATGATCATAATTTCAGAATTTGGTTTCTCAATTTATAAAGGTTCAGAAGGAGATGGAACTGATATAGAAGGTTGACCAGATTGAATAACATCATTTCTGTTTGCTATAGGAATTTTAGATCCATAATGTTTAGATATAGTTGCTACCAAATATTGTGAAGTCATATGCATGATAAATGTCGATGTGGATGAAGAGGATGGATTGTGTGCATCCATTTTACTGCCTTAAGAAAGGAAAGGATCCTTTAAAACAATATATTTGGGAAAACCTTTGAGGAATTTACTAACCTATGCATGATGTGGGAATTCCTTCATATAATGATCTTCATTATAGATCAAACAAGTATAAAAATGCTTATTTTTCTCTTCAGAAGGTTAATTTTTCGTTGGTTTCTCCTTTTGCGAGGCATTTTGATTTGATTTTCCTTTCCCCTTTTTCTTACCTCCAGGTTGCTAAGCTTTCCCAGTAGATAGTTTTACTGCATTAATTTCAGAAGTAACTTCAGGAGAAATGTTTTCATTGGGTGAATCTTGTATAACCAAAGTTTGAGTATTTTTAGAATTACTCTTAGATGATTTACTCTTTGAATATTGGCTAACATAACCAGTTACACCATCAGCGGTGTGAGATCTTGTAGGAGTTGAAACTTTTTGATCTGAATTGGATAGATGGGGTAATTTTGGGGTCTTTTTTGTACAAAGTGTGAGATTGTGAATAGACAAGGTATAGGTATTGGGCACGAGCAACCACTTGCTCCTTCGTTACAACACCTCCTTTAGAAACATCTTCTGTAATATCAGGAAGTAAATATTTAGTGAACAATTATGATAATATTTGGTTTTGAATATAAACTTTGACTAAACAACGTCTACGCCTCCATTCATGTATGTGATCTGAAAAGTCGGTAGACGTAGACTATTTTGATGAAGTCAAAATTTCGGTACGAGTGTCGTATCGAATGGGTAACTGAACATGCGTCAAAAATGTTGTTGCTAAAGAAATTAAATTGGGGGAAAGAGGCACATGGTGACTCAATGTACCATTTTGGTGATGAACCTGTTAAAGTTCATTGAAAAATGCGTAATCTAAGAGAACCATCAATCAATGAATTCTAAGAACACCATAGATGATATGTAATGACATGATTTTATGGATATTCTACTGATTTACCTTCAAATTTTGGTATATCACTTGGCAGTTTAGTATGAATCTCCGGCCAAAATGGATAATAATAAATGGGATATTTTGTAAGCCAGGAAAAATATGATAAATCTTTGGTTGCTATGAAAGCTAACTGCCAGTTAAATTATTTCTGTGGGTACTGATAACCGTGAGGATTAATTCCAACCTTTGGAGGAGGATATCCATGATATCTTGGAATAACTTGAGTGGTTGGTATTTGCATCCCTCTGGGGTAACCTAGGTAAGAGATACTAGGTTGTAGTTGAGGTTGGATTTGAAAAGTATGACCAAGGTATGGTTGACTTTAAAAATGTTGATTCTGATATGATTTACCCTGTACCATTTGAACCAAGTAAAATTTCCCTTGCAAAGGTTGACCTTGATACGGTGTTTGAATAATTTCTACACTAGGTTGTCAAATAGGTATCTGTGTTGTAGACTAGAAAGTAGGACGAATTTGATAAGAAAAGGTTTGAGGGATAGTTTGTGGAGGTTTTTGAAGTGGTATTTCAGGCATACATTTAATAGTCATTTGTGGCATATATTGGACAAGCAGTTGAGGTGTACTTGGAATAGGTTGTTGAAAAATTATTTGCATAGTAGGCTGAACAGATGTTTGAGGACTACTCTAGACAAGGTGCTGAACATGCACTTGTGGAGTTCCTTGAACATGTTTCTGAACAAGTGTTTGTGGAATTCCCTGGATAGGCTATTGGACAAGTGTTTATAGAATTCCTTGGACATGTATTTACGGAATTCCCTGTACAGGTGTTTGTGGAATTCCTTGGATAGGTTGTTGGATAGGTGTTTTTGGAATACCTTGAATAAGTATTTGTGGTATAGATTGTCAAGTAGGATGAACAGGTTGATAAAGAGGCACTTGTGGAGAAACTTGAACAAGTTGTTGAACATAAGAGGGGTTCCAAATAGTATTCCTTCATGGATAATGAGCACTAATTAAGGGTTGATATATAACATGTTGACTTGGACCAACATGAGGTACCTGACCAAAATTTGTATAAGTTTCGGTAAGAGGTTGTCCTACAACTGTAGGATACATTCCAACAACAGGCTGTCCTCCAAGTGGACGATAAGATGTTCCTCCCCAAGTGGGTAGTCAATTCTAGTTGGGGTTACTTGAGGATTACCTATATTACCAGATATCATATTAACATATTGGTCTGATGCCAAAGGTATTTTAGGCATAGAGGTTATGCTCCGAGAAATAGTTTGTAGATCCGAGATAGATAAATCAGATGGCCAAGTAGAAACTTAAGGAGAAGGAGTGGCTCCTGAAAAATTTCCAAAAAGTGGCTGATATCCAACGGGACCCGAAGGCCCACCATATAATAAATATTCTGGAGAGCTCGCATACATAGAAGTTTCAGTAGGTTGGCCTATAGGAGGAGTTTCTAACATAACTCGCCTAGGTGAAAAATAAAAAGGAGTACATAAACGAGCAATAACCTAACCTAAATTATTCAAGGGGGTAAAATACCAAGGATTGGTTGAAAAGGATTAAAAGTAATTCTTGGAAAAACTCACGGATCACCAACAGTAAAAGGGGTATGTGGTGATTCTTCCTCCTCTTTTTTAGTAATATCTTCAATACTTATAAGACTAGGAGGCAAACCATTTGTAATTATAGTTTTTCTTCAAGGTGAAGTCGATGCAGGAGTAGGGGCTATAACAGGTAAAGGTGATTCGAGCTCAGAAATGTCAGATTTAGGTTCTTCAACATTTGGTTCAGTTAATTATGTGTCTAAAATTTCTCTGGTATTAGATTCTCCTTGAATGATTTTAGTAAATTTAGATCTAGATTGAACCATGTCTGATTCTCTTATGTGTGGTTGAATCACTACAGTCTCTATTGTTTCCGATTCTACATTTCCAGATGTCTCAGGTTGATCTGGGATTCTAGATCCTGTGGATTTCGACCTCTCTACTTTGATTTTCTCCAATTGAAATGTATACGTAGGGGGTAGACCATACATTCTATGCGAATGTCTTGGTAACTTGACCATGATGAATTTTATTAAAGGTTTTTTCCAAGTTTATTCAATCAAATAAATAACCAAAATAAAAAATGGGTAAATAGGTATCAAGGATTACTCAGCCATTATGAACTATGGAATATCATTTCCAGTACGTGCTAGTAATCTCCCCAAATGTTGTGTTCAGTGTATCACATATGAAAAAGTGACTAAATCAGTTACTTATGGATGGTATTCAACCTAGAAGGGGGCCTCCACAATATACGCGAGGTACGTGAAGGTATAGTTTGTGTTAGTGTTGTCTAATGCGAGCTTGTACAAAGTATCCCCATATACTTTTCATAAGTGGAACATCATTTGATATACCTGAATGTATGTGGAGAACATTACCATATACTTACGTACGTGGAATACCAACTACCCGCATAATTTGTCGCACATAAGAAACGATAGTTGCTATGTTTATAGGCGCCATGACACGTCTTCTAACTTAGAACCACCTATGTTTGGTTAATTTAAAATTTTGATTGATTTTATAGTTCTTCTTTGATTAAATTCGATTTAATAGATGTGTTGTAAATGATATTAGTTTTCGATTCCAAACCTAATGCAACAAATATTCCAAAAATGAATCTTTTACTTCAATGAATTTAAATCTATGGTAAAGATAAAGTTTTTCAATATTCATACAAGTGAAAAATTTCAAATTCACCATAGTTCTTTTCAAGAATGAATTTTTTTCACTTTCACATGATCCCAAATACAAAAATTTAACTTTTGAATTTAAACTCACCCAAAAACACAAGGATCGTAAAAATTTGTCTTAACATAAAACACCTAATTTTTTTTTGAAATGTAGAAAGACAACCAACAAAAGCTTAAGATGAATGTTTCAAATGAATGTTATGATTATAAGGCTGTCAAAAGTATGACTCTAAAATGCTTTGCCGTTAACAAGAACAACAACTGTTGATTTCAATTTAATTAAAAGAAGCAATTTTACAAGTGAAACATACTTAACCTTGAAAAACACTATATTTTACCAACATAATAATCTTTTACAAACAGGTAAAACAAATTTTAAATCTGGTTCTTTGGGTGAAGAAAGACAAGAAAACACTATCTCAACAATTACCAATCCCTCTTTTGATAAACCAACAAGTTACGAGATCATCTTTCCAACCCTAATTTGCAAAGATGAAGAATTTTTAAAGAAGACAATCTTCAACATCCTTTGCAATAAAAACAAAATTTCCAGGAATGTAAACAAATCCAACAAAGCATAGTAATCAAAATTTCATGGACAACAAATGGAAACCCTATTTTTTCAAAAATTTCAGAGACTTGCGCAGGAAACCAGTTGTATTTAGTGTGCAGTCGCACTATTTCTAAAGGATAAGTGAGAAAATTTGCACACTATTGCTAAAGGGAAAGTTCGCAAGCCGAGAAAAATTAAGAAAAAAAAAGAAGAAGAAGCCAAAAATCCATAAAATTCAAAATTTCAATATTCAAAACATAGTCAGATAAGGCTACAGAAAGAGATTTGAAAGTCATAGGAGGAGATAATGAAGAACAAATCGTTCCCTAGTGGAGTCACCAATTTTTTAGGGCAGACAAATCGATCTTGTAGACAAGAGCGATCTCTCTAGGTTCAAAGACAAATTTAGAAACAAACATACAAGTAGCTACTACCTTTCCTTAATCTACAACTGAAACATGATATATGAAATGTGAAAGAGTCTCTTACCTCTATGAAATGCTTGTAGATGTCCTTTTGATGCCTTCAAAAAATCTTCCTCACTGCTTCATGAGAAGATCTGCATAAACATAAACAAAAGAGGAATAAAAGCATAATGTAGATAAAAAGTCAAACACATAGTGAACGGAAATTGCAAAATGGCACATATCATAACATTATTCCAATATTTAGCATCAAGGGTTTTGAAAAAATCATCATAACAAGTGCAAATAGGAAAGAAACAACTGCTTGTATTAATATTGAACAAGAAGGAGAAATACAACCTTATCCTTGATGATGTAAGTCTCTTCCCAATGATCTTCGATCCTCCCCTTAGGTGACAAGACTTCAGCCCTAATCTGATATCATAAGTTTACATTCCAAAGTACTTCTTTACCCTCTGGTTTGTGTTGAATTTATAGGCCAAGAGGAGGAGGTTTGAGATCCTCTTTCTAAGGGATGAGATCCATAAAGAGATGGATTAGGGTTCCACAAAGAGTGGGAGATTTATTCATGAACCAAGGGATGAGGCCCAAGTATGTAGGGGCTTGAGGCCTTCAGTTGCAAAATATTCCTTCAACAAGGCTTATAGAAATCACTTTTTATTTTTACCCACATTAAGAGATTTGCATAATTTCTAGTGGAATACAAAGCACATATTTTCATAGGCCACAATGGTTAAACTGCGCTTGTGCAAGTAATGGCTAGGAAGACCGTGCAAGTGCTTCCTGGATTCTTGTTGTCTTTGGGATTATTTTGCTTCCAACATTTTAGGGGAATGTTTGGAACACTTCATCGGATAACGAGAGATGTGGATTGGCATTCATTTTCCTAATGATGAAAAAATGACGTGTAACACACACTCGATAAGATATGAAGGTATATTTTACTAGTGAACAAATATCTATTAAGTGTGATAATACTAGTGAAATAATAATCTCAAAGAATTCAATGCTTCATTAAAAAAGTAAACATTTTCCTATAAAGTATCACTTCCTCACAAAAAAGTTGGTTGAGAAAACAATGAAGTTGGAATACATATCAACAAAATATCATATAGCAAACGTATTTACTAAACGACTAGCAAGAGAGACATTTAAATATCTAAGGCACAAGTTGGGGATAGTCCCTGTTCCCTCTTCTCACTAGTTTGAATTCAAAGAGAAGCCTTAGAGGACTTTAGAGAATATGAAAAAGAATGCACTATCTAAGGGGGAAACTCCACAGGAGCAACAAGAAGCATATGATAAAAAAAACTTTGAGTATGAAGAATTTGAGGTAGCCAGAGAAGGAACATGAAAAATACCAACTTATATATGTAGAACCATACCATATTCATTATTAAAAGTCAACATCAACTTGGTCCATCATTCATAATTTTATTGATACAAATTTTGTACAAAAAACGTATATATGACAAAGTAAATAAACATGTTCAAAATGCATATGATTTATTGTAGCATCTGCATATCTAGTCAAATCATTTTGAATATAATTCTAGCTCATAGTATATTTTTACATCACCAGAACTCCTCAGAATACTTTATCCTTTCTTCTCTAGATATGTATGAACTATGCATCAAAGTATATTGTATTTTTCATGTACTTAATTGATATTCTCTAAACTATGAAGAAATCAAAGAAAGAGATCCTTTCAAAGATATACAATTATAGAAAATGTGATGATTTCAAGCTAAGAGGATCAAAATCTATATATTATTATGAATGGTTTGTAGATGTATTCATCATGGAGTGTCATGTGACAAACATATAAACAATATCCATTGTAGATCATATTATTTTCAGCTACAATGGTAAAATTATCATGCTCTAAAACTTCATAAATGCATAAGTTAAGCACAAAAGCACAAATTATATTTGAAAAGAAATCAAAAATATCAAAAATATGTTGGTCAAAATGTCACAACCTCACAAGGATGACAGCACAATTTTAAGTCATGACAACTATCTTTGCATTAGTCTCAACAAGAAGTCTAAGACAATATAGAACATACAAGCATTCAAGCACAATGAGGCCTATTCTTGACACAAGACAATGCTAAAAAAAATTGAACCAAAGATCTTAATGCAGATGTCAGTCAAGAAATTAATCAAAGTTCAATGGAGCAAATCTAGTGTTTTAATTCTAAAGCAACGAGTTAGCGCATAATTTCAAAGCAAAAAATCAAAGCAATATTCCTAATAGAGAAACTTAATTGGATGGAATTTTTGATTGCTTTCAAAAAGTGCTAATACTTTTCAAATTCATAAGCAAAGATAAGTGATGATTGAATATTTCTTGACCTTGAATATAAACACTCTTCATGTTTTTCTACAAAACCCCTTGTCATTGATGTCAAAGAGGGAGGTATTGGTATTGGAAATGAGGCTAAAAGGAGAAGTAACTCTCATGAGAAACAATAAGTATGAATTTTAGGGGAAGAGCATAGGGTTTCCATCAATGCCAAAGTGGGAGAATGTTGGCAATGTTGGCATTGATGTCAAATGAGGTCTGCCATAATGGCAAGATATGTGATGTTAATGAAGTTTGGGTTGCTTGATGATTAATGAGTTTGTCATATTGTTAAAGTCTTGTTGATGAGGCATGTCATGTATGTTGATGAGTTTTTCATATTGATGAAGAGGATTTCTTAGTGGATTATTGTAAGGTTGATTGCTAGTGTTGATTTCTTTATAGTGCAAGGTTGATTGCTTGATGTGCAAGAAAAGGTTTTTTAAGTGATGTGATGTGCAAAAGATTTGATTCTTGACAGTTGATGATTACATTAATGATTGTTCTTAATGATTTATTTAAACATATTGGCACATAAGGACCAGAAAACAAATATTGAAGAACATATAATCAAAGTACAAAGTATGAAGAACACATGGCTATGATTGAACAAAATCAATTGAATAACATAATTTATATTTTTGCTACCTTTATGACAATATCACAGGTATTTAGTGTATAACTAGCATTATAACACAAGTCTCTGATGTCAAACCCGTGTTACCCTAGATAATAACACACTCCAGCTTCTTACAACATGCATTACAACATATTTGGTCATCTGAACCTTATCTTTTGCAATGATGAATCTTTGACCATGAATTTTCTAGATCAAAAAACAATACAAAGCAAATTTGTCCCGAATTGAAGACTCAAATGCAAGTGAAGAGGTGATATGAAAATAGTCCTGGAATACCAAGAGACATCTCCTCATTTCAAATTCTTGCATAGAATGCAAACAATTAGAGAGCCATGTTTATTAAATATGCATTGTTGAGTGAGAGTGAAGTTTTATGAATTGAACATTTGTATGTGAGAGATTTTTAACAAGCTTGACAAGGATAAAAATAGGAGGAGAAAGAGTAGCAAAAGGAGAGTAGACTTGAAGAAGGGAAGTAGAGAGGATGAGAAATATAAAAGAGAACAAAGAATAATTGCAAAATAGAGACAAATATCAAAATGTAACCAACAAATTTTATTTGTAACTTTGATTTGGAGATTGTAGTCTCCTTTAAGTTGTAGCTTGATAAAGAACATGTTGTTGCTTGTTGAGGTAGGATCCTCCTGTGGGATGTAGCCTACAGAAAATTTGTGGGAGTTGGAGCTTCCTTGCAAGTTGAAGCTTACAGAAGACTTCAGGTAGAAACATCCTATACATTGGAGCCTACATAAAACTTGATGTAATAGGGGGTAGGAGCTTGCCTTCACATTACTTTAACCAAAAATTCATGGTTTTCTCCCTTTATGGGTTTCCACTTATATTTGGTGTCTTCATGTGTTGAATGTTGAATGTATCTCTTGTGTGAATGCTTTTGAATCTATTTATATATATAACTAGCTCTTTGGTAATTTCTAAAGGAACAATTAAAAGTTGAAACCATACATAAGCCATTAGTTACAAAGGAAAATTCTTGATAAATGAAATTAAGTTTAATGAAAAAATTGAAAAGACACAATTTTTGATTCACCTCCCCCTCTAAGTAATTACCAAGTATTTATCACTTGCTAACAAACAAAGTCTTACCAAAAAAATAGTCCATTTCAATGTTTTATTTGAATAAACATTTCCAAGCTTCAATTGAATAAATGTTCCCAAATTTTACTACTCCATCAAAAGGTTGTTCTAAATCTCAGCGTACAACACACATTGTGCTCCAATTTTTTTAAGCACCACATTATTCTTTCTCGCATAATTTTATATCATTGTGGACTAAGTATATTTGTTCCAAATCTCATGGACTTCTTAGTTAGTTGTAGGTATGTTAATTTTCTTTTATATAATCTTAAATAAATGAATGGCATGGATTTTTATTTGAAAAAACACTCAGGTTTCTATTCTACTTCCTCGCCATATGCCAATTTTTGAGAGTGGACAATGTCTTCAGTTTGGGGATGGTGGGGGGGGGGATAGAGAGAAACATAAATTAAAATCATGTTATTAAAACCATCCCTTGCCACTATTTTTCAAGTCCACCCCAATATCCAAGCATGAATATAAGTGCAAGCTTCTCTATTGTTGATCCATAAGAACTAACAATAAAAGTCCTTGATACTATCACACAAAAACCAACAGTAAAAGAAGGCAATTGTTGTTGCTCCATGAGAAAAAACAAATGATAGGGACAAGCCAAAGACATCACTAAAAAATAATAATGTGTTGTTGTAGCCGACATCTACTTGATTACATAATAACATATTTAAGATGAATATTGGTCCACATGATTGAACTAGAAGTCATGTTGCGTTAAAAACAATTTTGAGCAACATGTTTTCCAGCATGTCATGGTCCACTTGCAGGCCATATTTTCAAAGCATATATGATGCCATTACTTGCATGTGATCATTTGCAACAACAAAATTCTATAATTCCCCCCTTTACTATTTCTCTCCATAAAGACTAAATATCAAAATGGAGGCTGCAAGGATTACTCTATTGTCATTATTGTCATTGCAAGATGCAATGGCCTTTTATAAAGGGATACAATATTGCATGAGGACATGCAACATTTTCAAGTTGGGGGAGAAGGGATGGTTGTGAACTCCATATTTAATGTGATAGTGTTGTAGCTAAGAAGAATATTTTTTTGAGGCAAGTGTTTCATGGTTGTCACACGAGAACCAACTTGAGATTTAAATTCAATACCACACGTAGCACTATTTTCCTCAGTATTTTGTAACCTTGGAACAATATGGTCATGACAAAGTAGAGTATACGTATAGAACTTTAACTTTTCCTTTTCATTTCTCCAAAGATAGAAAATGTCCTTGGTTTGAGGGAAGGAGGAACACCGTCACCTAGAGAGCAATAGTTTGCCTACCGATAACCTACGACTATTCCTACATAAAGATACGTTGTCATTTAATGAGGCATAGTCTATGTCATAAATTGATCCTTGAGTTTGGGTATGTACAAAAAAAAACAAATAGTAAGAAATTTTGATAGTGGTACTTTATTTAGCACTAATGACATAAGGAAACCTTATTATTGCTACACGAGAATGAATAATAGGAATTCCAACTACTACAACACAAGAACCAACAAAAAAAAAAAAACATCACCATATCATATGTTTTAAATTGTCACGATTCACTGTTGCTACTCCAATTACAATAATGCTGTTGATACTCTGATTTTAATATTATGTGCAAAAAAATATTTGTTTATGTCTTGAGATTCATGCATTATATGGTCATGATTTTTGGTGAGAAGTAATAAAATGTGACAAGTATGCTTACAAAATTCCATGAAAAATAAATTTAATTCGAGAGAAAATGGCTAAAGAAGTTTTTTACTACCCCTACAACACTCTTGTTGCAACTCAACTATAGCTACTTATTTTCCCATATCTTGTGGTCCATAAACTGAATCATTGTGATTTTTACGTGGACAAAGATAATTAATTGGGATAAACACAACATCCAAATATATCCTTAATTTAAATTATCATTTGCATGAAATAAAATTTTTACAAATCTGTTGTAACTCATAAAATGTTGGGCTAAATAATTACATTACTGTTAATTAGTTCATACATTTAATTGTCAACCTAAGGTCCAAACACTTTTGAGATGTCGTGAACCATATGTATGAGCTACATGTTGTAGAAATTATACTAATGGATTCAATCTGATCGTGTAATGTACTAAAACAAGACACTGAATCCTTCTACAATATTTGCAGAATATAAAACATGATCGCTCAATCACATGCAAGTAAGAGAAATAAGTAAATCAATCACACAACAAAATATTTTCCAGGGGAAAGCAACTGCACAAAACCCCTCTATCTCTATTGTACAATAAGCCAAGGAATCATGAAAAAATACAACGCATTCTTGCTCACAAGAATCTGCTGCACTGTACCTGTTATCACCCAAAAAAGTCTAAAAAAAGCATCATTTTGTTATGTTTATTTTTTTGTCATGGTTCAAATTAGGTTTAGAAGTCAATTTAGGGATTGGTTAAGGGTAGGTTAGATTTGGTTAAGCCCATCCTTAAGTTCAAATAAAGTCTTTTTAAGGTCCATTCATTGTCAAATATCCATAATTTCCATTTGTGAGTCATTTCCTAAAGTCTCATGTCAACACTAGTCAAATTAGCCAAGAAACCTTACTTTCGTAGTGCCACTAGCTCAAAAAAGTTGATTTGCGCTACGAAACCGCTGAAAGTGATGAAGCAAAAACTCTGTTTTTTGGTTTTGAGTAGTCAACTTCCAAGGAGGTTTTTGAGAAACTCAAAACGAATTTATGAAAAATGAAAGATGTTTTTCTTCCTAATAGATCTAGCTACAAAAACCTCTCTCATTTTCCTCAAATTAATTAGGAGGTGGGAGAAATTGATAAATTAAAATGTGCTATGAAACTACTGTTACAAAATGTCTTGTACATGACTGTTTAGCAGTAAACTTCAAGTTCAGTTTCTGGCCAAATGAAATAGTCTTTTGGAATTATGAAAGAGGTTTGTCTTTATCACAGCCCCAGATACAATAACCTCTCTTACTTTTATCATATGTGTTATTAGTTAGGAGATACAAGGCTTTATTTGAAGCCCTATTTTCATAAATAATGTTTTCGTGTTTTACACATTTTTTTCAAAGGAATTTTCTGGACAGCAGGAGATATGGTTCAAAAAACCAAGAGAGGTTTTTATTTAGGACATAATGGGCTACAAAAGCCTCCTTCAATTTCTCAAAATACATCATGGAATAAGAGATATAGGCTCTGTCCCAGTACCTATTGCAAATGAAGAAGGGATCTCAAGAAGGCTGGAATGACTCTATTTTTCAAGTGATTTAATGAAATCAGGTCTATTTTAAGTTTTTGGCACATTCACACTTTATATTTTGGAAAAATTTGGACAAAACTGCTCACTCAGCAGTTTCGTAGCGCAAATAGTGTAAAACGGGTGAAATGCGCTACGAAACTACTGTAGCAGCTTTTTTCACCCTTTATTATAAATTTTTGGAAGGAAAATGTGTGTATTATGACCTGAAATTTCTAGGGAAGCTGTGTTAAGTGAATATAAAGATAAATATGGAAGAAATAAGCCAAATTTTTGAAGGTAAAAGGGTAAAAAGGCTGCGCTACGAAACTGTGCTGTTTTCGTAATGCAGGTATACTTCTGCTATTTTGAAGAGTTTGACGGCGGTTTTGGACAGCTGCAACTTGGTGAGGTTTTTGACAGGTGTTACTTTATTTCATAACATCAAGTAAGCTCGAAGTAATGGGTTCATGACAGTCAAAGTGTCTCAAGAGAACAAAGAATCCTATGCCTAGAAAACAAGGGACAATTTCCTAGTTTAATGGAGATCAACATTGAGGTCATAAAGTGTTGGAGCTTATCATATGGAATAGAAATTATGGGAATACAGTTGGAAAATGATGTAATCTAGTTTAGATAAGGTTGTTCTGAGTAGAGTTAAAGATTTTGAGCCCTATCTGTAATAGGACTGCTCATTTGGTTTGCAACTGTCATTTTGTAATAAATACCATGTCATATGGTTAGTCAAGGTGTCAAAAAGTAGGATTTCGATGTATCTAGCTCAGGATAAGGTTATCCTGTGTTGTAAATGATCTATAAAGATGAAGAAATCGAAATGCTAAGGGTTGGACATATTTTAGCAAAAATACTGTGTTTATTGTAAGTGATTGTTTTCAGCTTAATACAGAGTTTTCTACTTAGCCAACTTAAGATTCATAAAGAGTTATAGTATGTTCTTGTTCTGATGGAATATTTTTAATATCCTATTGCAGTGGTGTTTGCTTATGTTACTCAGAATTCATCATTGATGCTCTGACTTCCTTCATAGACAAACTGACTGTGTGTTTTACAGTTTCACATATGTATTCCTTGACTTGAACTCTGATATGCCTTGACTTCCATGCTTAGTAGATTGTTTGGCTTTGCTGAAGCTATTATGACTCCATAAGCCCAATGTGCACTTGCTAATGGGATTTACAACCAATATCTATTTTTATCTGCTCTTTACCCCACATAGAGTTAGCCATCTATATTACTATTAAAAAATCATTAACCCTTGAGAGAGCCCTCTTAGGTTGAGGAGGCTAAGCCTCAATCAAAAGATTGGTTTGAAAAGGTTACATGAGATTAACTTGATTGGCAGCCTATCAGGTCTAATTTTGTGATAACACTACCAATCATCTAACACTGATCTAGGAAAATTTGGACAAACACATAGCCAATTCCTTTCCTTCCTCAAGCCTGCCTTGCTCACACAATTCCTAGGCAAATAAACCCCTATTAAAAAGGAATTCCAACCTTCCTTGATTGCGCAATCCATCATGGGCTTCCTGTGGCTTTATAACTGCACCCGGATAATTTGCTAATAATACAACTGATAATTATCTTCCCTTTAACCTTTGTCTCAACTAGGTCTTCATCAAAATTGACATGCATGCAACTATTAATAGCGAATCATCAGTTATTTGATTGATCACTACTTGGTAATTAAATATAATTTAATTCATTGGACATCTCACTAGCTTACACTAAGTTAGAACTAGTTAAACTGATTTTAACTCAATTAATTTGAGTTAACTAATTGTACTCACACCACACTAGTGCATTAACTGCAACTGGACCCCCAAAATAATAGAATCACTCTACATGCCTCACCTTTGACCCTCAACTCAAAATTATTGGGCTAACTCAGTGTTTCTGACTTAGTTAACTAATACAAGTTGTTATGAGATAAGATTACAATTTATTTTCCAATTTATTTAAGGGAAAAATAAATTAGACACACATTTTCTTGTTGAATTTCAACACATGTTCTCATCTTGCATTAGTTTGTCTAATCTACCTCTAATAAAATGGAATTGAAATGTCAATCAAGAAATCAATAGGAATAACAATAAAAAGTTTAACACATTATGGCTACAACCAATGCAAATAAGAAGACATTCTATGCTAAAAATCTGCGCTCCAGTTAGGAGCCCATGTTGTCATAGAATTGAGTAATGTTGCTAACCTACAACATAATTAAGTTAGTGAATCCATGAAAATTAATCTATGACATGAGTTAATCTATTATTAATATACAACACAAGTGAATTAAATAATTTATTCTACAACATAAGTTAATTAATCTACAACATAAGTTAATCTACTAATAATCTCTAACATAAATAAAGTAATTCTAATTGCATATTACATAAATTATAGAACTACAATGTAAATTAAAAATGAGAATTCAGAAAATATAACTTATTCCATCATAAATTGGACTTGTGTTCCAAAAGTCTGCCCCATAGAATGGAGAGGATCTCCATTTATACCTAAATTAGCATGAAACTGAAATAAGAAATAATAAATGTAGATCGACAAGTTTCTCACATGTTTTTAAAATTTTTTCAATAATTACCACTTATACATAATTCCAATATCCTTTCTAAGAACTCACACTAATATTGTCTATAAATTCCAAAATTCTTATTAACAAATCAAATTGATTTTGTTCCAAGACTCTTGTCATATCCAAGATGGTTGATGATATTTTTAATCCATGGCATATCTTGGTGGTTGTGAATTGATTTTTTTGGATCCACATAATTGTTCATGGAGTAGTAGCAATTGTCTTGCGGAGTAGCGGGAAATGGGACTAATGACAAAATTGCCTCAAGTTGCAACAAATAGTAAAACTTGCTAGCTTGAAATGTTGATTCTAAAAGCTCAGTGTGATGGATTTAAAAAAATTCAAACAAACTAATAAAACATCGATTTTCAAAAAGTATGATGTCGGTTGTTAAGATATTTTAAAAATATGACTATGTTGGCTTGATGATTCTTCATATAAGATTTCTCAAGTATCCATTCCACAGATTTTCTTTGCCATGAGTAGCGACAAGTGGGGTTGTAGCAATCGAGAATCGTAGCAAATGGCAACTGGGTCTTAAAAAATCAACAAACTAAGCATTTTTTCAAAGATAAGTGCAAAATATATTATTTGTTTAATATTTAACCACAATTTAAGTGAAATACTAAGGAAATGCAGTGGAAAACACTTTGGGTCTAAATCCTGCACACAAACATTAAAGCGAAGTAAGGCAGGGTCATAAATAAGCAAAAAAGGATTAAAAATATGGGAAAGAGGATGCAAAAATATGACATTTCAATAACCCAGTAAGTGTTCCATGATATTCATACTTAACATTTGTAATCATTCCGCTTAATCCATTATCCCATATTTTAACTGGTTGTTTTCACTCACTCATATTATTTCCCTATATACTTTTTCCTATGAGAAGAAGGGGTTGACAATACCCGAGGTTCATGCAGTTGCAAGAAAAGAAAAGGCATGAGTGAAATATTAAACACAAAAGTATTACTATGGATGTGAAACAATCAAAACCCAATTATAGCTTGATCTTTACCCCCTCTTACATATCCATTCATCCTTGAGAATATCCATGTATAACACGCCTATCAAAGTAAAATAAACTCTCAAAGAGCATCCCAACCTCAATGAAGCTATACGATTCCCATCATTAAAGGGGGATTATATTATCTTTATTGCATGATAATCAATGAATCTTATTAAATGAGAAAAATCAAATGAAAATAACGGGGTTTGTGAAAATAAATGTGAGGGAAGGTACCTCAAGGGGTTTATTGCTCCCTATATAGAGATGCTCATGGACGATGGTTTTACACGACCTAGTATAAGACTATGACACCTTTTATGAAGTAAACCCCAATTCCTAGCACTTATCATTTGAAAGGGTCAACTCTAAGAAGTTTTCCCTTAAGGTCGGAAGCACCTAACAGGCTCACATGATTTCCCTCACATGCCTAATTATGGTAACATGTATATAATAACAGGCTTGTAAGACAATTGAAGATGATTCTTGTGTGAATTACTTTGATGAATTTGTCATTAAATATGGCCCACATTGACGCTCTTCTGATTTTGTACTCATGATGTTGATATCACTTTATTCTTTGAGAATGTGCTCAACAATTATTCCGTGTTTTACCAAGATCCCTTGAGAGATGATATGACGTGTCTCCAACACTTCAAAGATGATGTCCAACCACATTTGATGATGACATATATCACTTTGATAGATGATTTTAATCACTTTTTAATGGGAATTGACCTCAAGGTTGACTTGGCATAATTGATGAGACCCTCCCTTAACCTAGGGACCTTGGACATTGCTTGGAGTTCAGGTAACCATAGGAGATGATAAGATACCCCTAGCTGGAATTGTACTTCCTTGATGGACGTTTCCCTTTGGCTGATCACTTGGGACCCATTTAAAGCAGAATGTGCACCTTCGTCTATAATGACATCATGCCATGACTTGATGATGTCATACCTTGGAGGGGAGTTTAATGACATATGTGGGATAATTGATGTTTGTTTTCATGCTATTTCATTATTTTGGCTATCTTTGGCGATCAACTTGATGACCTACCCGCCTTGTATCATGGAAATTTTGTTTTTTGGGGTTTTTTTATAGAGAAAATTAGAGGCAAATTGACTTGGTTGTTTGGATTTGTGATGACATGTGATCTATTTTCATGGATGTTTACGGTGGATCTTGGATGTTTCATGGTGAAGTAAGTGATTTTATCTACTTTATCTTGGTATTTTGTTCCATGGAATTATGTTCTTGTGCTAAGTTAGTTTATTTTGTATTTACTTCAATGTACGTTGTTAGTTTATTTAGTATTGGCTTCATTGTCCATTATTGAGCTAAAACCTCCCTCCAAGAATTTAAGGAAGAGAGTTAATATTTCTTTCCCTTAATCATCCAAAAAATTGCAAATATAAATTTCAAATCCTATAGTAAGATCAATTTTTTGCCTTCGTTTGTTTGGATTTAGTATCACTCCAAAGAATCCACATAATTGTTTGTGTCCTAGACTCCATATGCCCAATATTGAGAAGGAACTAGTCTATCTTGTAACATACCTGACCCCTTAACTTTGGTTAAGGCTACGAGGTGTCTAGACCCAACCTCATTAGTTTCCTTAAGGGAGTGGGGACATCAAAATTCCTCTTCCTACATCACTGCAAGACTCATTTATGAGATCATCATCATCTTCTCCTTGTTGAGAGCTTTTCAATGATAGATAATTTACGCAAAATTGAGCTTTGGGCAATAAGTTATGTACACATAAATATTTTTACCTTCAAGGGCCACACTGGAACCTTCATACTACCAAGTGGCTACACCTCACTAGCCCACATAAGCTAGCCTAAACCAGTATAATATATATTTACCATCAAACCCCAGGAAAGGTCTTCACCAGTTAAACACATCAATCTCATTTTGTTCAACCCAATACTAGGATTTAATTTATGTATGCCATTATTTTTTTATTTTCCATTTCCATATAGTGATCATTGGCTCCCCCGACCATCAAAACATCTAGTATACTTCACTCTGAAAACAATCGATGAACGACACTTGACATTGATGGGTGACTAGCTTAGCACCCGAGCCTTTCGACCCCTAAGAAAAACAAAAAGAGTCACCTAAACCCAATCTCCTAAAATCCAAAAATCCAACAATTTTATATCCCAATACCCAATATTTGACCATCCGATGCCCTAACGCCTGATAGTCCGATGCTCGATATTATGGGGTCCATATCACCTCTGTCACAGTTTCCACTTGGTTACCACCAAAGTGTCATTACACACTCATGTTTCATCGTCTTTCCATGTTAGCATGTCATGTCAAAGCCACCTCATCTCCACATTAGTGCCACCTAGTGTGCCACACCATACTAATATTGTTCATGGTAATATTGTGAAAAATGCTCGATGAGTTCCTATTATTCTCCAAAACTCAACACCCTAACACCTAATAATATGATACACCATCCTTAGTTTATGAGTGAATAACTCTCTAATAGATTACAAACTTGTCAAGTTTTTTTGATATCAAGGGTTCACGATGGTAAGCTCTCCAGGAATTTTCTAACACCCTAATGCTTGATCTCCATATAGTTGATATCGTGGGCTCCAAAACACCTCCACTATGCTCAAGAGTTAATACATCATATTGTTGCGTTACTAGCCCATCGAGACATACATGCCAACACTCAACCACTCTTACTCACATCCTTTCCCCAATCCAATATAGATATCAACCAACAGGGATAAGCCCATCATTCACCAAACTTGTTAGGTCCATTGGTATCATAATTTCACTTCACATATTCCTCGAGAATTGGTTGATGCTCAGTATCTTGATACTTCAATATCGAAAACCCTGAGAACATAACTTCACCACTATATAGGTCTAAAGGAAAAAGTATAAAACCCCAAACCTTAAGAGTCAGTCCATGAAGTCTTTAATGGTGAATACTTTTTTGTATGCATGGTTTGATGATGGGAAGGTTCCCAAATTTTTTTGGTAGATTAGGTTGTTAGTGTTGGGGACTGATATGCTTGGCCCAATAACATAATAACAAAATTATTGATTTAAGGGATATCACAAGTTTGGTCAACAATAGACATTATCGATGGGAGTGTTCACTAGTTAGCTCATGATGCCCAATACTTGATAATTTACCTGCATAGGGCTTAATTACCCCTCTAACTGGGCTCTTGGTCATGGCTCCATGATGATCATGTGACCTAGGGCTAAGGCCATGGCTTCCAACCCCAAAGTTCTGAACATTCAAAAGACATTGAGGGGGGTGGTTTAATCCTCAATTTTCTATTAAACCCAAATCCAAAGGATTTAAATTCCAAATTTATCCTATGTAAGAATGTATTAAGAGAGGATCCTTAAGATCTCCCAATAGTTTAAAAAGAGACTTTTATAGGGTAATGAACTGCCTAGATGAATTCTAAACTACAAAGATATTCACCAACCCTAAAGGAACCCAAATGCTCATCCTTGCTATCAATAACCATTCAAGTTCTCAAGTAATACTCGAGAGGTTGTTGTTCATTGTATTCCTCTTATAAGGCCTTCAAACGTCTTCTCCCATCTATGGAGGCCTTACAATTGATCATCTATGCAAATAAGGAGTAATGCATAGCTATTCAATCCCTTGATTGGCATAACAAGGAAAACACAATCACAAGGAATTACACCATCCTATTTAAGTCCTTCAATAGACTTCCACCTTTCAAGAGTTCCCCAATGGATTCTTTAACACTCTCCATCAGATTTTTTGTGAAGACATATCTCATCTAGGCCTTGACCTTGCAGCCTAGGCTGTTGCTCTTGCATATGGGTCCAAATCACTTACAAGACCTTCTAATCCCTTAAGAAATCACAAGGCTTCTCTGGCTTGTCTAAAATAGACCGAGTTTAGTGATTAAACTGAATAGGAGTTCCTCACAACCAACCAACAATCATGGTTACCCAAGAGAATATCTTCCCCTGTCTTAGCAACCCCATTTCTTACATGATTTAAGACTATAATCAATGCGGTATATTTTTTTAAAGAAACAATTATTTTGTATTAATTCGATCAGAATACATGCCAAAAGCTTTACATTTAGAGAAATATCTGCATCTTCATTGTTCCAAAATTTCAGAAAAAGAGTCTTGATTCTACCCGACCATTTTCTAACTAAATTCCTAGTAGCATTAATTTTATAGAGTCTCCAAAAGAATCCTTGCTACACTATATACTCGCAGAGCATAAGAAAACATTAAATACTAACAACTACCAACTTGCCCAATTTCAAATTTCTCCGCTTGTCCTAGCTGGATAATCTCCACTCGATTAGAAGAGTCCTCATTCATGGTTTGGTCTCGCAGTTCCTCTTGTTCCTGCCTTGAGCACACTCCTTGTATTGGGCTATCTATAATCCCAAAGACCTTCTTAAGAATTCATAGGGTTTCATTTTCCATAGTTAATTCAATATTATCCATTTTGAAAACCAATCTTTCCGCAACCACCTTAATACGATCGACTTCAGCCTGCAATGTCTCTTGTTGTTGACTAACCAAGGTGAAACGAGAACATGATTCCATGGCAAGTTTTTCACCCTACTCAAATATGAGAGTTTCCAAGTATGACAAACTCATTTGCAGTTGTTCCTTTCTTTATTCACCGCATTTTGTCTTAACTAGGCGCTCCATCCCACATAAGATTCCAATAATTCATTGTCTCAATGAAATATACGTGATCATGAACCTCCATTTATAATCGATCTCTCCCAAAATTATTTTTCCTCCATCTCCCTGCTTGCATTCAATTCCATCATCCTGGTTCTGCAATTGCCTGGAAATATTTGTCATCACTAAGTATCCTCTGCTACTCGCGTGCTCAATCAATTTTAATACCTTCAATACAAAATACATGCAAAATTTCTCGACCATAGCAAAATATATTAATGAAATCAAGTAAACCCTACACCTGACAGGAGGCATGGATCCTCCCTCCTAAAAAACACAGCTGGACAAATCTTTGACACCATACATCAAAGATGCAAACAACCAATTTTGAACTTTCAAGGAATATTAAAGCAGATTTAGTATATGTTATATGATATAAATTACAACTTTGCATTAAAATTATTACAAAAATGATGTTTTTTTATTATTGGGAAAAAAATATGGAAGAGGTTTGATGACACCTTTCCTTGGCAATCTAGGACAATAGGTGTAGGAAGAGGTTGCTTTAGCTACCACATTTAGTTTGGCATATATGATCCATGTGTATATGATATTTCCAATGTGTATTATTTTTATTGTGATCACTTAAACACTCTATTATAACTCTTTATGTTTTGGCTATAAGTTCTAAGCTAAGTTGTTCCATGGCATTTCATAATTTACACTCTACCTTGCTTTTTTGGCATTTTTGCCAGGAAATAAAAATCATTTATTGAGGTGATGGAGTTAAAAAGATACATGGTAATGAATACTAAATTTATTTTGATTTATGGCCCGCGACCAAGATACCGGTGGATCAAAAACATTTAGATAATTTTTTAGGGGAATATACTTTGATGGTGATTCTTATGTTGACTTTAGATACATAGAAATGTAAGTGTGAAAAAATGCGATGGGGGTTTTTGTTTTTATTCACCTCTTGTCATTGACCAGACCTCTCTTTTGAATGGATATGTTGTGGCTTCCATACACACATATTAGCCATGAATATTGACTTATGTTCACTAAATTATACAGCCCAACAAATTTCTGATTTAAAAAGGGCTAAGTAGGAAAGACTATGTACTGGAATAATAAATCTCACAATGCACGTTCACGTATCTCCTAAAATGTCTTGAATCACCACTTCCACCATCAATGGCTTTCTAGATTTTATGAAGGTGAGGGTTGGTGCACGCCATCTATCCTACAAGACCTTATTTTACGTCATGATACTTCTCAGATTCCTCTTTCCATTTATATTCATTTTCACTGCGGTGATTACTCTAGGTGATTTTGAGGATTGCACTTTGCTTGGTAACAAGATAGAACATATGGGTTTTTGATTTATTTTTGCAAAAAATTATCTGGGTTTCTTTTAATTTTTGGTCTTATTTTTGATTCGCAGATCATTTTTTCATAGATTCATGTGGAATGTTCAGTATACTTTAGAGAGCATAGCGTTTAGTTAGGATCATTTGGTGTAAGTTGTGTAATATACAATTGTTTGTATTTGGGCTATTTTTATGCAGATTGTTTGGGGAGATTGGGACCAAGGATTTTGAGGAGGGAAAATGCTTCACATGTAAGTCATGCCCCCTCTCCCATTCGTCGATGAGTCAGTCTAAACATAGGTATCCAATTCATAAACACACGACTATTCTATTTGAAATCTTCTGCCTAATGTGGTTCTCTTGTTTGTATTCATGTTACTATATTTTGATTGATTGGTTGCCTTCAATTGATTGTATTTTTTGTTGGGGTTTAGACTCTATAGTGGTTCCTTGTGTTTGTTCGTCCTTCAGGCTTAAGGTTTAGTATATTTAGCTTCACTAGATTTATGTTTTTGATCTTTTAGTGCAACCCTAGGTGTTTAATGGCATGTCATACATGAAAAAATGACACTATAACTATTTAAGCTATTCTCCGAGCTAGCGACACAAGTCAAACTCTGTGAAAAGTCCTTCCCATAATTAGATTAGATTTTTGTCAATAAGTTATCTAATTTTTTCCTAATTTTGAATGCATTTGTGAGTGAGCATTAAACCCTAACTAGAAAGATATTGAGAAATTTATTTGAGATTGAAAATTGGTGATTGGGTCAAGTAAAACTTACAATGTTGGCTTGTTTTAGTGCCTTGTAAAGTTTCTAACTAAGTGCCATCAATGTTATTAGAAAACAAAGAAGATCTAGGCACATGCACAAAAGGTACTCTAATGGAGATTTGGTCCAATATTTTGTACAATAACCTTAATGAAAAAGAAGTAGTAACATGCCCTCTTTCTGTAGTTCTTTACAATAGTAATGGGGGTGTAGGGGAATTTATGTAGGAGAGAGTTACAAAGGTTGCAATGAAATTTATGGAGGAGAAAGATATAGAGCGCGCACGCGCACACACACACACAATATTTTGAAAAAAATGGTGATATTATATGTGATCTTTTGTTTGTCTCAAGCACACTAAAAATAGAGTTCGTGGGGTTTTGGATTACATCGATTCTTGAGGTATTTGAAGTTGTTGTGGCTTAAAGTTAAACATGGGAGGCAGGTAGGCATTAACCTATCTTTAGAGTTGCCTTAATTTTTGACATGTCAAAGTGACCTCGTTTCTTGGTAGGAAATATCTTTGGCTGCATTGTGTTGTATCTCCAAAATCAGAAAACTTGACTAATCCTCATATTCAATGCAAGACCTAATTAGAAATTATTTAAGAGAGAAAAAGAGGAAACAATGCCATTATGTTTAAATTATGAAAAAATTGGTATAAAGTCGAACATAATTTAAGGAATTTGTGTCATGTAGGGATATTTATAATACAAATAGCATTAAGCTAATATCAACAAATACACATTAAAATGTCCAAGAACAATGTATGAATTTAAGATGAGTTGATTAATGTCCATAAATCACCAAAGGATAGATCAATAATACCATTAAATACAGTCAATCAACATTGGACTATGGGGGCACCAAGATGAATAAAGAAGAAAATAACATAAGAAATGGTGAACATGGAAGGTAAACTACAAAAATAAAGGAGACATTATTCAACATCAATGTTAGAGAATTGAGATAGAGGCAAAGATAAGTGAGGCGATACATGAATTCCTATCATCAATTATCATTGTGGAGGGGCCGATGCAAACACTAATAATGTTTTTGAGGAGTGCATAAGGCTGAGAAGGCCTGGTTGTATGAGCCTAGAAGATTGGGATGGCATATCAAAACTCTCCTAACAATTGAGGCAGAATAGAAGAATCCAATGATGGATGTTTCATTATAAAATCTAGGTTGAGGGGAAGTTACTAATGGAATGCAAGGGGAAAGATTGATCTCATGACCTCATGGATGTGAGACATCTACTGGTTGAGTAGGAAGATGTACATTGTCTCATAAATATGATGTCACCCACATCCATGGTTAGTGCATATGCATTGTGCTTAATGCCCCATTGATGAAGATATGCCAGAAAAAGGAAGTGGTGAACCTAGTGGTGTAAGGTATAGAAAGGTTTTGCTATGTGTATCATTTGTGGGTTATTTCCTTGTGTATGTATAAATCTTTGACATGTATAAGTGGGATCGGAAATGGTGGTGGAAATATACCCACTAGAATGATAAGATGGAGAATTATATTTCCCATGGATGTCATAATATATGGGACATTTGAAGAAAAATAGTTCCTCCCTCTCAATCTCCTAAATATGGAAAATTTAGTAGATCCTCTCCATGTGGGATGTGGTGATTTTATTGATTTGTAAGTGGTGGAAACAAACTTTGAGCTACTTGGGAAGAATCTTGAGGCCATTTGAACAATGACACTGTTTTATAGTTGCATAAAATGCTCATAACAGGCCATCTTAGGGCCAAAAGTTTGAGGGGGGGATTCCAATTGAGTTGAATGTAAATCATCGATATGTCATCCTTAACTGCCTTCTATCCCCCCCTGTAGTAGCAGAGGTGACCAAGGGAATACAAAATTATTTTAAGGGAGGGACGCGCTAAATACAAATGTCAATGTGTTGAAATAGTAATAATGCCACCAAAACCAGCGATCTCTATGTCTATTTAATCCTAGAGCAACAATCCCCTTTGAAAAAAAAATAGCCAAATAGGGGTATCTATGATGTCCAGTAACTCAGTCCTTTAGGGTGAAAATTTTGTGAAGGAAAAAAAAAGAAGCCTGGAAATGTTCTTAAAGGATGGGCATCAATTTTTTTTGGAAAATTGTCTATGGAATGACATGTTTATAATGGTTCATATGTTGTAACATGATAGACATAAGTCTCTCCAAACATTCTCAATTAGATAAAATCAGGCTAGTACCCCATGCATTGATGTGAAAGACAAAGGTTTGTCCTTTAGTCGAGTTTGTTCGGGGAATAAATTTTGCACCCATTTCAATAATGAAGGATGAGGATTTGCTGATTTGTTGAGGATACGTGTCTAAGAGAAATCCATTCATGTTAGAAAGAGACATATTTATGAGATGTAGTGGTCAAGTGAGTCAAATATATGGATACAAACATTTTAATGAGCTTGAATGATTGTGTAATTTGTTTTGGAATCACAAATTTTGTTTACTATGAATGTTTTTTAGATGGAAATGCCCAAGAATACTGTATGGATAAAGAAGTTGTGAGGTGTGTCAGTTTGCTGAGTTTGTGCGGGGAATAAATTAGCGCTCATTTTTTAATAATGGAAAACAAGGGTTTGCTGATATACTTGTAGGTTTTAACCTTGAACAGAAATTGTCTCCAAACGAATCTTAAAACATAAAATAAACAATAGCGAGAGAATAAAACAAAAAACATATATACACAGAGATTTTCCCCTGGATCCCAAATCGGGACGACCAAATTGATTTTTCATTATATTCCTTTTAGTGTTACAACACATATATATACATGACGAAGCATACATAAACCCCAATCCATTAACCCTGGATTAGAACATAACCATAGTTCCCTTGATCTGATCTACAGAATAGCAGGGGCTGAAAACCATCACGCCCCAAAACCATATGCAAACCCATGCACAATACCATGGGCGGGTCCGCCCACCGGAAAATAAGGCCCAATTTTTTTTTCCCAGGGCGACTGCGACAGGGGGGGCACCCCCCTACGATCCCCCTGCTGCGCCCGACGCAACGTACAGGGGGGGCTATCGCCCCCCAGTGACCCCCCCACGCATGAATAGTCATGGAAAGAATATAACACAAACCCAACATTCTCCCACTTGTTGTTTTCTTTCTGCAGGGGGCCACAGGAGAGCTGAGTCGTTAGCCCAAACTTTCAACACCCATTGTTTCTCTACACCATGAGAACTTCTGAGTGCTCATAGACTTCATCAATGCATATGCAACATTCTTCAAGGTGTCCACCTTTACCAACAACACCCTTTTAGCCTCAACCATATATCTCACAAAGTGATATTTAACATCAATGTGCTTTGTCTTTGAATGATAAGCAGTGTTCTTAGCGAAGAAAATCACACTTTGGCTATCACAGTCTATCCTTATAGCTTGCTGCACCAACCCCATAATTGAACACAATCTCTGCAACCAAACTACTTCCTTGCTTGCATGGGTGGCTGCCATGTATTCTACCTCTGTAGTTGAAAGTGCCACTACAGACTGTCTTTTACTCATCCAACTGATTGCACCTCCAAATAGGCTAAACACATACCCACTTGTAGATCTTATTTGGTACAGATATCCAACCCATTTTGCATCAACAAAACCACGAATGTCCAACACTCTTTCCAATCTTGGTCTTCCCTGGTAGCACAAGCCATAATCACTAGTGCCACACAAATATCTGAAAACCCGCTTCACTGTTGTCCAATGGTCCTTCCATGGGTTTGACATAAACCTGCTCAATACTCCCACTGCATGTGCAATTTCTGGTCTAGTATAGACCATTGCATACATCAAGCTACACAGTGCACTTGCATATGGAACACGAGACATATCCTCCTCTTCTTCTTGTGTCTTGGGACACTGTTCAGCAGAAAACTTTACACCTACAAGAATCAGAACATTCACCGGTTTACTATCCTGCATATTGAACCTATGCAATATAGTCTCGACATACTTCCTCTGGTTTAACCATAGCTTCCTCTTTTCCTGATCTCTTTTAATTTCCATGCCCAAAATATAGTTTGCAGCACCAAGATCCTTCATGTCGAATTTGGAGAACAGTTGGGTCTTCAAATATTGGATAATTTCTTTGTCATTTCCAATCAACAACATATCATCCACATACAAGACCAAATAAATAACACGGTCACCAATTAATTTAAAGTAAACATAGTGATCCGCCTTACTTCTGGTGAAGCCAAGTCCCCGTACATAGGTATCAAATTTCTGATACCACATCCTTGGTGACTGTTTTAACCCATACAGAGACTTCGTTAACCTACATACCAATTCTTTCTTCTCCTTCACCATAAAGCCTTTAGGTTGTTTCATGTAGATCCATCTTCCAGATCCTCGTGAAGAAATGTTGTCTTCACATCCATCTGTTCTACCTCAAAATAAAATGCAGCAGTAACATATGAAAGTAATCTAATAGAAGTAACTTTGGCAATAGGAGAAAAAATATCACCAAAATCAATTCCCGACACTTGGGAATAACCTTTTGCTACCAGCCAAGCTTTGTATTTCTCCACCTTTCCTTCTACATTCATATTCTTCTTAAACACCCATTTGCTCTCGATGGGCTTCCTTCCAGCCGACAACTCCACCAGATCCCATGCCTCATTTTTATGTAAGGATGCCATTTCATCAACCATGGCCTCCTTCCAGAATTTTCCATCCTTTGAATCTACTGCCTCCCTGACAGTTCTGGGATCATCATCAGTTATAGTTAAAGTAAAATTTGAACATAAAGCAGATGGACTATACCTTTCTAGTTGTCTTATTTCCCAAACTGATATTCTCACAGCTAGAGTTTGCGGCTCTTCCTCTTCTGAGTCTTCTTCTGTTGTAGAGTCTGATTCATCCTCCCTTAGCTCAAAATCTATCTTCTCAGGTTCCTTTGGTAGGACTTCATGTTTAGCAACATATTTCACCTCTCTAAACACCACATCTCGGCTGTACACAACCTTCCTTTTTTCCGGGTTCCAAAGCTTGTAACCCTTTAAACCATCCTTATACCCAATAAAGATGCACCTTTCAGATTTATTATCCAACTTTCTCATTTTCTCCTTTGGAACATGTACATATGCATCACATCCAAATACCCTCAGATGTGAAAGAGAGGGTTTCTTACCGGTCCATACCTCATGTGGAGTCTTATCCTCCAATGCTGATGAAGGTGATCTATTAACCAAGTAACATGCAGTCTCCACTGCCTCTGCCCATAATTCTTGTCCTAATTCGGTACCACTGAGCATGATTCTTGCCTTTTCCATCAGTGTTCTATTCATTCTTTATGCAACTCCATTTTGATAAGGTGTGTATGGAGTAGTATTTTGCCGTGCTATATCACACTTCTTACAAAAATTTTCAAATTCCTTCTCGCAGAACTCCCCACCATTATCTGTCCTCAACACCTTTATCTTCTTCTCTGTTTGGTTTTCCACCAGAGCCTTTAATTCTTTAAATCTATCAAAGACTTAAGATTTCTTCCTCAAGAAATATATCCATGTATTCCTTGAGAAGTCATCTATGAATGAAACATAGTACACAGACTTACTCAGTGATGGAACCGACACAGGTCCAAACACATCATCGTGCACAAGCTCTAATATCTTGTTCGCCCTCTTAGCACTAGAAGGAAAACTCACCTGATTATGCTTACCATATACACAATGTTCACATAAATCGAAATCTAGAGAGATATTAGACATACCTTCTACCATACCATTTCCATGCAGTATCCAAAGGCCCTTCTCTCCAATATGTCCAAGCCTTTGATTCCATAGCATGGTATTTTCTCTAGAGACCGCTAGGCTTTCCGCTCCACTTTCGAGAACCATAGAACTATTGCACCCAACAATAACAGTGCTTCCCTGAAGCTTGTACAGAGTTCCAATCCGAACTCCCCGCATTAATACCAGTGCTCCCCGAACCATCTTACAGGTATCTTTCTCGAACACTATTTTTACACCTGCATCGTCCATCTTGCTTACAAAAATCAGATTTCTGGCCAATGCAGGAATGTGCAGAACACCAGGAAGTGTTATAATCCTTCCACCTTGCAGCTTCAGCTTGACTTTTCCACGTCCGACGATTTTGGCCTTCCTGTCATCACCTAAGAAGACATCACTGCCATCATATTTCTCATACTCGCAGAACCACTCCCTATGAGGAGTGAAGTGAAAGGATGCACTCGAGTCAATCAACCATGACTCATGATCTACATGTGTATTTGAAGAAGAAGCCAAATACACATCCCCACCTTCATCCGAGGTTGTTTTTGCCTCTGTAGAAGGAGCATAATCAGATCCATTTCCTTTCTCAGGAGCTTTAGATCTGCAGTCCTTTTTGTAGTGCCCTTCCTTTCCGCATTTCCAGCACACCTTTACAAAATTTCTAGGAGATTTAGATCTCCCACTCAAAAACTTATTCTTGTTTCTGTTCTGGGAACTTGCTTGTACAGATAAGGCATCTCCATTCTAACCCTCCATATGTCTCTGTCTCATTTCCTCCAACAGCAAGGCTGAGACAATGTCATCAAAATTCAAGGTAGTTGTATTGCTACCTATTGCAATAACCAAACTGTCCCACGAGTCTAGTGGAGAACACAAAAAACTAATGCATTATCTTCATCTGAGGTTTTAATATCAAATGATGATAGCTGACTTACCACAGTATTGAAGGCGTTCAGATGCTTTGTCACCGAGTCTCCATCCTTCATCCTCAGGTTATACAGCTTTTTCCGCAGGAACAACTTATTCACCAGAGACTTAGATTGGTACAAAGTCCCAAGTTTTTCCCACAAGGTCTTCACCGTAGCTTCCCCAGATACATTCAACAATACTGAATCTGAGACACACAACCGTATTGTGCTTTTAGCCTTCCGATCCAGTTTCTTCCAGTCTTCATCTAACATTGCCGTTGGTTTAGTACCTGGATCTACCGCGATCCACTGATCTTTATCCACCAACAGATCCTCCATCTTGAGCTTCCACAACTCAAAACTCTGACCATTAAATTTCTCGATCTCTATCTTTCCGCCGCTTGCCATCTTCTTTCACCGCAAGAATCGATCCCGCAGATCTCCCACTGAACAGGGTCTACCACAGGCCCGAGCAAAAAACCCTCAACAACAAAGGCGTCCCCTTGAAGCCGAAACAACTTTGATACCAAATGTAGGTTTTAACCCTGAACAGAAATTATCTACACACGAATCTTATAACAGAAAATAAACAATAGCGAGAGCATAAAACATAAAACAGATAAACACAGAGATTTTCCCCTGGATCCCAAATCGGGACGACCAGCTTGATTTTTCATATATTCCTTTTAGTGTTACAACACATATATATACATGCCGAAGCATACATAAACCCCAATCCATTAACCCTGGATTAGAACATAACCGTAGTTCCCTTGACCGGATCTACAAAATACCAGGGGCCGAAAACCATCATGCCCCAAAACCATGTAAAAAACCATGCACAAAACCATGGGCGGGTCTGCCCATCGGAAAATAAGGCCCAATTTTTTTTTTCCCGGGGCGCTGCCCCAGACCCTGATGGGGGGGTTGCCGCGCCCCCTGTGACCTCCTTGCTACACCCGGTGCAATGTATTGGGGGGGCTATCTCCCCCCCTGTGACCCCCCCACGCGTGACTAGTCGTGGAAAGAATATAACACAAACCCAACAATACTGAGGCTATTTGTTTAAGAGTAAGGCCTTCATGTTAGAAAGATACAACTTTAGGATATGTGGAGGTCAACCCAGTCAAAGATGATGCTGATGCAAACATTTAAAAATGAACTTGAATTACTTTGGATTCATGAATTATATTTATGTAACATATCTAGCTATATACTATTACATGCATATTTATGACCCTCTAACTAGGATGTTTAATATTAATGATTAAAGTCCTAGTTAATTAATATGTTAGTCTCCTTTCCTTTGAGTGACAACTATTCATTGTCTATTCATTGTGACCCATATGTTCAATGTAATATAAATAGATCATATTATTAAATTGCAATAATCACGTTTCATATCATCATATAATATTTATATCCTTTTTATATTTCATTGGTTTGTTCCTTTTATTTTATAATTCCTAATTTCTCATTCTAACAATGGTTAGGTTTGTTAGAAGTGGTATTAGAGGGAGTTCAAACCTTGTTGCCTAGTGGCAAAATTTCATTTTTCGGTTGCAGAAAACCTTCTTGTTTGGTGGATTTTTTTTTTTGGGTGGTTGGTAGGAAAAATTCTCATCTAGATACTCAATTCCCCACACTATTTTGACAAAAAAGGACAAGGAAAAGAAAGAAAATTGAAAATATAAATAGGTACCTGTGAAACAAAGTTAGTTGTTAGGATCTTTTGCTACTTCTTAGGCACCATATATATGTTGGGCAAACTAATTCTCTTCATGAATACTGTAAACACATGGAGTGGAGGTTGAGGCTGAAATTTACTCTTAAAAACCCTGTTATAACTACTGCAGATATGGCCGATGTGAAGATTGTAACAAATATTCCAATAATAATTTCCATTGAATAATCCACATGCTCTGATGGGAAGTGCTTGAGTGTGGTTTCTATTTGCTACGTTGTTATCCCTCTAAAGCTCATTGTAACAAAGACAATGCAAAACTATTTTACTACTCACTCACTAAGAAAAGGTTGCAGTTGCTGCTGTTTAGGAGACGTTTTGAAAGCAATTGCTGGAAGAGTCAAATTTAAATTTAATCCATTGATATTACTCTAGAATTCAACTGCGAGGAAATTGTTGTTAATAAATTTTTTTTGCATCCAAGTCAATATTCCAGATGCATAAGCTACGAGGGAAAATTATAGTTCCTATGCACCAAGACCATAAGATGCATGTTATAGGTCAATTTTGGCATCATCCCCCAAGACTTGGTCAAATTGGGCATCATCCCAGATGACCAATGAATAGGGTCTATCATTCCCTTAATTCAGTTGCTATATTCCCTAAGTGAAGAAGTTCCTTTGATGGCTTCAATTGTGAGATTTAAAAGGTTTGAAGTATATATTATATGACCCATTGACTAATCAACACTCCTCTGCAAGGGACTAACTGCGTTTCAGTGCACTTACCTCCATGCAAAAGTGCATTGTAGTGCACTTCCCAACACTCAAGGGTGCGTTGGTCTCCTGGGAGAGAAATCATCATTGTTTCGGGAATCTCCACATGTCCAATGCCTTCTAGAAGAGCTCATAGGTGTCATACTTTGAATACAAGTGTCCATCCATCACCTATGAACTTGGAAACTTGTCTCACCTATTATTAGAAAGCCATTCAATGAGAAACTACCTTCAGTTTCCCTATAAATTGAGCACTCATCTAAGTGTTAGGGAGGAATAATTTTGTTCAATGTTATGCTGTTGAATTCTCAATTGATGAGAGCTGGAAGTATTGATATGCTGCTGAGATGATTCTTGATGTGATGGGGACAGAATGAAGTTGGAGCAGGTTGGGGACGAGTCGATCTATAGGTTGTAACCTTCTCCTCCTAATTTATTAATAAATATTTATGTTCATTTTCTCATACATATATTTATATAATGTGAAATGTATTCTTGATTATGTATGTATTCTCAGATCTAATTGGTTTGATTTGGTTAAGATAAGTAGATACTTGTATATTTGTATGTTGTTTGATGTTTTCTGTCTTTGATTGCAGGAATCGATCTAGCAGCTTTTGTTGGATTGAGAGTGACGACAACAACGACAAAAGGAGAAGGAGAGTGAAAGGATCACAAGTAGGCTTCTTTCTTTTATATCTATCTATTTGTCTTAGAGAAAATAAATGTTGTCTTTCTTCTGTTGTTTTGAGTGAAGGAACACCACACTCAGGGAATCTAGTTTATCCGTAGATTAGAATTCCGTATAACAAATTGGCGACTCCACTGGGGAGAATTCCATCATTCACGGTGTTTCTGCCTCTATTTACCATCATCAGTAGGCTCTACTTTATTTTATCAGTCATTTGAATGAACAAGTTTCCTTAGAAGTGTGTTTAGCTGCTTGTTTCCCAAAATTAGCTATGCCCAACGCTTCGTTGGTTAGGGTACATTGCACTGCAGTGCACTGTGTTCCATTCAGGGGTGCACTGCAACGCACTGTCTTCCCTTACAGGGTGCGTTACCCCCTCAACCAACCAAATTCCATCAAGATTTATCTTTTCTTTCAGTTTCAACCAATTGTCTGCTGTATTATCAGATGTCTGATTGCTCTTACAGACCAGTAAACATTCCTTTTTCTTCCTCCTTTGAAAAGTAATTTGTTCAATGTTTTATTAGCTATTTTTATTATTATTATTGGAAAATCAAATTCAAAGTAGTCAATTTTTGCATTATATCAATTCTGTTTTCGAAAAGGAAATTGTTGTTTCATTCCTCGTTTCCTGTAGGAAAATTGTAGTTTCATTCTTCATTTTCCTAAGAGAAATTGTTGTTTCATTCCTCGTTTCTCAAAAGAAAATATTTGTTTGATTGATTTGTGCATTTATTTTCCTTTCACTCATTCACATTAAAGTGAAACTGAAAAGAAAAACATGCATGTGTATTTAGAGATTGTGTGTGTTGCATAGGAACAAGTTAGGGAAATCTGCATTTCGTTTGTGCTCTTTGTTATATGCTCAAAATATGATCGCTCTTTCCCCTTAGTAGCTAGGATTTTCATTGAAAAAGCTAATTTGAAAATTTTTCTTCTCATTTAGTTTGCATTTTATGAATTTCCCTTTACATCACGCGGTGAACCTCAAAGATAAAATTTTAAACAAGATCAACATAAAATTTACCTCAATCAACTTAAGAAAGCATTGTAACATTAACGATAACACTTAGAAGGTCTAGGCTAGAGACGTGTTCCAGCGTCGTTACACATAGCAGCTGTCGTTAAATTGTTTGCGATACATTCCGAGTGTGAAATCCCACTCCACGTATGTAAGTATTTCAGAGGTCATCCATGTACCTTTGGGTATATAGGGCAGTGTTATAGCACACAAAGTATAAGGGGGTGCTCTCACTATGCGGTTTCACATTAGACAATGCTAATATGAACTTGGGCCTCCATGTACCTTCGAGTATATTTGGGAGGACAAATTTAGGTTGCTTACCATCCATAGGTAACTAAGTCGGCTGCCTTGTAACTTGTGATACATCGAACACAACATTCAGGGAGATTTCCTGCCCATACTTCTTGGTTCGTCAGGAGGTATTCTGCAGTTCACAATTACTTGGTAAATTTTTTTCATAGTATCACCCTTTTATTTGTTTATTTGTTTTTGTAATAAAATCAATCAGTCATCGAGGAAGAATAACATCCATTTCCCCGTCGTTTTCATATAATAGTACTTAATCCACCTTTACCACCGAAATCCATTTATGTTCAGTGAAGGCAACCTCGTTCTACCGAAACCGGTACCATCAGTACCTCTGGTGCGTCATCTTCATCACATATACCAGAGTCGTCTCAAGTCGTTTCTACACATCCTGGTTTATCCACTGTCATCGAAACAGAGTCCTCAAAGCTACCTGTGGACTATATCCATCCAATTAGTGAGACCATACCTCCCGAAACCGACGTTTTTCAACTCAAAGTTGATCCAGATCCCATCGTTATTTTACCAGAACATCTAGATCCCTAAGCCGAATAACTTGAAGTTGTTCTGGTATAGGTCGCTCCTCAATCGATCATAGCCATTGAGTCTTCCCTTTCACGCAGTCAACCACTTGAAATATATCTCGGGCCTGATGACGAAGTCATTCCACCTGGTTTGATTTCGATTAAGGAAGAACCTCAACAAGAAACATACCCCTCAACTCCAACTCATTTTGGATGGGGGCTTTATCTTTACGAGACTATTCCTTCATTAACTTACACTACTTCTTTTGATCCTGTTTCAATTCGAGTTCCCGTAGATCCTATAAGGTATAAACTGGGTCGTATGACCATGGATGAGTCAACATCTTTGGCTGTACCATCTGTTACAGTTGCGAAAACATCTACTGTTGCTATGTCGATGCTTACCACATCACCAGAGTCACATCTTAATGGTGGTCCTTTCGTCCCACCGGGTTACCAATCATTATCGGGAACCTACTCTGGTGCATCCTTAAATCCATGGAATTCAGCCATGTCATCTTCTGGTATTCTATCTGGTACATCTCTAATGAGTACTGAACGACTTGATCCTTTATATACATATTCAGTGCAACATCAAGTTGGTCCATCTGGGTACATTCCATCCAGTACAATCTCGAATGGACTCCCACCATTTGGAGAACAATATATTCCATCTTATTATAATCCTCATGCTGGGGGGCAACCTATGGTCACCCATTTTGACAATACTCCATCGTTTTATGGTCACCCAAATTTTGGAATGGTTGTTTTTCAGTAGCAACCTATTCTTCCCGTTCAACCACAAAATTTTGTGCATTCATATCAACCGGTTCAACCTGTTGCACCCACATTTACTACACTTGTTAATACTTAATTACCCATGTTACAGGCTCAGATTTCTGTACCTCAACCATCTCAGGCGGGTCACTCAACCCATTACCCTCAATCTTGGGCCCTCAAACTCCAACTCCTTCGGTTGGTTTACAACAACCACCTGTATCCAGAATCTTTCATTCAAATTCTGGATTACAGGCGGGTCACTCAACCCATTACCCTCAATCTTGGGCCCTCAAACTCCAACTCTTTCGGTTGCTTTACAACAACCACCTGTATCCAGAATCTTTCATTCAAAGTCTGGATTACCTTTTTATGGGATGTCACAGGCACAACCGGGTCTTACCTATTCACAACTGGGCCCAAGCTATTCTAGTTTGGGCTATAATCTTGGTGGGTAGTCACCTTGGCAACCAAAACTGCAAATTCCACAAAAAAAATTCCAAAAAAAAGTAGCTTACCCTGGTCTTGGTCAACAGATCCCTCAAGAATTTGGTCATCAAAACAACCCCTATCTGGGTTGCCAACAATAAATGCCTTATACTGGCGCTCAAAGGCCTGTTTCCCAAGCAATTCCATCATATCCTGGTTATGCTAAACCTGACTTAAATTGACAGTTTAATTTTGTTGCAACTTTAGAATTACCTGATTTAAACTGGCTTGCCAACGATCCTATTAGCTATTCTCCTCGGTGGCCGGTGATACCACATAAATTACCCTCCGACATTCCTAAATTCAATGGAAACCCTGGAAAAGACCCATAAACTCATGTTATGACTTATCATTTAAGTTGTTCATCCAACTCCTTAAATGATGACTCTGTTCGACTACGTATTTTCCAGTGTACGCTCACTGGTCTGACCGCGAAGTGGTACATTGAACTACCATGAGATTCATTTGATAATTTCACTGCCTTAGCCACTACTTTTTTAACCCACTTCATTTACCCATATGATATGAAACTGGAATGGAACTGCTGACCAATTTCAAACAGACAACTGCTACTCACATTTATGATCATATTAATGAGTAGCGTCGTCATCGTAGAATGGTCAAAATATTTGTTCCTGATCAGCTCCTCGCTGAGTGGTTTATTAAGTCCTTGCTGCCATCTATCACCGAGGACATATCTAAAGGTGGCGTCGTCACTGAAGAGCAGGCATTGCTCGTGCCCAATACTTAGATTTTATTTATGCTCAGTTTGGCATGCTCTATGAGAAAATTCCCAATGCATCGCGATCAAATTTTACTATTCTTCCTCCATCTAAGGACTCTCATGCTGGTGACAGTATGATAGGTTCTGCAAGTACTCACAACTCTACTGCATCTAATCCTGCACTTTCTTTTGAAATTCATGCTGTGTCATCTGAAAAAGGCAAAAGTGACAAGCAACCTGGAAGCAAGAAAAAGGGGAAAGTGAAGAAAAAGCAAAATTGTAATATTCCTAAATTAGCTGCAGCTAATTGGAATATTAATTTTTCCTTGTTTATTTTTGCATTTCATGATTGATGAATAAATTGTAAAGGAGGACATGTAAAAAACCTGAAAACCAAGAATAAATCAATGCCCATGTGAACAGAGACATATCTGGGCTATTTAAATAAACTCCTACAGGTGTAAATGGGTCTAAATCACAAGGGTGGGTAATCTTTGACTAAGTCAACAACGCAGTCTAGATGCATTGAACCTCTTTGAGGGACAACACAGTTCTAGAAGGAGGACCTCATGTGAAAAGGGTTAAGTGATTCAAGGTGGTTTAGGGTTTGGCAAGACTCCTATCTTATAAAAGGAAGAGGAGGGCAGCAAGAAAAGGTTGTTGAAGATTATCATTTTCTGAAGGTATTTTCTGCTTAGACATCCCTTGTTGGGACTTCTTGTTCAGGAATCCCACCTCCTTCCTTGAGCAGCTCTTGGAGGAGACTTGTGCTATCTTTTCCACATTAGGATTTTAGGCCAAGCCCACCTTACACCTACGGCGCTGCTCCTATTGAGAGTTGAGTTGTCCTTGTGAGTTGCAGCAGTGGAAGACACTAGATCTGCTCAGATCTAGCTTATACTAGTGGCTCTTCTTAGTGAGTGTGTCTTTTAACCTCCTAGAAGAGTTCATTAGCTGATTGTGCTTCAGATCCAGACATTGGCATCAGTCCAAGGAATTATCTAAGCTTACAGTGCTGTTTCTCTCCCTGAACAACGTTATTTGCAGATCTACAGCTGCAGGGTGTTTTGTCAATCATTTGGAGAAGAGATCTCCGATGTTGGGATTCTTCCTCTCACTATGGTGATCCATGGATTGGCCATCAAATCCATGTTAGTTTCAGATCTGATCTTCTATACCATTGTATTATTCAGAAATTTCTGAATCATTCTGCAAATCTGCAACCTTAGATCTCAGATCTACTCTCCGTGCTTCATGTTTTGCACAAAACCCCAAGGGGAATGTATAGATCAACATTTCTTGTACATGGATCTGTATTAGATCTAAATTTTTATGTATATATCTTCTATAGATCTGAATATTAATAAAATGCTACTTCAGCCACTAAAAATAACGCTGTCATGGTTATATAGTCTTTTCTCATGGTTGTAGCACCTCATTTCTGAGGGTTTTTCCTGTATTGTATCATTCTTTCTCTTGTACAATGTATGGGCTGTAATAGAAATCTGATTTGCTGTTATAATATTGATTTATAAACCTCCATATCAGCCTCCTAATGCGCTTTAGTGGATCTTCATTATTTCTGAAGCAATCCTTTGCATAAAGCTGCAACCCCTCTCTTTGGGTGATTTTCAGCTAGACTAGTTTGTGGGAGATCTGTTTAACCCACCTAGTTTGATTTGTTTTTGTTATCCTTTTGGATTTAGATCTTAGATGAGCTTATCTAAGGGATCCAGGAGCTGTAAACTCATTTCTATGCACAAAATTCTCAGAAGAGCGTTATTTCAGCAGGCTTGCCGAGCTGTTCCGATTTTGGGATATTACAGTGGTATCAAAGCAAGATCTTTGGCTCAGCTTGTGCCTTCAGGAAAAAGTGATATAAATCAAGGAGAAAGGTCAGAATGATGAATAAGATGAGTTTACTCTCATCACTTTTCAGATCTAGCAAGAACCTCTCCAAGGATGTTGTACAAGAAGAAGAGAGAAGAAGCAATGAAACTCCCCGGAAGTTTCAAGAACAAGAAGATCTTCCAATTAGATCTACAAGATCTATACATGAGGAAAACTATGAATCCTAATCTCATGGATATGTGCACTCATCCATATCACCAAAGCTTTAGTGTTCTGTCTATGATTTCTTCATGAAGAGGAAGAAAGGAGGTGTGCCCAAAAGGAGACTCTTAAAGAGTATTTGGAGGAGTATGAAGCTCAATCCAAGGAGTTCAAAGATGACTTGAAATTAAAAGGGTTCTGAAAGATCAAGGAGGGCAAAGACACAAAGGAGGAGTAGCATGATAAGGTTAGGTTCTATCTATCTATCTTTGATGGATCACCTAAATGTCTAGTCAGGGTTTGGGTGGAGGAGCTAGACAACTTCATGCAACAACATCAAGTTTCAGAGATTGAAGCCATCAAAGTAGCAGCACTGCATTTTGAAGGTAAAGCATATGATTGGTGGTTGTTTGAGTCCTTTTCCTTGAAGAATGCCAATACACCTACTTATGCAAGGTTTATTGCAAGATTGATAGAAAGGTTTGATGAAACTATATATGTAACATCTTCTGTTGACACTATCAAACCACATTAGATGAAGCTTTTGCATGAGTTGGAAGGGTCTATGAATCCAAATCCATTTATGAAGACCATGGAAGAGGGTGTAATTTTGTTTGATGCCTTGCCAAGGGCAAGATCTCCATTAAGTGAAGGGTCCTCTTCTCAAGAGGAAAGCATGAAGGTTTCTCCTTCAATAGATGACCAAGATCTAAGGTCTCTTATTGATGATGAGACCATTTCAGTTATTGGAGAGGAGGGGAAGGAAGGAGATCATAACACAGTCACAATAAAAGCACCTCAAGCACCTCATGAAGATGAATTTGGAGTACTTGATCCAAGAGAAGAAACTCTTGCACTCTTGCAAGGAGTTCCACAACGTCTCACACATAGAGCTCTTGGCATAGCACATGAGTAGCATGTACCATCATTTCCAAATGATGAGACCCTGGAGATAGAAGAAGGAGAAGAGGAGGAAGGGAATCACAAGGAGAAGAACATGAACCCTTCTCCGCTTCAAATCTTGGAAGCACAAAGAAGGCAAGAGGACTTATGCACATCCACATTCTACTCTATGCCTTGACACCTCTTTGCAAGGAGGTAATTTACCAGGAGCACCTCTAAATAGGAGGAAATCTAAAGCGTTCTCTCAACTATGGGCAACATATTCATACTTGGCTAAGGAGGGAACCTTAGGAGAAGCTAGCATAGCGTAGAGAATCTCTCATGAATTCAGAAGAGAGATGAGAAATTTCCTGAAAGGGGTATTGCTAACTCCCACTCAGATGTCTGCGCTGAGAGAGGATAAATCAGAGATCTATGGTGGCATGAGCATGAGGACACATGGTAACTCCATATCTTTGGGGTAGCCGATGATCTCTTCATTTACAAAGAATATTTCTGAACATGGTAGGGGATGCTAACCCTCTTGTACACTTGGGCCAAAATGAGGAAGTTTTGGAAGACAAGGACTTTCCGAGGGGAAGTTGATTTCCATATGCTTCAATCTTGTCTTGAGCAAGATCAGCTGCAAAAGGGGCAGCAAAGAGGAGATTTTGATACTCCCACATGTGATTTTGATATCAAGGATGTCAAATATGGGAGCCATGAGAAGACAGGGGCTGCATTTCAGACTTCCACAACGCTGTCATTCTTGGAGAGCTTGGATCCTTATTGGGATTCCCAATTCATGATGGAATACTCCAAGGACCTTTTCACATGGGGGGTTCTTGAAGGGGAAGTAAAGGATGAAAGGTTCTAGGTGGTTTATGGAGTCATATATTTCTATAATCTTATTCTTTTGGTTAGTGACTCCAAGCTCAAGGAGAGACTACTAGATGCCACCTATGAGATCCTGCTTTCCAAACCCACTGGTTTCATTAGAGAATATCATACTCTTTTGGGTGGTTTCATATGAGAAGGTTTCAAGGAAGAGGTTCAATCTCATATGAAAATGTGCATGGATTACTTGGTAGAGGAGGAGGAGCATAGCTCTTGGGAAGAGCCATAATTCACATCTCCTTACTCATTGAGTGTGAGAGGGAACTCATCCATGAGTTACCCCACTGATGTAAAACAAGTATATAGAGAGACTTTTCTTTCTGAATGTTATCATGTATCTCCTATATGCTTATCTTTTTCTAACGCTCACTTGCAGAACTTTGCTCCAAAGGGGGGCACTATTTATGATGGGTTTCATGGGCTACTCAAAGCCATGAACTATGTTGGTGCAAGTCATTCCTTCGATGATCTTGGCAAGCTATTATACTCTTCATGGTGTGATTCTTTTACACCAACTATGATGCATTTCCTCCAAGCATTCAGAAGGGATGAGGTAGCAAACAAGTGTTGGGGAAGGCACTTGTCATATACTATTCTATGGCAGTTGAGGATAAAACTGCACTGGTTGCACATGAGGGAACATCTTCCTTCTCATTTATCATACATGGTAGCTAGCATGATTCTAATTGTGATCCCACAAGCTGAAGATGTCCTTATCTTTGTTGGGAGCATGGTTGGAGGAGAGGCACACTTGTTGGATGTGTCCTTGGGGAAAGGAATTCCCCATTATTTTTGCATTGCATGCTTCCATGGGAGCATGAGATTTTGTATGGCCACTATGATAGATCACTTGTCTCTTTGTAGAGTGAGCCATATGTTTGTTGAGGACATGCCTCTCACATGTATTGGGGAGGATTTTTTTTATGGATTGCCAAGCTGGGAGGTGATCCAATTCATTTGGATGATAGCATGGAGATGGGAGTCTCTTATGAATCATGAAATTTCCCATGATTGTCATCACTTCTATGTTGAGGAGGCCATGGATCAGCAAGAAGGTTCCCATAACAACCTTCCATTCTTTCATGATGAGAGCCGTTGGGTTTATTCACCAAGGGCCAATTTGCACATTGAGGAGGGACCATTGGAGGACAGTACTATTGCAGAAAGTTCAGAGCAATGGGGGAGACTATTGGATGAGGAGGCCACAACAGAAGAAGGGGAGATTTTGCAGCACCCTTGCAGTTTCTTGAGGACAAGCAACATTTGGGAGGGGGAGACTGTAATATTCCTAAATTAGCTGCAGCTAATGGGAATATTAATTTTTCCTTGTTTATTTTTGCATTTCATGATTGATGAATAAATTGTAAAGGAGGACATGTAAAACTCCTAAAAACCAAGAATAAATCAATGCCCATGTGAACAGAGACATATATGGGCTATTTAAATAAACTCCTGCAGGTTTGAATGGGTCTAAATCACAAGGGTGGGTCATCTTTGACCAAGTCAACAACACAGTCTAGATGCAATGAACCTCTTTGAGGGACAACGCAGTTCTAGAAGGAGGACCTCATGTGAAAAGGGTTAAGTGATTCAAGGTGGTTTAGGGTTTGGCAAGACTCCTATCTTATAAAAGGAAGAGGAGGGCAACAAGAAAAGGTTATTGAAGATTATCATTTTCTGAAGGTATTGTCTGCTTAGACATCCCTTGTTGGGACTTCCTGTTCAGGAATCCCACCTCCTTCCTTTAGTAGCTCTTGGAGGAGACTTGTGCTATCTTTTCCACATCAGGATTTTAGGCCAAGCTCACCTTACACCTACAACGCTACTCTTGTTGAGAGTTGAGCTGTCCTTGTGAGTTGCAGTAGTGGAAGACACTAGATTTGCTCAGATCTAGCTTATACTATTGGCTCTTCTAAGTGAGTGTGTCTTTTAACCTCCTAGAAGATTTCATTAGATGATTGTGCTTTAGATCCAGAAATTGGAATCAGGCCAAGGCATTCTATAAGCTTACATCGCTGTTTATCTCCCTGGACAACGTTATTTGCAGATCTATAGCTGCAGGGTGTTTTGTCTATCATTTGGAGGAGAGATCTCTGGTGTTGGGATTCTTCCTCTCACTGTGGTGATCCATGGATTGGCCATCCAATCCATGTTAGTTTCAGATCTGATATGCTGTACCATTGTATTATTCAGAAATTTATGAATCATTCTGCAGATCTTCAACCTTAGATCTCAAGTCTACTCTCTGTGCTTCATCTTTTGCACAAAACCCCAAGGGGAATGTATAGATTAGCATTTCTTGTACATGGATCTGTATTAGATCTAACTTTTTATGTACAGATCTGCTCTAGATTTGAATATTAATAAACCATTGCTTCAGCCACTAAAAATAACACTATCATGGTTATACAGTCTTTTCTCATGGTTGTAGCACCTCATTTCTAAGGGTTTTTCCTATATTGTCTCATTCTTTCTCTTGTACAATGTATGGGCTGTAATATAAATCTTATTTGCTGTTATAATACTGATTTATGAACCTATATATCAGCCTCCTAATGTTCTTCAGTGGATCTGCGTTATTCTCGAAGCAATCCTTTGCATAAAGCTGCAATCCCTCTCTTTGGGTGATTTTCAGCTAGACTAGTTTGTGGGAGATCTGTTTAACCCACCTAGTCTGATTTGTTTTTGCTCTCCTTTTGGATTTAGATATTAGATGAGCTGATATAAGGGATCCAGGAGCTGCAAACTCATTTCTATGCACAAAATTCTCAGAAGAGCGTTATTTCAACAGGCTTGCTGAGTTGTTCCGATTTTGGGATATTACAAAAAATCAACCCCGCAGGAATGATTATTTGATAAAAAATCTAGAAAAAATTGGAAACCTTGTTACCATTGCTTGATATGGAATGAGGAGCAATTTTTTCCGAATATCCTCACCGTGCCGAAGTCTCAAAATTTCTTAAGACCTCGACTGCATCTGCTGTGTTGACAGACCCTTTTCCGAATCCAGACACAAACATGGTTGCTACGGATCTCACTTCTAGTTCCCAAGTGGTTATGCTATCTGTCACAAAACCAAAAACTAATGTTTTGGTGTCTATGCGAATTAAAGATTATGGTAGTCAAGCTACTGATCAACCTACTACCTCAACCACAAATTTGTCCACTGTATCAATTCTGCCAACTACTATTCCAGAGTTAACAATAAATCCACCAAAGGGAGTTGTCCACAAATCGAAATTCAATCCTCGAGCCCAAGAAACTCAAAATTATAATATAGTTGAAGATTTGGCTCAGTAACCTTCAGATATATCGACGCTTGAGGTACTTCAAAATTGTCCCTCCCAGAAGTAGGCTTTGTTTTTGACAGTTGGTGGAATCGACCCGACAGATTCCAATCTTGTAGTCTTTAATCATACGGGCTATGTGCCACAATTACTAGCAGAATTAGCATTCTCCATCCAAGTAAATGTTCTCAATCACCTTGTTCATCTTACTATTATTGATGAGGGAGAATCTACTTGCATTATGTCTCTAAACTGTTGGAAGTCACTTGGCTCGCTTTGCCTATCTCAATCGCCTACGAAAATTAAAGCTTTTGACGGTCGTACATATAAGCCTTATGGTATCATTAATAACCTGCATGTCGAACTAGGGGGAAAACTGTAATTATTGAAGTTGAGGTCGTTGATGAACCCCTTGAATACAACATTTTACTTGGAAGGCCCCGGTTTTACGCTATGAATGTGATCATATCTACTTACTTTAGAATGATCTCCTTCCCTCATAAAGGCGTTATCACAATCATTAATCAACTCTTCTTCTTTGCCTCTAGTTCCCAAGTATCTGGAAGGGTTACGTTAGTTCATGCACCCTAGCTAGCACTTCAAAACATTGGTGTAGGGCTCTTAAAGGATTCTTCCCTAATTGGAACCTTTGCATTATCGCTGCCTGTGACGTCGGCAAAAATTGCAAGAATAGAGACCTGTTGCATGATATCTTCTACTTCATCTGACTTAAGGAAGATTACCAATGATTCTGAATTTGTTACGCTGGATGCATTTCTACTGCCAAGCCTAATTGAGCTGGAATCGATCTACATGGCTTAGGCGACACATCATGATTCATCGTCACCGATCGTTTGGGTCGATCGTTCATTATATTTTGGTACTCGATCTGATCCTTTTTCATCCACTTTCTTGACCGATGAGAGCATTATGGAATCCATATGCCAAAAAGAGAACCATCAGAAGATCATCATCATCGTTCCCATCTTCAGGATAACAAAGAAGATAATATTATTGAAATATATCACCCTTCGATATCTACTTCTTTTTGAATTCTATTCCAATTAATGCAATCGTTTCCGAGCGAAAGTTGTCAAATGTTGAAGAAACTATTTATATCGATATTTCGACCAAACCCAACATTGTAGAAAACATTCATGTCAGCGTCTCTTGCTCTCCATCCGAACTTGAAACTTATTGTTGTCTTTTTCGTGAATTCCGAGATATATTTGCTTGGTCTTATAAGGAAATGCCAAGCATAGATACTAGTATCGTTGAACACACAATTAAAATGTACCCTGATGTCAGACCGGTATGTCAACGCCTTCGTCTTCATCAAAAGAAGGATGTTTCCATTAAAGCAGAAGTTGAAATTTTTTTGCGTGCTGGTTTCATTTACCCTGTTCTGCTTACTGATTGGGTTTCCAACATTGTTCCTGTCATGAAGAAACAAGGGAGAATCATTGATTATCGAGATGTCAATCTTGCTTCTCCAAAAGACAACTATCATACTCCATTTATCGACCAGATTATTGACGAATGTGTCAGGTGTGAGATCTTTTCATTCTTGGATGGATTCTCCGGTTACAATATAATCAATATCCACCTAGAGGACCAATATAAGACAACATTTTTCTGTCCCTGGAGCATATTCACTTATCGTAAAATACCATTTAGTTTAAAGAAAGCTGGAGAAATATTTCAGAGAGAAATGGATTATGATTTCAATGACATCAAGTACATTGTTCAACCTTATCTAGACGATTTAATCGTGCATTCGCGAAAATAAACTGATAACCCGACACATTTGAAAGCTATATTTTTACGCTGTTGACACTACAAGATACGCCTCAATCCACAAAAATGTGTGTTTTGTGTTGGTTCTAGTCGTTTACTTGGATTTGTCATTTCAAAATATGGAATTCGAATTGATCTTATGAAGGTCCACACCATTCTTGATTTGCCTGCGCCATCAAATTTACTTCAGTTACAGAAACTTCAAGGAAAGGCTAACTTCCTAAGGAGGTTCATACCCAACCATGCTGAAATGGCTAGAATATTTACTCGTCTCTTGAAAAATGTGATTCCCTTCCATTGGGATAAGGTTGCAAAAGATTCTTTTGATTCTCTTAAGGATACCTTGATCTGAGTGTCATTAATATATCCCCCTAATTATCAGAGTGATTATTTCATATATATCTCCGTGACAGATACGACCATTGCTATGGTTTTGGTCCAAGAAGAAAATGGGATAGAACGTATAATATATTATTTGAGTCGTAATCTCAATGATACGAAAGTTAAGTATTCATACGTCAAAAAGATCGCCTTGGTGACTGTTCAAGCTGTCCAAATATTTCACCATTATATCCTGCTTCGGAAGACCATTGTCATTTCATATTGCAACTCCATGACATACATTCTATCACGTCAATTGCTGGGGGGGAAATATTCAAAATGGACAGTCCTTTTGCAAGAATTTGATTTGTAATTGATCAAATCCAAGTTAAAGAAGTCTTTAGTTTTGGCTAAGCTTCTCTGCGACCTACCCTCTGATAGTACTAAAAATACATCGGAACCATCAATTCCAGATGAGTCTTTGTTTCTGATTGGGTCATATGACCCTTGGTATGGAGATTTTATCATTTATCTCCAAATCGATACTTTTTGGCCTGATACCTCTCTCTCACAACAACAATGTATTTGATACCAAGCCAAAGGTTATCTGATTGTTAGCGATACACTTCATCATCGTGGTGTCGATACGATTTTAAGGAGGTGCCTCACTCATGAGGAGTCCGAGAAAGTTCTAAATGATTGTCATTCTAGGGCTTGTGGTGGAAACTTGTCTGGATATGCTACCGTGCAAAATATTCTCTGCGCCAGTTACTTTTGGCCTACCATATTTTGTGACTGCATCCTCGCGGTCAGAAGTTGTCATGCGTGCCAGATATTTGATCATAAAATAGGCATGCCGTCAACACCAATGCATCTTGTCACCGCTATGGGATCATTTGCAAAATGGGGCATTGACTTTATGACCTGCAACCCTCATTCGTCCAGGGGGCATGGGTATATTATTGTCGCAGTTGACTACTTGACCAAGTGGTCCGAAGCGATGCCTACATTCAATAACACAGGCGAAAGAACTGCATTGTTCTTTTTCAATCATGTCATCTCACGGTTTGGTGTACCAAAAGCTATCGTTACAGATCATGGTAAATTTTTTTGCAATCACATGATGAATGAGTTGACCGCCAAATTAGGACTGTTGCATGATAGTTCTAATCCTTATCATCCACAATCCAATGGACAAGTTGAAGCCATTAATAATATCCTTAAGCGAATGCTTCAACGAATGATAGGAGTTCATAAACGAAACTGGAACTTAATCCTGTACTCGGCTTTCTGGGCATATCGAACCTCGGTGAGAAATGCAATCATATTTACCCCCTTTCAATTGATGTATGGTATGGAAGCTAGCTTGCCAATCCAATGTGAAATTTTGTCATTAAAGCTCGCTATTGACCTGCTACCTGAAACCTCTAATGAAGAAGCACATCTTTTTAACCTCATCCATCTAGATAAAACACATCATGAATCCACATTGGCCAACGAATCGCGTAAGAGACGAATCAAGGCGCAATACGACCAACATGTCAAGCCTCACATCTTCTTAGAGGGAGAATTGGTCTTACTTTACGATCATGAAGGTGATTTGATAGGAATAGGAAAAATTGAGCCACTATGGCATGGCCCCTACATTGTCAAAATAGTTCTGTCTAAGGGCACCTATGAGTTAGTTGATTATGATGGAATTCCATTGGCACAACCTCGAAATGGGCTTACTATGCTTAATTGAGCATAGTAAACTTTTGTATTATATTGTATATATTCTTTGATTTGCATTTACCATCTTAGTTTGTTTTTATAGAGTTTTCTTGAAGTTAGTAATCCACTTCACATTTCATCATAGATGACTGAATATTTGGAACCATTCATTGGGTACACTGATGGTGCTAGTCGTAGTACGCATAACTTATCATCTACAGCATGGGCCATTTTCTCTCCAGGTGGCGAGTTAGTGAGTTTTCAAGGGATTTGTATCCGTCGATACACAAACAATATCGCTGAGTATAGCGCGTTGATTGAACTTCTCTCTGATGCCATTTCATTTGGTATTAACCACATCATCACTATGTTAGACTCATAACTTGTCGTACTGCAACCTACTAGCGTTTATACTTTCCGAAATCCAACACTTCATCGTATGTTCCTAAGAGTTCGACTTTTGGAAAGACATTTTGATTACATTCAATAAAAAAAAATTCCAAAAATTTGAACACATTAACAGATTCCTTAGCGAATTATGTTTTAAATAGACATTTGAAACACATGTAAAGATACATTTTCAATTCACATTACATAATTGAATAGGATTATGTAATAAACATAGGAAAACACTGAAAACAAATGGATAGATAGTTATAGGTTTTTACAAAATTTTTACCAAAGACACATTGGTCATTTGACCTCAAAATGTATGCAAAAAATGTCAAAGTAAACTAGTGATGCTTGTGATAACAAGAAACTGATCTAAGCTATCCTACGCAATAACCGTATCCAACGGTTAGGAATGATAAGAGTATGGTGCTGCAGTCTCATAGGTAACTCTTCGATCCGACAATCCAGAATCCCAAGAGTCAGTCCATCCACGTGATGCTGTAGCTAAACAAGAGTCTCAGTCAAATCTAAATCCTGAAGGACTTATCTCTCGATAGCCCTCTCTACTGACTCAACTGCTCCCTGATTTGGCTGACCCACTGGTCGAACCCGAACCACATATGTGTAAATCAAAACTTTAGTTTAGTCTTGGGAAACATAAAAATACAAAAAAATGTAGAAACCTTAAAAAATAAAAAAAACATGGTCAAAACATTCTTACCTATTGCACCCCATTGAGCGCCATATGGTAGAATCAAGTCCAGATATTCGCAGAAATCTACTTCTGCATATGGATATTCATCTATGGTGACCTATTGTCTAAACGAGGAAAATAATGCAGTAGAAAATATGATGGTCGATTGACCAGCATGTCTAGACATCAATTCAACCCAAATCTGCATCCAAGGATCTCTAGGGCCAGATATACTCAATGTAACAAGTTGCGACTGCATCAATGGAACCCGCTCTAAAATGAAGGAAATCAGGATTGAGACATAGTTGAAATTCTTCTTCCTGCCACCCTTTGCTTTAGTAAGCCGTTCTTTCATCTGAAAGAGTACTGCTTCAACCCAGTTGAATATTGTTGGTTCTAAACACTCAAGAGCATACTGCATGTATGATCGGTTTGCAATATGTAGTGTCGCGGAACCAGCAAGATTTGTGATAGTAAAAAGTATGGTTCTCAAAGGTAGATCACGCACATCACGAAAATTTATTTTCCCATCTTTACTTGGTTTAGTACCTGGATGACAATGTTGGCGTATGTAATCCCTCACTGTCTCTCGTCCAAGGGCATATCCTGCAAGGGAAATGGGAGAACCTTGTCTCGATAATCTAATGAGAGTAAATATCCTCAACCAATATTGGGAGAAATTTGTTCCCAATGTGAAAAGCCTTCAATATTGGATCCAATAAATGAACTAGGAACTCTAATAGTTCCATATGATGCCTCATCCATGACAATCTAAAATATTTAAGCAACCCGCAATCTCTCAGGGCTCTTATTGTACTCAGATTTTTTAGGGCAATCATATCCTATTCTTCATGTTCTCTTTCTCACCACGTAATTGTCATTTTGATCCGATGAATACCTGAAATAAAATCATAAGCTTCATTAGGATCCATTTCATGCAAAAAAATTGGGAAACTTTGGGCACACATCAAGAAACAAAAATGAGAAATGCTCCCAACGCACCCCAAGTCAAGGAACAAAGCATTGTAACTCATCTGGCCTTCAATTTTAGTGCACTACAACACACTTTTTGACATTCAAGGGTGTGTTTCCCTCATAATGTAATATATTTACCATAAGTGGCTCAAAACCCTAAAAATTGACCATGAAATGCAACAAAAATGATACTAAAAGAAAGAGAAGGCTCGTAGCTCCAACCTGGATAAAACAAAAGAGAAATCGTCCACTGAAACTGTCGCAATCAACCGTTGATGTTTGAGGGAAAAATTGGTTTAGAGCTCCTAATTTTCAAATGGTAACTATGGAATAATGGTAAAAACTCTTTTATTATTCATTTTGATTATTTTAAATCATATTTAATGCTATGACTATGGTTTTTGTTCATTTTTACTATGAAACATGTATTTTTAATATGTTTGATGGTTCTCTGAACAAGTTTTACAGCTGATACAATGAGTTTAGCGTGCACACCTATTCAAGAATGATTTGACCACAAAGCATACTTTTATCCTCTTTTTTAAAGCTTTGATAAAAATGAAAAAGGAATTAAGGCACACTTTTATCTCTTTTTCGAGCTTTGATAAATGCAAAAAAGGAACCCCTGGAGTATTCTTTTAGCTCTTTTCAGACCCCGATAATGTGAAAATATTTCCAAGCACTTGTCTTTTTGAGCTCGTAAAAGTAAATGAAACGACATATACTCAGTATAAGTTTAACCCTTTTCCGGACTGAGATAGATTATTTACGAAAAAGGAAAACCTTAGTTGAACATGGCTAAGAGGTTTTCTCAGGTATCATTTTACACTTTTTCGGACTTGAGCGACAAATTTACGAAAAAGGACTCATGGAGTTTTATTTTTTTCCCTTTTTTCAAACTCTCTAAACATGAAAAAGCACCAGGTTTTCACTGTCATTAGACTCGTTAAAACATAAAATAGTGACAGACTTGTTAGTCATATAAAGATCGAGTTTCATTATCGCTAGAATCATTAAATAGCAATGGATTCACCCGAAGGGTCGAATTATAGATCAAGCATATGTTACCCTTCTCGAGGTTGTTAAAAAATAAAGAGGTACTGGTCAATAATGACTAGGGAAAATTTGGGAAAAAGAACATAACACTTTATGGTAGCAGGTCGCTCTTGAACATGACACTTTCACTCCATCACCGTGATTTTTTGGGTTGGATAATCTTCTTGACAGTTCATCATACCTATGGTCCATCATACCATCACTTTGGTTTTGGGTCAATATAGCCAACTCATTTAAGTGTCGCTGATATGTTTAAGAGAAGTCATACAATAATTCCTCATCTTTTGCAATACTCATAAAGCTTCATTTTTATGACAATCATCGCTGAAAATTTCTATATCAAGTCACATTTTGTCTCCAAAATCATTACTCCCGCTGCGCGATAAATTTTCTTCCTCTCGACATTAGCTCATCGTCTAGGAAGTTAACTTAGAAACATCTTTCTAGTACCTTAGGGTTTGCTACATCATCGACAGGTTTCTCGCTTCTGGACCTTCGACCAAAAGATTTTTTGGTGTTCGACATCAAATCATTTATTCATGTCTTGCAAATTATGCTACAGTACCTTGAGATGCATTAACATCAATGGTCATTTTGTTGCGTATGTTAACAAATCACATCATTGGCTGGTAATCAAACGATGTCTTCCCATGTTCGACTTCAGATCATATATTCGCATGGTTACAATTATACTTGAACGATCGAGTGAATGAGAAAAGAAGACCCTAGATCTAGTTTCATCCATCTGGGCTGCGATTTCAGGAAATTGTACACATCATCCGTACGATGACTTTACATACAGATCATCATCTGAACATGGGCCTATATCTGTAGGCATGTCTACATCGGGCAACATTACGATGTAGATGAATTTTTGAATTATGTACATGTTATGATAGTTATGTGCTGAGCATGCGTATGCGTCCCTCAACAATTCATGTCCAAGATGTAATATATCATGATGTAGTGTATTGCAAATTGATGCAGGTCACTGTCCGCTTCAGATCCTACTCATCACATCGTAAAGCATCTCATCCAAATACTATTATTATTTTGACTTCATGCTTTAGGGGGCAACTGTTATAGGTCAATTTTGGCATCATCTGCCAAGACCTGGTCAAATTGGGCATCATCCCCCATGACCAATGAATAGGGTCTATCATTCCCTTAATTCAGTTGCTATATGCCCTAAGTGAAGACATTCCTTTGATGGCTTCAATTGTGATATTTCCAAGGTTTGAAGTATATATTATATGACCCATTGACTCATCAACACTCATCTACATGGGACTAACCGCGTTGCAATGCACTTACCTCCATGCAAAGGTGCACTGCAGTGAACTTCCTGACACTCAAGGGTGCGCTGGTCTCCTGGGAGTGAAATCAACATTGTTCCGGGAATATCCACATGGCCAGTGCCTTATAGAAGATCTCATAGGTGTCATAATTCGAATACAAGTTTCCATCCATCACCTATGAACTTGGAAAGATGTCTCACCTATTATTATAAATCCATTCAATGAGAAACTACCTTCAATTTCCATATAAATTGAGCACTCATCTAAGTTATAGGGAGGAATAATTTTGTGTAATGTTATGCTGTTGGATTCTCAATTGATGAGAGCTGGAAGTAATGATATGCTTCTGAGATGATGCTTGATGTGATGAGGAGGGAATGAATTTGGAGCAGGTTTATGACAAGTCGATCTATTGGTTGTAATCTTCTCCTCCTACTTTATTAGTAAATATATCTGTTCATTTTCTCATACATATGTTTATATATTGTGAAATGTATTCTTGATTATGTATGTATTCTCAGATCTAATCGGTTCAATTTGGTTAAGATAAGTAGATAATAGTATATTTGTATGTTGTTTGTTGTTCTCTGTCTTTGATTATAGGAGATGATCCAATGACTTTAGTTGGATTGAGAGAGACGAAAATAAGGACAGAAGGAGAAGGAAAGCGAAAGGATCACAAGTAGGCTTCTTTCTTTTCTGCCTATCTATTTGTCTTAGAGAAAATAATAGTTGTCTTTCTTTTGTTGTTCTGAGTGAAGGAACACCACACTCAGGGAATCTAGTTTATCTATAGATTAGAATTTCGTATAACAATGCAAAAGGTGATTACTCCTCTATTTGGATTGGGAACCACTAATCTTGTAGGAAATATAAGATCTAAAGCATTAGTTGTCGTCGTGGAGAGTAAGGTACATCACCATGGAAATATTGTAAGTTAAAATATCACATATTGTGTTGATTGAATAATAAGAATAATAAGAATATGTGTTATATACTATGAAACAAAGCTTATTATATTATAATTATAAAAATTATTCTAAAGTTTTTTTTTAGTAGTTTGGTAGTACATTACCCAGGGAGGATTTGAACCTGAAACCTCGGGTGACCAAAGTTATTATGTTGTATATTTAGTAGTTCACTATATTTTCTTAGTAGAAATACGACCTTCATTCGTGTCCATATCAAGTGCTCCAAGGATGGTGGTACCTTTCTAACACCTCATTGGATTCCCACCCTTTTCCTTTGTATTTTGGATGGAGGATGGTAGTAATTGCCGATAAAAATACTCACCAGTGACCACAAGGGATTCAATTTTATTTGATCATGAGAAATTTGTGGAGTTTCACACAAGCATTTACCAATTGAGCTAACTCTTGTGGATAGTAGCTTACTATTTTATAATAAGATATTTGATATGTTAAAGTTCCAAAAGTTATTATGTACTATTGTATATAAAAGGGGAGTATCATTGAGGTACATATGAAGTTCGAACTCAAGCTCACAGGAAAAGGGGTACTAGTGAAAGTCACAAGGGTGGCTTCATTGGAAAGCAAAGGGAGAAACGAGTGTATATTTATCTGTCGGGCCTTTACAATTTGTGTGCCCACTCAACATGGGCCTATATTTGTAGGCATGTCTACATCGGGCAACATTACGATGTAGACGAATTTCTGAATTATGTACATGTTATGATAGTTTATGTGTTGAGCATGCATATGCCTCCCTCAACAATTCATGTCCAAGATGTAATATATCATGATGTAATGTATTGCAAATTGATGCAGGTCACTGTCCACTTTAGATCCTACTCATGACATCGTAAAGCATCTCATCCAAATGCTATTATTATTTTGACTTCATGCTTTAGGGGGAAGCTGTTATAGGTCAATTTGGGCATCATCCCCCAAGACCTAGTCAAATTGGGCATCATCCCCCGTGACCAATGAATATGGTCTATCATTCCCTTAATTCAGTTTCTGTATGCCCTAAGTGAAGACATTCCTTTGTTGGCTTCAATTGTGATATTTCCAAGGTTTGAAGTATATATTATATGACCCATTGACTCATCAACACTCCTCTAAAAGGGACTAACCGCGTTGCAGTGCACTTACCTCCATGCAAAGGTGCACTTCAGTGCAATTCCCAACACTCACTGGTCTCCTGGGAGTAAAATCAACATTGTTCCGGGAATATCCACATGGCCAGTGCCTTGTAGAAGAGCTCATAGGTGTCATAATTCAAATACAAGTGTCCATCCATCACCTATGAACTTGGAAAGATGTCTCACCTATTATTATAAATCCATTCAATGAGAAACTACCTTCAATTTCTCTATAAATTGAGCACTCATCTAAGTTCTAGGGAGGAAGAATTTTGTGTAATGTTATGCTGTTGGATTCTCAATTGATGAGAGCTGGAAGTAATGATATACTTATGAGATGATGCTTGATGTGATGAGGAGGGAATGAATTTGGAGCAGGTTGACGACGAGTCGATCTATTGGTTGTAATATTCTCCTCCTACTTTCTTAGTAAATATATCTGTTCATTTTCTCATACATATGTTTATATATTGTGAAATGTATTCTTGATTATTTATGTATTCTCAGATCTAATAGGTTTTTTTGGTTAAGATAAGTAGATAAATGTATATTTGTATGTTGTTTGCTGTTCTCTATCTTTGATTGTAGGAAATGATCCAACAAATTTAGTTGGATTGAGAGAGATGAAAATAAGGACAAAAGGAGAAGGAGAGCGAAAGGATCACAAGTAGGCTTCTTTCTTTTTTGCCTATCTATTTGCCTTAGAGAAAATAATAATTGTCTTTCTTTTGTTGTTCTTAGTGAAGGGACACCACACTCAGGGAATCTAGTTTATCTATAGATTAGAATTTCGTATAACAATGCAGAAGGTGATTACTCTCCTCTGTTTGGATTGGGAACCACTAATCTTGTAGGAAATATAAGATCTCAAGCATTAGTTGTCGTCGTGGAGAGTAAGGTACATCACCATGGAAATATTGTAAATCAAAATATCACATATTGTGTTGATTGAATAATAAGAATAATAATAATATGTGTTATATACTATGAAACAAAGCTTATTATATTTTAAGTATAAAAATTATTCTAAAGTTTTTTTTTTAGTAGTTTGGTAGTACATTACCCAGGGAGGATTTGAACCTGAAACCTTGGGTGACCAAAGTTATTATGTTGTATATTTAGTAGTTTACTATATTTTATTAGTAGAAATACGGCCCTCATTCGTGTCCATATCAAGTGCTCCAAGGATGGTGGTACCTTTCCAACACCTCATTGGATTCCCACCCTCTTCTTTTGTATTTTGAATGGAGGATGGTAGTAATTGCCGATAAAAATACTCACCAGTGACCACAAGGGATTCAATTGTATTTGATCATGAGAACTTTGTGGAGTTTCACACAAGCATTTACCAATTGAGCTAACTCTTGTGGATAGTAGCTTACTATTTTATAATAAGATATTTGATATGTTAAAGTTCCAAAAGTTATTATGTACTATTGTATATAAAAGGGGAGTATCATTGAGGTACAGATGAAGTTCCAACTCAAGCTCACAGGAAAAGGGGTACTAGTGAAAGTCACAAGGGTGGCTTCATTTGAAAACAAAGGGAGAAACAAGTGTATATTTATTTGTTGGGCCTTTACAATTTGTGTGCCCACTCAATATGAAAGTTTGCAAAAGCAAAATATAAATTTTGTAGAAGCTATACTGAGATGTTTTGATGGAAATGCATGGAGGAATAAAATTGTTACCTCAACTGCTACAAATAAAAGATATTTGTAACATGCTTAGAGATTCAAAGCCATTTTTTTGTGATGTGTTTGTTTCTTTGCAAGTTTCCATAGATGAAGTGAAAGCACTTACTTTATAGAACATTAATGATAATGAGAAATTCCAAGACGAACCTGTTTTCGTCAACGTGGATGATGAAATAGAAGTTTAAACCATTACACCTAAAGATAAGTTGATAAATATTGCATACATTGATGAAGTCTTGGTCCTCGCCGCTTGAATACATAAAATTTCACAAAGGATCAAAGTTAATTTTGTTTAATATCTTATATTTCCTAAAAATCCAGGGAATGAACCATATGTTGCATCATTTTTGCTACATAACCCTCTATTGATCAATCTCATGATCCTCTTGGTATGTATACAAATCCTTTGATTTCTTGAGCGATCAAATTTATAGTCTTCATGATTGACATAAGCCTTCATGTGCTAGATGAAGAATACAATTTGTTGTTGAACCGTGTTAAATGTTGAATTCTTACATAAATTCTTATTATTGCTTCAAGTATGAAGAATCTCAGCAGTGAATAACTTCCAAGTTGTCACATACCTAAGTATGTGCTATTAAATATGTATTATTACTTAGTAACTGTAATAATAATAATAATAATAATAGTAATAATTCTTATTATTATTTTTATCATTGTCATTTTTTTTTAAATACAAAGGTATATATTCCATAATAGGAACATACCTGTTTTGTCGATGCCGTGAAAATCCATTATGTCACTTATGGGAATTGAACTTGGTTGGGGATTTGGATTCCATTTCTACCTCCCAACCACTTGGGATACACCCAATTGACTATTTTTATCATTGTTATTATTATTAAATACCTACTTAATAATAAATGTATTAATTTTTAAGTAGGCAATTTTCCATAGTGCCTTGACTATTCATTGTGATATATGTGTGTGTGTGTGTGTTAGTTACCAGGTAGAAAAATTTCCCTAGCATCTTGACTATTGTGATGACCCATCAATTCTCTTTTATATAAAGAGAATAGTTATTCAAATGGAATCACTTTTGATAAAATCAAATAATATTTTTATCCTTAATGGATTTACACGAGATTGCCTCTTTTCATATACTTATTGACAACATTTTGTAACGATCATTAAGCTTGTTGTAATTTATTGCGACTATGTTTTAGGCTTGGTTGTGTTTGTGTGTGTATTATTAAAGCCCTAGTTAATCAATGTGTTAAATACTAAGTGTGAAACTTTCCCTAGGGTATTGACTATTTTTGATGACCCTTTGATTTGATTTATATGATATATATAAATTAATTATATGATAAAGAGATTAATTATTCAATTGCAATCACTTTTGATTTAATTATATAATTTTTTTTCCATGATATATATAAATATATATATATATATATATATATATTCCATATGAGGAATATATATGTTTCGGTCCTCGAGGGACTACTTAGACTCAACAACAAGGTTTGAAGACATTACAACAAAGTTCATCATGTCACTTGCATGATTTGAACTTGGATGGGGAGGATACCAATCATTCCTCCACACCACTTGAGATAAACCCAATTGACATATATAATTAAGAATATATACTTTTATCCTTAATGGATAACATGATCTTGCCCCTTTTCATATAATTAATTCTCAATGGGTTCTCGTAATGATCATTGAGTTTGCTGCAACTTATTGCAACTATGTTTTAGGTTTGGGTTGCTATGTTTATTTGAAAAAAATAATTTTATATATTTAGTTTTTTTTGGATCATATGTTCTCATATGGAATAAATAATGTCAAATAAGTTTTATTAATGTCCAAGAAATGACCACAAAAGTAGGGTTAATGGGACTAATATTTCAAATGGTATAATCGAATGGGGAGCGCATAAAAATCTCCTATACCTATGGTAACAACAAAAGGAAAAGATCTAAGAACATATCTTGATGAGAATATCAATGAAAGAAAGCCAAAAAATAAAATGAATGCGTAAGTGAAAGCATATCAAGAACATGTCAAGGGTGTTGGAATTGGAACTAGAAGTCGAGTATGAAGGAGGGTTGGAGGGAGAAGAGGAAGTATCCTCATATGAATCCTCAATCCATACAAAGGGGTTGATGCTTAGTTTGAGGTTGTTAGAAGAGTGCCCAGGGATACAGGGTCTTGATTATGCTATCCTTAGAGCGAGACCTAGATCAAGTAAGCCCATCATTCCTCACAATTGAGTCCAGTGGGAATAAAATTTGAAGGTATGATTAGTTACTTAATTGAGTTGGGGATGCAATACTCTATGCCAAGGGAGTTTGTCTCTAGCTATGGGCTCTCCTAGATTTTTTTTTTCTAGTTGATGAAGTCTATCTTAAGGTCTAGGATGAGAGTTTCCTAGATATGTTGTGGAAGTATGTTTACCCTTTGTAGGAGGGGGGCTAGGGAAGAGATATGGGGTATCATTTATTTGACTCTTGTTTACTTGATTTGGTTGGACAATAATGAATATAAATGTGATACCCCTGTAAGTCTCTAGATAGGGAGTACCTCAAACAAATTATAGTCTATATCCAAGCATCTCCTCAAACAAAGAGCTAAGTGTTTTTTACTTGAGAACAAATAACCTATATAGGGATCCACCTGGGTCTCAATGAAGGAAATAAAATGTGGGACATCTAAATATGGTGTGATCCTTTGATTTTTTATTTATTTTTTGTTATATGTGGTTCACATACCCATGATATTGGTGAATGCTACGTCCACAAAATATTTGTACTAGGAAAATCCACCCAAAGGGATCACTTCTTGTTGGTTCAATCACGGAACCTGACCTCGAGGGTGTTGAGAGAATTGAACTAGTGACCTCTCAATATAAAAAGTGCTTTAACGGTGGGGACTCAAACAATTGAGGTAACCCTCGGGGCTTATGTGATCCTTTGAATTAGCTTGTATATGGAAACTTTGATAGATCCAATTCAAGTGAGGAAGGTGGTAATGAGTCAAATTCTAAAACTAATGAAATCCAACACTAAAGTAACCTAGGGTTCCTTAGAATGTGCATCTGATGTTTATATGTATATATAAGTTTGGCATAAAGTTATCTCAATACGAAAAAGAGTGCTTGAAATAGAGCCATATTAGGGCCAAGACCTTTAGGTGGTGTGTTCTAAGTGACCTAAATATATTGTCTGTAGATGTCCTTGTTTAGTGCCTTGTTTAGGTAATTTTTAAATTATAGGAAGTGGCTAATAACATCTAGAGGGTACTGGAGAAAGGGGAGGCAGTCCAAAGAGATTTCCATAGATTGAAGTAACCTAAACTGCTTTTAGGTTAGCAACGATCTTGCTTAGAGGAGCCTACAAAAGCATTGGTCTTGAAGGTGCATCAAGCTAGCTAGGGATATCAAACCTTCCATAAAGCACATGGCATCAAGGTGAAAAGGATGAGCCTCGAACTCTACTTGGAGGATGGTGTTATGTAGAATTTATGATTGCAGATAGAAGTAATTTCCCTAGACCTAGTGGACTGGTCTAGAACAACAAAATACAAAGAATATCAAGTTTTTCCTTAGATAAATTGAAGAATGGGAAAAAAAACCACTTGGAATCTATCACAATCTTTCTTTCCTCCTTGCTTGTGAGTTCCAATTGTAGCTCCAGATTCTATAGTTAGAACCCGCACACACAACTAAAACAAGCGAAGGATCTACAAAATCTACGTAACATTATTCAATTACTCTATTTAATTAATCAACGAGGAATTTAAATACATGAAGGTAAACATAATACAACACATATATGAAAAAAAGATATTCTTTGTATTAATATAAATAGGAGAGAGTTTACAACCATAAATATAAGTATATCTTGTAGAGAACTCCCCAAGTTGAATTGTCCTTCCTTGTCACAAATCACACCTCAATGTAAACCCTAATGCATGAATATGATGACTACTTTATGGTATGGATGGCAGTAGATTTATAGGAGAGGTAGCGTAGTTTAGGATTTACCATAATGGGCTTAAGATCCACATATGAAGGGAGGATGACCTCAAGGGATAATAGGTGAAGTCACCAAGGTAGGATCAAATAATATTCGAGCTCTTATCCATGGTAAATGGTTAAAACAACTGTTGGAAGCTTCTGGAAGAGGAAGCTTTGGAAATATTTTTAATTTTCCCGTATTTATAGAATCAACACACCTGGAAAAGGGAGCAACCAACTCTAATCAGCACATGTGTCTAAGGGTGTAACAAGCACTAAAAGTAGGTGTCAGGGTGTGCTGGGGTGAAAAACATTGATTTTAAGTAGTTAATCACAAAAACCCAAACTTTTTGTAAAGGTCATACTTAGCTCTTTGTGTAGGGATTATGAAAACATGTTCAAGGATGCTGATTGACGAGTTTGCTGACCTATTGAATAGATGTAACAAAATGGCCTATTACAGATTTTCCCCTAAAGTGAAAAGTCAAAAGCAACAACTGATGAATGAAGTGCTTTACCTTGTGACAAGTACATATCAAGAACAATTGGTCGAGATCATCATCTGTTACAATACATTTTCGTCATGATATATTTTCTGAGGGAGTCATATCCATGCTCAACACATAGTTTAACATTACATCTACAATGATCAATAAGTATTGTCCACTGATGATAAAGAGTACACCCATGCTTGGATGACTTTCTATATTATCATAGCCATCATTCTTTGTAATATTGTATTAATCCTGAAATTGCAACCCAGATGGATGGAACTAGATCTAGGGTCTTCTATCTCATTCACTCAATCGTTTAATTCATGAGTCTAACCATGTGAATAAATGAGCTGAATTCGAACATAGTATACACCATATGGTTACCGACCAATGATGTAATCCGTTAATAGATGTGAGAGAAACCACTGATGATGTGAATGGCTATCAAGGTACAATAATACAATCTGTATGGTGTGAATAAATGAAATGAAGTTGAACACTCCACATATGCTTCTGGTTGAAGGCCAATGATGAAGAATTTTCGTCGAGAGTGAGAAAACATTCCATCTATGTATTTAAGCTCCAAGGTACCAAAGGGATTTTCTAAGTCAAATTCCTGGATAATGAGTCGTTGACAAAAAACGACCCGTCAGAGGAGGACCTTGATGTATTCCCCATCAACGACACAAAACAAGTATCAATATTTCAGACAGAATGATACTGATGTGGCACTAGTTCAGGAACGATGAACATAAATGTAGGCTTAAGAGTATTGCAATAGATATCAACTGAAATAATTCTCTTGAACATATCGTCGACACTTTATGGAGTTGGTAGTATTGACCCAAAAATGAATGCGGAGGATTTGATATGGTGTGAATAACCCAAAAACACAAGCATATTTCCCAACCCAACAATCATGGAAATGAAGTGAAAGAGTTTCATCTTCAAGAGTGATTCATTGCCATTAATAGGTGGAGTAACAAATTTTCCCAATTTCCCCACCCATTGTTGGTTAATACCTCTTTATTTTTGACAAGCTTGAGGAGGATAACATATCCTTGATATGCAAGTTCATCCTTCAGATGAATCCCTCTAAGTATTTTTAACGAACCCTGAGAAGGAGAGTTTGGTCCCATCTTGTTCGACGAGTCCATTGTTATTTGATGCTTTTTCCAAGTATAGTGAAGGTACACCTCTATTATTTTTTCATGTTTAGAGAGTTTGAAAAAGAGGTGAAAAATTAAACTCCAAAGGTTCATTTTCATAAATTTTCCCTTGAGTCTAAGAAGGCAGAAAATGATACTCAGGAGAACCTCTTAGCCATGTTTAAATAGAGAATTCTTTTTTCATAATTATTCTATCTAAATCTAGAAAAGGGTTAAATTATACTGATTAGGCATATTTTCATTTACTTTAACGAGTTAAAAAAGACAAGTGCTCGACAATATTTTCATGTTTAGGAAGTCCGAAAAGAGTTGAAAGAGAACTCCTCCTAGAGGAACAAGTGGTATAAAGGGTAGCAACTAGTTCCACTGATGATGGAACTTCTCAAAACATGTAGAGGTTAAGAGGCTATGATCCAGGTGGATAACGGTGGCCACCCACCTAATCCATTTGGACCCACACCATCAATTCTTGTAGCTTTTCACATTTAGCGCCACTTACTATTTTTAGCAGGTTTTCGGGTCCTGCACTCTCGGAGCCACTTTGGGGCCTTAATGATCCAGGTGGATATTGGTGGCCACCCACCTATTCTATTTGAACCCCCACCATCAGTTCATTCAATTTTTAATTTGCAGCACAACTTACTATTTTTAGCAGTTTTTCGGGTCATGAACTTCCGGAGCCGTTTTGAGGCCCTAAACGACATTTTTTAGGAAAACCGGGAGCAACATGGGCCCATGGACTGATGTTTCTCACATAAAAAGTTTTACTCCTCGCATATATCTTTCTAACGAGCTATTGAGCATGTCAAACGGAGATCGGATGCCAAAGTTACGTCCCCGGGAAGTTGAAACACCAATTTACCCAAACGAGACCCATAGTTTTGGCGCTTCATCTCCTAGAGTTAGGCTTTTGGACGTTTCAATTTTTCCATTGTTTCTTAATAATAAATAGGCCCTTGAGCCTCATTGTAACACAATTTATAGGCCTATAGCTGCCACATCTCTTCTCAGAGATAGCTACCAGCGCCCTAGCTAGTTTATTTCCATTCTATCTGTAAGCAAATTTCAGTTCTTTGATATTAATGAAATGATGCATTATTTCCGCTGCATCTCTATGTTTATGGTTATTTATGCATTCTATTACGTTCCTGCATAAATCCGGATCAGTGGTATCAGAGCGGTCTGCTTTTTCTTTGTTTTTATTTGCATGTCCCCAACGCGGTCAGGGTATAAGGAGTTAGGGCTCGATCTGGTTGAACCCTTGCAAGATCAGCCTCGCAAACCTCGACGACCTCCCATGGCGGAAGAAAATAAAGATGAGGGAGCAGGATATCCTATCAAAATATTGCTCGAGGAGGCCCTCGAGAAACAAAGGAACACGATGATGGATAACTTTGCTCAGATCCTTCAACGACTGCCCATCTACGGCGCATCTGCATCCAATAGTCACTCTGGAGGCGCCACTCCCTTTAAGGTATAGGTAAACTTTGATATTCCTGTATTTGAAGGACAAATAGATGCATACGCCGTCGATAGATGGTTGAATTTTTTGGAAGGGTATTTCTCGGTCCATGATTTCTCTGACTGAGAAAATATTATTTTTGCACTCCTCAAAGCCGGCCCCCATGTTAAAGACTAGTGGGAAACCTACCGTGAGCAAGAGGACAAAGGGGAACCCTCTCTGTTCTCGGCCACACCCACTTGGAATTTGTTTCAAAACGACATCAAGGAACAATATTACCCCGTGGGGAGCTATGAGGACAAATACATCCAATGGACCACGCTGCGGCAACAAAGGGATCAAGATGTGCACGAACTGACGAATCTGTTCCATACCTTGTGCACAAAGTTGGGTATTAAAGATTCAGAGAGAAATTTGGTGCTCAATTACCATGGTTGTCCACACAAACACATTCACAAGGAAATGGAGTTCCTCGACATTACATCGCTTGGCACGACATATCGCTATGCCACCAAGATCGAGTAGAAATTTAAGCAGAAGAAGTGAGACTTTGGATCTGCGAATCCGAAAGGTGCCCGAACCAAAGAACAAGGGGCAAGGCCAAAGTGGTGCAACTCAGAAGAACACCACAAATCAAAAGAAGGACACATGGAAGTGGTGTGAATTTCATAACAACCCCACTCACAGCACAAACGAGTGTCGGGCCAAACAGTCATTGGTGGCCGAACTAAAGGCAGCTGAATCAGATGCATTTTCTGATCTTGAGTCGGAACCAGACAAAGGCAATGAAAAAGTGAAGAAGATCATTGATGTGGATCCCAGTGCCATTTTTTCCACCACCAAGATCCAGAGGGAGGACCCAGAGGATCCAGAGGAGGGGGAGTGCCTCCTCCATTCGCAAATGTGGGTGAAGGGTTATCCGCTGCAATTTCTTGTCGATAGTGGAAGCCAAAAGAACCTCATTTCAGCAGAGGTCGTGAAGTGGCTCGGCCTACCAACCATAGCACACCCGCAACCATATACCATCGAGTGGCTTCACCCAGGGAGAGATATCTGCATCTGCCAACAGTGCCGCCTTCCATACAGCATCAAGCCATTCACGGATGAGGTATTATGTGACGTTGCTCCTCTTGATGTAGCTGATGTATTATTGGGCCTACCATACTTGTGGAGGCGACATGCTGTGTATGAGTCTAGGCCTCGTGCTGTTATTATTACTTTGGGAAATAACTTGTACAGGATACCGGAGGTAGTACCGCCTCCTGTCATCTCTTTGACTACTGCAAAACAACGCAGTAATATTGTTTCCCAAACCAGGAAATTTATTTTCCTTACAACTCGCTCACAGGGAAAGAAGAATATTGTGGCCACAAACTCGAAACATGTCTCCCCTGCACGGCTACAGCAGATGGAAAATTTCATGGAGGAATACGAGGACATTTTCTCCTCTCTCACAGAGGTTCCTCTACAATGTCAGGACAAGCACTCCATTGATCTGACCCCCAACGCATCGCTGCCTGATGTTGCCATACCTCCTGAAAATACACATACAAAATCCACACATGTGCTGTCTGAGGCTGATAAAGAAACCAAATTTACTAAACGCATCCAACATGTTTGCCCACAGGTCCATGACATATTCAACAAATCTAATACCCAGTTCAACAGAAATTGCTTCATCTCAGGGAGGATCTCAACACAATGGGGACCATTGCTTCCTAAGGAGGGAGGAATGATCCAGGTGGATATCGGTGGCCACCCATCTAATCCATTTGGACCCACACCATCAATTCTTGCAGCTTTTTACATTCAGCACCACTTACTATTTTTAGCAGGTTTTTGGGTCTTGCACTCCCGGAGCTGTTTTGGGGCCTTAATGGTCCAGGTGGATATTGGTGGCCACCCACCTATTCCATTTGAACCCCCACCATCAGTTCGTTCAGTTTTTAAGTTGCAGCACATCTTACTATTTTTAGCAGTTTTTCGGGTCCTGAACTTCTGGAGCCGTTTTGAGGCCCTAAATGACGTTTTTTTGGGAAAACTAGGACCCATGTTGCTCACATTGAAAGTTGTACTCATCGGATATATCTTTCTAATGAGCTATTGATCACATCAAATGGAGATCGGATGCCAAATTTACGTCCCCGGGAAGTTGAAACACCAATTTACCCAAACGGGACCCACAGTTTTGGCGCTTCATCTCCTAGAGTTAGGTTTTTGGACGTTTCAGTTTTTCCATTGTTTCTCAATAATAAATAGGCCCTCGAGCCTCATTGTAACACAGTTTAGAGGCCTGTAGTCACCACATCTCTTCTCAGAGATAGCTACTAGCGCCCTAGCTAGTTTATTTCCATTCTGTCTGTAAGCAAATTTCAGTTCTTTGATATTAATGAAATGACGCATTATTTCTGCTGCATCTCTATGTTTATGGTTATTTCTGTATTCTGTTGCATTCCTGCATAAATCTGGATCAGGCTAGCTAATAAAACCACCCATCACAATGGTTCCTTAGGAAAGGGTAAAACAACCAAGTGAAAGTCTATGATCGACCAAGTAGATGGTGACGATGGAATGAGAAAACCAAGGCTCATCTGGTAGAAACATGCTGAAAAAAATGGAAATCATGAGATGTAGGATGAAAATGGTTTCATTTTTACACAAGCTTGAAACATGTGGAAAATATGCTTGAGAATACTTGAAGATAGTTTCAATTTTTCACAATCTTGAAACGTGAGAAAATCTATGCTTGAGAGTGGTTTCATTTTTACACAAGCTTGAAACATGGGAAACTATGCTAGAAATTGGTTTTCATGCCCCCAACATAATAACACGATTCTAGGCACGTGCCCCCCAAACTTCATTTCATTCATCCAAGTAGACTACTGTTTACTAACAGGTGAAGGAAAATAACTATGCTCATGACACCTCGTTTCATTTTTTAACGAGCTTTGATGCAAAGTCGGTCAATACTGATGCCTGTACAGTTCTATCAAATAAACTCAAATTGCACAAATTCCAAATCCTGCTATGCTTATTCTTTATCGCAATTTCTAGGGTTTATCGCAAATCACATATTCAAACATATCGCAGATCACAAATTTAACCATATCGCAAATTTAAACATATCGCAGTCACAGATTTATGACTTATTGCAATATCGCGGACTTAAGGATCATCGCAATATCGCAAATTTAAAATTTATCGCGACCGCAGATTTAAAAATCATCGCAATATCGTGGATTTACCAATCACCTCATCAACATTTCAGAGGCTTCTCCTCCTGATTGTGATGTGCGATATAACATAAAAAATGCGATATAAAAAGGAAGACTTCTAAATCGAGTTTTGATATGTGATATAATGTGAATGCACAACGCTTCAAAAGAAAACCCAAGTTTATGAAAAAAATTTGATTTTCTCAACTTAATCTACAACTTTATCAAATCTCAAAGCTTCAGCATGATTTGCAAACTGTTTAATGAATTTTAAGAGATCTGGATTTCCTGATGGTGTCCATACGGTTTCCTCTTTAAAACAAATTTAATACAGATAATAATGAGTTCTACAGACAATATTTATTGAAATAAAATACTGAATAAAAAAAATAGAGTTCTTCCTCCGGCCCTTAATGGCTCGATTTTCATTACAATCCTCTCGCTCCCACTCTGCTCTCACTCTCCCTCTTTCTCTCTTAAAAAAACAATCAAAGATAGGTGATATTTGAACTCCTTCCAGTAGCTCAATCTCATAAGCATTGGTGGAAAAATTCCTCAAAATTTTGCATGGTCCTATATTTTTCATTTTTAGTTTATTATAGGTCCCAACAGGAAACCTTTCCTTGCTCAGGTAAACCATGAATAAATCACCCACTTGAAACTCCTTTTATGTCCTCTTCATATCAACCCTCTGCTTATACTTACTGCTGCTTTCTTGTAATATGTTAGTTTCAGTATTTGCAACATTCCTCCAGTGATCAAACATGCTCTTACAAAGTGATTTTAAGGTGTCAAGGTCAAATTTTGTCATTTCAGTGAGTCTTCAAGAAAAATTTGGTCATTAGGTATTAGGTCTAGGGTTTGCTTTTACTCCTGTCAAAGTTGTCCAAATGTCGGTCCATGTCACCATTCAGATGAGTGTACCATCATTCAGAGGTTGTCATCATCATGTCAGGTTCCAATGGGTCATTTTACACCTTGTTCATGCTTCAGTTGTGCCTAGGTAAGGTTCATTTCCCTCTCCTAGGGTTTTGGAGGTAATTTCTCTTGGATGGTCAAATCATCAGCAAAACTTGTATCCTAATGTTCATACACCTTTCCCTATCCTTAATGTACCTTATTAAACACTTCCCATCACTGAGATCCCCCAAATTCCTCATTTTCGCACAAACCCTAGTTTCTTGCTATAACTTGGCAATTTTTTAGGCTAGGCCTGTGTTTTGCCCTTTTGGACTCCTTCCCCTCACTCAATATTTGAAATTCCACTTTCCCCTGCTTCCTAACATCCTTCCATACTTCCCAAAATTTTCTCAAGAATTTAGAAGCCCCTTATCCCCTTCATTTCGCTTCATTTCAAAAAATCCCTTGTTCCACACATCAGGATAGGTTTTACTCCAATGATGTTTCTGAGCAAGAAAAGATGAATTTGGAAAAACTGAGAGAGGTTTTTGTCCACAATAGGCCAAGGAAGAAAAAAGTCCTTCACTTTTTACACAGGTGTCATGGTTTTAGAGAAATGTCAAAAATACAGTTTCCTCAGGAGAATTGATGTACCTATGAAGTGACCTTGGGAAAATCAAGCTTTCTACTAGCTTGGTTGGCCAAATGACTTTCTTGATGAGTAAAATGATAACCATACACAAATATATTTCCAATGAGCTATCATGATCTCAATTTGGAGTTGAGGAAGACCTTAAAAAGTTGACTGCAACAGCACTCTGCCTTGAGGCAGCCTCATTTTGCACATTTTGACCAGTCTTGGGAGATTTGATTTTTGACAGGGAAAATAAACTCAAAATTGAAAAATTATAGTTATGTTGGAAAGTAGACTCAATAATATTTCCAACGAGCTACCCTGCGCCCAATTTGGACACTGGGAAGGTCTCCAAAAGTCTCCTGCAAAAAGGCGCGACGCATTGGGTAAGAGGCGCAACGCATTGGGTTTGTGGCGCGGCACATTGGGTTTGTGGCGTGACGCATAGAGCTGCAAGCCATTTTCACCACAAATTCATTAAAATTATCAATTTTCTTGGTTTCCTTTGGTCCAAAGTAAGTCAAAAACTCTTCAAATGCCAATGAAAGTGTATCTTAAGATGTTTATGATGATTTAGTAAAAAATTTCAAACCCTACTTCCTTGCAATTGTTGCTCAAGACATGATTGCTTAGGGTTTGTGAATTTGATTTTGTGGCCATCATTCCCTCACCTTTTTTCTCCCTCACTTCTTTTCTAGTTTCATTAACCCATTTTACTATCCCCTTAATCCCACTCCCCTCATACATTTTTCCCTTAATCCCCTTCTCCACATATAATTTCCCAAACCCTACACTCCCTAAACCCTACTCACATCCCTAAAATATTTTCACACATACATTTTTATACTCTCTTCCATACACTCTAACCATTTCATTCCTCTACCATATTTTCACTGTTATCCACAAAACCATCCATGTACAACCACATTTTTCAAAACCAAAGGAAAACAATGGAAAGAGACAGTGATCATGGGTATGAGCAAGAGATTGAACATGACCGAGAATCTTGGCTTGAGAGAGAAAACTTGCACTTGGGAAAGGATGCTAGAGAAGGCCAACAATGAGAAAAACATGTTAAGTAACATGGTATACCACTACTTGTCAATAAATATGGTGTGCAAGGCAAGAATCAAGATCTTGAAGGCCAACTTGAAGAAAGCATCGAGGAGGAGAAAAGAGCATGATAAACTTCAGATATTGGCTAAGGCTTCCTTGGCCCAAAAAAACACTTGATGAAGAACATTCAGCCCAAATTTCAAAAAATTTGGGACACTTTTTGCAAATTTTGAATTTTTGGTCTAAAAAACAGACTTTTCTGCTCTATGCGTCGCGCCACTTGGTGCTCGCTTTTGATGGGGGACTCCTTGTGATGAAAACTCAGCATTTTTGGATTTTTCAGGGAAAAATGTGCATGCCTACCAATGGCCAAGAAATCTTGACAGGTTTTGGGCTTCCAAAAAGGTCAAAAACACCCCAAAAATGACCTTTCTGCCCCTTTTTTGACACACAGGAAGTAGTCTTGGGAGAACTCAGTTTTGGAGGGGCAAATGGAAGCCAAAATAAAAAATTATACTTGTGTTGGAAATTAGACAGGTAGAAATTTCCAAAAATACCACTTGGAGAAAATTTTGACACCAGGAAGGCCTCCAAAATCAGCTGCAAACAGGCGCAACGCATAGGGAAATCAGGCGCGACGCATGGGAGGATTTTGCTCATTTTTGGTTAAAAACTCTTTTTTTTCCACAGTTTGACTTTTTCCTTCTAATTTTCAAAATCATGATGTAATTTAATGTGACATGATGTATTTTGATGTAATTTTTCTAATTTTTCACTCATAGAGGTAGATTCATCCATCAAAAGGTAGTTTGCAATTGAATGAATCAGTTTCCTAGTTTTTAGAGGCAAGCTGTTCCTCTGCCTACTTTCTAGTTCTCAGTTTAGATTTTGTTGGAACATCTCCTAAACTTATGAGCTCGACCCCTAGAGGCCGGGATGAGTTATTTTTTGTCTATATCTTGTGGTTTTTTAGTCATTAGCATGGTTGGACTTTTGGGAATGCTTTGAGCATCATTGTACATTCATCTCTGCAGTTTGGCAAAGGAATAGACCAGGGTTTGCAGCACTCTATGGTATTCATGTGGCATTTTGCTTTGATAGTGTGTTTCTCTCTGTAAATGTAAGTCTACTAGTGTTTTATGTATACCATTTTCTCTCTTATATCTTATTAACTTAAACAAACAAGGATAAAGGTAGAATTCATTAAAATTTGCAGTGCTCTACCTCAGGTTTGTTTAATTTTCTATGTTTTTAGCTGTTTGAAGAGGATCCCTGAAGGTTTCTTACCCTCTTCAACTCCCCACCTGTCTCAACTCTCCATTTCTTTCAAATTGAAGGGTCAAATCGATTGCCTACCTTGCCCCATTCAGATCTTTGCAAAACTGAGCCTTATTCCCCAAACTCAAATTTGCCTTTCCATTTGAGCCAACAAAATATCATTAAATTCAATCACACTCTTTTGCACACATACCTAGCCTAAAATCAGTCTTCACATTAAGTCATCTCAAGCCTCATTAATTATTTTTTGTTGATATTGACAAGGAGAGAGCCCTCTCCCGATCTGGTAGGGCTAGCTACCAGGTTAAGCGTGGTTTGATGTTACCCTAGATTCTGCCTTTCTCAACCTGAGGTAGATTTAGGCCATAACATAATCTATGCTTGACATATTCCTGCAACTTCTGCAAATTCTTGAGCCTGTACGCTTCGTGTCTCTTGCTTACCCAAATCTCTAAGCTCATATATTCTTCTTGGATGCATCCCAAAAAAAATCTGAAATGGACTCATTTTGGTACTCCGGTTAGGAGTATCATTGTAGGCAAATTCAGCTTGAGCAAGTAACAAATCCCATTGCTTTGGATTTTTATAAACCAAACTTCTTAATATGTTTCCTCCCTGTTTCCTAAGCTCCTGTTCACCACTTCAGTTTTCCCATCCATCTAGGTATGATAAGTTGAACTAAAACTGAGGTTTGCACTTAGCTTCCTCCATAGAGTCCTCCAGAAGTGTCCTACGAACTTTGTATCCCTGTCTAAGACATTACTCACAGGTAACACATGTAATCTTACAATTTCTAAGACAAACAAATTAGCAATGTGAGTTGTGTTGGCGCTGGAATCAACACTTGGACTACAACAAGTGCCTGACCAGACACATCTTAAACTCTAAGGAAATTTTAATGTTTTGTTTTATGGGATTGGAAGATGGTATAAAATCTGATTCACTGAAGAGAGATTTTTGTCAAATTCACAGTTCTACTAAATAGGGTATTATAACTTGATGTGGTAGCAAGGTGCAAGTTTGTAGTCTATGAGGAGAGGAAATTGTAAGATGAGAGGAGAATGAGTAGGTCTGTAAAACAAAAATCTACTGAATTTAGTAGAAATTCACAAAAGTAGTAGTTTGACAATATTCCATTGAGAGAAAGCTATTTCTAGTCTGACAATATTCTCACTAAAATATCATGAATAATAACTATCATGAGTGATGCTCTTCCATTGTTATAACATATATTTTATTAGGAATGCTCACTGTGTGAGACTAACAAAAACTGATAAAACACATAACATGCTTAAGAGACTAATAAAAGCACATAACAATATGATGATTTGCAAACTGGAACTAGAAGAAAGGAGATATGGAAACTCAAATAGAGTAGGAAATACACACTGCAGTTTGGCATATATATATATATATATATAAAATATGATACTGTCATATTCCATAGAAAAAGGTAAATCTATTTCAAAAGTCATTACAACCTCGTGCAAGAGGTGAGGCTTATCCCTTAATCTTAATTACAAAGTGCTACATTAAAAACAATAACAACATTAAGGTTGACAATTTGAAGTGGTTTGTATGATGTGGCAGTTTTATGGGAAGACTCCTCTTCTGTTATGGTGCAACCAACTCCATAAAATGTGAAAACAACAGTAAAATGGTGTGTGGCTATTCCTTGAGTGCTGCTCGGTGCCTGGTAAAAACGTGCTGGTACTGAGAGTAGTGTTAGAAAATTGTTTGAGAGAAAATCTGCCGCTATTCCGCTGTTCCTTTCCCTTTTTTGGTTGAAAACCCTTTGTAATGGTGGAAAACCCGAAACTTTTGGATAGAATGACAGAGGTTCATTTTATGAGAAATTAAAATTAAAATCCTTTGAAACAGGTTTAATTGATAGAGGATACATGGAGTGTAATAAATGGTAAACGAGGGGGGTGGTGACGTGGAGAAGAAGTGGGACCGAGTGCAGATCGCGCATCAGAATTTTTGTTGTGAAATGCGGGAAGTTGAATGTTGAAAATGGCGAAGTGCGATGTGCGATGAGGGTGGAGGTGACGTGGCAGAGAAATGGGACCGATCGCAGACCATGCATCAGAGGTTTTATAAACATACATACGCATGAAATGAACAATAATCACTTTATAGGAACTTTAGACAAAACCACAATTACTCCCAAACAATATGCATTCACGCAGAATTGTTGTTCTTGGGCCCCACAACTAGTTGACCAATAGGAAGAAATCGCAGATCGGCTGCCCGCAAATTTAACTTTACACTGATAATGGCTAAACCGTAAACTCTGCGATTTGTGAAATCACGCTAGTGCACTATGCCGACACGTGTTCCTCTCGTCATCACATCGAAAATCGCTTAACATGCCATGCGATCGCTTTAATGATAAACTTTAAAAATTGCGATTTGCGAAATCGCTTCATCTGCACTTTAAACTCCACCGTTGATCTATGCCCATATTTGACGGTCTTCCTTGCTCACTCTTCGCCTCATCGCATTGCAAATCACTTAACATACCATGCGATTTGACTTAACAATAAACTTTAAAAACTGCGCAGTGCGAAGTTGCTCCATGTGCGCTTTAATCTCAACCGTCGGTCTGCTCCCCTTTGGATCTGCGATTAGATCATGGCCATTGTTTCCTTTTGCACGTGGTTCTTCTCCGTTGCTTCATTCCTTAGTCTATTTATCAGCTAGCTTCCATTAAATATTGTTTGCTGCTTTTCTCCAGATCTCCCACTCTGTTGGTTAAGCTGTTTTCTTCTGGCTGCGCTTTGATTTTAAAGAACTCTGGTTGCCACGAAGCTTTAATTTTCCTACTTTGAAAACTGATTACCTGTTTACCCGTAGCCTCTTTTATGAGATAACCAGAATACCAGTGAAATAACTGTGCTTTTCACTATGTAGAATATATTACTTCCATTTCTTAGAAATAGCTTCCCTTTACTATTTTGATAATAAATTTGCAACAAAAGTAGCTATTACTCTAGACTAGATGACTGCAATTTTATTACCCAAACATCGACTAACTTTCAACACTAAAATAATCCAAAACAAAGATTTTAACTTATTTTAGGACTCTAAAACACTATGACACCTATTCACTTAAAAATACCTTGATGTTGGGACTCTTTTTTAAATTTTATTGGAAACGAATCACACTTTGGACATGGACTAAGACACAATAAAAATTTGAGAAAAATGACATAATGGCGATCACACCATTAACATTTTCAGTGCTAACAGTGGCTCCTATTGGGGATGAATTCCTCCTTGTGAGGCTTCAAGGACTGTAGACTTAGTGCCTCAAAAACTCTTGAAACTTAGAAGAATTCTTAAAAATAGAGACTGGGATTGACCATTGACATACTAGACTCAAGAATGACCATATATATAGACATAAGTACCATTGGGCATGGAGTTTATTAACACATCACACTGGATATTTACAATGGAGTGACTCAACTGACTTACTAAATAAAGAAATTTTTAAGAAAATAACCATTGATTAGGCCTCCAGTAAACTGATCATCATCCAGATGTTTGAGAAGAAAATTATTATTCTCCAAAACTTGAACAATTCTAAATGGTCCAAACCACATATTATCGAACTTACCATGCTTTCCATGGTCTTCTCTCCTAGCATCCAACGCAACACCAAATCATTATCCTGAAACAACTGCTGATTTTATCTTTTATCAAAAATAGATTTTACTTTAGCCTAATACTTCTGAACTTTTTCCAGCAATGATTCTCTGATTTGGTGTGCCTCTATCAAATGTAGCATTCTCCTTTGAACTGTGTTTTCATGATCAAATTCATCTTGTAGGAAATTCATCACAGGAAGAGCTAATTTCAAAGGTATTACAACATCAGTACCATATACAAGCTGAAATGGAGACATGCCAATTGATTTTTTACCACTTACTCTATCTACCCACAGAGCGTGTATCAGCTTAGTGTCCCAATTCCTCTTATTTTCAGGCATCATTTTCCTAATAATACTTACCAAAATTTTATTGGACGACTCGGACAATCCATTATCTTGAGGGTAATAAGGTGTGGAATGAGTCAATTCAATCCCATATTGCTAACAAAAGTTGTACATCTTAGCAGACTTAAAGGCCATTGCATTATCAGTTACTAGTTTCTGTGGACAACCAAATATTGACATAATATTTTCCAATAGAAATTTGATAATTACCATATTAGTAGCATTCCTAGTAGGTACAAATTCAATCCATTTAGTGAAATAGTCTGTAGCTGTGAGAATCCATCTATGTTGTCCTGATGAAGGTGGATGAATTTCGTCGATGAAATCTAGCCCCCATTGCTGGAAAGGAACATCTGCTAAAATAGGAATGCGAGGCAATGGTAGCAATTTCTGTTTACCAGCAAATTTCTGACATTCAACACAGCTCCTGACTTTTGGAAAAGACATCAGAGAAAAGAGTTGGCCAATAATAGCCAGCTCTTAAGATTTTATTTGTAGTGGCTCTCCAATATAAATGCCCTCTGCACACTCCTGCATGTATCTCTGTCATAATCTCCTAGGATTCTGCTTCATCTACACATCTTACCAAGACTCTAACAGGATCCTTCCAGTAAAGTTGGTCTTCCAAAATTCAATACTTCACAAATCTCAATTTAAAAGCTGTCCTTTTAGGCTTTTCCATTTCAGGTGGACAGTTGAAATTTAACAAGAAGTAAACTATATCCTTGTACCAATCTGAATTAAATATTTCAGGATAATTAGCAATACCTTCTCCATCTTCTCCTTCAACTGCCTCCACATTCAGATTTAAAGCTTTGCAGTTAGATTCAGCCATCAAGCGAGCCAAGCCCTGACCCTTTATCAATTTAGTTGGTTTGATTTCAACATCAAATTCTAGAATCTTGGTCAACCATCATCCTCTCTTTCCATCTGTATCTAGCTGCAGCAACACATATTTAACAGTGATATCGGGTATAAAAGCAATTATTTTTGAATGCAGCACATAAACTCGAAAATAATTCAAAGCTTTAACTAGTACATATGCTTGTTTTTCAGTCAAGATGTACTTTAATTCAACATCCCTTAAAGTACGACTGAAAAATGAAATTGGCTTCTCCAAACCCTCCTTATTCTTCTACATTAAGACAACTGAAATTGTTTCTTCTGAAGCGTATGAAAAAAATAGAAAATCCTTTTCAAAGTCAGGACTTATCATAACTGAAGCTTTAGTCAAGGCAAATTTTATTGCTGAAAAAGAATCTTTAGCTTCATCTCGCCACTTAAATTTTGCATCTTTTTTCAACGAAACATTTATATGTTTGATAAAATCTACAAAGTTAGGAACAAAATGCCTTAGAAAATTTATTTTCCCTAAAAATGATTGCAATTCCTTCTTATTTATTGGCAAACCAATCTTATGAATAGCTTCTACTCTTCCCGGACCGATACATATGCCGATTTCTGTTACAATATGTCCCAATAATTTACCTTCTTGGGCAACAAAAAGTGACTTTTTTGGGTTTAAAGACAAACCAAACTTTCTGCATTTTTCAAAAACTTGCTTCAGATGTTTCAAGTGGTCTTCATCAGATTTTGAATATACTATGATGTCATCCAAATAGATGACCACAAATCTGTCCTTTTCACCCGCAAATGCAATATCCATTGCCCTTTGAAAGGTTTCACCTATGTTCATTAAAAAAAATGGCATTTTGTTGAACATTAATGTTCCCTAGGGTGTGGTAAATGCTATCTTTTCTCTGTCTTTCTTGTCAACTGAAATCTGATTATAGCCTAAAAAGCCATCAATCATTGATAGTCTTTTGGATCCTACAACCTTCTGCAAGATATAATCCGTCTTGGGCAATGGATAGTTATCTTTCAAGGAGCATTGCTTCAGGTTGCGACAATCAACACAAATCCTTATTTCTCCATTCTTTTTTCGGATTGGGACTATATTAGCTACCCAATTAGAAAATCTCAAAGGCAGAATAGTCTTTTCTTCCCATAATTTTTTGATTTCTTTCTCAATGATTAGAAGCACCATGGGATTGATGTGTCTGATTTTTTGTGCTACAGTATTTGCATCTTTTTTCAAAGGGATATTGTGCTCCATTATTCTCTTATCATAAGTTTTCAACTCACTATAAGACCATGCAAAAATATCAGCAAATTCGTTCAACAGTTTGATATATTTTGTTCTAGTTTCCAGAGGAAGGAATTTGGACACTTTGACTAATCTTGGCTGATCTTCTATACCAATGTTACACTCTATTGTACTCTCTCCATCAACCTTGCTTTCAGGCTTGAGAAAAACATCATTATTATCAAACAGTCTTTCTAAAGGAACACAACCCTTAGGAATAAAGTTAGTTTTTAGATCTATAATGTTTTTCCCAGCCATAGTTTTCTTAAAAGGGTTGCTATTTTGGTTTTCAACAATTTCCTGCTCATCATCAATTTGTATGTCTGAAAACTATTCTACAGACTCCAAAAATTTCTGAATGTCCCTGTCACCTTCAAATACTTGCCACTGCTTGATGTTATCAGGAATTGAAGGTCTTTTTTTATTTGAACATCATAGATTGCCTTGACATCTGGAGGAACTTTGAAATTACTAGCACAAATAGCTAGTGAATCAACAATTTGATTTTGTTCTCTAGTGACAAAATTTATATTAAATGCTGAAAAGTAATGTTAAGTAAAATCCCAGACTTCATTCCTATAATTGTTCAATTTGGAATTTTTCACTTGGTAATTATTTCTCACCTGCTTAATCATCAACTCTGAATCACCAAAGGCAATTAGCTGTTCTGCTCCTAAATATTTCGCTACCTTCATACCCAACACACATGCTTCATACTCAATAATGTTGTTAGTGGTAGAAAAATGCAGTTTGTATGATATTGTTACCTTCTGCTGAGTAGGAGAAATGAGGACTACATCGGCTCCCGATCCTTCTCTTGAAGAAGCTCCGTCAAAGTACAATTTCGAGATCTGTCCTCCTTCTAAATGCTGCACATTTGCACCTTGAAAATGCTATTTTTCACTTAAATTAGGCTGGAAATCATTATCATCAGCAGCAAGGTGCAAAATTGATGACCCAAATTCTTTTTCTTCAACATATATGGGATGGTTTGATGGATTGTGCTGATCACTAATGATGTAGGCCATTTGAGTTTCCCTATACAAACTTCTGAATTGCCCTCCAAATATTGGGATGGTAGCATATGACATGTCCATCTAAAGGGTACCTCCCAATTTCTTAGACCAAGATCTGGAAAGTAACATCCCAAATCTAGAAGGAATGTCAGCAACCACAATGTCCATCACTAAGCTCTTCATAGTTTTGGGTAAGGGAAACAACCAAATCCTTAATCATTCCTAGACACTTGAATTTTTTGGAGTCAAAGGTGTAAAGGTCATGGTATTTCTTGGTTATCTCTAATCCCAATTCATCCATTACTTTCTTTGGCATGAGATTGTGGGAAGCTCCAGAATCCAACATATAATTGTGCAGCAATTTGTCATGTATATTGAGTGACAGGTAGAAAGGAGATGAGTTATCATCATTTTGGTCTTGGACATGACAACCTAGATAAATGGCAGGATGCTCATCCTCAAGGTTGACTGAATCAGGGGCGAGATGAGGCTCCATCTGAATCTTTAAAGACTCTTTATATGCTAGATTTTTCAATAATTCCAGGAGTGGAATTGGAATTTTGATTTTATTCAATTCAAATGTGAAACTGAAATAAATTGGAACTAGTTCCTTATTTTCTGTAGTAATTAACAATTGGGGCAGAATTTTGAGGTGGAGGAACCTCATTTACCTTGGCCTTATGTTTAGCAGCTTGTTTACCTGAATTTGATTTTTGTTGAGGTTGCTGAACATGACCTTTTGACCTCAAAGGGTAATTTCCGTTTTGAACTTCTTACTGTTTTTGATCATTCTATGCATAAATTTTAGGATTCATATCATCAGAAAACAAACAAATTCTTGATCTATCTTCATATTCCTACAATGTCAAACATGTTGACTGTGAAGTTTCTCCCACATGGTTTATTTATTTTTCTTCCTCATTTCCTTGCTGTTCTTCTTCAGCAAAATTATTCAAAGGAGCCTGAACATTTTGATCATCATCATTCCTCCTTGGGTGCTGTAGGATTTGTTGATGTTAAAAATGCCTCCTGAAGGGAGCCTGATTTCTATTAGCTTTGTTTTGATTGGCTCTAGCAGCTGGTTTAGTTTCTACCTCTAATTTTGACATCTTAGAGGTAAGTTCCTTGATCAAATTGGACATTTGATTGATCTTTTCTTCCGCTGAAAGAGATTTAGAAGAAGAAGGATTTTCTTATTTCATCTTCTTTTTGTCTTTTGCTTCCTTTTCTTCCTCCATTTTTAATTTATTAGAAGCCATGAGATTAGACTGCACTCCAATTGCAACCTCTTGCATAGTTGTCAGTGTCTGTGATTTTTCAACCCTCAACCATAAGGAAAACTCAGAATCTAAAGAATTTGAAAAATTTATCATAGTTGTGGTTTCAGTGGGTTTAATCTCTTTAGGAATTTTCTGATAAATCTTATTAAACCTCTTAGTAAAATAAGCTAAAGACTCATCTGCTTTTTTCTTCAGAGTTCCAAATTCTGTAATATAATAAACATAGTCTTTCCTATCACCCCAATGCTTCACAAATATCTCTTCTAATTCATTAATTCCTGTAATGTAATTTAGAGTCAAACTTCTAAACCGTTTTCGAGCTTCACCATCCAAGCTCTAAACAAAGAGTCTTGACCAGACATCTTCATGTTCAATATTATGATTGTCAGCATAACTATAGAAAGCCACTAAATGTTCTTTAACAAAAACTCCTCCCTCCCTAGTGTATTTTGGAAGTTATTTCAAGTAATATCCTTCGGGAAGTGCATGCATGTGTCGAGGGAGAACAAGTGGTGCATATATCGCAACCACTATCTGCTGCATCCTTGTAAGGGCAGGCTGAGCCATATTTTGCTGATGTAAAATTGATGTAGCTTTTTGAGAAATAAGAATTACAATTGGTGAATTCTGATTCTGATTTAGGATAGCAGAAAATTGGGGGTCTTGAGCTGATTTTTCAGGCTTTGAACTAAGAAGAGTGGGTTTTCAAAAAGATGAACAGAGGATGGCTTGAATTCTCCTTCAGTAGAAGAATCATAATCTAAAGTTGTCTCTTGAGGGGATGGAGTTAATTCAACCTTTTTTTATTTTATTTTATTTTATGAGCAAGGAAATTAGATAAGTTAAAGGTAAGAACTTCGGGTACAATCTTTTCAAGTGGATGAGAAGAAGATGCCACAACAACTAGATTTGCAGAGAAAGGAAAATATTCTTGCTGAGGAGTGACAAGAGATTGGTATTCAAGATGAGTCTGAAAAAAATTTAAAATAGTCTTGAAGTCTTCTTCAGTCCAAATATCCCTATTAAGAAAAGGTGCAATAGCCAATACTTGTTCTAATTCACCTTTAGTCAGCACAAATTCTTCCAAATTCTTTTCAACATTTAGAAATTCGGTTTCTCCTTATTTAACTAGAACATTACTTATTTCAGATTTACTAGGTGATGATTAAGAAAAACCTTCGGCTGAGCCTAGGTTAACAATATCCACTTTATTTTCTAGAGTAGGTTCAACTTGATATTTTTCAGCATAATTTTTTGAAACTAAAACCTCTTTAGATTCTAAAGTAGATAGAGGTACCTTTTTCTTTGGAACGTACTTTTTGTGTACCTTCTTCACTGACTGAGATGTGGCTTCAACTGATCTATGTTTTCCTTTAGCATCTTTGATAATTTTCTTTGGGTCAGCAACTAGAGTCACAATTGGAGATCTCTGATTCCTCCTTGTAGAAGGAGGTCTTGAAACCTCTCTTCTTGTTCGTGGATTCACTAAGTGAAAAAATTTGCAGTCTTCTTCAGGTAACCAATTCTTGTTCACCATCAAGAACTAATTATAAAAAATTCATAGCAATAGACTCGGGAGAATACTTTGTTACAAGGCCTTCATCTCCCGGCAGACGCATGGAAAGATGTTGGCGCTGGAATCAACACTTGGACTGCAACAAGCGCTTGAACAGACACATCTTGAACTCTAAGGAAATTTTAATGTTTTGTTTTATGGGTTTGGAAGATCGTATAAACTCTGATTCATTGAAGAGATATTTCGGTCAAAATTTCCATAGTTCTACTAAAGAGGGTATTGTAACTTGATGTGGTAGCAAGGTACACGTTTGTAGTCTATGAGGAGAGGAAATTGTAAAATGGGAGGAGAATCAGTAGGCCTGTAAAACATAAATCTACTGCATTTAGTATAAATTCACAAAAGTAGCAGTTTGACAATATTCCATTGAGAGAAAGCTATTTCTAGTCTGACAAGATTCTCACTAAAATATAATGAAGAATAACTACCATGAGTGATGCTCTTCCACTGTTATAACATATATTTTAACAGGAATGATCACTGTGCGAGACTAACAAAAACTGATCAAACACATAACTTTCTTAAGAGACTAATAAAAACATATAACAATATGATGATTTTCAAACTGGAACTCGAAGAAAGGAGATATGGAAACTCAAATAGAGTAGACAATACACACAAAAAATTGGTAATAAGTCATCAGTAGTATCATTCCATTTCATTCACAAAAAATATTACAGTTCATATAAGTCAGAATTCAATAACTACCAACCAACCCTGACTTCATATAAGTTTGGCATATATATATAAAATATGATACTGTCATCTTCCACAGAAAAAGGTAAATATGTTTCAAAAGTCGTTACAACCTTGTGCAAGAGGTGAGGCTTATCCCTTAATATTAATTACAAAGTGCTACATTAAAAACAATAACAACATTAAGGTTGACAATTTGAAGTGGTTTGTATGATGTGGAAGTTTTATGGGAAGACTCCTCTTCCGTTCTTGTGCAACCAACTCCATAAAATGTGAAAACAACAGTAAAATGGTGTGTGGCTATTGCTTGAATGCTGCTTGGTGCCTGGTAAAAACGTGCTGGTATTGAGAGTAGTGGTAGAAAAATGTTTGAGAGAAAATTTTCCGCTGTTCCACTGTTCCATCCGTATTTTGGTTGAAAACCCTTTGTAATGGCAGAAAAAACCCGAAACTTTTGGATAGAATTACGGAGGTTCATTTTATGATAAATTACAATGAAAATCCTTTGAAATAGGTTTAATTGATAGAGGAGACATGGAGCGGAATAAATGATAAGCGAGGGGGGTGCTGACGTGGCAAAGAAGTGGGACCGATCGCAGATCGCGCATCAGAAGTTTTATTGTGAAATGCGAGAAGTTAAATGTTGAAAATGGTGAAGTGCGATGTGGGATGAGGGTGGAGGTGACGTGGTAGAGAAATGGGACCAATCACAGATCCTGCATCATAATTTTTATAAACATACATACGTGTGTAATCAACAATGATCAATTTATAGGAACTTTAGACAAAAACCACAATTACTCCCAAATAATATGCATTCATGCGGAATTGTGGTTCTTGAGCCCCACAACCAGTTGACTAATAGGAATCAATCTCAGATCGGCCACCCGCAAATTTAACTTTACACTAATAATGGATAAATCGTAAATTCCATGATTTGCGAAATTGCGCTAGTGCACTACACCGACACGTGTCCCTTACCTCATCGCATCACAAATCACTTAACATACCATGCGATCGCTTTAACGATAAACTTTAAAAATTGCGATTTGCGAAATCACTTCATCTGCGCTTTAATCTCCGTTGTTGATCTGTGCCCAGATTTGACAGTCTTCCTTGCTCACTCTTTGCTTTATCGCATCGAAAATCACTTAACATACCATGCGATTTGACTTAACAATAAACTTTAAAAACTGCGTTAAGCGAAGTCGCTCCATGTGTGCTTTAATCTCAGGCGTCGGTCTGCTCCCCTTTGGATCTGCGATTAGATCATGGCCATCTGTTCCTTTTGCACGTGGTTCTTCTCCGTTGCTTTATTCCTTAGTATATTTCCTGGTCAGCTTCCTTTAAATATTGTCTGCTGCTTTTCTCCGGATCTCCCACTCTGTTGGTTAAGCTGTTTTCTTCTGGCTGTGCTTTGATTTTAAAGAAATCTGGTTTCCATGAAGCCTTAATTTTCCTACTTCGAAAATTGATTACCTATTTACCTGTAGCCTATTTTCTGAGATAACCAAAATCTCAGTGAAATAACTGCGCTTTTCACTGTGTGGAATATATGACTTCCATTTCTGAGAAATAATCGCCCTTTATTGTTTTGAAAATAAATTTGCAACAAAAGCTGCTATTATTCTAGACTAGATGACTGCAATTTTATTATGCAAACATCAACTAACTTTCAACGCTAAATAAGCCAAAACAGAGATTTTAAATTATTTTAGGACTCTAAAACACTATGACACCTATTCACTTAAAAATACCTTGATGTTGGGACTCTTTTTTAACTTTTTTTGGAAATGACTCAAACTTTGGACATGGACTAAGACACAATAAAAATTTGAGAACAGTGACACAATGGCGATTACACCATTAACATTTTCAATGCTAACAAGTTGCATCACTATTTTTCCTACAAGCAATGAAATGAGCCATTTTTGAAAACCTATCTACAACAACATAGATAGAATCATGTCCTCTTTGAGTTTTTGGAAAACCCAAAACAAAATCCATGGTGAATGCATCCCAAGGTCTGTTGGGTATTGGCAATGGCTGATATAATCCAGTGTTTTGGCTTCTTCCTTTGCATGTTGACAAACCCTGCACTTCTCAACAAAATTTTTGATATTAGTTTGCATCTTTGGCAAATAATAAAAATCACTTACTTGAGCAAATGCTTTATCCTGCCCAAAGTGTCCGAACAGTCCTCCACTGTGTTTTTCTTTAATCAATTTTTCCATCATGGAACATTTAGGAATACCGAGTTTATTTTTCTTGAACAACAATCCTCCTTGAATCAGGTAGTCCAACCACTGGCTTCTATTATGAATCACATGATTTTGAAAAACTACTTATATTTCTTTAGAATTTGTGTCTTCTTTATACATATCAATAATTTATTCAAACTCCATGATGCCAATCTTCAATTCCCGCATAACTAGATTTACTCGGCTCAAAGAACCCTTTATTTGACTTACCTCTTATGTGTTTGATTACAAAGATAAAAATCTGCAAAAATTCCTCTCACTTAGCATACTTTTGGCTCAACTTTGGCTGATTATTTATAAACTGTAGTGCATGAATATCATAATACAACAGAAATTCCTTGGGTAACAAGTAATGCGTCCATTTCTTCAAAGCATGGCCTCATTCAACTTTTCGTTGAAATAAGCTATCCGTCTCTTCTCTTGACTCAAAACAACTCCAATTGCTATTCTTCTAGCACCAGTATCAACTTGGAAAACTTTCTCAAAATTCGGCAAGGCCAAAACAGGTTTCTCAATGATCTTCTTTTTTAACAGCTTGCAGTTCTGATCTGCTGCCTCTATCCACTTAAATGGCTGGTTTCTTTCCTTTATTGTTTCAACTATCGGTGCAAATATTTGACTAAAACTTCTTATAAACTTTCCGTAAAAACTTGCAAGACCATGAAAACTTCTAACCTCAAACACGCTTCTTGAAATTGGCCAATTCAGAATCACTTGGATCTTTTCTGGGTCCATATTCAAACCTTCTTCTGAGACTACAAATACCAAGTAAACGAGCTCCTTCTTCATGAAACTACACTTCTTCAAATTTATCACTTGTTTCTCCTTTTGCAAAGTATTTAAAACCAAGTTCATATGCTCCAAATGCTCTTCCTTACTCTGACTGAAAATCAGAGTATCATCAAGGTAAACTATCACAAATTTTCCTGCATAATCTTTTAAAACCTCGTTCATCAACCTCATAAATGTACTTGGTGCATTAGTGAGCCCAAAAGGCATCACTAACCATTCATACAACCCACTGTTGGTCTTAAATGCAGTCTTCCATTCATCAACTTCTCTAACCCTTATTTGATGGTATCCACTCTTCAGATCTATTTTAGAAAGATACTTTGACCCACTCAAACAATCCATCAAATCATCCATACGTGGAAGGGGAAATATATACCTGATAGTGATCTTGTTTATATCTCTGGAGTCAGTACACATGCACCATTCACCGCCTTTCTTTGGACTGAGCACTACTGGTACGACACACAGATTAAGGCTTTCTCTTATAATTCCTTTATCCAATGAATCCTGCACCTGTCTTCCAACTTCTTCATTCTCCCAATTAGTTAATCTATATGCTTCTTTTTTTGGTAAACTTGCACCAGGTATTAAATCTATATGACGGCTAATACTTCTGATTGGCGGAAATGCACTTGGTAATTCATCAAAAATTATGTCAGCATAATCATCTAGCATATTTTTAATTACCACAGGCATATTTTCTAAATTGGTAGAAGTCAAAATTACCTTGGGTTTACCCATAACAGCAAAATGTATTTCTTCCTCCTTCTTGACTTCTCGTAAAAATTCTTTTCCACTAATCAACATAACACTATTTCCAGCTACTCCTTTGTCTGCTTCATCCTTCAAAGGCATGAATGTGTGCTTCTTCCCATCCTTCTTTAAGGTATAGGTGTTCCTTCTGCCATCATGAATGGATTTCCTATCAAACTGCCAGGGTATTCCCAACAATATATGGCACACGTCCATTGGCATCACATCACACGGTATGAAATATTTATATGTACCAATATGTATCTCCACTTTGCACTGTTCTGTCACTAAAAGTTGATGTCCCTTCTATAGCCATGATACTTTGGAAGGAGTAGGGTGTACCATCTTAACTAACCCCAATTTCTCAACCATCTCTGTGGAAACAATATTATCAGTGCTTCCACTATCAATCACAACCTTGCAGCATTTTTATTTAGAATTAAATACAGTCTTGAATAAGCTCTTCCTCTGAGATAACTCATTTTCTTCCTTCTCTACCTTAAGAAATACTCTTTTTAACAATAAGGACTCTCCTGCCTTAGGTGGTTCTTCTTTCCCAATGACTTGAGGTTTTTCTTCCTTTGCCTCTCTACATTCACATTCCGGTGATTTGCTGGTTTATTATGAGGACAGTCCCATGATCCATGTCCCCATTATCCACATGTGTAACACCAAATTTCTCTTCCTCGGCCTCTACCTCTAGGTACAAATATCCCTCTACTAGAGTCTCCTCTTGTGATGGTCTTCTAATCAAACCTACTGCTTCATTTTGTGAGTGATAGAACCTAGATCTTGAAGCTCCTCTTCCTCTTGCTGGACTTTTACCTCTATTCCCCTGACTTTGCTTTCTCAACATTTTCTCCTCTGCCTTCAAAGCTGCTTGATATGTTCAATTGTCTTCAAACTCAATAGAATGATTTCATCTTGTATGTCATATCTCAAGCCATTGATATATCTGGTTACCCTTTCTACATCATCCTAAACATGTCCTGCTCTAATGCTCAACTTGTATAACTCCTCCATGTACTCTTTGACAACCATTCATTTCTACCTCAAGTTCTATAACTATCTGAAAAGATTCAACTGATAATATTTAGGCATAAATTTACTTTTCAACTTGCTCACCATTTTGTCCCACTACTTAATTTTGGGCTTTCCCTTCCTCTCTCTGGATTTTTGTAATTCATCCCACTAGATAGCTGCATGGCCCTTCAATATGGTAGCTGCAAATTTCACCTTCTTTTTATCATCGACCTCATCAAAGTCGAAATACTTATCTAACAAACTGATCCATTCCATCAGCTCTTCCACATTAAGGTTCCCTTCATACAAAGGTATTTCCACCTTTGGTCTTCCACTTTCTTTCACCAACACCTTGAGAACTTTGGCAGCTTCAATTTCTTCCTCTTCTTCTTCCTCAGAGGATTCCTCTGCAACACTGGCATCCCCCTCATCAGGTTCTCTCCTTTGAGTAGTTTACATTGTCTCCATTCTTGTGTGAATACGTCGAATCTCTTCCAGCAATATTGCATTGGCTTCATGCCTTCCCCGATCTATTCCAGCTCCTCTCCTAGGTGGCATATTTGGTGAAGTTCTAAGAGCAGAAATCAAATTCTATCTGCACTCTGATACCAATTGATGCAAAGCTGGTCAATACTGATGCCCATACATTTCTATCAAATAAACTCAAATTTCACAAATGCCAAATCCCGCTGTACTTATCCTTTATCGCAATTTCCATGGTTTATCGCAAATCGCAGATTCAAACATATCACAGATCGCATATTTAACCATATCGAAGATCGCAGATTTATAAATATCACAGTTGTGGATTTATGACTTATCGCAATATCGTGGACTTAAGGCTCATTGCAATATCACAAATTTAAGATTTTTCGTGATTTTGGATTTAAACCTTATCGCAATATCACAGATTTGATTTATCGCAATATCGCAGATTTAAAATTTATCACAATATTGCGGATTTACCAATCTCCTCATCAAAATTTCCTAGGCTTCTCCTGCCGATTGCGATGTGCGATATAACATAAAAAATGCGATATAAAAAGGAAGACTTCTAAACCGAATTGCAATATGCAATATAATGTGAATGCACAGTTCTTCAGAAGAAAACCTAGGTTTATGAAAAAAATTCGATTTTCTCAACTTATTCTACAAATTTATCGAATCTCAAAGCTTCGACACGATCTGCAAATTGATTAATGAATTTTAAGAGATCTGGCTTTCCCGATGGCCTCCATAAGGTTTCCTCTTTAAAAAAAATTTAATGCAGACAACAATAAATTCTACACACAATCTTTATTGAAATAAAATACTGAATAAAAAAAACAGAGTTCTTCCTCTGGCCCTTAATGGCTCAATTTTCATTACAATCCTCTTGCTCCCACTCTGCTCTCACTCTCCCTCTTTCTCTCTTAAAAAAACAATTAAAATGCATTTTTTTTCCTTTTTTTTTCTTGTTTATTTTCCACTATCTTATTTTAATCCCTCAAACAACCAAATCTCTATTTTATAGGTATAACACAAACCTAAGCTAACAAATCTAATATTTTCTTGCTAATCTAGCACTCTATTTATTATTACAATAAATAATCATTTAAAAAATAAATTCAAAAGGTCCAACCCTCTTCACTAAAATGATTGTTGACCAATCAGGTCAACAAAATTGATCACATTTGATGCTCCTGCATCAAGTTTGACCTAAGAAAAGTAAATCTACTCATGGAACCTTGTTTCATTTTTTAACGAGCTTGACATAAGGAAGGGAACTCTAATCTGATACCTTGATCATGACCTCCAGGATGCCATGGCTTCCAAGGGGTTCTCATCAGATGGGAGAACAATCCTCTAGAAAGGATACATATCAAAGGATCAAAGGGAAAGATAAGGCGTCAATGCTCCGAGTACATGATGCACTACACCACCTACTAGATCATCAAAATATGCGAGCATGGAACATGTTTCCACATAATTAATCTATGGATGGGAATATACCACTTTCATATAATGCCCATTTAGGGATGTTGGTTTATTGGGAGTCAAATTAGCAACAACAAATGAAAGCTTGTCAATGGTCATGATTCTTCCTTCATGCGAGAAACACATCACACGAAAGAGTGAAGAGAAAAGAGACAAGAGCTCCCATGACATAAACATAGTCATTCCCAAGGATTAAATTAAAATTGAAAGGGCCTTTAACTACCATCACATCGATATAAACAATTTTTTCTCCCAAATTAATAGGCAATTGAGGAAGGTCCCTAACAGTTGACTAGTTCCTTTTTTAAATGCCAACAAATTCTTGGTAACTGGCATAAGTGATGGAGAATGGAAAGCTCTCTAAGTAGTTGAAGAAAAGATACTAATATATGCACCTTTGTCTATGATTATTACATGTACAATCATATTATAATCCTATAGTATGATGTGGAAGGGCACGTAAGGAGGAAGACGATATCCCTCTAGTCGACTCCAATCAAAGGAAGTGACCATACTACTTGGAGGGGTGTCATGGGAGCGAGAGAACTACCCCCTTTTGATATGGGAACAAGATAATTTATTCCCTGTACTATGTGAATGGGAGGATTTCCCCCTAGTGTCGTGGGAACGAGAGTATTTTCCCCTTCTACCGTTGGAATGGAAGGATTTTCCCCGAGTTCATTGGAATATGAAGAAACGAGAAGAACCTGAGATGTATGAAGTTCACTCTCTACAAGAAAGGTACGATAGAATGAAGGTGGAATAGAGTCAACCATTTTCTCAACTGATGGTTGGTCGGGAAGAGACTCATGGGATTCACATTTAGAGAGAGTGGGATAGAGAGAGTGGGATTGACTGGAGGTAGATTCTGATAAATCACTTCATCAATTAGTGGAGGATTGGGATAAATATTTCGATAACCAACCGAAAGACGAGGCTAAGAAGTTGTAATATTTTCCAAAATTTTTGAGGCTTCATTCATCTAAGGAAAAAGGTGAATAGGATGATTCCATTCACATAAATTATAGGGAAACCTAACTTTACCCTTTTTCCATGGATATTTCTATCACTAGTAGATGGTTTGTTACCAACATGATCTCTACAAGTTGACGACAAAGACTTCTGTGAGCTTGTGGGACACACTTCTAATACCTTGGGAATACCAGGACAATATATAAGAAGATGGATACCCTTAAATAAATTTCAAGGGAATTTAACTTTGTAGGGATGATTGGAAAGTGTATCCATACTAGTTGTGTTGGTGGCAATGGTTGCTTGGTTTCTCCTTGCTTATTTTTATTTTTCTTAATATTCCTTTTATTTTTCTTCTTATCTACCTGGTTACTAACTTTGAGGCTTTCACCAAACGGAGAGGAATAAGAGGAAGAAGTCCAAACAATCGGAGAAGGAAAAGGGTCAACTTGTTTAGGTGGAGGACTACTTGGTTCAGAAACAATTTGGACATTCATAACCAAGGAGGTTGAAAATAACCAAATTGGTAAACCAATGGTAAATATGGGAAGAGACAAAGTTGCCATATAAGGAGAATCAATATTTCCAAAAGAAGGAAAATGACCAAGATTCCTGTCAGAGGGGTTTCCTTGACTGATGGACTCGGGAATTTCCATTAGTCTCAAATTAATATCCATTAAGGATTTGTTCCACGATGAGGATGTTATTTTGTGGTCAATTAGTCAATTTTAGAAATTTAAGACAAAATAAAACAAGGAGGTAACTTGGAAAAAGGGATTACCAAGTCATTGTGAACTGTAATATACCACCTTAGAAAACCAAGGATTTACGTATGGGCAGTCAATCTCCCTGAATGTTGTGTTCGGTGTATCACAGTATAAAAGGCAGCTGACTCAAATAAATATGGAGGGATAACAACCTATAGGAGACTTCCAAAATATACCCGAAGATACATTGAAGCACAATATGTAGTGGTGTTGTCTAATGCGTAACCGTATGTTGGCTCGGTAAGCAAGGTTTGCCAACAAACCCCTATACTATTGGCCCTTTTGGTAGTGACCTGCTTTCGCAGGTCAAAGTATCACCCGAAGTAGTATGGGTGGGTGCTGGAACCAGGTTTCCGCACCCTGAGAAAGGATGGGTAAAGCAAGCAGAGCAGTGCTAGATCCTGTAATCCCCGATTACCTTATTCTACGCAGAGTTAATTAAATCTATATTCGCATCCACGTGCACTAGATCTATAGTTATAAGCTTGTTATATCATCAACACAACAGTACATAAATAAAACAAACAGATCTAGATCCAAGAACACAGTACACAGATCTTTCGCAGCTTAAGGACAAAAAACACACAATATAGCAATTACCAGTAATTCATATAATAGTACTCATAGATTAAGTTCTCTAACAATATTCCTCATTCATTCATTCATCAATTCTTCCTTACAATTCCAATTCCCTTTCCAACCTGCGCACACAGAAGCAGGGTCTGCACACAGTTGGACTAGGATCTCCGCGCACACAGCCAGCAGGAGTTTGTTCCCCAAAACCCAAACATATAGCTTAAACAACAGATCGCATTAATAGCTCATCATTTCCTATCCTTTACAATACAAAATGAATCTCTATTTATAACAATCTAGCCTCAAATTTCCTATGGTCCGCAACCCATGGTTTTCAGACCCCTAGTTTACCCTTTGACCCATTACAATGCGTTTGGGGCTTTGACCCACCCCAAAACCCCTCCGCTAGGCTAAATATAATAAAAAATATTCAAAATGGACCAGTTTCGTAGTTTGTTAGGAGACCCCGTTCCAACAGTCCCCCAACACAATCTTGTGACTCATTCCGAGTCATTGCAGCTGTCATATAGTCATTGAACCCGGTAAGGCTTGAGTCGACTACCATTGAAAAAGCCTAGTACGATGTCTCCGCGTAGGGTAGCTAGCTGGATTGCTCCACCATTCATGATTTCTTTAACTGTGTAGGGACCCAGCCAGTGTTGTCGAAATTTTCCTGGATGTTTCGCAAATTGGCTATCGTATAAAAGGACAAGGTCACCTGCGACGAATGTATTTTGGCGAATATGTTGATCATACCATGCTTTGTCACGAGCCTTCTGAACCTGTTGATGAAAATTAGCAATAAACCGATCTTCCTCCAGAGCCACCAGTTGCGAAAGACACTCCTTTATGATATCGGGGTCTGCCATATTGGTAAATGCTGCAATGCGTAAGCTAGGAACAACGTATTCAATGGGCATAATGGCCTCTTTGCCATAGACCATCCGGAAGGGGGTTCTTCCTGTTAGCTTCTTGCAGGTCGTTCGGTAGGCCCACAGAACAGAGGGAATGCGCATATCCCAATCACTGTGATCGGCATTGCAGACCTTAGTTAATGCCTGTTCCAAAATTTTGTTAAAAGCCTCAACTGCCCCATTTTCCTGAGGGTGGTATGGGGTACTCTTAGCATGGTGGATCCAGAATTCCTCATTCAAGGCTTGAATCATCTGGTTGAAAAAATGTGTACCTCTATCACTCATAAGGATTTTTGGGCAGCTAAACCTGGTCAGGATCTGATCAAAGATGAAGTGCGTAGCAGTATTCACAGTACAATACTTTACCTCTTATGCCTCAGCCCATTGAGTGACGTAGTCAGTGGCGGTGATAATGTAGCGTGCGACTGTTTTCTTTCTGGGTGGATTGATGGGTCCTATAAAATCAATGGCCCATTTGTCAAAAGCCTGTAAAGCCACTTGAGGCTGTAACGACATCTCATCTTGGTGTGAAGGTCGTCCTGTGCATTGGCAAGTATCGCAAGATCGACAATAGGTGTATGAATCTTGATGCAACGTAGGCCACCATAACCCAACCCTCAAAATATTTTGTGCGGTTGCACGTCTTGCGTAGTGGCCTCTTGCGACACCTTCATGTGATTCTGCTAACACGATAAGCTGTTCATGTTCGATGAAATATCTGCGTAGTATTTCATAGGTACCTAGCTTGTATAACTGACCGGCGAGGATAGTAAAGTCCGCGGCCCAAGTAACCAATTCCTTCTTCTTCTGTACTGAATATCCAGCCGAGGCCATTCTTGTAGTGAGGAACTCAATGATATCAACAAGTGTGCGTCAACCACCTTAATGGTAAACAACTGCGCATTCGGCAAGCCTTCGTCCAAAATAGTAGGCTCTTCTCCTGTTTCGATGTGAGACAGATGGTCTGGGCCAGCATTCAACCTGCCGGGCTTGACGATGATCTCAAAATCATACTCCTGGAATAGCAACAACCAACGAAAAATCTTCCCCCCCAACACAGGCTTTTTGACCAGGTATTTTAAAACCAAATGATCAGTGAACATTTTAAAGTGTCCACCTAGTAGATAGTGCCGTTATTTCTGTAGCACGTAGACCATAGCCAATCCTTTGTGCTCAGTGGTGGAGTAGTTCCGTTCTGCGCCCAAGATTTTTCGACTCACAAAGGCAACTGGGTGGTCAATATCTCCTTCTCCAGGTTGAGTGAGAACAACTCCCAAGGCGATACTCGACGCATCCACGTGTACATGAAATTCCTTTGACCAATCAGGAAATATTAGTATGGGGGCAGAGATCATCTTCTCTTTGAGAAGTTCAAAGCTCTTTTGACATTCATCATCCCAAAAGAAAGAAACATCAATCGCCAAGCTCCGAAAATTGGCTATGTCGTGCATCTGCGCGTCCTATGTCGGGACCGTTGGGGCAGCATGGTGGGGAGTACTCTTAAAGAGAAACAAATCAATGTCTTGCAGAGCTTCGTCGAGCGTCTCTGTTCCTCCAATCAATCCGAATGTCTCGACAAAGTCCTCCTTTAGTGTCTCCAAGTGGTGGGTGCGCTGGTGCAATTCCGCGTCTAAGTACCAAGCGGCTGGGATAGGACCCAAGGCATGAACAAACAGATGGACCCATTCTTCTGTAGTTCAGTTAGACCACTTGGTAATCCAAACACGCAGATGTGCACAGGGATCCCCAGGTCCGAGGAACACCCTGGTGCGTATGTCAACTGGAGGGGTGAACCGTAGAAGCATCCTTTCCCGACACGTTTCCCAATCCAGGAACACTTCCTTGTGGGAGTCCCACCAACGCGCAGGTGTCCCGCACATGGCCATATTAAGGGCCCAGAGCAGTCGTTCTCTTGGCACCCTAGCTTCTAATGTCCTTAGGAATTTCTGGACATTACTAGCCTCATCAAAGTGGGGTAGATCTCTTACCTCTGAGGAAATGCAGTAGAGGGTTCCTGCGACCTGGGGGCAACGCAGTGCCGACACCTCGTGTAACCGGTTCTGCCAACTTTCTAGTTCCTCATCAGCGTCAGAACAATATTCAGTATCCCTCCAAAATATCCCATCTGTTGTGGTTTTACTCTTGTCTTCATCCTGCATAGTCAATCTGTAAATATGGTCTAGTTCCTCCCGTTCGTAGGCTGGTTCCGTATACTGCACGCCTTCTGCTGGATCTAGTGGTACTATTATGCATGCATCGTTGTTTTCGAACACCATGCTGCGCTTTTTGAGATTGATGACACCCCCCATGTCTATAGCCCAGTCTAGCCCGAGTAGTGCATGGTACGGATCCGCATCATCCATGATTTCAATGACCTCAAAGTCAGCTAGGAATTTTACTCCCGTGATATCTACCAGGATTCTTGGCAACCGTCCTAGCGGTATGATCTTCTATTGATTCACCATGTGTAGCTGGATAGTGGACCATTCCAACTTAGGTTCACCCATTCGTTGCCATGTCTGCTTTGGTAGTACGTTCGCATTCGACCCTAAATCGAGAATAACTTGGTCCATCTCGTAGTCACCAATCTGCGCAGTCAACCACATTTCTCATTCGGTGCGTTTCTTGTAGCCATATAGCCGATGGACACCTCGGGTCTCAGGGATTGTGTTGGGATGGACTGTGCAACTATGCAGTAATACTTGAAAAGTTTCTACGGCCGGTGGGTTATGTAGTAGTTTCAAGAATGCCATTAGAAGGGGCTCAACTCTTTCCTTTATCTGAGGTTGCGTTGGTAGGTGCATGGGGGCTGTCAGTGGTGTTTGTTCTTTGAAGGGTACTCCTTCCCGGGAGGCAAGCTCATCTTTTTCTCCCGGGGTGACCATCCCGCTGCGTATCTTAGTTTTAACCCTTTGCACATTCTGCGTAGGGGTGGGCTGCTTGTCCTGCATCTTGGCTATTAAAATTGGGCAATCTTCAATATCATGGTCTAGATGCCGGCAATATTTGCAAGATTTCCTGGTGGGATTTGGATAGTCCCTTATGAAGTGCCCTATTTCTCTGCAATTATAGTAGATCAGCTGCCCCCGACCTTGTCCTATGCTCCCTCCCCGACCTCCCCTACCCCTTGCAGGGGAGCCACAAAAAGTCGCGGGAGATCTCGGTGATGTGGGATCTGACTGTACCCTATAGAGGTTTCCCCGATCTACCAATAGCTCATATGTGTGACAATTCTGCTCATCGTGGCCTAATGATCGGCAGAACCTACACCATTGTTGCTTCAGATCACCCATACTTAACTGGGGGCACTGGGCCATATCATGTAGTCCCGCTACCCGGCAGTCATCACACCAGAGCGCAGGTCCGCCAGATCCGGGGTGCAACAGACTAGGTCCCCTTGCCTATAGGTAATCTGCTAATAGGGGAAACTGGTCCCTAGTATGACCAGACACCCGACATCATATGCACCAGATGTCTGTACCAACTCCTTTCCCCATTCTGTCCGCAAGCTCTGTATTTCCATGTGCATGGCTACGAGTTGCTCTTGAATCTACTGTACTCCCCCCAATGTGTTGTCCTTGGGTGCGGCTTTGAGCTTCATAGCGGTTTCCAGGGCTTTTTCCTGCAACTCGAAGGTCTGCTAGCCCATTGGTATGTGTAAGTGAGGTAGCAACATGGCGATGAACCATTTCGTGTGTTGCCTATCGTCATACTTGAATCCCCCTTCCCTAATTGCTTTCTTCAATCGCTGATCGGCCTCCCACACCGATTCATATGTACCTTGCTTGAAATATTTTACTTCGGCTACCAATTGAGAGTATGAATTTGGCTTCCGAAACTATTGTTTTAGGGCATCCTTAATATTTTGAAGGGATGCGCTTCCATTTTGAGATATGTACCACATATACCAATCCAGTGCTTTATCTTCAAAGGCCAAGGACAACTGTGCTTTTTTCACAGTATCGCTTACCACCCCCTGTGCCATCCATACCGAGTCAGCCACGAACCAAAAACGATCCATATCTTCATCGACTGCACCTTTAAAGGTAGGTAACTTCAAGTGTTCTGCCATGTCTCCTTCTAACAAGGCTCCAGTTGAGGGCTTGCCCTCCTGCGAGCCTGACGACCCTTGTGTCATCGCTTTCCTTGGCGGGCTATGGACAGAGTGATTCTTTTCTAGATTGGTTTGATAATACCTACCGCTTCGTGTTGTACTCTCCTCCAGAGTAGCGCTCATTCACATTCGTTTCAGATCTCCAGTATTTGCTTGTCAGTACCAAATCACTTCCTCAAACTTCTTCCGGTCTCGGCAACAGAACCATTTGTTGGCTCGAGGGGTCCTGACCCAGGTTCGGTAAGCAAGGTTTGCCAACAAACCCCTATACTATTTGCCCTTTCGGCAGTGACCTGATTTTGCAGGTCAAAGTCTCACCCGAAGTAGTATGGGTGGGTGATGGAACTAGGTTTCCGCACCTTGAGAAAGGATGGGTAAAGCAAGTAGAGCAGTGCTAGATCCTATAATCCCCGATTACCTTATTCTACGCAGAGTTAATTAAATCTCTATTCACATCCACGTGCACTAGATCTATAGTTATATGCTTGTTATATCATCAAAACAACAGTACATAAACATAACATAACAGATCTAGATCTAAGAACACAGTACACAGATATTTTGCAGCTTAAGGACAGAAAACGCACAATACAACAACTACCAGTAATTCATATAACAATACTCATAGATTCAGTTCTCTAACAATCTTTCGCATTCATTCATTCATCAATTCTTCCTTACAATTCCAATTCCCTTCCCAACCTGCGCACACAGCAGCAGGGTCCGCACACAGCTGGACTAGGATCTCTGCGCACACAGCTAGCAGGAGTCCGTTCCCCAAAACCCAAACAGATAGCTTAAACAACAAATCACATCAATAGCTCATCATTTCCTATCCTTTACAATACAAAATGCATCTCTATTTATAACAATATAGCCTCGACTTTCCTATGGTCCGCAACCCATGGTTTTCAGACCCCTAGTTTACCCTTTGACCCATTACAATGCGTTCGGGGCTTTGACCCACCCCAAAACCCCTCCACTAGGCTAAATATAATAAAAAATATTCAAAATGGACCAGTTTCGCAGCTTGTTAGGAGACCCCTTTCCAACACCGTACGATGAGATAATTCCCATATACTTTCATGCATGGAGCACCATCTGATATACCTGAAGGTACATGGAGAACGATCCTATACACTTACGTACGTGGAATGAGATATCACCCCTGGAATTCAACGTTGGAAAAAAATGATAACTCCTACACTTAAAGATGCTGAAACACGTCTCTAGCCTAGACCTATAGATGTTTGTATTAATGTGACAAATGCTCCTTAGGTTGATTTAGTAAATTTTAAAGTTTATCTTTCAAGGCTCAAAAATTGATGTCACCTGAACAAACCTATGGTGCGACTAATATGAAAAAAATATATTTTCATTTTCCTTTAAACAATGAAAGGCCTAACTAAGTAGGGGAAGAACAAATAAATCAACAATGCAACAAAAAAGTGATGCAACAATTGATCTCTTCACTTCACTATTCCAATCAAAACCAAAGCCCTATATGCAATGCAAATAATTTTTTGTCTTTTATTTTATTTTAATGGTCTAAATGCAAAGAAACATATGAATGCAACTTAATTGCCAACGAAAATAAACCACACAAAATTTAACTATAATGTAAAATTTGCTTTTTAAATTAAACAATCGATCTATGCATACAAACCCGAATTGAAAAGAAGAAAGAAATAACAAAACAAAATAGTATCAGAAAGGCGATGTCACTCAGAGTTGATTAACACTCATGATTGAGGGGGATTTTTTTTTTCAAAATGAAAGAAAAACCACACAATTTCACACAAGGTATTAGCTTTACAGAGAGAAAGACAAACTCATAGACATGAGGAAATAGGATGGACCAAAGAAAATTAGAGAGAAAGGAAACAAAATTCATGTTTTTCATCTTACAGGGATCAACGCAGGTGCAGAACATGCACCAGTGCACTACAACGTAGGTGTAGAGAAGTAGAGGGTGCAATGAAGCACTATCTACAGACCATGGGGTGCACTGAGGCTGATCTGGCCAAAATAAGAAACCAAAAATCAAATTAATTTCAAAGAAGGGTTTTCCTAGGGTCAATTATGGTACAAGTGAGGCAAGATAGATCAGTTCAAGAGGCAAAAAAGTTGCTAAGGTCAAGGAAACCACTAACGGAAAAAATCAGTCCCCAACAGAGTCGCCAATTTGTTATGCAAAATTTACGACTGTGGATAAAATTAATTTCCCTAGGCCTAGGGGAATCATCTAGAACAACATAAGACAAATAATATAAAGTTTTTCCTTAGAGAAATTGAAGAACACGAAAGAAGCCTAATTCAAATCCATCGTAAACTTTTCTCTCCTCATTTCCCGTGAGCTGCAATTGTAGCTCCGGATGCTATAATTAGAACCTGAAAAAATGACTAAAACAAGCTAAGGATATACAACATCTACATTGCATAATTCAATTACTCAATTCAATGAATCAACAAGGAATTTAAATACATGATGGTAAACATAAAACAACACATATAGGAAAACAAGATACTCTTTGTATTAATGGAAATATGAGAGAGTTTACAACCATAAATAGAAGATGATCTTATAGAGATATCCCCAAGTTGAATTTTCCTTCCTTGTCACAAAGCACACCTCAGTGTTAACCCTAATGCATGAATATTATTAATCCTTTAGGTTCAAGGAAACAACATAAGGGTACTCTCAATCTCAAAAATCAAACCATGATGCTATGGATGGTGGTAGATTTATAGGAGAGGCAGGGCAGTTTAGGATTTACCATAATGGGCTTGAGATCCACATATGAAGGGAGGATGAGCTCAAGGGATAAGAGGTGAAGTCTCCAAGGTAGGATCATATAGGATTCAAGCTCTTATCCATGGTAAATGGTTAAAAAAACCCTTGGAAGCTTCTAGAAGAGGAAGCTTTAGAAATATTTTTAATTTTCCTAAAATTTTAGAATCAATGCACCTGCAGAAGGGAGAAACCAACTCTGATGAACACATGTGTCTATAGGGATAGGGTGTGTTGGAATTAAAAACATTTAATTTGAGCAATTAATCCTAGAAAATCAAATTTTTTGGAAAGGACATGCTTAGGGATTTGTGTAGGGATGACGACAACATGTTCACGGATATTGATTGATCCAGTTTGCAGGACTATTGACCAAATGTGACAAAACGGCCTATAATAGATGGATTGGTCAATTGTAATGAATTATTGATTTAAGTAGAAGGGTCTTAACTTGATTTTTCAATCCCAACCCACTTGAATAATGTTGGCCTCCTTGATCTAATAACCATAGAGGACTATAGGTCTAATTATTGTGTCCAAGAAGTGCATCTTGGATGAGATGACTTGTAAATGATAATGGAAACACTCTCTCATGTAGAGAAAAGGTTTTGTATCCCTTCTTGTATTGAGGTTTGAAACCATGTCTTGAGTTGAATCAAGGACTTGAAAATGAAGCTCCCAAATAAAGTCCAGGTTGTGGTGATCTCATTCTCTTTTTCTTGGAAATAAGAATGCTATAAATAGAGATATTGCTTCGATAAATTGAATATCATAACCTTAGTTTCACTTAGGTCCATGTTCCATTATTTAATATCACAAAAGTGGGAAAGATCATCAAGTTGTCTTTGTGGTCCCTTAGGATAAGAGGCCACATGGTTCATGTCATTATCAAATGGAAGCAAAAAGAGCAAGATCTAGTTGAGAAGGCATCCATTATAATGGTTTGTGTTTGTGAGGAACATCAATGAATAAGGAGAATTAATACGTTTATGGATATGATTTTTCATGCATGTTCATCACTTAACAAGTCCTAATGGCTCATAAAATCTTGTTAATTTAGAAATTGCAATCCACGATCCCTTGTATCCGCTAGAAAATTTGTTTGGTTCTTATTCCTAACTTGGGATTATTCTTGGACTCTGTTTCATGTCACATTTCAATATTTAAAATAAATACAATTCCATGGAAAATAGTTCCAATAATATTTTTCACTGAATAATCTATCTAGATCTAGGAAGGGTTATGCATTTTGGAGTTAACTGGATCCTGTTGTCATTTTTACAACACCCTTTAAATTTCACTACATTCAAATTTTGGACCCTACCCAACTATCACATCAAGTGTTACTTTGGTCACCAAGAGTCATTTCAAGTCGTTTTACATGTTTCAAGTGTTCTTTATTGTTCCTAAGTGTCATCATGTTGTTTTTAACATCTCTAGTGCACTCTATGGTCATAACACCTTTGTATGTCGTAAAATGACACTTTTGGTCGCAGTCGCACACACTTCGTTCATTATACTTGGGGAGTGTTTATAAACTAGTGTTTTGATGTGTATTATCATTGTTAAAACCTATCTAAGTTTTATTGGTGAGTTGGTATGTGTCACACTTGATTTCATGTCTAAAATCATTGTGTTCTCCCCTTGTTCTATCTTCCAGACTTAGACAAATTTAGTTTCACAAGTTAACCCATTAAGGCTAAGAGCGCAAAAGCACAGTCTTAAGCCTTGATTGAGAATAATTCGTTGTTTCAGATTGTGCCATACAACCTTAAATAGAGCACAATGCACTCCCAATCATCATTCCCATTCCCTGTTCATAACTGCGCCCAAGAAATTAAGTCTTCCTTTGAGCACACTCCTTCGACTAGAAGAACTGTGCCCTCCTTGAGTGCATGGCGTACCCATAAGACCTAAAGCTTCATCCCTTCATCCTTCATCAGTGCACTCTATTCCCTCCTTGTCTCTCTTGAGTGCATGAGCACACCCCAAAGCTTCATCCCTTCATCCTTCGACAGTTCTCACTACGCCCTTCCTGTCTCCCTTGAGCGTACAATGCACTTTAGAAGCCCGAATGCTCTTCCTTCATCCTTCAGACTTGCACCATGTGCCCTCCCTTGAGCTTTATATCACCTATCGAGTGCATGAGCACATCCCAAAGTGTTGAAGCTTCATCCATTTAGCCTTTAACAATGTGCCCTTATGCCCAAAATTTTCCTTGTCATTTCCAAGTGTAGTGTTAAGTAATGAACAAAAAAACTGCATGAAACATTTTAGAATGGGATATTTTTCAGGTTGATGTTTTCTTTCCATGAGTCATTGCAGTTTCAATTATTTCAATAACAACATGTCAAGGATGCATGAAGAATATCGGGCAAAGAGGGAAGTCAAAGGAATCATTCAAGAAAAAATAACACATTGAAATCTTGATGATCAAAGCATCCCAAAACTCTCCATGAGATCAAATACCATTTGGAGGGTGAAGACATCAACAACATGGAAGCTGCATGAAATTTCAAAGACATACGTGGCAACCTTTTCACCTATCAAATAAATTCCATGTCATTAGTCACTATGAGTCTAGGTCATCAATGTTAATGACTTGTCATGTCCTCATCACATGGTGACATGGAAATCATGACGTAATTATGTAATTATTACAAAGATAAAGAATTAGAATTCCAAGAGTCATGTATGGAAAAAATAGCCATGTGTATACGTCCATTAGACATGTAATTCAAAGAGTCATATGTAGTTCCCAAAGTTATTTGGAAGTTCAAGATTTTCAAAAGTCCAAAGGTCATTAGAATTTCATGAGGATATGAAAGGTCATGCCTCAAGTTATAAAAGGAGCCTCATTACTCAAATTTTTTTTTTTAACCTTGAATTCTCCCACAAGGCATTAGAGAGATAGAGATAGTACTTTTGGGGAGAAATTAGTGGTTGTAACACTCCATTTAGAGCTATTGATGTTTATTATACTTACGTATCTTGGAACTTTTGCTTAATACTTGAATCCATTTTTCCAACACATTTTCATGCATGGATCATAGATGTTTTAAGAATACTCTTCTAATGTTTGCTGTTTAGGTTGCATTCCTTATGTACTAAAGTAATTGAACTATTTCGGTGACTTTGGTGCTAAACTTGTTGGAAATTTGTTGTGATTATTGTAATGATCGTTGCATCTATGTGAACTATTTCACTTGATGTTTAACGATTATTCCTTGTTTATGTGTGTGCGTCTCCACTAGATTAGTACTATTACTTTTCTTTTATAGGATCACTTTCTATCCCTTGCAATGAAATAAATTTGATATATCTACAATCGAACATTTCACAAGGCACATTATCTTTCTCATTCAAAAGCAAATGCATGCTACTCTTTCATGCTAATTGTTTAAGCCAATGAAAATATCTAAGTTAATGGCAGTCAGGCCATACTTATGGATAGGACTCCTACACCAAACATTGTGAGGTCTAATTGGGACCTTATATCAAGGATATCCCTTATATGTTGGAGGGTCCAACACCGTCAACGTTCTGGCGCGTTGAAAGTACTAGACCCACCAACATACAAGGGATTTCCCCAATATGAGGTCCAAATTAGACCTCACATAGTTTGGTGTAGGAGTCCCATCTAGAGATATGGCCTGACTTCCATTAACATAGATATTTTCCTTGGTTTAAACAATTACCACGAGATATTAGTGCACATGGGATTTTGAATGAGCAAGAGAGTGCGCCTTATGAAATGTTTGATTGAAGATATATCAATTTTCTTTCACTGCAAGGGAGATAAAGTAAGCCTGATATAAAAGAAAAGTAATAGTACTAATCTAGTGGATATTCATGCACATAAACAAGAAAGAATTGTTAAACATCAAGCAAAATATTTCACATTTATGGAAAATCGTCACAACACATTTCCAACAATTTTAGCACCAAAGTCACCAAAATAGTTCAATTACTTTAGTACATAAGGAAGCCAACATAAACCGAAAACATTATAATGTCTTAAAACAACCATGATCCATGCATGAAAATGTGTTGGCCAAATGTCTTCAATTATTAAGTAAATGTTCCAAGATACATAAGTACAATGAACATCACTAGCTCCAATAATGGAGCGTTAGAGCCACTACTTGGTCCCCAAAAGTACTATCTCTATCTCTCTAATGCCTTGTGGGAGAAGACAAGGTTAAAAGTATTTTTCTTGAGTAATGAGGTTCCTCTTATAACTTGAGGCATTAAATTTCATATCCTCATGGCTCTTGAGTTTCACATATGACTTTTCAACTTATAATGACCTTGGAATTTTGAAACTCTTGAATTTACAAACGAATTTTGGAATTACATATGACTCTTAGAATTACATGTCTTTTGGACTTCTACACTTGACTATTTTTCCCATACATGACTCTTGGACTTCTACTTCTTTGTATTTTCAATAATTACAGAATTACGTCATGATTTCCACGTCACCATGTGATGAGGACATAACAAGTCACTAATGTTGATGACTTGGACTCATAGTGACTGATGATATGGTATTTCTTTAATAGGTGACAAGGATACCACATATGTCTTCAAGCTTACATGCAACTTCCATGTTTTTGATGTCTTCACCCTCCAAAGGGTTTTTGATCTCATGGAGTCTTTTGGGCTGCTTCAATCATCAAGATTTCAATGTGTTATTTGTTCTTGAATGCTTCCTTTGACTGCCCTCTTTGCTTGATATTATTCATGCATACTTTCCATGTTGTCCTTGAAATACCTACAACTAAAATAAATCATGGTAAGAAAAAATCATCCTGAAAAATATCCCATTCTAAAATGTTTCATGATTATTTTATGTTCATGAATTAACAATGCGCTTAGAAATGACAAGGAAACTTCTGAGTGTAAGGGTGCATTGTGAAGATATGAAGGGATGAATTTTCAAGGCTCATGGGTGCACTCATGTGCTCAATGGGAGAGATAAATCTGAAGGGAGGGCACATGTCCGAAGGATGAAGTAAGAGCATTCAGGCTTCAAAATGTGTTGTGCGCTAACTGGAGATAGGAAGGGCATAGGGCACACTATTGAAGGTTGAAGGGACGAAGCTTAGGGGTCCACTCATGCGCTCAAGAGAGCCAAGAAGGACGTAAGGTGAATTTATTAAGGATGAATGGATGAAGCTTCAGGTCTTCGGGGTGCGCTCATGCACTTAAGGAGGGTGTAGTTCTTCGAGTCAAAGGAGTGCGCTCAAAGGAAGACTTGATTTTTTTGGGTGCAGTTTGGAATAGGGAAGGGGAATGATGCTTGGGAGTGTGATGTGCACTCTTGAAGGGCACAGGGTGCACTCCAGAACAAAAAAGGATTCATGATCAAGGATTAAGAGTGAACTTTTGTGCTCTTAGTCATAGTAGGTTAACCTGTGCAACTAAATTTTTCTAAGTCTGGAAGATAGAAGAATGGGTAGACACAATGAGTTTAGAAATTAAATCAAGTGCGACACATAAAAAAATTTCAATAAAAGTTATATAGGTTTTAATAATGATAAATACACATCAAAACACCAATTTAAAAACACTCCCCAAGTACAATGAACAAAGTGTGTGTGACTGCGACCAAAAGTGTCGTTTTACGACAAACAAAGGTTTTATTACCATGGAGTGCACTCGAGATGTTCTAAAAAATATGGCAACATTGAAGAAAGATCAAGAACACTTGAAACATGTAGAATGACTTGAAACAACACTTGATGACCAAATCGACACTTGATGCGACAGTTGGGTAGGCTCCACAATTTGAATGTAGTGAAATTGGGAGGGTGTTGTAGCAGTGACAACACTTCATGACACACTGGATGAACTTCAAATTCTCTACCTAGGAATAAATTTTATGTTAAAGGGTTAGCCCATTATGAAGTATTTATTCACCGATTAGATTTCCTTGACTTCCCCTTTCGACGTGGTTACATACATAGCACCCTAATTTCCTTTACTTGGTTCAAACACAAAAAAGATATGCCATATCACAATTGTTTCAATCTAGGAAAGGGTAATATGCGCCGCATATTTAAGATATTTATAGTATGAATTTCATCTATGGTGTTGCTCCGCTTCCAACACACCTAGAAATTACCCCAATGGAGTAACTATAGGAGCAAAAGTGTTTCTTCGCTTCTAGCGAGCTTGAATAGTACCTCGACAAAGTCACTTGCTTCACGTCCCCGTGCAGGAAGCCTTTCTCTTATTTCACCCTTTATTTGTTTATTTAATAGGACTATGCTTCGACACTTATTATTTTCAATGGAAAGAATAGGTATCCTAAATTATTGAGAGCATAGGAGGTTTCCCCTTTAGATAATTATTTATATAACCTCTGATATTGGTTTTCTTGCTAGATAATTTCCCCTTATCCTTTCTCTACTAGTTTGGATAAGCATGTAAAACACCAAGTCGACTTCACACTAAGTTAAGGAGTTGGCATACTAAAATAGAAGCAGATCTAATAGGTTCCCTCAAGGTTTTCTTATTATATGTATCATATTTTTCGTCTGGACTTAGCTGAACCTATACCATATTCCTGAAACAAAGAAGAAGAACTGACATATAGCCAAGTGTTGTGGTTGTCACATTTCCTCTTTATTGCACCGCAAAGCCTTTTTGAGCCATACACTCTTTCCACAAAAGGTATTATTTATGATCAATAACCAAGACAAAAAAAAATATGGGACATGACTTGGCACAATGAACATAAGACTGAAAATATACGATAAATAAAAGAAAAATAAGGAAATAATAAACATGAAAGGAAACTTGGAATTGCTACTAAAGATAGAGTTTCAAATCTCAGCCATTGAAAAGAAGAGGGCCAGTTGTCCCATATAAGGATTTCAACTTGAAAGTATTATGAATGAGTTTCTCTTCAATGGTATAAGGGCCTATCCATAGAGATTTGAACTTCGTATGATTTCATTTCTCTTCATGGGCTTTATCCCACTTCAATACTAAGTCACCCACATCGAAACTCTTAGTCCCTTGAGATTTTTTATCGAACCAACACTTAATATGAATTTGATGTATGCAATTTTTTTAGCTTTGAGCCTTTCTTCCTCAAGTTTAAGAAAAGCATCTATCCTTCTTTGAACCAAAAGGCATGGTATACCTTGGAACTCTTGGGAGAGTTGCAAGGCTGGGAGATACATGTTTAGAAGCAAGATAACTTCTTTACCATAAAATAGAAAGTATGGTGAGGTTTTGAGGGAAGGATTAGGAGTTATATGGCTAGTCCATAATGCGTTTATCAAAGAATTGTGCTAGTTCCTTTGCTTAGAGAAAATGCTCTTCTTAATTATGAAAATGAGTTTTTTATTTGTTGATTCTGCTAGACCATTTCCCTGCGGGTAATATTTAGATGTATGCTTTAATACAATACCATTTTCTAATGTGAATTCATAAAGTTTAAACTAAGAAAAATAAGTTACATTATCAAAGACAAGAGATGTTGGAACACAAAACGTGGTTATAATGTTCTTCTTTAGGAGATATATGAGTTATTGGTTGTTAAATTGTCTTAAAGGAACTGCTTTTGTCCACTGAGTAAAATAATATGTCGCTATCAAGATATATTGGTGTTGCTTTGACGAATGTGGGAAGATGTTGACGGTGCTGGATATCCATCAACCAAAGGGGTCTCCCCGATGTGAAGTCTCAATAAGACCTAACACCGTTTGGAATAGGAGCCTCATCTAGAGTATCGACCTAGTTGCCATATATTCTTATACATTTTCCTTGGCTTTAGCTATTAGCAAGAGAATGAATCACATATGTGCCTTTGAAAAGAAAGTAGGAGAGTCTGGTGAATGTTTAGTTGTAGGTGTTTCAGGGTTATTCTACCGTGGAGAGAAAATGAAGTGAGCCTCTAAGAGAGAGGTAATAATACCACCCTAACAGAGATGCACAAAAACAAGAACAAATTTTCTAACATTGAGCGGAATAGTACTCAAAGACATGACGATTGTTACAACCATTACAACACATTCTCAACATGATAAGCACTAAAATAACCGTAATAGTTCAACTACTCTATTACAGGTGAAAAAAAACATGAATCATAAACATTTATATAATATTGTTACAAATACATAATCCATGCATGTAGAACATGCTAGCCATTAGGCTTCATATATTATGTAAAATTCCAGAGACACATGTATACAATGAACACTACTAGCTCCAATAATGGAGATTTGGAGCCACTGCTTGCTACCAAAATAACTATCTTGTCTCTATGATGCCTTATGGGAGAAGCCAACGTGAAAAGTCCATTACATGAGCTATGAGGGTGTATATATAACAAATGGGGTGACCATTCACCTCCCTTGTGAATTTTGGAATACCCTCATGATTTCTCAAATTCTCTATGACTTTTCAAGTCATACAAAACTCTTCATTTGTAAATGACTCATATACTTCCACTTTACAATATATTCACTAATATAAATTTACATAATCCACATAATGATGTGGCACATGATGACTCATGACATGACATGGAAATTTCAAGCCACTTGTTTCTACTGCTTTCTTTGATAGGATATGTATCCAATACTTCTTCTTCATAAGAGATATGCTTTGTTATTCATATCCACCCTCCAAAGGGTTGTGAATTAGAATGGAGTATTCATGCGGTCTTGATATTTGGTCTTCTATTGTAATCTGGTGTTCCTTCACCTTCTCACATGATGATCATCTTATGTCTTTAGCTCCATAGGTGTCTTATAATATGGTATCCTTCCCCTTTACCTCAATAATCATCCTATCATGATAAGATGAAGTACTTGCAACTAAAATCCATTCATGAAAAGATGATATCAGTCTGAAAAACACTACTCTAACATGCTTAATGAAATCACTTGTTAGGGCTAGAACTGGTGACTAGATGAGTGATTGACTTAGGGATTGCACAATTCTAGAGGCCAGGGTCTGTGATTGAGGCTAGAGACTACGCACTACGCAGTTCAATATGTCCTAGGTTAGGTGACTTCGGATTTAAGGGGTTCAAGAGCTCAAGGTTGGTGCTTAAGGCTTGAGGTTTCCCAATGCAAAGTTTTGGAGGGACACAAGTCAAGAGACTGTGCAATTCAAGAGCTCAAGGCTAAGGCTTAATGCTTGAGACTGTGCAATTCATAGTTTGGGAAGACCATGGATGAGTGAATACATAGTTGAGGGTCCCAAGGAGCCAAGCTAAGGGTTTGAGGATTGAATTTTCCTACTACATATTTTGGGAGGCAGAGGAGGCTAGATGACTACGCAAGCGTGCAACTTAGGAGCTCAAGGTTGAGGCTTGAGGCCTGAGACTACGCATAGCACAGTTAAGGTTGGGCCGGAGACAAGGAATACCTAATTTTGGAGCTCATTGGCCAGGATTGAACACTAAGAGTATGAAATGCATAGTTATGGAAGAAAAAATTACACATTACGTAGTGCCAAGAGAAAAGGATGCTGCTTGAGGGCTGAGGATGAAGAGTGCACAGTTCAGGAGGGCTGAATGAGGCTGATTGACCTAGTCGCGAAGTTTTCCTAGTTTTGACTATGTGTTGGATCAATGAGAAAAAACAGAACCAAAGAAATACTTGAACATGATCACACACTTATATCACTTGATAACATGACAAGGAACACCCAAAACACATGAACAACATACGTCCCCTCAATGCAATAACTTTGCGACAACTTACACCAAGTGCGACACCAAAGATACCCTTTGCGACGATAGTGACGACACTTGTGCAACAATGCTTGAAACTTTGGAAATGGGTGAATACATGTTGACATGGTAATTACAACTCATTAACACAAATTTTACCCCTTGAAACACACAAAAACCCCAATTTACACTATAAGCCACACTTTCCATGCCAAAAGATGACACTTGATATATGAGAAGAAAAACGCAAATAAAACTTGCGATATGTGAACAATGGTGAAAGTAACACATGTTGAAGTGAAGGTAACATGAAAACGACAATAATTAGAGTCAACGAAAGTGAAAGAGACAATCGAAACATGAAAGTGACACTTACAAAAGCAAAGGTGTGTAAAAGTGATAGTTTAAAAGTCTCACCAAAATATAAGTACAATCGCAACCAAAAGTGAGAGATTTTTAATGAAAGTGTGCACTGACTATCGACATAGGTTTATTATTTCACATGAAGTATCTTTATGGACCATTATATTCTTTTTCAATATTTCATAAAAGAATGCACTCATGAACTTGTTGCAGACTGAGCATGTGTGGGTAGGTGACTTAAACACTTACAATTCAAAAGGGAGCTCAAGGACTTAATAAATCATCAATTTACCAAGAAGTGACTACGGAATGACCCATCGTAAGGTCCACAATAGGCTCCAAAATTCAAGGATAGGAAATTTTTTTGAGGGTGTTTTTCGCAGCAACAACACTTGGCGACACACTAGTAGAAATCTAGCTTCTCTTCCTTGGTCAAATATTTCGTTTAGGGTGTAGTTCCTTAGGGAGTATTGATTCATTGTTCAGATCACTCTAGTCTCCCCACTTACCCCATGTATGAACATATTTCCATTTTTCCTTTCTCAGTTGAACACAGTCATAAGTCGAACCATATCACAATGTTTCAAATAAGGAGAATGGTAATTTAGTTGGCGAGCTTTAGATTTTTAGAGTATATATATATTTTTTATCTCTAGTGTTGCTACACTGATAGCAGGCCTAGACGATACCCCAATGGAGTCACTTCATGAACACAAACATTGCTTCACTGACAACAAGCCTGGAAAGTACCCCAACGAAGTTGCTTGCTTCACTTGCCTGCGTAGGAATCCTTTCTCTTCTTTCACCCTTTATTTATTTATTTTGTATGGGGATATGCATCGAAACTTATTTATTTCATGGGTGGAAGAAGGATCCCGACTTATTGAGAGTAGAAGATTGTTTCTTCAGAGAAGAATATATAAAACCTCTGATATTGATTTACTCGTTTAGATTTTCCCCTTGTCCTTCTCTACTTTATCGAATCAATGTGATAAACATCGAAACATAAAGAACCGAGTGTAGGTATAAAGTTTCCAGAATAGACATAGATATCATGGTTTGACACAAAGCTTTCCTTACGGAAGGATAATATTTTCCAGCAGATCATCATTGACCAAAAGGTGTAACCAAGTTAGACAAGAAGGAATGAAGGTTAGCCAAATGTTGTAGTGTCACAAAGCCGTTTTCGATATTTCCACATTGTCTTTCTTGCCCAAATAGGAAACCCTTCATGCAAAGTCTCATTAACATAACAAAAAATAAAAGACACAACACAAAAAGAAAGAAAAACCAAAGCACAAGATGTAGAAATTATACAACAAGCATGTATATCATGGATTCACCTGATCTAATAATGTACCAAAGTTAAATACTGAATCACTTCTACAAATATTTTTTAGAATTAAAAACACAATCGCTAATCATATGAAAATGAAGAAGAATCAAATCACACATGACACAGATAGTTTCCCGGGGAAAGCTTGCAACTAAAAACCCCACTATATATTGTATATTAATCATGGATAATGAAACAAATACAATGTCTTTCTCTTCTCACAAGAGCGTCCAACATTCAACTATCTGTCTCATACTGTCCTCACAGAAAACTGACCAATACTTAGTCAATTTACAACCTCCTGAAAACCCGCGTTGCTTGCAAAATCCCTGATGGTCAAGATCCCTAAAAGATAGGAATTATTTCTTGACTTGACTGTGCAAGTATCATGGGAACTCCAATGGGTGTTTGCCTGCATGTGTGCAAGAAGATAATGTCACAACTGATAGTCAACCTCCCTTTCACTTATAACTCAACAGGGTCTCCACTGGATCTGACATGCATGCAGCTAATAATAGTAAATCCTCATTTGCATGTTAGATCACAGATTGTGAATTAATCAATATTTAATTCACTAGATCTCTCACTAATGTATTTTTAGTTACAACTAGCACAAATGATTTTAAATCACTTAGCTAAGTTAAACTGATTTACAACTTGCACCAACTCATGCACCACTGCACTTAAAACTCTGTTACAACTAGAAATACTCTACGTGTCCCACCAACCAACCTCTAACTCAAAATCCACTAGCTAACTGAATTTGACACTTCACTTAACTATTTCAAGTCCACATTGAGAATATATTATAGTTTAATGTCCATCTAAATTAAGGGATAATAAAAATAGACATGCACCCAAAAATAGCACTGTGGGCCCCACCCTAGTTTGGGTGCTTAATGAAACCAGGTGCTAAATGCAACCAGGCGCTAAATGAAACTAGGTGCTTAATGCACTAGGCGTGGGTGCTGAATATTCTTGTTGAATATCAACACTCCCTCTCAATAAGAAAGGGATTATCCTTCACCCCACTCCTGTCTCTATGGTATTCGAATTTGCTCCTGGTGAGTCCCTTTGTCAGAATATCTGCATCCTGATCTTTCATGGGAATGTACTGTAGAAACATGATTCTTCTCTAAGCACAATATTTGAGATTATGGTACCATATATATATATATGCTTGGAACTATAATGAAACACAGGATTAATCAAGAGTTTAATGCAACTTTGATTATCACAATGAATCACTGTCGGACCCATTTGACAAAAAAACAAACCAACCAAGATCTTTCTCATCCAGATAGCCTCACATGTAGCTTGAGTTGCTACCATGTATTCCTCTTCCGCTGAACGGAGTGCCGCAGATCGTTGTTTCCTGCTGTACTAGGAAACTGCCGTTGACCCAATGCTAAAGATACCCCTTGATGTGCTGCTTCTGTCTGATGGAATTATAGCCCAATCTGCATCCGTGAAGCCATGAAACTTCACTCCATTCATCTGTTTGTACCATAGAAAAAACTCTAATGTTTCCCTCAGGTATCTCAAGAGATGCTTCCCCGCCTTTCAAAAGAGCTTGGTAGGCTTAACCATAGCTTGACTCAGCTGGTTAACCACATAGAAAATGTCTGGTCTCGTGTTCACTAGATACATTAGCGAACCCACTAACTGTCAATAGATAATAACATCCACTACTTCTCCAGAATTAGCATCATATTTCCTCCAGTTTCCTGGAAGAGGAGTATCCATGGGTTTGCAACTCTCCATGTTAAACTTACCCAGTATCTCCTTTGCATACTTTCCTTGAGACACAAAAAGTTCACCATCCCGCTACCATATTTCCAATCCAAGGAAATAATGAAGGAGTCCGATTTCCTTCATTTTGAACTCCCTTGCAAGATCCTCCTTGCATGAGTGTATTAGCTAATCATCACTAGTCAAACTTAAATCATCAACATAAAGAACAATGATCAATAGCTTACCCTCAACCACAATCTGGTACATGTTTGCATCTGCTTCACTTTTGGTGAAGCCCAGTCTGGTGAAATAGGTGCCTATCCGAGTGTACCAAGCACAGGGTGCTTTCTTCAACCCATATAACACTCTTTTGAGTCTGCACACATGAGAATCGATGTTGAATATATCCAAACCTTCAGGCTTCTCTATGTACACCTCTTCCTCAATGATCCCATTAAGAAATGCAGTTTTCACATCCATCTGATGAATAAGCCAACCCATATGCACTGAGAGTGAAAGGATGGATGTTATGGAAGAGTACCTTGCGACACGTGCAAAGGTATGTGAGAAAATCCGGGCCATATTTTCTGGTCCACAAATATGGCCTTGTATTTCTCCACACTCCCATCAACAACTTGCTTTACCTTATAGATCCATATCGAACCTACCAATAGGGACTGTTTCACTACTTCCTGAAAGGAAGATGGTTCAGTCACAATACATTTTCTCATGAGAGCCATGTATCCAGTAAATCGGTTAGGAGACTGTCTTTGTCTGTGCTGTGAAGTAGGGGCTCCTACATTCTGTGCAGCATCAAGTATCAACCTATAAGCTTCCGTGGTGCGCCTTCTGCCATTTATGATGGATGGATGTGCATCAGTGATTTCCTCCACTCCATGAACCTCCTCATGTGGATGATCCACATCTTGAGACTCATCTTTGGGAAGCAGCAGTTCCTCCTCTGCATGCAAGTCCAACTCCCTCTCAAGGGACAACCAATGGCTTTACCCTCATCAAATTTTATATCTCGTCACACAAAAATCATTCTGATGTTTGGAAAATACACACGATAATTATGGGGTGTTTCTGTGTGCCCCACAAAAATCCCAACCTCAGCTGTTGGTTCCAGCTTCTTCCTGGTGTCCTTGGTCACATGCACATAAAAAGATGAGCCAAAAATCTTAAAGTGTGAAACATCAGGTTTCTTACAGGTGAAATCCTCTTCAGGTGTACTCATGCCAAGTACTCTATGAGGAAAACAATTTTGCACATAAATCGCATTGTTGCATGCTTCTGCCCACAAATGCATTAGTAGGCCCTGATCATGCAACATCACTTGTGCTACACCCATGATTGTTCTATTCTTCCTCTCCGCGACCCCAATCTGCTGTGGGCTATGAGGCACTATGAGTTCTCTTCGAATTCCTTCTTTGCTACAAAAGTTCTTGAATTCGTTAGAGATGTATTCTACACCATTATCACTCCTAAGAGCCTTCACTTGCTTCCCCGAATATTTCTCCACTAATGCCTTAAACTCACAAAACTTAGAGAATGTTTGATATTTCTTTTGCATGAAGAATATCCAACATTTAAGAGAAAATTAATCAACAAATATTATATAGTACTAATGTTTTTCTGTTGAAGCAACCGAGAATAGTCCACACACATTTATGTGAACTCTCTCAAGGATCCCGAAGTTCGATTCTCCTTCTCATGAAATGTGGACTTTACATACTTCCCCATGGTTCAGCCCTTGCAATGATATAACTGAGCAACTGTTCCCATTGGAAGTCCAGTAGAAATTTTCTGCATGACTTTCAAGGCTCCATGATGAAGATGGCCCAATCGCCTTTACCATCATGGAAGCGCATCCATCTACCTACAGATTGTAGAGATTCTTAACTTGAATCCCTATCCTCTTGGCTTGACCCATTGTTTTATGCCGCAAGAAATATTTTCCATCACTAAAAACTATGTCATAGCCTATATCCTCTAACATTGCGACTAAGACCAAATTTTTCTTCAGACTTGGTACATGCATTACATATTTTAATTGAAATGGTTTACCTGAATCCCTCTAAAAGGTAATGGTACCAAACCTGGTAGCACTGTATCGTCCGTCTTCACCCATCTCAATATGCATCTGGAGATCTTTCTCCCCCAAGTCAATGAAAAGTTCCTTATCTCTCGTCATGTGAAAGGAAGTATCATTATCCAAATACCACACTGATCCCAATGCAATTGACACCATGCATGCAATAAAGGAGAAGTCAAGCTCAAATTGCGAGGCAAGGGCCTCACCAGCTGCAGATGCAACAACCTTATTGTTCTTCTTCTTTTGTGGACAGTTAGTAACAAAATACCCATGTTCATGATAATGAAAGCACTTCACCTTGGACATGTCCTGATTCTCGCCTTTAGACTTGGATTTAGAATATAATATATTCCCCTTCCCCTTATTCGCCTTGGTAGCCAAAGCACAATCCTCTTCTTCATCATGCTTATATGAAGAGCCATCTCTAGTGTTCCGTATGAACTCCTCCTGCACCAAATTCAACCACAGTCGTTCCCAATCTGGAAATTTTTCCCGTCCATTGACAGCGTCTTCATAACTATGCCAACTCTTAGGAAGTCCTAGGAGAGAAAAACTCACCAAACAATCACCAACGACTATTATTCCCACACTCCCCAGTTCATCCCAACATTGGACAAACTTCGTGAGGTATTTTGGAATGGTGTCACCCTTTTCCATCTTGGTATTCCTGAGTTTATCTTTGAGCGCCAATTTCCTATGGTCGCTGCTGCTTTGGAATATATCTGTCAAAGACTTCCACATAACATATGGTGTGGCTTTCCCATGGAGGCTTGAGACAATGTAGTCTCATATTCACTCCAATAGGATCCTCCTCACCTTTGCCACTTTCTTTTGCCATGCATCAAGATTGGCAACATCTGCAACATCAAGCTTAGGAACATCATTTTCAATGAATTCCTTCAAGTCATTGTATTTCAGTATTGCCTCCATCCTATCCTTCCAAGAAATTTTGTTCAAGCTACCCTCGAGTGCATACTCTAACCTCAAGCCATTGAAAGCCATTTCAATCTTGAATCAGCTGTAGCACCAAGAAAGTCTTTTTGCAAATTTGAATTATATCCAGCCACAAAATCAAATCCTGCTTCACTTCTGCAATTTCCCATGCTCTGATACCATGTATAAATTATACAAAAATCATTTATATCTTGGATTCACCCAATCTAACAATGTACTAAAGTTAAATACTGAATCATTTCTACAAATATTTTATGGAATTAAAAACAAAATCTCTAATCACATGAACATGAAGAAGAATAAAATCACACGTAACATAAATAATTTCCCAGGGAAATCTTACAGGTAAAAACCACACTACCTATTGTATATTAAGCACGGATCATGAAACAAATATAATGTATTTCTCATCTCAGAAGAGTCTCCAACATTAAGTTATCTGCCTCACACTGTCCTCACAAAAAACTGACCAATACTTAATCAATTTCTAGCCTCATGACAACCTACCTTGCTTGCGCAATCCTTGATTGTCAAGATCCCTAAAAGATAGGAATTATTTCCTTCCTTGACTACGCAAGTATCATGGGCACTGCAATGGGTGTTTTCTTGCATGTGTGCAAGCAGATAATGTCACAACTGATAGTCAACCTCCCTTTCACCTAGAACTCAAATGGGTCTGCACTAGATTTGACATGCATGCAGCTAATAATAGTAAATCCTTAGTTGCATGTGAGATCATTAATTGTGAATTAATTAATATTTAATTCACTAGATCTCTCACTAGTGTATTTTCAGTTACAACTAGCACAACTGATTTTAACTCACTTAGCTGAGTTAAACTGATTTACTACTTGCACCAACTCATGCACCACTACACTTCGAACTCTGTTACAACTAGAATTACTCTACATGTCCCACCAACCAACCTCTAACTTGAAATCCACTAGCTAACTAAATTTGAAACTTCAGTTAACTATTTCAAGTCCACATTGAGAATAGATTACAGTTTAATGTCCATCTAAATTAAAGGATAATAAAAATAGACATGCACCCAAAAATAGCATTGTGGGCCCCACCCTATTTTGGGTGCTTAATGAAACCAGGTGCTAAATGAAACCAGGTGCTTAATGCACTAGGAGTGGGTGCTGAATCTTATTGTTGAATCTCAACACAAGAAAAATGAGTCTAAACCAAAATATGATTCAAGACAAAAGAAATAAAACACAAGAAATACTAAGGAAAACAAGCGTAGGATGAAAGGAAGAGAGGGGAAACTAGAATGAAACTAGTCCTACTCCTAACCTAAACAACTAGGAGGCCAGGGTAAAGTGTAATTTGATTTCCAGTGAAGCCACTATAGTTGTTTCTAACCTGCATTCACACAGATACGATCAATTAAAATTGACATAAAACAATGTGCAACAAAAGAGATAAGAGCTTGAATAATTTGCACAAAAAATTGAAGGTTTTTCTTGTCAGCAAAAATATGTGCCATAGTCACTACTCCTAGCCAACTTGCGATCTTACCTTTTCAGTGAAAATAATAAGCATAAAAACCTCAAAATATTCTTATGAATGCACCTTCATCTATACCATCCTTCTAAGTAAGAATGAGAAAAGACCAAAAATCGTTATTAGAAAAATGGCTTGATAAGTAAGATGCTTCCAGGGATTCATAGATTGGATTGTGAAATTCAAAAAAATCCTCTTGAAAACCCAAAAATACTTGAAAATATGAATTTTCAATTAGAAGCACAGGGTTAGGATGAGAATATTGTGAGAGAAAATGGACCTGATCATATTCAACCAACATGTCAAGACAGTGAGGACCTGGCATAACCATCAACGAGTGCATAAGTTCCTCAACTGAATGACAAGTACCCGGATAGTGAGATGCTAAACCATAAAGATCAAAGGATGTAAAACAACTGTCATTGAATGTGCTGATGGGAAAATGGTAAGTTGAATGACAATGATGAGAGTCAAAATCATGATTAGATAGGATAATTAAAGCATCATATTCCCATTTTGAAATTAACAAGGATAAATCAATTTAAATATTCTCACAAATGCTCTTCATAATAGAATCATATTCCTTGTGTGATGAGTGTAACAAACCATATTATTGCAACTGGTTAAAAAACACGCTAGCATTGTAATCATCAAAAAAAGTGGAAAGGAATGCTACTATAGTAAACACATGAAACCCATCAGGGTCAAATGGATGAAAAAGAGGAACCTGATTCAACAAATAAATCAAGCACTAGATAATACTAAAGAGGATTTCTGGTGTCATCAAGACATTCACAAGATAGACTAGGAGCTAGTTATCCACCATAGGAATTAATAGATATGAATTATGCAACCAAAGGTAATATTCAAATTGATCTGCATCGCAATTCTACACATATACGCAAGGTATACACTCCAAACCCAAATTTGATAAAAGATATTTGCATGAGGATGAATTCACTACAACAGTATGATCATAAAATTGATCTTAATAAAGAGGAAAATTGTAGCAAGAAACCTCAAAATACATCAAGAATGATTTTGTATCCAGTGAAACAATACAAATGGAATAATTGTGCGAGAAAATACAAATCTGACATGGTTTAGGAATTTTACCGGGATCGTAAGAGCCTGATATAACCATCAACGAGAGTTGAAGTGCCTCGACTTCCTGAAAATTTCTGAAACTTTGAAATGGCAGATAAGAAAATTTTACAAACTGGGTCAGATCACAAATTGCATGCGGACAACTTCTATCGATTAAGTTAACAAGATCACCATTATTCAATAAAAATATTCCGGGAAATCACATCAAGATCACCATTATCTTGATGGAAACCATCTACTTCATTGGTTTGTTCATATTTTTCAACTTGAACAAAAAAATTACTCAAGTCATAATATTCCTTTGATCAAAAGTATGAGGATGTATGAATCATAAAAATATCATGATCACATTGATTCAAAGAGTTCCCCTCATACAAAACAAGAGGTGATAAGGGATGGAATGAATGCTCTATAATTTCATCACTTTCTTCTTCATCATGGATATCCTCACTATCTTGTGTCATTTCAAGATTCAAATAATGAGATAAAAAACTTGAAAAGAATGGAGAGTATCCATTACAAGTTGGTGCATTGCAAATAGTATAACACAAATGATACGAAGGTAAAGAGGAAGAAGTGTTCACAAGTGAATCTTCTTTGACCGAAACATATTTGAGATCTAAATTTTTTGAAACAAAATATTCTTGAGAAATTGCAATATGATATGGTGTGCTTGAGCATTCTTCATCATATATATCGACAGAGTCAACCTCATCAGAATGATTATTTTCCAATACTTCAAATTGATTAGGAGAATTGATTATATCCGATTGACGACCAAGATTACTAGATTCATTATCAAATAAGAATGAGGAAACACCTTCTTCACGTGAAGGATTTTGAAAAAGAGAAGAAATATTGAAAGAATATTCACCTTCCTGCTCCTCTACCTATGGAAGGTGACTACCTTGCATCTATCCACTACTTATATTTGGAATAGGTTGATCAAGAAAATCATGGGGTAAGGTATCACGAGAAATAGGTGATAGAGGATGCCATGAGTTCAAATTAGATTTAGACTAGATTCACGTGTGTTAATACCATCTTGAGGAATGGAACAATTAGCATTTACCATATACTTCATGAGCCATTCCGAGATTTCCTTCATGGGATCTGAGTCGTGAAAGGTGGAAGGAGGATGGGAAGATGGATTAGGAATTTGATTTGTAGATTTTCCAAATTTATTATCATCACGAGGAGGCACCCTCATCAAAAATCGAAAAGGAGGAGGGCAAGGAACAAAAAGAATAACGGGTTCCTCCTCTGAAATTAGAGATGTCTAACAATTCACAAGAGTGGGAAAGTAGAGACATCAGGGGGTTCATATTCACCATGCAAAGGGATATGAACCAAACACTTATTTTAAAAAAAAAAGAAATCCCAATCCTTGTCTTCTCTTGGAAATTCGTAACAAAGGTGAAGGAAGCAATTAAAGAAATCCACTGTTATATCATTAGGCTTCATTCTTAGTTGATTAATTATTTTAAGAACATATCGATAATCATACATATCAAATTATTTATGAAGCTACTTTGCAAGTTTCTCGAATGAATGGATAGAAGCAATAGTAAATGCATGACACCATCTTTTAAGACGACCTTTAAATGTGAGGGTGAGAAATATAGCCATGAAATTCTTGCAATATATTCCATTAGAAAGGAAAAAATGGACAAATTGAAAAAGATGTTCACAAAGAGTTAATTTACCCTCACCATAAAACTTAAATTAGGAAAGGTTATGAATAAATTCCATAGGGATGGTAAGATCAAGCTCTTTATAAAAAATCCCAAGATTATGATTTGGGAAAGAGCCATTTTGAATAAGAGATTCAAAGCAGACTCAACAGGCACAACCTATCATTTGGCCCTCCTTCTAGCGCCATTTGTTGATGGTGTTGGAAATCCGTCAACCAAGGGTGTCTCCTTGACGTGAAGTCCCAATTAGACCTCACACCATTTGGAATATGAGCCCCATATGGAGTATCAACTAGGTTTCCATATATTCTTATATATTTTCCTTGGATTTAACTGTTAGTAATAGAGAGAATCACATATGTTCCTTCAAAAAGAAAGTAGGTGTGCCTGGTGAATGTTTGGTTGTAGGTGTGTCAGGGTTCTTTTACTACAGAGAGAAAATGAAGTGAGCCTCTAAGGGAGAGGTAATAGTACCACCCTAGTAGAGACACACACAAACAGGAAGGATTCGTCTAAAATATAGCAGAATAGTTCACAAAAAATGCGATGATTGTTACAACAATTACAACACATTCTCAACATGATAAGCATTAAAATAACCAAAATAGTTCAAATACTCTAGTATAGGTGAAAAAAAACATGAATCATAAACATTTACATAACAATATTACCAATGTTCTTAGTCGATGGATGAAGTACATGTTGGCCATCAAGCTTCATATATTAAGTAAAATTCCCAAGGAACATGTATACAACGAACAAAACTAGCTCCAATAGTGGAGTGTTGAAGCCACTAATTGCTCCCAAAAAGAACTAGCTTGTCTCTCTGATGCCTTATGGGAGAAGCTAAGGTGAAAAGTACATTACACGAGCTATGAGGGTGTATATATAAAAAAATGGGGCGACCATTCACCTCACTTGTGACTTTTGGACTTCTTTATGACTTTTAAACTCTTACATGATTCTTCATATTCTATACATGATTCTTAGACTTCCACTTTACAGTACATTCTTCAATATAAATTTACATAATCCACATAATGAGGTGGCACATGATGACTCGTGACATGATATGACTTGACATTGATGACATGGAAATGTCAAACCAATCTTTGTTTCTACTTTATTTGATAAGAGATGTATCTAATACTTCTTATTCATAAGAGATATGCTTTGTTATTCATATCCACCCTCCAAAGGGTTGCGAATCAATATGGAGTCTTCATGTTATCTTAATATTTGGTCTTCTGTTGTAATCTGGTGTTCCTTCGCCTTCTCTCCTCATGATCATTTATCTCTTCATCTCCATAGGTGTCTTCTAGCATGGTATCCTTCTCCTTTCCCTCCATCATCATCCTGTCATGATAATATATAGTACATGTAATTGAAAACCATTCATGACAAGACGATATAAGTCTGAAAACTACTAATCTAACATGCTTCATGAAATAACTTATTAGGGATGGAATTGGTGACTAATTGAGTGATTGACTTAGGGATTGAATAGTTTTAGAGGCTATGGTACTGGAATGAGGCTAGAGACTATGCAGTTCAAGATGGCCTGGGTTAAGTGACTGCATGGTTGAGGCGTTCAAGAGCTCAAGGTTGGGGCTTGAGACCAGAGGTTACCCAATGCATAGTTTTGGACAGAAAAAATCCAAGGGAATACACAGTTCAAGAGCTCAAGGCTGAGGCTTGATGCTTGAGTCTACACAATGTGCAGTTTTGGAAGACTAGGGCTGGGTGACTACATAGTTGAGGGGTGGAAGGAGCCAGGCTAAGGGATTGAGAAACGAAAATTGGTACTGCACATTTCTGGGAGGAATAGGAATCTAGGTGACTAAAAAAATATGAAACTTAAGAGTGCAAGGCTGAGGCTTGAGTCTTGATACCACGCAACACACGGTTAAGGCTGGGCTAGAGACAAGGATTGTACAGTTTTGGAGATCAGGGGATGGGCTTGAGCATCGAGATTTCACAATGCACAGTTCTAGAAGGAATAAAATACACATTGTGAAGTTCCAAGAGATAAGGTTGCTTCTTGAGGGCTGATACTGTGTAGTGCATAGTTCATGAGGGTTGAATGAGGGTGAGTGAGCTAGTCAGGGAGTTTCCCTAGTTTTGACTAGGTGTTGGATCAATGAGAAAAAGTTGAACCAAAGCAATAATTAAACATGATCACACAATTATATCACTTGAAGACATGACAAGGAACACTTATAACACATGAAAAACACACTTCCCCTCAATGCGAAAACTTTGCGGCGGATTACACCAAGTGTGACACCAAATATACACTTTGTGACGATAGTGATGACACTTGTGCAACAATGCTTGAAAATTTGGAAAATGAGTACGATACATGTTTACATGGTAAGTAAAAATAATCAATTCAAATTTTACCCCTTGAAACACACCATAACCCCAAATTACATGATAAGCGAGACTTTCCACACCAAAAGTCGACACTTGCTATATGAGAAGAAAAGTGTGAACGACACTTGCGATGTAATGTTCCTAAATTAGCTTAAGCTAATAGGAACATTAATTTTGCCTTGTTTATTTTTGCATTTCATGATTGATGAATAAATTGTAAAGGAGGACATGTAAAACTCCTGAAAACAAAGAATAAATCAATGCCTATGTGAACAAAGACATATCTAAGCTATGTAAATTATATCTTGCAAGTGTGAATGGGTTAAATCACAATAATGGGTCATCGTTGACCAAGTCAAATAGCGCAGTCTAGATGCACTAAACCTCTTTGAGGGACAACACAGTTCTAGAAGGAGGTTGTAATGTGAAAAGTGTTAAGTGATTCAAGGTGGTTTAGGGTTTGGCAAGACTCCTATCTTATAAAAGGAAGAGGAGGGCAGCAAGGAGAGGGTTTTTGAAAATATTATTTCTGAAGGTCTGTCTGCTTAGACATCCCTTGTTGGGCATTCCCGTTTAGGAATCCCACCTCCTTCCTTGAGCAGCTCTTGAAGGATAATTGTGCTAAACTTCTCCACTATCAGGCTTGGGCCAAGTTTCACCTTACATTACAACGCTACTCATGTCGAGGGTTGATATGTCTTGTGAGTTGCAGCAAGTGGATATCTAGATCTGCTCAGATCTAGATGATAACAGTGGCTCTTCTTAGTGAGTGTGTCATTTAACCTCCTGGAAGAGTTAATTTGCTGAGTATACTTCAGATATACATCCTGGTATCAGGCCATATAATATTTAGAAGCTACAACGCTGTTTCTATCCCTAAGACAACGTTATTTGCAGATCTACAACTGCAGGGTGTTCTGCTTGCATTTTGGAGGAGAGATCTCCGGTGATTGGATTCATCCTTCACTGTGGTGATCCATAGATTGGCCAACCAATCTATGTTCTGTTTCAGATCTGATATTCTACATGTTCATGATTCAGTGATTTTCTGAATCATTCTGCAGATCTGCATTCTTAGATCTCAGATTTACTTCTGGTGCTTCATGTTTTGAGCAAAACCCCAAGGGGAATGTATAGATCATCTTTTCTTGTACATGGATTTGTATTGGATCTATATTTTTATGTATATATCTGATATAGATATTAAGAATTAATAAACTACTGCTTCAGCGCTAGAAATCACGCTGTCACTGTTATGCAGTCTTTTTACATGGTTGTAGCACCTCTTTCTTGAGGATTTCTTCTGTATTCTTTCATTCTTCTTCTATAAAATGTATGAGTTATGCCCCTGATATTATTTTTCAATATTTAGACCTTATTTCAGTCATACCCTTCAGAAAATCACACTCACATGCTTCAGTAAATTTCTGCATAATTCTAGTCTTGGGAAATCAGGGTTTTCTAGCCTAGTTAGGAAAGGAGGAAATGTTTAACTTAGAAACACTTATTTTTTTCTTCTTCTGAAATTCGACATGGGAGTCCCTAATAACCCTAGCTATCATATACAACCACTTTACCATCTTATTTTTACGCATATCTATGAATACACACGTTTTAGGGCCTAAATCCTCACTTTTCCCCACCTTTTGCCTTGTAAAACACTGTATGACTTTGCTGCTGTATATTTTACTGAATTTTAAGTTTTTTTACACCTGTATGAGGTACATGGATGTAGCTCCACATTGGTAATAACTCAAATTATTCCCAATCTGTAGCTGTTCCTTAATTTGGAATATTACAGTGGTATCAAAGCAAGATCTTTGGCTTAGCCTGTGGCTTCAAGCCAAAGTGCTGAATCCCTGAAAGAGGAATATTTCAAGCTCTATAGACAGATTCTATAGATGGTTAGGTAGCCTCTAGATCTCATCCTTTTTTCAAAGGTGACATATCCAGTAAATGCCCCTGTAGTCAATTGCTGGAATAGAATTTTGATATTCCTGAAAAGGGAACTTTACAGTGACATTCCAGCAAGGAGAAAGGTCAGAATGATGAAGAATATGGGTTTATTCTCATCATCTTTCAGATCTAATTAGAACCTATCCAAGGAGGTTGAACAAGAAGAAGAAAGAAGAAGTAGTGAAACTCCTCGAAGGTTTCAAGAGCAGAAAAATCTTCTGATCAGATCTACAAGATCTATACATGAGGAGCATTCTGAATCCTCATCTCATGGATATATGCACTCAGCCATATCACCAAATCTTCAGCGTTCTGTCCGTGATTTCTTCATGAAGAGGAAGAAATAAGGTGTAATTTTTTTTGATGCCTTTCCTAGGGCAAGATCTCCATTGAGTGAAGGATCCTCTTCTCAAGAGGAAATCATGGAGGTTTCTCCTTCAATAGATGACCAAGATCTAAGGTCTCTCATTGATGATGGGACAATTTCAGTTATTGAAGAGGAGGAGGAGGTAGGAGATGATAACGCAGTCAAAACAAGGGCACCTCAAGAACCTCATGAAGAAGAAGTTGGAGCACTTGCTCCAAAGGAAGAAACTCTTGCACTCTTGCAAGGAGTTCCAAAAGACCTCACACATGGAGATCTTGACACAACACAAGAGAAACATGCATCATCATTGTCAAATGATGAAGTCTTGAAGATAGAAGGAGGAAGAGAGGAGGAAGAGCATCTCAAGAAGAAGAGCATATACCCTTCTCTGTTTCAAGGGTTGGAAGACCAAAGAAGGCAAGAGAATCCATGCAACAATGGTAGGGGAAAATCTATCCACCTACATCCACATTCTTCTCTATGCCTTGATGCCTCTTTGCAAGGAGGCATTCCACCAGGAAGACCTCCTGATTAGAGGAAAACTAAAGTGTTCTCTCAACTATGGGAAAAATTTGCATACTTGGCTAATGAAGGAGCCTTGGGAGAAGCAAGAAAAGCGCAGAGGATCTTTCATGAATTCAGAAAAGAGGTAAAAATTTTTCTGAATAGGACATTGTTATCTTCCATTCATTCATCTGCACTGAGAAATGAAAGATCATAAATCTATGATGGTATGGATATGAGGATACATGGAAAAACCATATCTTTGGGGCAGCCCATGGTCTTCTCACTTACAAAGGAGATTTCTGAACATGACAAGAGGATCTTAATACTCTTGCATGCATGGGCCAAATTGAGGAAGTATTGGAGGACAAGAACTTTCCAAGGGGAAGTTGATTTCCACATGCTTCAATCTTGTCTTGAGCAAGATCAGCTGCAAGGGAGGCAGAAAAAGAAAGTTTATGGAACTACAACATGTGACCTTGGCATCAAGTATGTCAAAGAGGAGAGTAATGACATGATAGGGGCTGCATTTCAGACATCTACAACGTTATAATTCTTGGGGAGCCTAGATCCTTATTGGGATTCTCAAATTTTGATGGAGTACAACAAGGACCCTTTCACACGTGAGGTTCTTGATGGGAAGGTAATGGATGGGAGGTATAAGGTAGTTGGAGGAGACATCTATTTCCATGATCAGATTTATTTGGTTAAAGGCTCCAAGTTCAAGGAGAAACTGCTGAATGCAACCTACGAGATCCTGCTTTCCAAACCCACTGCTTTCATTGGAGCATATAATACTATCTTGGATGGATTCATGTGGGAGAATTTAAAAGAGGAGGTGCACTCTCATATGAAGAAGTGCATGGACCATTTTTTAGATGAGGAGGAACATAGCTCTTGGGAAGAATTATCATCTACACCTCCTTATTCATTGAGTGTGAGAGGAGGCTCATCCATGAGAAACCTTGCTGATTTTAAACAAGTGTATGACAAATATTATATTACTGAATCTCATGATGTATACTTGTATTTTTCTAACACTCATTTGCAGGGCTTTGCTCCAAGAGGGAGCATTATTTATGATGGGCTTCATGGGCCATTTGAGGCCATGTTTATTGATGTTGATCATCCTTTGGAGGATCTTGGAGGGGAGATACACTTTCCATGGTGTGACTTCTTTACACCAATCACAAAGCACCTTCTCCAAGCATGCAAGAAGGATGGGGCAGCAAGCAAGTGTTGGAGGAAACACTTGTCATCTTCTATTCCATGGCAGTTGAGGGTAAAACTGTGCTGGTTGCACATGAGGAGGCATCTTCCTTCCCCCTTATCATATATGGCAGTTAGCATGATCTTAATCATGATTCCACATGCTGAAGATGTTCTTATTCTTGGGAACATCGTTGGAGGAGAGACACATTTGTGGAATGTGTCCTTCAGGAGAGGAGTTTCCCACATTCTCTGCACTACATGTTATAGGGGGAGCATGGGAGACCATATGGCCACTGTAGCACATTACTTGTCTCTTTATGATGTGGACCATATGATTGTATGTAGCACTCCTCTCATGGGCATTTGGGAGGAGCTTCACTATGAGTTACCACACTGGAAGGTAATTCATTTCATTTGGATGATAACATGGAGGTGGAAGACCTTCATTGATGGTGAATTTCCCCATTATGACCATCACTTCTATCTTGATGAGGCCATGGATCAGCAAGAAGGTTTCCATATAGACCTTCCTTTACTTCATAATGAGAGCTATTTGGTTTATCTACCAAAGGCCACTTTGCACACTTGGGAGGAACCATTGGGAGATGGAATTATTGCAGAAAATTTGAAGCAATGGTGGGGATTATTGAAGGAGGAGGCCACAAGAAGAAGGGGAAGTTACTGGGCACCCTTGTGGTGGCAAAGGAACAAACAACATTTGGAAGAAGTTATCATGTTTTCCTAAATTAGCTTCAGCTAATAGGAACATTAATTTTGCCTTTTTTATTTTTGCATTTCATGATTGTTGAATAAATTGTAAAGGAGGACATGTAAAACTCCTGAAAACCAAGAATAAATCAATGCCTATGTGAACAAAGACATATCTAGGCTATGTAAATTATATCTTGCAAGTGTGAATGGGTTAAATCACAAGAATGGGTCATCTTTGACCAAGTCAAACAGCGCAATCTAGATGCATTGAACCTCTTTGAGGGACATCGTAGTTCTAGAAGGAGGTTTTAATGTGAAAAGGGTTAAGTGATTCAAGGTGGTTTAGGGTTTGGCAAGACTCCTATCTTATAAAAGGAAGAGGAGGGCAGCAAGGAGAGGGTTGTTGAAGATATTATTTCTGAAGGTCTGTCTGCTTAGACATCCCTTGTTGGGAATTCCTGTTCAGGAATCCCACCTCCTTCCTTGAGCAGCTCTTGGAGGAGAATTGTGCTAAAATTATCCACTATCAGGATTGGGCCAAGTTTCACCTTACATTACAGCGCTGCTCATGTTGAGGGTTGAGCTGTCTTGTGAGTTGCAGCAAGTGGAGATCTAGATTTGCTCAGATCTAGATGATAATAGTGGCTCTTCTCAGTGAATGTGTCATTTAACCTCCTGGAAGAGTTCATTTGCTGACTATACTTCAGATCTACATCCTGGTATCAGGTCATATCATCTTCAGAATCTACAACGCTGTTTCTGCCCCTAAGACAGTGTTATTTGTAGATCTACAGCTTCAGGGTGTTCTGCTTGCATTTTGGAGGAGAGATCTCCAGTGATTGGATTCATCCTTCACTGTGGTGATCCATAGATTGGCCAACCAATATATGTTCTGTTTCAGATATGATATTCTATATGTTCATGATTTAGTGATTTTCTGAATCATTCTGTAGATCTGCATTCTTATATCTTAGATCTACTTCCGGTGCTTCATGTTTTGATCAAAACCCCAAGGGGAATGTATAGATCAACTTTTCATGTCCATGGATATGTATTGGATCTATATTTTTATGTACATATCTGATCTAGATCTGAAGAATTAATAAACTACTGCTTCAGCCCTAGAAATCACGCTGTCACTGTTATGCAGTCTTTTTACATGGTTGTAGCACCTCTTTCTTGATTTCAATCATACCCTTCAGAAAATCACGCTCACATGCTTCAGTAAATTTCTGCATAATTCTACTATTGGGAAATCAGGGTTTTCTAGCCTAGTTAGGAAAGGAGGAACTGTTTAACTTATAAAAAATTATTTTTTTTTGCTGAAATTCGACATGGGAGTCCCTAATAACCCTAGCTATTATATCCAACTGCTTTACCATCTTATTTTTACGCATATCTCTAAATAAACACGTTTTAGGGCCTAAATCCTCACTTTTCGCCACCTTTTGCCTTGTAAAACGTTGTATAACTTTTCTGCTGTATATTTTACTAAATTTTAAGTGTTTTAAAACCTGTATGAGGTACATGGCTATAGATCCACATTGGGAATAAATTATATTATTCCCAATCTGTAGCTGTTCCTTAATTTGGAATATTACATGCGATATGTGAACGATGGTGAAATTAACACATGCTAGAGCGAAGATAATATGAAAAAAACACTAATTAATGTGAATCAAAGGGAAAGCGATATTCAAAATCATGAAAGTGACACTCATGAAAGCGAAGGCGCACAAAAGTGACAATTTGAAAGGCTCACCGAAATAGAAGTGCAATCACAACAAAAAATGACATATTGTCAATGAAAGCATGCATTAGCTATCAAAATAGGTTGATTATTTCACATGCATTATCTTGATGGACCGTGCTATGCTTTTTCAAGGTTGCATAAAAGAATGCACTTATGAACTTCTTGCAGACTGTTAGCATGTGTGGGAAGGTGACTTCGACATTTACAATTAAAAAGGGAGCTCAAGGACTTAACAAAGCATCAATCGACCAAGAAGTGACAATGAAATGACCAATCATAAGATCCATAGTAGGCTCCAAAATTCATGTATAGGAAAATTTTTGGAGGGTGTTTGTCGCAGTGACAACAAAAAAATTCTCTAATAACATCTAGTCCCCACTGTTGGAATGGTTCCTCAACTGCTACTGGTAGCAGTGGAGTGGTTGAGTTTTATTCTTGGCCAACACATCTCTGACAAGCTGGGCACTGATGGGCATAATCATGAGCATCCTTGAATATGGTGGGAAAATAATTATTGACCCTCATTACTTAATGCGTAGTTGTATCGCCCACATAATTTCCACATGTTGTTCCATCGTGCAAATCTCTTTAATACCTTCTCCATATATTGAGGCTAAAGGCATATTAGCAAGACACCATTATGGTGATTTCTAAATAACACTCCATGAATGATCTGATATGATAGAGCTTTAAGGAATATTTCCCTCTTTTGTTTGTTCGATAAATGCATGGGCAAGATGCCGTGCTTTAGAAATTTTCGTATATCTGAGTACCATGTCATTGTTGAGCTTGACTAGGGAACTTGTTCAACGTTGTACATATATATTTCCTTCTCTCATCCTAAGAGATATTTCTCCAGAGCATCTCTCGGTTCTGTTGCTAATCGAGAGATGCCATGACCTTTAATAGTATGAACTGGATTAAAATCCAGATCATATTATTGTAAATAGGTCATTCAATTTTCCATCTTCTCACCTAGATCCTGTTGCAAAAAGAGTGTTTTGACCACTGGATGAGGCACATATATGATCATGTGAGCTTAAGGAGGTAGAGCGTGAAATGTTTGACTGCCTTATATACATTTTAAGCTTATTGATAGATGGCAGGGTAGTTCAACTCTGGCCCCTGTAAGCCAACACTAATTAAATAAATAGGCCGTTCATTTCCGTCAACACCCTTCTGCGTTAATACATTTGCAATAGATGAATCCGAGTCAAAGTATAAATCATGAATTCCTTGCCATAATCAGGACTAAATAATGTGGGCACATTAGAAATAACTTGTTTAATATGAGAAAAAAGTCTAATTTTCCCCTTTGTCCCATTTATAGATTGCATATTTCTTTATCATCTCTTGCAATGGTTTAACTATCTGATCATAATTAGGGATGAGCTTGCATAGGAAATTAATATCTCCCAATAAAGATTTCATAAGCTTCTTATTTATTGGAAATGTGATTTGAGTTATAGTTTTGACCCTTTTAGGATCAACTTTGATTCTGCTCTTTACAATAACGTTTTGTTGGGTCTCAGAATTTTCATGATCCCCTTATTCCATTTCTTAGTTTTAACATTGTTTTCTTATCTTTTTTCTTATATTTACGATATATTAACTTTCATAATACAAGTTTTATAAGAGATTAATTTACATTTTTTATTTCCCCTCTTTGATGAACTATTTTAGTTGCAAAAACGTTATTTCTTCTGGTTGAGTTATCATTATGAACAAGGGTTTTGTAACATCTAGAACTTGTTGTTGTTTCCCGATCTATCCATTGTGAAATTGGATAACGCGATGTTGTCTCAGTTAACTATAGAAAAAAGCAAGGATGGTTCTAATCCGAGTGAGACTATTTGGTGAAAATCCCTTCGTTCTCTCATCTAGGAAATATCAAGACCCTTTTGTAACTAAAAATGAGCATCCTAACAATCTTTAGATTCTCAGGATTGTTCTTTGTTAAAAGATTTAGTTTTTTTTAAAATAATTTGTGACTATGGTATAAAGATGGGGAATTATGTCCCAAATGGGATATTTTTGGATGTAATATTTTCATACACATTTGATAAACTTGTAGAAGCGACGTGATTGTTCTATCATAATATAATGCAAGTTTCTGTTGTTGAGAGTTAATTTACTATTTTGATTTTTTCTACGAGGTTGTCTGATTCTAGTGGTTCATGCCTGCTTTTGGAAGATGCGATGCCTTCATTTGTATCACTAGCTTTGCATTTTATTGTTTTATGTCAATCATCTACTTGTTAGATTAATTGCAAATAGAGTGCTTTATTTGTTGTAGGGATAATATTGGTAGTCGTAACATTGGTTTGTAGGGATTTCTCTTTAGATAAGTCAATTTATAATTGATGTTCCCAAAAAGTTATCACTAAAACATTGATGTTTCTACACTGGATTAGTTTCTTTTCCTGTTGTCTATTCTTTTCTATTACACATAGTATAATTTCTTAGTGTTTTTCCTTCAATTCTATGATTGTTGTTTCTTAAGTGGCAGCTTAGCATCAGACAGATTTCCTTGTTGTTTGCTGTAAAAGAGTAATTAGAATTTTATATTTTTGAATGATTTATAGAAAATATAGTTTTCCTAAAATATATATATTTTAAATGTGTGTTCCCAGTTAAGACTTGATTCCTTCATTTTAGTTACTTTGGTTGCTGTTAAAGAATTAGTACTGTTAGTTTCAACACTATCGCTTTCATATACTTTGAAAACAACCTTGAAATAACTAGATGAAAGCTCAGGTTGACAAATTAATATGTGGTAGTTAGTTTCTTCTTTAGAACAATTAATTATCTCAACATTTTGGTGCCGTTTCTGGGGAGGTTGACAAATGATAGTGCCACTATATTTAGTTGCATATTTTATTTTATGAGGGTTGGATATTGAGGATGAAAGGTAAGAACCTGCACACACACCTTGGTAAACAAAAAATTGTGGTGGTATCTGCCCCGAGTTGATAGATTCATGTTCTTTAGTTTGTGTGACTAGGAAGGATACTAGAGGTAGGAACCAGATAAAAATTGACCAAAAATCCACTTCAAAAAGTATTAAAAAACATGGTCAAGTTGGCCTTGGGCGAGAAAAATTTATAGATGAAATCATTCGAAGGGAAAAATCTCAGGCCTCAGTAGGCCCCTTAACAATATCTGGGAAGGGATCTACTATTATTGCCCCTCCAATAGCAGAAAATTTTGTTGCGGTTAATGTCGAGATTCATTATAAAACCATAGGGTCTAATCAAGGCTTTCAAGATTTACCAAGAAGGCATCTTAATCCTTTAGTAAGAGTGAGGGGCACTCTTGCAATTTAAAGGAAGGGGGAGGTGAGACGAGTGACCCATATCCTCTAATTCCTAGGTAAAAATTTCCTGCGACACCCATTGCAAAATAAGGAATTGCAATTCGTGATTCAAGTAGTGTTGTAAGACTTAGACCAGGTACCAGGTCTCATCATCATACCTGTCTCTTTCATTTATTACCTCCCGACTTTGGCATTCTTGAAGGATACTAGCATATTTTTAACTAAATGGTAGGGAAAGTATCAGGCACACAAAATTCGACCATAGAAGACACTATTATCGATCCGCAAGGCAATGCACCTATGAAGGCTATTCCACTTCAAAATATTCCAAATTTTGATGGGATGGCCTCTGAAGACCCAAATTCATTTCTATTTGAATTCAATGTTTTATGTTGGGAATATGATCATACTATTGACCCCTACAAATTGAAGCTATTTCCTTCCACTCCAAAGGGAGAAACACTGCACCGGTTCATTGGATTAGGGGGTGGTACTATTAACTCATGGGACCATATGAAACAAGCCTTCCTTACTAAATATCAATATTATCTCTGATCCCAAGACTTAAAGGAAGAAATATTCAAAATTACATTTAAGGAAGATGAAAAATTAGAGGAATATATTGAGAGGTTCCAATATAACTTGCAAATATCACCATACACCACTTTACCTAAAGAAGTACTGAAAATTGTTCTAATTATGGTATTGAAGGATGAGTGGATAATGTTAAAATCAACAATGGAATAGACATAGGAAAGATAAGCGTGAGATGCATTTATTATTCACAATTATACATATATATAATACATTGGAGTGACCCTTGGTTTCACATTCCAAGTGGTCTCTTGGACTCCTCTTTGACTGTTCAACTCCCACACTAACCCTAGGCGGATTAGGTGTACAACATTCCCCCGCTTTCGAAGGGGTCTGTATGAGTCCACGAAGAGAGCTGTAATACAAATGTGCAAAGTATGCATGGCAGCACTAGGCTGGATGTGCTCTCTGAAATGTTGGCATAAGGCGGTGGTTTAAGGATGACCACAAACACTTGAAATCTTAGCTCAGTTCCCAGAAATATTCCAAATTTGGCAAGAAGATGTGATCTTCTGCTAGAGGAAGTGATCCTAATGTTTTGAAGAGGGATACCTTCAACCTGGAAAAGAGAGGTCTGCAAACCTGCGATGGTTTAAGGATGACCACCAACTTTGGAATGCTTGATACATTTCCTGGAACTCTTCCAAACTGGCAAGAAGCTGAAGTATTCTGTTAGAGGAAGTGTCCCCAATTCTTTCGCATAGATGTTTTAAGGCTGACCACCAACCAAAGGCATGCTCATGGGCATCTGTGTATCTAGCTACAACTTTGAATCTAGAATGACAGGTTGTGTCTCAGGCTCACTTGATGTGGCTTTGAAGCTTGTAGATGACCATCATGTCCCCCCCTTTCAAATATAAGGTGAGAAGATGGAGGAATATCAACTGCAAGATTTTTCAATACTCTAGAACACGTTTTGACATATGACAGAAATATATTCTTGGCTGTTGTTTCCCATTTCCAAGAAGCGATCCATCTAATATGAATCTTTGTTCTTGCAAGAGGCTTGTTTTCGAAGCATCTCTGTGAAGAATGAGTGATTTTATGATAATGCTCCATGGGTGAATATCAAAACAATTATATTTCATATGGCCAACTCGATCATAGTGTTGGAATTTCACAATCTGTTATGGAAGAGGAGCAGAATTTGCTGAAGGTGAACTATCATATAGAAATCCTACACTATGGAACTGAATGGGCTTTGAGTAATATGGAATATGAAAGGACACCTCCTTGTCATATCCAAAACCTATTATGTGCTTGTTTTTGACAAGCTCTTCCCAAGGTTTGATGATGGGCTTAGGAAGTGTAGAATTAATTTTGACACTTGCATGAAAATCTACTCTTGAACTAGGCACTGAATGTGAATCAAATGAAACATTATTGAATTTATATTTATGGGAGACTGTTTTAATGTTCTGAATAGAAATAGATTCAAAATTATGAATCCATTGTTGTAATTATTCTTGCTAAAGCTGAGATTCAAGTTGCAAAAAAACAATCTTTTCTTACGTGATTTTTAGACAAGTTTGAATGTATCCGAGAATGGTTTTGTCAATCATGATTGTATTTTTAATAGTAGAATGTATTAAATTGTTTAGTTTTTCAGTAATTCCAATGCTCCATCTGCCATTTTCCAACAATTTAAATTTTAAATGCACCCCAAAATGAAATAAAAGGTGTTCCACCAAGCAGGGCTTCAAGGAATTGATAACAATGCGTATCATCATACATGAAGGACTAGCATGTTGGACCAACGTAATCAATATAGGAAACATTTCTATTTAATGTACATACAAGCTTATAATAACAAAGGCATGTTGAATTGGACCAGTATGACCGAAAATAAAGGCTCCCGGTTCCAAACAATGGGGTTTTCTATACTTGCCTTCGATCTAAATTATATCAACACCAAATATCTAAGATGCTTCCTTAATTTTACGCAAAAAATACTATTGCTCCATAGTCCAAATTGGAAATACTAAGGCATAGAGACAATCTGTTAGTATCACAAATATTGAAGGCCGAAACAGGCAATCCAAAGGCTAGTGGTCGCAGCTTTCAAACCTCGAAGGCATTCATTTTCATCGTGGTTGGAAAATGGTCAGTGTTCTATAGCAGTTATCTATCACTTGATATATTTAAGTCGGGCGAGTTCATTTATAGCTTTAGCCAATATTCAAAAGCATGAGTCCCTCATTCTGGTACATATGAGTCCGTGAGAACCATCCCACTCTTGCGTGCATACATGAAATCGCTGAGAAATGCCAAAGACTTCGCACAATACCTTGTTACCATACACATATATATGAAAGTGACAGCCACAGGTATGCAGAGTTTAGTTTCAATAAAACTGAAACGAAGTGTGACCGTAGTAGACAATAAGTATAACACGGATTCATAGAAGGGAGAGTCTCTGGAAGTTGATTTTATACCCTCTGTGTGTGATTCTGGCTGCCAATCTAATGAATTATTTTTCGTAGAAGGAATGCCACGGAGTGCTATGTATATGATATGCGTAATAAGAGGAATGCCACAACACTAAGGAAAATGTATGGTGATGTTTTGGTATGCGAAGGGATACACATGAATGCGAACTACATAAAGGGATACTTGGGACCGATAGATACATAAAGAAATCCCAAATCGATACCAAATCAAAATAAACCCCTGGCTTAATTAGGCAGTGAAACACGCGAAGTGCAGTTTTCATATTACAACAGATTTAGAAAAAAATCAGAAGCAATGAACATGAAAAAGAACAATGAGAGGAAATTAAGATATTTTCCAGATCTTTAGGCTACATACTGGTTTATTGATGTTGTTTCGTCAGTTTCTTTTGATTACCAAGTACCAGAGGAAGTCAAAGCATATGGTTTTGGAATTTTGGCAGATGAACTAGCGTCCATATTCAAAGGCCATGATATTAAGAAGTTAAGATACCACAGTGGCATTGAAGGAATATCTGAAAAGCTCTCTACATCAATCATTGATGGAATTCTGGCCAGTGAGTAAATCTTGAAGCATAGGTAGGAGGTCTATGGTTTTAAGAGATTCGTGGAAAATAATCTGGCTGTCGTGGAGGGAAGTCTCCTTGGTTCTCTCTCCTATTCCGCCATTCATTTTTTTGTATGTGAAGCCAACTCCCTTGGAAATTTCCCTATATTTTCCTGATTCTGGAGGAGTTTACAAATTCAAGTACAACTCTTGTCTGTCAAACAAAGATCTCCGAGGAGAGCCTGGAGAATATTTTGTTCTGCCGCGCTTTGATCTTAAGCCATCATCGGTCCCAAGGCCCATCCCGATTTCTCTTGGATTATCTCAGTGTGGGATCTGTTTCTCAGCTTCGTACAATTCCATTATGAATCATGAATATGATTATTTGTTCAATCTTCTCTTGATTGGATATTTTGGAGTTGGAAAATCATGTCTCCTCCTGAGAGAATAACACCGTATTTGAAAGAGCTAAACGCAATATTGAGACCGCGACCATATCATCCTCCAGTGCAACATTCACAACTTTCACTCAACAACGCACATATTTCAAGAGATGTATTATAAACCATTCCAACGCATATCACTTCAAGGCTTCATGACCAGCGATAGGGCACATTCAATGGACAAAGAAGATAATGTAATTCGGTAGGGAAGAAGATGCTAAAAATGGGGGCAGAGAATTCAATGTGAGTTTAGGTGAGAAGACATTCAAAAGTTCAATGTTGATAGTAGAAAACTAATGGATATAATGTGAGGGCCACGCAATAATAAAATAGGCAGGGTAGGAATCACACTTGTCTAGGGCATGAATAGGCCTGCGTGCTTTTCGCTATTTTGAGAATGTAGTGAGCGCATAGACGTGACAAGAAATCACTGACAAAGGGGCAAGTCTGCACAAAGGTAGAGAAATTCCCAAAATCACTGCATAGGGCAGGAAAGAACTCGCTCTGATACCATGTTAAACTCATCAATGTAATAGACAAGAATAGGAAAGATAAGCGTGAGATGCATTTATTATTCACAATGATACATATATATATATATATATATATATATATATATATAATACATTGGAGTGACCCTTAGTTTCACATTCCAAGTGGTCTCTTGGACTCCTCTTTGAATGTTGAACTCCCACACTAACCCTAGGAGGATTAGGTGTCCAACATATATAAACACTTAACCTTATGGGGCAAGGTGATATTTCTAAAGAATAGTATAATGATATTGTGAAATTGTGTATGAGGTGTTTGCGTGGGAGTACACAGACTAAGCTTGGGATTCACGATCCACTCAGTAGGACCAATAGAGCTACAAGCATAGGAGTCACACATGAAAAAAATGGTAATCTACTAGAAAAATTTAAAATTGATATATTAAGCACACTGAATACACAATTGGATGTCTTGCAGGTAAAGCAGAAGCAGGCTGAATCAGAACAACCATTGGCAATCTGTTTTCCTCATTGCCGATGAAAGCATGGGCGTAAGGAATGCCCACTACATACAGTTGAAATCGATGCTATCTGTACCAAATATCACTTGACTGATCTCCATCCCTCTCTCCCTGGGGTGAAGGTCATATTTAAAGAAGCCAAGGAGGAGATAGAACCTACATTTTCATGGTACAATAACGACGATGGTATAATTTCCCTACAGGTATGGTTCGTGACCCTTCCATGTTTTTTTTCGGAAAATATAATCAACAACAGTTTCTCGGACTAAATTTGAAGTGTCAAAAACATTTAAATAATTCCTGGAAACCTGAGCCATATCCCCCATCACCTTCGTCAAATAATCCATTTCTTGGATCTTTTTGGTGGAACCAACAATACTCTACACCTCCATGGCAAAATTCACAGAGCAATTTGTATCCTTCACAATGGAAAAACCAACCCACTCAGGGGAAAATGTGGTCCTAACACTGGTAGTGGCCCTCAATACCCATTAATCAATCAATAGGAACAGTGCCTCAATCATAACCACCGCTACAACCATTACAACCATCACTTGAGTTACCCGAAAATTCCCAAGCTCCGCTACACCCTCAACTACCTGCATAGCCAAATCCAAACCCAAACAATAGTCCTGTTCAAATTTCAGGAATCCTTGATACTTCTGACTGTTGTCCTCCATCCTTAGAATGTAAAGAACTTCGCTTAAGATCTAGGCGGACCATTTTTTTAGAGGACTCCCCAAGGAACTTAGAGTAGCGAGAAGTTGAAAATTGTTTTAAAGAGCAACATCAGTTACAAAAACCCTCTTCCACTGTAATGATCACTAAGATAGAATTACCCAGTAAACTGACTAAGAACTAAGAATCCAATAAAATTTTAGATGTTTCTCCTCTATTTCTAGAAAGACTAGCCATAGTAAGGCCATACACATACCCTGAATTTGATCTTGTAGGGCAACAAAAAAATTTGTGTAGTAAAATCTCCCTTCTCCAAGCTATCAGAGATATACTTTCTATGCTAATACCATCAAGGAACTATGTGTTAAGAAACCTGGAAGAAAATCAAAAGACCCTCCTACAGTCCATGTCCTTGGAAAACTTTCTGATCTTATTTTAGGAAAATAGATACCCATCAAATATGATGATCCTGGAAACCCAATGGTCATCTTTTAGATTCAGGGACTTAGCTTTCCAAATATTCTAGTGGAATTTGGAGATGCTATAAATATAATAACACTTGAAACCCGTTCCCTCCTTGGAATAACCACGTTAAAACCAACCCCGACCATGCTAGAGTTAGCCAACATATATGTGGTAAATACAGAAGGAACACTGGATGATATTATCGTCTCTGTGAATTCTTGGGAGTACCCAATATATTTTTTTGGTTCTTAACCCTAGAAATAAGCTGGAAGGACACCCTCTCATACTGGGAAGGCCATGGTTTGCCACTACGGATGCTTACATTGGGTGTCATATTATATGTATGACTATTTCTAAAGGAAATTCCATGAAGAACCTTATTCTATATCTGCATGCTAAAACCAACATGTCATCTAGAAATCTTAAGTGGCTTCCTCCCAAGTATGAAGAAGGTAGGCTACGTTCTCCCCTTACCATTGCTAAATCCCTTATCTTTAAGAGACAAACTGAGGATGATACAATCAATGGTTTCATTAGCCAACCCTCCACCATAGGATATCCAACATTTCAGATGTTGAAATATGTGCTTGACAATGAAGCCCAAGGTGATCCACTAGAGGAGTTAAATAACAGCCACATACCTATAACTGCAGTCCAAAATAGTATTCTTGTTGGGATTGAACCAGGAAAAACGTTTAATATTAATGCTAGCCTTAATGACCTATAGCATGAGAAATTGATTCAACTTCTTAAAAATACAAACAAGTGTTTGTCTCAGACTATGAAGACATGAAATACATTGATCCATAATTGTGTACACACCACATTTACATTGAAAAATATGCCCAAGAAATTATTCAACCACAAAAGAGATTGAATCCACATATTAGGGACATAGTGAAGCAAGAAATCCATAAACTACTCGATTTCAACTTTATATACCCTATCCATGAAATATAGTGGGTTTCACCATTGGCGGTAGTTGCTAAAAGGAATGGAAAATGGAGGATTTTCATAGATTACAAAGAACTAAACAAGGTCACACAAAAGATCATTTTCCTCCCTCGTTTGTTGACCAATTCCTTGATACACTCATTGGGAAGAGATACTTTTCCTTCCCATATGGGTTTAGGGGTTATAATCAAATTCAGATTGCTCACGAGGAAATTTTTTATGGTGAACATACAATTTTTTACCATTTGGGCTGTGCAATGCACCGACCACTTTTCAGAGGGAAATTCTAATTATATTTTATGATTTAATCAATGATGGACTTGAGCTTTATATAGATGATTTTACTCCTTATGGTAACGAATTTGATGAAGCTTTGGATAAATTGGAAAAGGTTCTTGTACGATGTATAAATACCAGACTATGCCTCAACAATGAGAAATTCCATATGCTGATGAAAGGCGGTGTAATATTGGGACACTTTATTTCTGTTGTAGGTATTCAAGTAGATCCAGCTAAAATCTAGGTAATCCTTAAACTCCCCATCCCTCGTAGACCAATACAGGTACATATCTTCCTTGGTTATTCTGGGTACTATTGTCATTTCAATGCACATTTTTCAAAAAATGTAGCGCCTTTGTATGCATTGACTGGACATATGGAATTTCAATGGATCGATAAGTGCGATATTGCTTTTGCAAAGTTGAAGAAACTGGTCTCAACAACACCTATGTTGTGGGGAACAAACTGGGGTTTTCCATTCCACATATCTTCAGATGCATTTGATATGACGATAGGGGCAGTTCTGGGATAGGACAAGGATAAGAAACCTGATGTAGTTTATTATAAAAGAAAAATCCTAACACCTGCAAAATAAATATATTGTGTCAGAAAAATTTGTCATGTATGTTATAAACAAATTCTTTCATTATATAGCAGGCCATCCAATTTTATTTTACACTGATCATTCTGCTATTCGATATTTAGCCAATAAACCTATTTCCAATGACATAGTAAATCATTGGTTACTGTTGTTACAGGAATTTGAAATCACTATAAAGGACTAACAAGGAAAGGAGAACCATGTTGCATATTTCATGTCAAGAATTCCACCTGTAGCAGATTCTTCACTAGCGGAAGATCGATTCCCAGATAAAAATCTGTTTGTTGTGACTGTCAAAACAATGTGGTACGCCGACATTGGAAACTATTTGGTGGCTGGAAAACTGCCATCATATTTGTCACTCTGGGAAAATAAGCACATTATTCAACATAGTGCTCAATTATCATGGATAATTTGTTACCTCTTCCATATAGGGGTAGATCTCCAAGTCCAAATATGCATTAGAGAGGATGAGATTTATAATATCCTCATGGTCTGCCACGATGAACCTTGTGGAGGAAATTTCGTTGGCCGCAGCACTGGGCATAAAGTATTGTAGATGGATATTTTTTTCCTACAATATTCAAATAAGGCAAGAAATACATTTAGAGTTACGATAAATTTCAAAGGATGGGTCATCCCATTCAGGGCGATGACATGCCTCTCCAACCACAAAATATATTGGAACCATTTGAGAGATAGGCGATGGACTTTCTAGGTCCCATTAGTCCGCCTTCAAACCAAAAATAATACATTCTAGTCTGCACAGACTATGTAACAAAATGGGTGGAGGCAATAACAGTTGCAAGAGCCACAAAATAGGTAGTCATCAATTTCCTATTTGAATTGTTTGTCCAATATGGTTTTCGTTGAGAACTTGTAACTTATGGAGGATCACAATTTACGACCCGTAAAATCTCTTCCACTTTTCAAAAGTATCATATCAAGCATAGAATCACTTCTGCTTACCATCCACAAGAAAATGGTCAAGTGGAAAGCACAAATAAGTCTTGAAAGGGATCCTAACAAAAAAAATATCCACAAATCACCGAGATTGGGCCTTTAAATTCTCAGAAGAATTGGCATAATACTACCTATTTTTCACATTATCAACTTATATTTGGTAAGGATCCTGTTTTTCCATTTGAATTTGAGGTTAAGACTACCAGGATCGCTCAGGAAGTTGGTCTCGACCTTTCAAAAGCACAAAAACAATGCCTCCAACAACTCAAGGAAATGGATGAAATGTGGCTTGCTACTCTCCAACGCACAACTATAGTTCAACAAAAAAGTGCTAAGTGGCATGATCTTTTGGTTAAAAAGAATGCCTTTCAGAAAGGGGATTGGGTGTTGCTATACAATTCTAGATTCCAAGACTTTCGAGGTAAGCTTCAAACGAGATGGTTGGGCCCTTACGTAGTCAACAAAGTTTATGATAATGGGAAAATATGCCTTACTACGATCGATGACTCTAGCATTTATTTCCTCGTTAATGGCCATCGAATTGTTTGTATCACAAACCACTTACAAGAGAGTTATTCCTTGATGAAATTGATAATGATGCAAACTTGTAGGTTGTAGCCGATTGGGGGAATTTGCCCCTGACCACGATCCAGTGAACTTTTTCTGGAAACCCATTATTGCCATGTACATAATGTATATAGTTTTTTTTTTCTTATGGTGTGCATATTTTATTTATTTTTTGAAAACATCACAAACATTTTCTTATAAAAATGTTACTGCTATGATGATTATTGCAATTTCCGTTTCTAAGTCATCATTTTGTTTCTTCAGTTGTTGTTTCCATAATCACAACACTGTTATCACAGTTGCTATTTCCTTAGTCATAAGATTGTTATCACAATTTTTGTTTCCTTAGTCACACCACCCTTATCATAGTTGTTGTTTCCTTAGTCACATCACCGTTATCACAGTTGTTGTTTCTGTAGTCACATCATTGTTATAACAGTTGTTGTTTCCTTAGTCACATCATCATCACCACAATTGTTGTTTACTTAGTCACATCATTGTTATCACAGTTGTTGTTTCCTTAGTCACATCATCATCACCACAATTGTTGTTTACTTAGTCACAACATCGTTATCACAATTGCTGTTTCCTTAGCTACAACTGTTGTTTCCTTAGATGTGATTACTGTTTCCCCAGATGCGGTTATTATTAATGATTTGTTTGCTAATATCTTTGTTTTTTGGGATAAGGAACACTTCAATCCCTTTTCAATGCAATGGTTGAATAGTTGGTTTGTTTAAGGTTTATCACATGAGAATTTACTTTTAAGAGGAGAGCCTTTTTTTTAAAAGGGTGATTTTATTAGATGTATTCTTGAATCTCCTAAAAACCTTAACTCCCCGATCTTGTAAGAAATTCATAAAAGGACCCATTATAAATTTCTTCTACATCACCTAAGGATCCATTTCTCACTCCAATTTTTTAAACAATTCTATGATTCTTTTGAAGAAATTAAATTTTGGGGACAAGATTAGCTAGCCAAAAAGTAGTTATTATAAAATTTTTTACGCCATACCTAGCTCTTAAGGAGTTGATATGAAACCCCATCTATTAAGTAATCTTTTATGATTAACAAAATCATATTAGAAAAATAATAAAAATAAAAATTCAACGAGGGATAGGAGGTCTCATTACGAGTTGGCGTACCATGATCATAGGACCTAGTGAAGTGACATTACCACTTCTGGTCACCAAGCTGGGGTAATGGAATTTGGTCTCAAGGCCATAGTACAAGAGGTCTCATCATGAGAAAACTTGTTCACTTTATTAGTTCCTGTGAATGGAATTGTTATTAAGTAGTTACGATGCCTGAACTATGTTTTTCTGTAGACATTTAACAAAATTGAAATAAAATTATAAGATATGAATATATATCTAATATATGGGATATTGGCATCTCAAAGGATTAAAAATGCAACCTTGTTGAGGCTATGGACGCCTTCTGGGAGAAGTGGACTTGCATGTGGTATTAAAGATAATTTAAATACTAGAATCTAATTAGCTATCTTGACTCCCTAAAATCAATAATCAACAAATGAAAGCCATTATATTTGTTTGAAAATTCTATTTAGTGCTACTAAAAAAAGTGATGATGTTGATTGTTAACAAAAAATAGTAATAATTCTACAACTACGGGATAAATACTATAGGAAATTCCAGAACCGAACATTTTTATCATCCTTCTTTATTAATTCCTATTATTTTTCTCCATGTGATACATCTTAGTCGAATATAGTTTCCAACCATCCATTATTTCTAAATATCCTCATGACTTTATTCCTTTTGAAATTAGTGTTTTGGGTATCGTAATGATTTTCGTCATTATTGCACTTTATAATTGACGATCGATCTAATTATTGCTTGGCGTGTCACAAATATTTCTCGTCCTCTGTAAATTTTTTTTACAACTGTCCTCCTATGCTTAACTAATATGGATTTATCCTATAATCATGAAAAAATATTGTAAACTCATCAAAATTAATTGACGACTGTGGAAGACCTTCAAATTCTATTTGGGGGTGAGAAGGTGTCGTTGCATGTTATGTTCACCGAATTCCTGAGAAGGCTCTGTTGCATGCTATGTTCATTGAACTTCCATATTTTGCGCAACATTTCTATCTCTAAACTCTATTTTTTCCATTTGAAAACCTCTCCTTATTGTAAAAATAAGATGAGAGGCCATTCAATATGCCACGAACCAACCTGTTGTCCCTGCTACAACACCCTCCAAAATTTTGGCTTACAGTCAATTTTAGAGCCTTCCTTGGTCTTGTATATTGTTGTCGCAAACATTGAAACCCATTCCATGTGTTTTCTTTAAGTGTTTCGACCCCTTTTGTGAGAAATGAAAAATGTTGTCTTTTCACATGTTAGCTAACGCATAATGTGTATAATATTTTTTTGGTGGTTTCAAGTGGTTATATTTGTGTAAATGAGTTTATCTAACCATGTAAATAGTTGTCGCACTCATTTCCAAAGTTTTAAGTACTGTCGCACAAGTGTCGTCACGATCGTCACAAAGTGTAACTTTAGTGTCACACTTGTTGTAAGTTGTCACAAAGTTGTTGCACCGAGGGAAGTTTGTTGTTAATGTGTCCTAGATGGGATATTTTGTTTTTTCGTCAAGTATTCTAAGTGTGTGATCACAGTAGAAGTCTTATCACTATTCACATCAGCCTCACCGATCCCGCACTTAGATAATTTCTGAAAACTTTCTGACCAATCAACTTAGCCTCATTCAACCTTCTTGAACTACCCATTGCACAATATTATCCATATATATGTGACCCTGCCTATTTACACTATGAAATACATAGTTCATGCCTCCTAGGATTGTTGCATTGCACAGTTCCAGTGCTGAAGCCAATACCTTGACCTCCAAAATTGCGCAATCTAGCCCTTCATCCTGAAATCAACTGCACATTGCGCAATATTGAACCTCAAGATCAAACCTTGAGCTCATGGACTACACAATTTCACAATTTCCCAACCTCCTCTACCTTACAAAACTGTGAAATAAACTAAACGGGTGCCCATCCCCTCAGCCTGTCACACTGAGATCCCAGATTGCACAATTTTCTTCCTCAGTCTAGCCTGGACTGCGCATTGCACACTCTCAAGGCTGAAGCTTCACCCTTTACCTCCTAAGCTGCACAATTACGTAGACACCGAGCCTCTCTCTCAGCCTATCACCTTGTTCCAACTCAGTTAGTGGATCAACATGCACTATATTAGACTAGGGGTTTATCGAAATGATGTCTTCTCATCATGAGTGAATTCTAGATGCAGATATCTTATCATACCATGTAAATATGATGAAGAAGGATAGAAAGAAGGGAAATATGCTGAAACACATCTTCCTAGTTGGCTATGTAAGCTGATTAACCAAGAGAAAGCAAAGGGACACTAGTTTGCGACCATAACTCAAGACTTGATATCATTGAAGACTCCTTACCTCTAAGCAATTCGAAGGTGGATAGAAAAGAATTATCAAGTAGACACATAGCAAGGAGCAACAAGAATGGATTGAAATTGCCACATCATCAAGAAGTTAATGTCAGCAGTGTCATGTATTTTCATGTCATGAGTTGTCACATGCCACACCATTATTGTGGATTATGTAAATTATGATTCGAAAATGTATTGTAAAGTGAAAGTCCAAAGAACACGTAAAAAATATGAAGAGTCATGTAAATTTGAAAGGTCATAGGAAGTCAAACAATTATGAGGGTAGTTAAATAGTCACAAGGAAGGTGAAGCATCACCTCCTCATTGGTTATATATACACCCTCATTGTATGAGAAAAGTAATTTTCACCTTGGTTCCTCCTGTAAGGCATTAGAGAGACAAGCTAGTTATTTTGAGGAGAAAGGAGTGGTTCCATCGCTCCACTATTGGAGCTAGTGGTGTTCATTGTATACACGTGTCTTAAATTTTTTACTTAATAACAAAAGCCTCATGGCCAACACGTTATTCATGCATGGATTATGAATATTTGTAAGAATATTATGTGGATGTTTGTAATTCATGTTTTCTTTCATCCGTGCTAAAGTAGTTGAACTATTTCGGTTATTTTAGTACATATCGTTGAGAATGTGTTGTAATGGTTGTTATAACTGTCACATCCTTATGGAATATTCCACTGGATACTAGACATATCCTTCTAGTCGATTAGTTGAAATGACTGTCGCATCTTTTGTGGACCATTTTGCTGGATGTTAGACATACCATTCTTGGTTGTGTGTGTCTCTACTAGGGTGGTACTATTACTTCTCTCTTAGAGTCTCACTTTACTCTCTCCCTATGCAGTAGAAGAAACTTGAAACACCTACAACCGAACACTCACCAGAAATACTCACTTGCTTTTCAAAGGCACAATTTCACTCCTCTCTATTGCTGACAGTTAGAGCCAAGGAAAATCTTTACGAATTTGGAAATCAGTCCATATTCCGGATGGGGCTCCTATACCAAATGGTGTGAGGTATAATTGGGACCACATATCAGGGAGACCCCTTGAATGTTGGCGGTCTAACACTGTCAAGGAATCTGTTGCTATAAGGAGGGAAACTAGATTTTTATGGCTGATAACCTCACCCACCCTAACCTTACATCTTCCAATCAAGGCAATAACATTCCCAACACCTTCCTTACTTATATTACTGAAGTTGGTGAATCTTCTTAGCCCGAGATTATACAAACTTGTGAAATCTCTTATGATCAGATCCGGGCCATTCGTCCTATAACCTGTACGTTTGCAAAATCTATTGGATTGATTATGGGAGTACACAATATTCCTTATTTTCCGAAGAAGAACCCAACCAACCCTACAGAGATAGTGGTTTATAAAATTGAATATTTGGTTCTTTCCACCCTTGAAGAATTAACAGACTCTGTGGAAAATGAAAAGAAGTTAGAACGACCTCCATATTACAATGATGGTGACAGAGATAACGTTGTACTCTTAGAAGATAATTTTCGCGGGCTGGGCGGTGATGAAGAAGAAGAACCATTAGATTATGAAAAAGAGGAGAAGGAAAATGACGGATATATGGAAAACCAAGATTTGGACTGGATTTATTAGGCCCACTTGCACTACCAGGTGTTCTACATAAGATGCCAAGGCACCCAGAGAAGATGTTATCAATGTACGACCCTGATAAGGAAGTGAAAGAGAAGGACCATTTGGACAAATTCTACCTACATATGAAAATTATAGAGGTATGTTATGATGATGTTGCATGTAGAATATTTCTATTCACCTTAGATGGCAGATAAACTGTATGGTGTCACAATATTCCTCCGAGTTCTATCTAGAATTGCATGGGGTTTAAGAATATTTTTCTTGGAATATTTGTTGATGAAAAAAACCTCGCCATGTTATTAAAATAGTTGGGAAATATTAATATGGAGCACTAAGAAAAAGTGAAAGATTTTAATTAGAGGTTTAACCATATCTTAAACAAATTCCTAGAAAATACAAAACCTCACGACTCCATCACTATTGACTATTACACATCTTCCCTACCAACAAGCATTGCACAATTTGTGAAAGAACTGCAAAAGAAACTCTTGCTGAAAATTATGAAGAAGAAATCACAATTGAAAAGGAATTTCATGAGATTGGAGTCATCATAGATGATGAAACAACTAAAGACCAAAAAGACATAGGCAAAAGGTCTTAGGCCTCTGTAAGCAAGGCCAAGGACAAAGAAGTCGTCGATCTTGAGAGCTTGACCTGCACGATCAAGTGTCTGTCCAATGAGTTGGAAGAGTTGAAACAAAGAACAAGCGAGACCACCATGAGAAGCAATCCTCCTAGATTCAACATCCTAAGATGGGTTTCCAACTCCGATAGTGACAAAAACCAGCCGACCAAGTGTGCATAAAGCTCGAACGATGTGCTGAATGCTGAGAGTATGGGCATGGATCAATATTGCTTGCTCCATCAAAAATATCATTCAGAAAAAAAAAATATTCTCACAATGGAATCATGAAATGAAATATCCTGATGTGCATATCATTGAGACAATACTTTCTGATGAGAATAATGTGCCTGCAAAAGAAAAGGAAGAAATTTCTGCGATTGAAGAAACTGCAAGCGTGGGGTACACAGTGAACACACGCAGTTGCGTATTCGCAACTAAGAAGAAAATTTCCGAAAAGAAACTACTGAGTGATGTCCCTATGCAGAAGCATAATAATTGATATTAATTTATAAGAAAAGGGCTGACCACTGAGTTGACGAAATAGAAATTGAAGGGGCATTTGTTAAGGAAGATCACTCCGCCCATCAACTCAACCAAAAACACTCATAGAAATTCTGGAAATGTGGCTACAATGAATAGTAATTCCATAAGTAGTAAGAGCAATGATATCACTAAAAAAGTAGCATACCAAGTTACTCCTCTAGATACTTCGACAATGTCTCCCACACTAGATTACAATATAGTAAAAGACATGAAGAATATTCACACTAACATTTCACTCTTTGAAATCACAAGAATCACAAGTCAATGAGATCTTCTCCTCCATGCTCTTGAACAATCTGCCTAAGGTAATAATGCTTATTTGCAGAAGGGATATGAATCTGGTAAGTCCTCTGGTTCCTTGGAGTCTGTACTTAATGCTTTAACATTGGATGCAAATACACTCTGCCTTCAATTTTTGTTAACGTTCAAAATTTTCAAATATAATGTACACAATTGCTTAGTTGATTATGGTGCATCGGTGAATGTAATGCAAATAAATTCAATGAAAAATGTGATAACACATATGCAAATATCATTCAGCTAGATATGACCCTTATCTATGCTATAGGTGAACTAAAAAATGTGCTTATCCGCTTATCATCCGACCACTGAGTTCACCAGTGTATAAATATAGTGATTGTGGACATTCAAGAAGCATACAATGTGTTGTTGAGTCAAGGCTGGTCCAACAAACTACAAGGGTATTTTGCTACATACTAGTCACTTTTCTGGCTTCCGTACAAGGGTAGAAACAATCAAATCTGGGTAAACTTGGAGTCTTACATGAAGCACACTATCACTCCCTTCAATGGTAAGAACGAATTAGTCGCTTTCCAAGATTTCATATTTGGAAATTTCTTCTTAGAAGCTGATCTAGGGTGATATCTCACTCAACCATCCCCAGTCCCACATGAAACACAATTGGAACTCCTTCCTATTCCAACTGGTGAAAATGAAATTTTTAGATTAAGTAGTAGTAGTAATAGTAGTACTAGTGTAGCACATAGTACTTGTACATATAATGTTTGAAAATTGTATTTTGACAGTTCAAATATGAAAGAGGGATCTGGAGTTGGTTGTGTTTTAGTAGACCCGCGACAGAGAAAACATATGATCTTCAACCTCTTGGAATTCAAGAGCACAAACAACAACACAAAATATGAAGCAATAATATTGGCAACAAAGCAGTACGTGACTTAGAAATTGTTGTATGACAGGTACGCGTTACCATACACTGTGTTTCACCTCATTTGAAATTTTATCGATAAGAGGCATGGCATGTTATCACTCCGCTATATCTCTAAGGTTGAAGAAGAAATCCCAACAGAGGTAACCACAAACTAATATTTAACTTGGTACCTAGCCCTACCAAACTGGAGAGGGCTCTCTCCACAGAGTCACAATCAAGAGGGCTGGATGAATTAGGTTTTTTTTAGGCTAGGTATAAGTACAAAGGTTTGTTGTTTGAATTGGGTTGCTAGATGAGGATAATTAGGTCAAAGAGGGTAGGTCAGGGAAAATAGGATCAGGGTTGTGAAGATTCAATGGGGCAAGGTAGGTAGAAAACCTAACACTTTAGGGTTTCTTTAGTGGGATGGATCAGACAGGTGAGGAGCTAGAAATAGCAAGGCTAAGCATGAATTCTTTCTAAATTGAAGAAAATGGACAAACTATGAAGGCTTTCCCAAAACAGAGCATGAGATATGTATTATGTTTATCAACTTAAAAACCAACATATCATAGAAATGAAATGGATCATGAAACAAAACATTCATTCAAAATGAGACATAAGAAGAACAATGCTAAATGTCCATACCACAGGCCCCAAAGAAATAGTTTCAACCTTTTCATTAATTTCCTACCAAGTAGATTACGTTAGAGTCTCTAAGCAATGCATCAACATCCAACCTGGGAAATGAGTAAAAAAGTACATGATATAGACCTCAAAACAACTCCTCCCATCCTCAAGGGTTGAATCCATGAGAGGAGGACTAGTTCCACCAAAAATTGAACTGCATACCTAGAGTGTAGGGAGGTCCAGGGGACTCATCCCTAACTTTTTGCACACTGATTCATTACATGTCATAACAATTTTTCACCCAATGTATTTACCCTAGGTAAGTGTAAAAACATCATAATTACATTTAATTCCATCAATTACATCAGTAAAAACATGATTTCTCAAGGTGAAAATAAAAATTGCAGAGAAAACTCAGAAAAATCAGACATTGGTTAGGTGCACAGCGCCAGTGTCAAGTGCGCAGCGCTAGTGTCAGGTGCGCAACGCCAATGTCAAGTGCACATCGCCATCTTCAAGCCAAGTTTTGAGGGAGTTCTCGCTGTCCAAACTGAGCTCAGGATAGCTCATTGGAAAGCTCATCCAGTCTACTCTCCAAATATGTGCTTGGTTTGCAGAGTTGACACTATTTTACCTCCCAAAAAGTGATTATCCCAAGACTTCTCTATGCGTAGCGCCAAGGAGAAAAAAGAGGCAGAACTGTGATTTTTTGAAGGTTTTTAAACTTTTTCACCTACCATTTTGACTAAACAAGGCTAGAAAAGTGGTTTTATTGCATGTTTTCTTTGTTCTGAATCCAATGGTGGTCTTCTTTTGCCAAAAATATGCCTCAAACAGGTGCGCAACGCCTAGGGCGCTGCGCACATGATAGTATAACTGTCACATGATTTTCCAGGAATGCACAAAAACTTCAAAAATTTGCAAAAATGTATCAAAACTTGCCAAAAGTTTCTGAATGGTTGATGATGATGAGGATTAGGCTTGGAGTGAGGCTTCAGAAAGGATATCAAGCCTTATTTTCTCTTCTTGCATGGTCAAGGTTTCAATTTTTGCATTGGTTTGCTTAAGTTTTGACCTCGCAATTTTTTTTCTCTTGGCATAATGATTTGGCATCCTTCTTTGAATATCATCGTCCTTTTTTTCTTTCTCCAGGAGCTTCTCAAGATGTTGGTTAGCCCTTTCAAGCCATTTCTCCCGGTTCTCATTGATTATGAATGCAAATTGTTCATTAAGAGTGACCTCGTATTCTAGTTCTCTTTCTTTCTACCTTTCTAGTTTTATGGATCTCTTCAAACATCTAGTCCTTGGCCTTATTCTTGGCACTTGTTCTTCTGGTTCATCTAGCACACCATATTTTTCTAGTGTCTCTTCAAGCAAGACTTTAGCTTTTTCTGCCTCTCTTTCAGCTTTGATGAATTTCACTTCATCAATGAAGTGTTTGGTCTTTAGCTGCTGGTTCTCCCACTCAAGAAAGGTAATAAAAAATTTAGATCTATCAATATTAGTTTTTAGCTCTTTAATCTTGGATTCTTTTTCCTTGATGACCGTGCTAGTGATCTCAGAGTCATATTGCTGATTCAAGTCAACAATGTCAAACTCCATTTCTGTTTCATGAATATTTCCCTCCTCATGCCTAATCTCTTCCTGAATATCTACCTCTGTCATACTTTTCTTTCCTTTGTCTACCTGCTTTGCTGATGAAGAAGGCAAGGCCCCTTTCACAATTTGTGGAGAAAACACTTGCCTATGACCTCTCTGATATGATTTTTCTGATGTCTCTATCTCAACCACGTTGGTATTTTGAAGCTCACTGATATTAGCTCTTCTAGATGACCCAATCTAAGTGTGAAATGGTGATTATGGTGGTGAAATGGGTGAAGTAGTTTGAGCTAATGAATAAGTAGGTACTGTGGGCTAATATGGAGGAATCGATGTGGAAGGATGAGATGGTGGAGGCACAACTTGAGAATTTTGAATTGGTGGAGAAGTAAAGATGTCATTAGCTATGAAAGTGTCCCATGAGATGTTAAATTGATTGAGTTGATAGAGGAAAATGATATTGATGAGAGAGTGGTGAAAAAAAATTCTCATTTGGTGGTCATAATATCTCTTTTGAATAATGTATTCCAGTTTTTTCAATGTTCCTGAAGAGGTAATAAGGTATGTTGAGAATTTTGACCCTTGTGAAGTGAATTAATAACCTGATATGGTAGTTGTAGATTCTAGAGAACCTTCCTTCACAATAAAATTACTTCATGATGATTTTCATCATGGGGGCATACCTATCCAGGAGGTAAGAGAAAGGAAAGAACCTTTTTCCTTCATTCTTGTACGTTGGCTTGATATATGGCTCATGGTAATGATTCTCCAAGTCTTTTTCCTTGTACCACTTTTCACCAACATTTTGAATTCCAATGGAATCTTCTATGATGGCTATGGATACTGTGAAAGTGACACCAGCAAGGGTTACCTAGTTGTCATGCATATTAGAGATGAAAAGCCTGCTCAAAACAAGTTGATGTTGGACCTTTTGTATTTTTTTACAAAAGTCAAAGCATCCTACATGCTTGAAACATGTCATAGCCATGGGAGAGGCCATGAGTTCTCTTATGTTTTTAGGTTCAAGTTTTATGATATTCCCTCCTTTGTGTGCCCTCCTTTCTTCCCTTTCTTCTTCCTCACTGAATTCTCTGTTTTCTTCTTCCATAATGTATTGGCTAGAAACACTAGGGAGATGAATTGGGAGTGAAATGTAGCTTAAAAGAGTGAGGAATGGGATGGAAACAATTAGGGAGATGGGGGAAGGGATTATTAAATTGAGGGAGGTGACAGGGAGTAGAAATGTTGTGGAATTTGGAAATATGAGCCTAGGAATTTGAAATATTTATGTCTTAGTGTTTAGGGGATAAAGGGATTTGGGATAGGGATTTAATGATATAGGGGTAGGGATAGCATTTATTGTGATGTGGGAAGGGTAAAAGGGTCTTCAGGGATCAAATTTGGGATTAGGAAGTGAAACTAGGGTTTCTATCTTGAAAAAACTAGATATTTCTCACGAAAATCTTGACACCATGAAATTTTCACTTAAAAAATGCAAGGAGGGAATAATGATGTCTTACATACTTGCTAGGAAGTGGAGAAACCATTTGTTGAATGTTTGGAGGACCTGCGCGAAGTTTGGAAGCTTGCAAGTGAAATTGGGCAGGTGCACAATGCCTTTGGTGCATGCGCAAAGCCTCTCTGCCAGGTGCGCAACGCCTCTCATCTATGCGCAACGCCTTGTTCTAGGTGTGCAATGCCTCCGAGAAATTTGAACTTTCACCTTTCAATTTCAATTTTTTGAGCTAAGTGAGTGATGACTTGATGGCATAGAGAGAAAATGAATGTCTTTTGATCTTTGGATGGGCTTTATGCTTGATGGATTGGATGTTTTGAGCTTTGGGACCCACTTTTCCTTCTTGCTTTCACTTTAAAACTTTGAAACTATACCTTTCATTTTGACTTATTTCCTTTGACAATTGATCATCTTGATGGAATAGGAACTCTTTACACTTTGATATTTTTTTTGTTGCCATGTGGAACTTTGAGTTGGCAACTTGGGAACCTTGTACTTATTACATATTAAATGACATAAAATTCTAAAATAAAAATAAAAATTACATATTTTTGGAATAAAAAATAAATTCTAGGATGAAAATCACAACTTTGGAATCAAAATTACATCTTTGCAAATCATCTTTACATGGTAAAGAGATGTTATTTTTTCACTCTCTTACTTTGCTGGCTTTATGCAATGGAAATGGTGTGTTTATTAGACCTTGGAAAAAAACCTAGAAACCTAATGAAACCTTGAAAAAACCATAAAGACCTAATGAGACTTTGAAAGAGTGGTTTTCATGATGACATTAGCTTTATGGATGATGTATAGTCCGCAAGGTATGAAATTTAGCCAGCAAGTAATGGAAATTTAGAAAAAGTGATTTTTTTGTCTTAGGGCTACCATCAGTGAGTAAATTTTTGCATGACCTAGTGGAATGAATAAGATTTTTTGAGTGGGAATCCTAAAAAGATATGAAAAGAGGATTTTGATAATTGATGGTAGGATGCAAATACTAACACTAACATGGAATTTGATTTCACATTTCCAATCTTTCAATATTATTTATGTTTCTAGAATGCGCAACACAACTGTGGATGCATTAGAAAATGTTGCTGCTAGGTTATCACTGCTTAGGGAATATTTTTCTGTAGAATTTATTTAAAAATGATTCATCCCTAAAAATATCACTAACTCATGCGTTTTCAATGTTGACCAGTAGATACTACATTTCATGGAAAATGTTGATGTATTCAAGGATACAACTATCGACGAAGACGAGAACGAGAAAGTGTTGTAGTATGTATCTTGCGCAAGAAAAGAGAACCACATGTCGAAGGGCGTGGCATCATTGGAAAATTTGTATTACTTGTAGAACCATTTCTAAGGGCGAGTCAATGCAAAAATCCATAGTTCAACGCTGTCGCACGAACAAATAACTATTGGGATAGAAAAGGATCCGAATTCTGTAAATCTTGGTACTTGCTTCACAACACAAGAGCGAAAATATTTCATCCGCCTATTCAAGTAATACCAATATATATTCGCGTGGACATATAGCGAGATCAAAACTTATGACATGCGAATAATCCAGCATGTCATTCCGATCAAAGAAGGGGCCAAGCCTTTCCAACAAAAGTTGTGGAAGTTTCATCTAATGCTTGAGCCTATGATTCAAAAGGAGTTGATAAAACTATTGGATGCTCAGATCAAATATTAAGTGTGACATTATACTTGGGTATTGAATCTGGTCCTAGTAAGAAATAAGTCCAGGGAAATATACTTGTGTGTTGATTCTTGCAACTTGAAATGCGCCTTGGACAAAGGTAACTTACCTCTGCCATATATAGAACATATACTGCAAACAATATCGAGGTTAGAGATGTTTTATTTGTCAGATGGGTATTTTAGTTACAACTAGGTTCTAGTCTTAGAGCCTGATAGACTGAAGATTACATTTCACACAGAGTGGGGCATGTTCGCATTTAAAATAATTCCATTTGGGTTGGTCAATGGCGGTTAAACATTTCTAATGTGCCATGGACATCACATTTCGCATATTGATTAGACAGAGCGTAGTGGTGTATCTTGATGATGTCGTGATTTTTTCCAAAAAGAAATCCGACCACTTACGCCACCTAAAGAAAAAATTCAAGCGATGTCGTAAATATGGGATATACCTTAACCCAAGAAGACTATTTTTGCAGTGTCCAAGGGTAATCTCTTGGGCCATATTATTTCCAAAAGTGGGATTAAAGTAGACCTCGAGAGGGTCAAAGAAATTACACATATTCCATTCTCTATGAACAAGAAATCTATGCAGTCCTTATTGGGGAAAATCAACTTTCTCTGCAAATTCATCTCTGATTACACTCAGATCGTAAAACTAATGCAGGAGATGATAAAGAAGGATGCAATTTACAAGTGGGATAAAAGGGAAAATGACAAATTTTCTTGTATCAAACAAGCTATTGTGGAAGCACCTGCTTTGTACAACCATATTTCAACAAATATTTTTTGCTTTATACTTTCTCTTTTGATTCTTCTCTTGCCGATGTTCTTACACAAAAGTATGATCAAAGTAATGAGCGAACAATATATTTCATGATTGCTAGCCTGCAAGGACACGATCTTAATTAACCTTCCATTGATAAGAAAACGTATGTAGTCTACAAGGTGGTGAAACACTTCTGGCCCTATCTCTTGAAAAACCATTGCATCATCTTTGTTTTTCATCTAACCGTTAGACCAATGTTCATTCAACAAGAGCTAGGTGAGAGAAGGACGAACTGGATGACGATCTGTAGGAGTATGAATTAGGGTTCAAGCGAGTTCACACAATAAAAGGCCATGTTCTATGTCAGATAGCAGTAGAAGCGATAGATGAAAAATAAGTGGATCCATCTGAATGGGAGCCTGAAATAGAGCTGTATAATGTTGAGCGAGCTTCCCCCACTACCATCGCAAAATCTTGGTACACATATATACCAATACCTTGAGCACGACATATTTCCCTCTCACTTATTCATATGTCAAAACGGGAAAATAAGAATTAAAGAACTATCTTATCAATTGGTATTGGGCTGCTTTTCAGGAAGCACCATAATGAAGTGATGCTCAGGTGCCTGGAAGCGCACTATTCAGAGAAAGTACTGCGTGATATCCATGATGGACCAATCAAGGGACACTTTGCGGGTGATAGAACTGCACAAAAGGTTATGCGGTTCAGTTTCTATTGGCCCACATTATTCAAAGATGCTCAGGCCTATTCCTGCAAGTGTCCAATCTTTCAAAAGTGTGCCGTCCGAAACAAGAAGTCAACCACCCCATTGCAGCTTATTGCAGTGGAAGAACCATTTCAACAATGGGGCCTAGATGTCATTGGCGAAATATTTTTGCATTCTCCAAAGCAACACCACTACATCCTTACTACTACAAACTACTTTATGTGGTGGATAGAAGCAATTCCGCTTAATGATCTAGAATTCATCAACTTCCTTAAGTATAATATCATTTCCAAGTTCAACATTCTCACTTCACTTGTTTTTGACAATGAAACATATTTTTTGTCATTAAAATTATATGATTTTTCATTAGAAAATGGAATCATATTGAAACATTCAACTAATTTCTATCTGTAGGGAAATGTTTTTTCCAAGTCTACAAATAAGAACCTTATCTGTATCATTAAGAAGACCATCTTCTATGAATAAAGGAACTGACACTCCGCTATGGTAAATTCCCTATGGGATGGCCGACTCATGCCTAAAATACGTATCCTTACTTCCTGGTGTATGGAAAATAATCCATCCTCCCCCCTAACAACTACTTGCCCGCCCTTTAGCTTTCACATGAATCCTAGGGAAAGCCATGTTTATTAGTTAAAAGTAGGATGGACACTCTTTGTAAGCTACATGAAGAAAAGCTTAAAGAAAAAGATTTTTTTTCTCTTCACCAGAGTCATATCAAGAGGTGGTTCGACAAGAATTTTGCAGGGAAGAATGAATTCAGTGTGGGTGACTTGGTCTTGAAGTGGGACAAAGACCACGAGGAAAGGGAAAACACTCTAAGTTTCAATTCCTGTCGATTGAACTGTTCACCATTCATGAAAAGCTTGGCCAACACACAAATTGTCTAAAATCATTAGACATGAAGATTGACTCTCTCCCTGTTAATGACCAAGACTTAAAACATTCTTTTCAATGATGATATGGGGCTATGCCTTGCGCTATGTAAATAGTCTTTTTATTGTTGGTTTGGTTTTGTGTTTTGTTATGAAAATAAGCGTTGTGTGTGAATTTGTTTTCTGGCTTCTTTGTGTTCGGTTGAATTGAAAAGAGTCTTGTGACACTACAAATTTGGCTAACCTTCAGTCCTTCTTCCTTGTGTTGGTTACATATTTTGGTCGATGAATTTCTCGACGAAAAATATGATCCATTCGTGAGGATAGTTTTGGTCAAACCGTGATGCTTGTGTCTATAAAGGAAACCTCATGCCCACGCTCAGTTTTTTTATGTTTCGGTGTTTTCAATGTTATCCAATTAGTATAAGAGGAGAAAGGGAAAATCTAAATGAGAAAACCTAAATCATAGGTCTCTATATGCTTCTTTGAAGGAAAAACCTCTCCTACTCTCAATAAGTCAGGATCCCTCTTCCGACCATAAAATGAATAAGTGCCAATGCACAATCCTATTAAAAATAAATAAATAAAGGCAAAAGAAGAGAAAGGCTTCCTGCATAGACAGGTGAAGAAAGAAACTTTGTCGAGGTATTGAACATGCTCGCTGGAAGCGAAGCAATGTATGTGTTCCTGTAGTGACATTGCAATATTGTTGAACCTTGTGTTGTTTTCAACTGATAAGGTACCAAGGGGACCATGTTTATTCAAAGGATAAGTGGGGAGACCAAAGTAATATACATGATGAATCAATACTCCTCGAAGAATTGAGACCCTGAATGAAAGAGTTAACCAAGGTAGATAAGTTGGAATTCTACCAGTGTGTCGCCAAGTGTTATCGCTGCTACAACACCCTCCAAAATTTTGGCCTACACTCAATTTCAGAGTCTTCCTTGGTCTTGTATATTGTCATTGCAAACATTGAAACCCATTCCATGTGTTTTCTTCAAGTGTTTTAGTCCCTTTTGCGAGAAAGGAAAAATTCATCTTTTCACATGTTAGCTGTCACACAATGTGTATAAGCTTGTTTTAGTGGTTTCAAGGGGTTATATTCGTGTAAATGATTTGATATAACCGTGTAAAAATCTGTCGCACTTATTTCAAAAGTTTTAATCACTGTAGCACAAGTGTCATCACGGTCATCACAAAGTGTATCTTTAGTGTCACACTTGTCGTAAGTTGTCACAAAGTTGTCGCATTGAGGGAAGTTTGTTGTTCATGTGTCCTATATGCACGATGTTGTTGTGTCATCAAATATTCTAAGTGTGTGATCAAAGTCAAAGTATTATCACTGTTCACATCAGCCTCAACAATTATGCACTTAGTCAATTTCTGAAGACTTTGCGATAAAAAAACTTAGCCTCATCCGACCTTCCTGAACTGCACATTGCACAGTCTCAGTCCTCTAGCTATGACCTTGCCTCTTGACACTGTGCAATGTGTAGTTCCTACCTCCTAGGATGTAATATCCCGAAAGGGAGAATGCAATAATATTGCAACACAATATAAGAACTGCAGCAAAGTAAACAATAAATATATATACACATCAGAATGCACAGAAATAGCTGAGCCATTTTATTATATTGGAGGTGAAAAAGCAAGTACATAAGTGCTCAAAATATGAGACACTTAAGCCACAAGGGTGGCCTAGAATGACGCTGCAATGATTTCCCAAGAGGGACTGCGTAACTGCTTCTCTGCTGGATGGTAAACTGTGTTGTCCCTGCTGCAATTTCTTGAAAAATAGAAAGTCAGATGTAGGAAAAATGGGAGCTTCGATGATGCTGAAATTGTATATCTAGGCTCAATGATGGATTCCCAAGACAACCCAGAAATGGTTTCTCAGATCTGTAAGTCTAAGAAAACTACCCTCTTAGGGCTTCACATATATGCTGATGGGAATGCAGATCTGAAGCTATATCTGATGATATGATGGCTACAATGATGCATAATCAGATCTATGCAAGAAGGGCTAACCATTTCACTAGATCCTTGGGCTAAAGGCTCAATATATAGCTCCTCCAATCTCCTCCACTGAAAATAGCTGCTGGATGAACAACAGCTTCAGAAAACTGCGCTGTCAGAGAGGGAGGCTTAATAGGATATTACTGAATGTGTCAAATAAGCTCCTGAGTGATGGACACAATAGATCCAATGTGAGGATATGATCCCTTACAGGATTTCCAGCTGAAATACTGGAAACTTTCTTCGTCCAATAGATCTATAGGACTGGACTGCGCAATCCTTGAAGGGACTGCTGCTGCATGGAGGTAAAACCAAATGGCCTGAATGCCAGATGTAGATCTGCTGCTCTTGAAAGGCTGGATATGATGAAAAAAGTGGTTGGATGAATCCTCCACTAGTTTCCTAGCTGAATGCTAGAAACAACCTCTTGAAGATGGCACCAATGCCTGATAAGGAATGAAGAACAATCTTCTTTCCAGAGCTACTCAAAGAAAGAGGTGGGATTCCCGATCAGGAACACCCTGTGCTAAACAACACTGCAAACTCTACTAAACAACCCAAGTCTACATAGAAATGTCCTAAGACAAATCTAGATCTAAACAGTTCAAGAAATGAATAATCCAAATCAAGCCCTCCATTGTGCCTTCACCTTCATTATATTCATGAGCCTTCCATAGCCTAGGCCCTACTCCAAAACTGCGCAGTACATGTGGACATAGTCTCCATGTTTGATTGTGCTGTAGCTTCATGTCCTCCACCATGTTCACATGGGGTGATAACCCTCTCCATCATATGTGCATTAAATGCATCACTTCACTATCTTATCATAAGTGCTTCATGATCTTCTTGGAATGCACTATGATCCTAGTTGACCTTATCAAAGATCCTCATGATTTTATATTTAATATCCATGATCTTATTTGACTGTTTCATCCTCCATAATCTATCTCATAAATGAGACATGATCTCCATTAATGGAGCTGCTCCACTACTCCATAATTTTAGATCTAGATCTAGAATATCCACATACACACATTAAAAGTGGATTTTATTCATCTTTGATATTTGTGGGTGTTGAGGAGGTAAATCCCCTCTGCGGACAGAGGCGATCCCTACTAGCCCAGCAGGGGTCTAGCAACAAACAAACAATGCTATGACGCAAGCTCCTAGTTACGAATGAAAGACTTGGGATAAGAGCCTACCTGGATTCATGTTAGATGCGAAGAAGAGATGTCCGTCCTTCGTACGGCGGTCACAATCCTTCGCGATCTCGGCGGACAGACACTGCACACAGAAGAAACGAACAGATACAAGCATAGGAACCAGCATACGTAACTAAACATCGGTCAGAAAAGATATTACTCGCATTAACATGATGGAAAAGGGAGTGGAACCATAATCATAGTCATCTATTAAAATGATAAACGAATAGAAGTTACAACCAAGTTCTGACGTCGCAGCTTCCTTCGAACGGGTCTCCGGTCGTCCACGTCTCGCAAAGCTCGCCAAGGAAAGGGAAACCTCTCCAGAGTCTTGTAACAATGGTCTCCTCGCTTGAATGGGCCTTAAGGGAAAGGAGGGATTCTTTACATCACAAAGGCACTTGGGAATAGAGAGATGCAAAGCTTCAGCACTTCAAGACTATCAGCCTTTCCAGCCCCTTCATCAATGGATGAAGGCTATATTTATAGAGGAGAGGAGGAGGTTGGGATCCCTACAATAGTGGAAGGGAGGCCTTATCCTTTGGGAGGTTCCCCATAAGGTGGAAACAAGAGGCCAAAGGAGGAAGGCCGTGGTTATTCAGGCGAAACCACTCATGATGACTCATCCACGAAGTTGTTGTAATCGAAACTTCGCCTCTTTTTTTTAAAAAACTTTCCATAAACAGAGTGGCACGGGTACAACACTGGGACAGAGCGCCAATTGGCGCGGGCTCAGTGTTAATTTTCCCCCATTGGCGCGAGTACATAACGGGCTACCAGCGCCAATGCAAAAACATGTGTTTTTAGGGGTCTGCTCAGGAAATGATAAACAGAAGAAATGTTGTCCTCATGGAAAGGGATGCAATGTAGGTATTTTCAAGGCTTGACATTGCTCACAGGTCACATAATGGGTCCTCCATTGTGCGGGACGGGAAATGGTAGGGACGGTGACAAATTACTGTGTAACAGATGCCCCCTAAAGCATGAGGCCCGAGAATTTGGGATCCCTATTATTATGGGATTGGCCCTATCAACAAGGAAGGTTCCATAGAAGGTGGCAAAACCACTTCCCCATCTATAAAAGCTTGCTCAGATCCATGGCAAGCTAGTCTTGAAGTGCTGAAGCTTTGCATCTCCCTATTCCCAAGTGCCTTTGTGCTGTAAAGAATCCCTTCTTTCCCTTAAGGCCCATTCAAGCGAGGAGACCATTGTTACGAGACTCTGGAGAGGTTTCCCTTTCCTTGGCGAGCTGTGCGAGACGTGGACGACCGGAGACCCGTTCGAAGGAAGCTGCGACGTCAGAACTTGGTTGTAACTTCTATTCGTTTATCATTTTAATAGATGACTATGATTATGGTTCCACTCCGTGTGCGAGTATCTTTCGACCGATGTTTAGTTGCGTATGCTGGTTCATATGCTTGTATGCAGTCGTTTCTTACGGTGGTGTCATGATGTTCATCCGCGGAGATAGGAGTTAGTGATGCACGGCCCCAGAGAGGCGAGACATGTATTCTGCGTTATCAGGAAGAGCAGTCTTTGCATTCGTAACTAGGAACTTGCGTCATGGCATTGTTTGTTTGTTGCTAGACCTGGCGGAGCTGGTAAGGATTAAGCTACGCTCACATCAGAGATTTACCTCCTCAACAAATTGGCGACCTCATTTGGGGAATGAGCACTTGGGAATAGGGAGATGCAAAGCTTCGGCACTTCAAGACTCTCAGCCCTTCAGCCCCTTCATCAATGGATGAAGGCTATATTTATAGAGGAGAGGAGGAGGTTGGGATCCCTACAATAGTGGAAGGGAGGCCTTATCCTTTGGGAGGTTCCCCATACGGTGGAAACAAGAGGCCAAAGGAGGAAGGCCGTGGTTATTCAGGCGAAACCACTCCTGATGACTCATCCACGAAGTTGTTGTAATCGAAACTTCGCCTCTCTCTTTTTTTAAAAAAACTTTCCATAAACAGAGTGGCGCGGGTACAACACTGGGACAGAGCGCCAATTGGCGCGGGCTCAGTGTTAATTTTCCCCCATTGGCACGAGTACATAACGGGCTACCAGCGCCAATGCAAAAACATGTGTTTTTAGGGGTCTGCTCAGGAAATGATAAACAGAAGAAATGTTGTCCTCATGGAAAGGGATGCAATGAAGGTATTTTCAAGGCTTGACATTGCTCACAGGTCACATAATGGGTCCTCCATTGTGCGGGACGGGAAATGGTAGGGACGGTGACAAATTACTGTGTAACAGTGGGTCCCTCCACCCTTTTATTTACTTAATTAATTAAGTTGATTAAGAACTCTAATATTCCAAATATGATGTGAAAATTTAGGAATATTACAGTCCCTCGTGGAAAAATGTTGCTTGTCCTCAAGCAACTCCAAAAGTAGATGCAAAGCCATCTATTCCCCTCCAAATGGCATCCACATAAGGAAGGCTTCCTCCATTTGCTGCAATGTGTTATGCATGTTTGGTTCCAAAGTTGTCTTTCAAAAATATGTAGAATGACCTCCAACTGTATGGTTATATAACCTCCTTCCACCATGAAGTACCAAGTGACAACCATATGATCATCATTAATACATGAGATACATAAAATAAAGTGGTTCTTCCCACAAAGGAAAAACTCCATCTCAGAATACATCTCTTCATCCCATGCTTTATGAATTTGATTGAGCATTGAAATGCTCTCATCCTTAGCCCTGTTGGCCTTGTTGGATCCAAGCATAATTCCAACATTATGCAAAAGAAGAAAAGGATATATATGGGTAGACAAATATGTCAAACCATATTCTCCAAAAAGTAGCCACCGGAGTAAGGCCCTTTGCTGCCATCCTCCATCTCCCCCATGTAATATGGACAAGCCAAACTCCCCCAAAAGCAACCAAAGCAACAAGATATATTGTTGCTTTATCTCCTCCTCATGTGCATCATGGAGTAAAAACATACTGATAGACATGTGAAATGTCACATCAGCCCAATACAAGCAAACACCCTCAATACAAAACATGAGAGCATCATGCCAAGTTATACCCAATACAAAACACATAGACATAGGAGATGTCATGTGGTGACCAAACTCTCTCAAGGGAACCCAAAATGAACATGCCCTCTTTTGCTACATTCTATCATTGATACATAAGGCATGAATCATAAAAATATGAGCTATTGGGTGGTAACCATACTCACCCAAGAGCAGCCAGTGCAACCATGCCTCCTTCTTCATTTCATAAGCATTTTCAAGGCATGGATCAAAGAAATAAGAGCCTTTGGGTAGTGACAAAATTCTCCCAAGAGAAACCAACGTACCTGTTGGGGTCCCGTGATTTGGCAGATTGGCATACCAAATGACAAGGCAACATGGAACCAATATTTAGAGTTCTACGACCTAGCCTTCCTAGACTCAGAGAGGGATCTCTCAGGTTGTTTTCAAAGGATATGTGCTTGTTTGCTTTTTAAGGGTTGATTTTAGGCTAGTTATTAAGTATGGGGTTTTTTGTCTTGTTTTGGTTGGTAATGATCAAAGAGCATAGATAGAATGAGGAGATATCTAAGTCAATGGGCAATGGAGTCAAATGGGAGTCATGATAAGTTCATTAAAGGATCGGGGAGTATCATAGGGAAAATCTAACTTGGCCAGTGGATCTTTAAAGTTTTTAGGATAATGAGATGAACATTAAGGATGAGAATGAAAATTAGGACAAAGGGCAATTAAGAATCCTTTATCATGTACTTTAAACAAGAGAAATATTTCAAGGTAATTGTTAGGAGCAAGCCAAAGGACAGGGAAAACCATAGACTTCTTTGGACAAAATTTTTAATAAGAAAAGCTTTCAAAAAACAATCCAGCAATCAAAAGACTACTTTTAGATAAAAAAAACATATAAGATAATAGTGAGAGGAGCCGAAGATCAAACAAAAATAATCTAATCTACTTTTAACTAATTCTCTAGGGATCATTAAAGCAACCTTTTGAGGCAGTCCAGAGGACAGGGCACACCATAGAATTCCCTGGTTTAGACTCTAGTAAGCATACTTTTAAAGAAGCTTCAAAGACAATTCTCAAGTTGTACTCAAAGGAGCATGGACTCACCACTAATTTCCCTAGTTTCACTCTATTGAATCATTCCTTAAAACAACCTCTCAAGCTGTACCAATGAACATGGACTTACCAAAAGAGAAACTCCTTGGTTATAATCTATTGAATTATTTCTAAAATAACAAGCTAGATGGAACTAGAGGGCAACTAAGAATCCTGCAATCAGACCTTGCAGAAGAAAACATTAAGATAGTGAAGAGAAAACAGAACTAAGGTGCTTTCAAAGAACATTTCTTAGCCTAAAACCTTTGCTCTATTGTAACAAAGAAAGATGAAAACAGAATGAAAATAGGAAATAACAATAACAGATAGAAGCACTTCAACAACAACCAAGCTCAGGGATCCAGTGATCTAGCCTCCTCCATCAACCAACAAATCAGGGCATCCACAAGATCCAAGAGATCAGTTTTCATTCAACTTCCAAGATACTATGTATTACTTCAAAGAGTCATAAAATGCCAACAATGCAATGAGTTCAGATGCAGTATTTATGCTGCAAATGAGGAGATGAGGCCTAAGATAGGGTTTGAGTATCATTTATTACAGAGTAAGTGCATTCCTAACCTTGAAAACCATGCAAGGCTTAAGGCAGCAATATCTGCAGCTACTTCTCTGTTTCAATAACTCTTATCTTATCTTCAAAGGAAGAATAGGTGAAATGTTTGACTTTAAAGGCTTTGTAATAAATTTTCAATAACTATTGAGCTGCTTCAAAATATCTCTGACTGTGTAATAACTGCCCTATGCCTTTATGGAAAGAAATAATGTTGTAGGTGTCATTTTGGTCTTTGGAGGAGTAAATTCTTCTTAATTTAGTCATTCGAAGCTGTCTTTGGGTTAATATATATTTGTTTAATCATCAAAATATGTATAAGGCCTTTGAACCTTGATTTAGACTTTATAATCTGTCTCACTGTTTTTTCTTCTTTAATCACTAACTGTCTGTTTATTTATTCTTTTTTTTAAACCTTTGACTTTCATCCTTTAATTGTTGTTTTCATGGCTAATCCTCTGTGTTTATGGCTTCGGATTTAGGATTATCCCCTTAATCCTTCTGTTCTTAATTTTCTTCATTGCTTCTTATGACTGTAATTGTCTTTTGAGTGCAGGGGAGGTTTCTCCGTGGTATGAGGGTTTATAACCCTTCGATGATCATGCTTCATTGAGGGTAAACCTATTATACAAACCCCCTGGATTTTTGATGTGAATTTACCTCTCGGATCATCATCCAGAGGTTTATTTGATCATTTCTCGGTCACCAGAATGCTCTTTTATGCATTACCGCCCTTAAAACTTGCACAAAAACACAAAACCATGTTAACTTTAAAACCTGTGAGGAGTGGTAAGATTGCATTTTCAGGGTTTGGAGTGGTTGGGAGGCATATTGCAGAGGAGAAATGGAGCAGAGGTTAAGGTTTCATATGTGGATCCTAGTGGAAATCGAACAAAGGCGAAGAGATTCGAATTTTGGCGCGAAGAAGGAGAAAGCAGTTTCGGAAAATCGGGGTGGTTTATTGCTTGTGTTAAGGGCGGTAAGTGGTATTGGATGAATTAGATGCGATACCATATGTTGATTGACACGTGTCAGTGCTAATACTGCTCATTTCGCATGGGTAAGGGGTTATTAAACCCATTTCTACTTTTCGTGCGATATGGGGTCTGGGCCGTCAGATCTCAAGGAGCGAGATCGACAGTGCAGAATGAATCCGGGAGCAATGTGTAGATGTGAAGGGTGGAGCCCGGGGACAGATGGCGCATGGTGAATGGGCGATAGAGTCTTAGTGGAAGGTGAGGCCCGGCTAGATGATGTGGGCAGCTTGTCACATTGTGCGGGGTTATGTTAATGTGGGAGAGGGATGGAGATGCGACTGCCATCGGATTAGGGCCAAGGGCTCCAGATCGACGGTGGAGATGCATTGGTGGAAAGGTAAGGCGGGGGTTAATAAAATGAAAGGGCTAGAGTTTATTCAAATGGGGAAGGGGCTAGAAAATAGGCGGAGGCTACGGTCTTATGCGTGGAAGGGGATAAGGCTTTAAGCCGAAAGGGGATTTAAAGGCCTATTTCACAAAAGGGCAGGTTTAAAAACAAGGTTTTTGCAAGGTTTTTAAAGGGTCCGATAGGCTAAAAAGTTAAATTTAAACAATGAGAAAAGGTCTTTTTCTTTGTTTAAGGTCTTTTAGACAAAAATGATGAATAAGGGGGTTTATGATAGGCTTTTTAGTGGAAAGGAAAATGGGTTTCAGAGGGGAAAAAAGGGGATGAGCGAGGGTGTAGGTGAGGTGATAAAATGAGGCAAACAGGGCTAGAAAATGAGGTCTTCTTAGAGAAGCAGGGTGAACTTTTGAAAAGGCAAAAGATGAAGTTTAATGAATCAGTTAGGCTTAGGATGATGAAGGCAGTGAGATTTATAGAACTTACAACATTTTTCAAATGTTGTTTCTAGGAATCTAGGATTATAACTTAGTCATATTTTGATATCATCAATAAATTACTGATGACTAACAGTGGCTCCACTTGGGGAGGGAAAATTTCCTTTCAAGGTGTCCAAAACTCCAGTTTATCAAATCTCTGAGTTTTAGTAGACCAGTGCCTTATCCATTGGGCAGATTTCCCTTCTTTTTACTTGCTGATATTTCCTTGAAGTGACAATATGAACAATCTGCCACATATGATTTCTTTTAAACATCATTTCTACCTACCCAATCCTACTTTTCCTAAAATTTTTTCTTCTTCTTTGAGTGCACTTGGACTGGAAAAATATTTTGACATTTATTTTTGAAAACAGAAATAAACTATCTACTTCAATCCCTATTTCTTCTAAGAGTTCAGATTAAACTAGTGAACTCTTTTTATTCTCTACCTAAAACTATTTGACTGCCAAGATTAAGCTGTTTGGTAGTCTTGATTCTCTAGCTAGTGACATGAAATTTAAAGCATGGTTCTAATCAAGTTTAGGCAGTCTGATTCACCATGGTTGTTGCATTTGAAACAAGCTGCACACAAACATTATTTATATAAAAGTAAATTTAGAAAGATAAGGATGTGATTTGTCATTAGTAATGCATCCTTATCTATCTCTTTGGTTATGTTTTGAGCATGTGGAACCAGGATCTTTATATTTCCCTAATCTATCCTTCTTGATAAGTCAAGTCTAAAATAATCTTGACAATCATTGTTTCTACTAACTTATTAACATAAATTTAAAACATGTTCAACCATGATTAGGCTAGATGACTGAACAAGATATCTTTTTGAATCAGTAGTGGCATTTAGGCTTCCACACTTTCAACAATACTATTTTTTTTTTGGGTATGGGGCTATGCCTCTTTTGAATCTGCCCTCTTTTTCCTTTATTTCATTGTTTTTGTATTTTCACTTTGGATCAACATTCTAAAATTAAAAATTAGAAATATGCTCATAGTGCTGAGCTTATTTTCATTCCTATCTATCCTAATCTAACCTATACATGATATTCAATCAACTGGTGAACTCTTTTTTCCAATACAACCAATCAAGCAGATGATTCCATGATGGATCTTGGTTAAGCTTTTTGAGTCTTTTGAAAAAATCCAAAGACCATCTCCACCTTACTTGTGTCTGGACAGTAGTGTCTAAAATCTTCTTTAAACCTTGCATTAAATTTCCCTAGACATATTTTACTCCCTCTTCAACTACCTTTAAGAAAACAAGATAGGGATCTTGAAATAGCACTTGGTTTAGAGGATTTAGACAATAGGCTTGATCCAGGAATGCTTTTTCCTCCACTTTGTTGAACTTGGGACTCTTTTGGGAAAGAAACTCCACCTCTTCCTCATGATCATTATCTGTACAGTCATACTCATCATATACTGCAATGTTGTCTTCTATCAAGTCATTGTATTGATGAGTAGGAGCACTCTTGAATAATAATTTTTCCCAAGAAGGTAGTGCAACAACTCTCATGTGATTACCAACCTCTATGCATTCATTTGCAATTTGTAATTCAATGGAACTTGGTGACTGTAAATCTGGATATAAGGAATATTCCATGTTCCAACTAATTTCCTCAACCTTTTCAGGAGAAGGCTTCTTATTGAAAACTTGCTTAAGAAGTTCCCCATTCTCCTCATTCTTATCATCAAAGCTGAAAGACTGCTGAATTCCAATTATGTGAAAGTTATATCTAATGGACTGAAGTGAAGTAGGGCAAAGAGTCAAAGACTCTTCAATTGCTTTTAGAGTTTCAATACTTTCCTCATTAGTGTCATAGGTGACCTGTCTTGTTTGATTGCTGCTTTCAATTTGATGATAGTGACCTTCATCCCAAAAATCAACTGCTGATGGCTCTGCAAGGTTAGATTTAATTTGGAGAACATCAACATTATCAGACTGATCAAAATTTGGAGAATCATCATAAATAATTTCACCAATCAAACATATTGGATTAACAACTTGCTCTTTTTTGAATTGATCTACAGGTTCATTTTCTGATTTATGGTAGATGGCGCTAGTAGGAGAATGAAGATGAATGTTTGGTTCATATGAGGATTTCGAGGCTGTCTGTATGTTTTGAAGCTAATTGATTTCTTCTTCAGTAAAAAGAGGAGGCATTTTTCTTTTTCTTTGGATAAAAGTGCATCAGTTCTCTTTTTCTCGTGAAGGCTAATTTTGAGGCTGAATGTTTTCTTGAGCTTCACTTAAAAGAGATGGTGAATCATCACTTATGCCTTCAGAGAGATCTTGTGGGTTTTATTCTATTTCTTGATTTGGTTCTTCCTCAGCTGACTCCCCTAAGCTATTATAATAGCTACCTTGAGAATGAAATTGGTGAATGGCTTCTAAGAGGTCTTCAGGATGCAAATTTTCCAAATCTTCATCACTATCTATAAGGTACTGTATGATATCCTGAGATTGGTCACAACAATCTTCAGCTAATGATAAAGATGGACAATATCCTAAATAGTGTTTATAAAATATCTTGTGGAAATCGTTTAAAGAAAACAAGATGCTAGGTTCTAACCATTCATACCAATTTCTTTACTTACCTTCTAATGTTACCATAAAATTTTTCATGAGGCAATCCTTGTGCCATTCAACCTTTAACCTCCATATGTGTATATGAAATTTGATGAGATGTAACAAGGGGTCATCAACTTTTTCATCTTGAAAGATAGGTAGGTTTTTAACCAATTTATTTCAGGCATGTTGTGTGGGAATCCAGGGATATGATCTCTACTCATTGGGGCATATATTCATTGTATTTTTGGATCCATGTTTGTAAATCAGGAAGGGGTCACTTTATCTTTTCAACCAGTCTAGAGTTCTCTACAAGTGGAGTCTTTAGGTCTATTGAGAGTTGTGGAGTCGCCAGGTGGATGATTTCAAATTTGCTATCCACCATCAGCATGATTGGGATTGCTTTAATGCATTCACAGGGGAGTCTATAAGAACTAGTGGTATTAGTATGCCTACTGGAGGCTAGTGGAGTCGCCAGGTGGAAATTTTTAGCTGTTTTGAAGGTAAAATGTATTATGGTCCACCACCAATAAGTAATAAAAACCAATCTAGGAAATGTTTTTAGGGTTTTCTGAGTTTCTTTATGTTTTGATAAGATAATATGGAGTCCTAAGGTATACTTAGATTGTCACTGACTCAGAAGGTCCCACCGTGATCGCCAGAATGTTGGGGTCCTGTGATTTGGCAGATTGGCATACCAAATGAGAAGGCAACATGGAACCAGTCTTTAGAGTTCTAGGACCTAGCCTTCCTAGATTCATTAGGGAAATTTTGAGGTCTAAAATGGGCCTCCTAAGAAAAATGTACAACCAAAATAAAATTTATAAGAACGAATAGGATTCAAGATGATGATGTCAACCATGGGGGATGATTCACAAATTTTTAAGTAAAAGGGTAAAAATATTAAAAATTAATAAAATAATAAAACTACTTTTTCAACTCATATTTTCAACTTATCTCCTAAATTTTTTACTCAAATTTCGAGCGGGAGTACTTGTTGGATGAAAAATTTAATTCCTCATCCAAGGAGTACCCATGTTGCATACTTTTGATGGACCCTTCTATATGAAAAATGAGAAATACATGAAAACATGTGATAACAATCATGTTTTTCTTGTATTTCTAATTTTTCGTTTGGTAGGATCCATTGAAAGTATGCAACATGGGTACTCCTTGGATGAGGAATTAAATTTTACATCCAACGAGTACTCCCACTCAAAATTTGAGTAAAAAATTTGGGAGATAAGTTGAAAACACGAGTTGAAAAAGTAGTTTTTTTCTTTTTTTCCCTCTAAAATTTGATGATGTAATCAAATCTTATTTTATTATTTCCACGATTTTTTTATAATTTTCTTAGGAGGCCCATTTTAGACCTCAAAATTCCCCTAATGCAAAGAGGGATCTCCCGGGTTGATTTCAAAGGATATGTGCTTATTTGCTTTTTAAGGGTTGATTTTAGGTTAGTTATTAAGTATGAGGTTTTGTTGTTTGTTTTGGTTGGACATAATGATCAAAAAGCACATATAGAATGAGGATATCTCTAAGTCATTGGGAAATGGAGTCAAATGGGAGTCATGATAAGTTCATTAAAGGATTGGGTAGTATCATAGGGAAAATCTAACTTGGCTAGTGGATCTTTAAACTTTTTAGGATAATGAGACGAACATTAAGGATGAGAATGAAAAGTAGGACAAAGGGAAATTAAGAATCCTTTATCATGTACTTTAAACAAGAGAAATATTTCAAGGTAACTGTTAGGAGCAATCCAAAGGACAGGGAAAACCATAGACTTCTTTGGACAAAATTTTTAATAAGAAAACCTTTCAGACAACAATCCAGCAATCAAAAGACTACTTTTAGATAAAGAAAACATATAAGATAATAGTGAGAGGAGTTGAAGATCAAACATAAATAATCTAATCTACTTTTAACTAATTCTCTAGGGATCTTTAAAGCAACCTTTTGAGGTAGTCCAGAGGACATGGCACACCATAGAATTCCCTGGTTTAGACTCTAGTAAGCATACTTTTAAAGAAGCTTCAGAGACAATTCTCAAGTTGTACTCAAAGGAGCATGGACTCACCACTAATTTCCCTAGTTTCACTCTATTGAATCATTCCTTAAAACAACCTCTCAAGTTGTACCAATGAACATGGACTTACCAAAAGAGAAACTCCTTGGTTATACTCTATTGAATTATTTCTAAAATAACAAGCTAGATGGAACTAGAGGGCAATTAAGAATCCTCCAATCAGACCTTGCAGAAGAAAACATTAAGATAGTGAAGAGCAAACAGAACTAAGGTGCTTTCAAAAGAAATTTCTTAGCCTAAAACCTTTGCTCTATTGTAACAAAGAAAGATGAAAACATAATGAAAATAGGAAATAACAATAACAGATAGAATCACTTCAGCAACAACCAAGCTCAGGGATCCAGTGATCTAGCCTCCTCCATCAACCAACAAATCAGGGCATCCATAAGATCCAAGACATTAGTTTTCATTCAACTTCCAAGATACTATGTATTGCTTCAAAGAGTCATCAAATGCCAACAATGCAATGAGTTCATATGCAATATTTATGTTGCAAATGAAGAGATGAAGCCTAAGATAGGGTTTGAGTATCATTTATTACAGAGTAAGTGCATTCCTAACCTTGAAAACCATGCAAGGCTTAAGGCAGCAATATCTGCAGCTACTTCTCTGTTTCAATAACTCTTATCTTATCTTCAAAGGAAGAATAGGTGAAATGTTTGACTTTAAAGGCATTGTAATAAATTTGCAATAACTATTGAGTTGCTTCAAAATATCTCTGACTGTGTAATAACTGCCCTATGCCTTTATGGAAAGAAATAATGATGTAGGTGGCATTTTGGTATTTGGAGGAGTAAATGATTCTTGATTTAGTCATTCGAAGCTGTATTTGTGTTAATCTATATTTTTTTAATCATAAAACTCTGTATAAGGTCTTTGAATCTTGATTTAGACTTTATAATCTGTCTCACTTTTTTTTCTTCTTTAATCACTGACTGTCTGTTTATTTATTCTTTTATTTTAAACCTTTGACTTTCATCCTTTAATTGTTGTTTTCATGGCTAATCCTCTGTGTTTATGGCTTCGGATTTAGGATTATCCCCTTAATCCTTTTGTTCTTCATTTTCTTCATTGCTTCTTATGACTATAATTGTCTTTTGAGTGCAGGGGAGGTTTCTCCGTGGTATGAGGGTTTATAACCCTTCGATGATCATGCTTCATCGAGGGTAAACCTATTATACAAACCCCCTAGATTTTCTATGTGAATTTACCTCTCGGATCATCATCCAGAGGTTTATTTGATCATTTCTCGGCCACCAGAATGCTCTTTTATGCATTACCGCCCTTAAAAATTGCACAAAAACACAAAAACATGTTAACTTTAAAACCTGTGAGGAGTGGTAAGATTGCATTTTCAGGGTTTGGAGTGGTTGGGAGGCATATTGCAAAGGAGAAATGGAGCAGAGGTTAAGGTTTCGTATGTGAATCCTAGTGGAAATCAAACGAAGGCGAAGAGATTCGAATTTTGGTGCGAAGAAGGAGAAAGCGGTTTCGGAAAACCGGGGTGGTTTATTGCTTGCGTTAATGGCGGTAAGTGGTATTGGATGAAAAAGACGCGATACCATACGTTGATTGACACGTGTCAGGGCTAATACTACTCATTTTGCATGGGTAAGGGGTTATTAAACCCATTTCTACTTTTCGTGCGATATGGGGTCTTGGCCGTCAGATCTCAAGGAGTGAGATCGATAGTGTAGAATGAATCCGGGAGCAATGTGCAAATTTGAAGGGTGGAGCCCGGGGACAGATGGCGCATGGTGAATGGGCGAAAGAGTCTTAGTGGAAGGCGAGGCCCGGCTGGATGATGTGGGCAGCTTGTCACATTGCGCAGGGTTATGTTAATTTGGGATGAGGGATGGAGATGCGACTGCCGTCGGATCAGGGCCCAGGGCTCCAGATCGACGGTGGAGATGCATTGGTGGAAAGGTAAGGCGAGGTTAATAAAATGAAAGGGATAGAGTTTATTCAAATGGGGAAGGGGCTAGAAAACAGGTGGAGGCTGCGGTCTTATGCGTGGAAGGGGATAAGGCTTTAAGCCGAAAGGGGATTTAAAGGCCTATTTCACAAAAGGGCGGGTTTAAAAACAAGGTTTTTGCAAGGTTTTTAAAGGGTACGATAGGCTAAAAATTTAAATTTAAACAATGAGAAAAGGTATTTTTCTTTGTTTAAGGTTTTTTAGAAAAAAATGATGAATAAAGGGGTTTATGATGGGCTTTTTAGGGGAAAGGAAAATGGGTTTCAGAGGGGAAAAAAGGGGATGAGCGAGGGTGTAGGTGAGGTGATAAAATGAGGCAAACAAGCCTAGAAAATGAGGTCTTCTTAGAGAAGCAGGGTGAAATTTTGAAAAGGTAAAAGATGAAGTTTAATGAATCAGTTAGGCTTAGGATGATGAAGGCAGTGAGATTTATAGAACTTACAACATTTTTCTAATGTTGTTTCTAGGAATCTAGGATTATAACTTAGTCATCTTTTGATATCATAAAAAAATTACTGATGACTAACAGTGGCTCCACTTGGGGAGGGAAAATTTCCTTTCAAGGTGTCTAGAACTCCAGTTTATCAAATCTCTGAGTTTTAGCAGACCAGTGCCTTATCCATTGGGCATATTTCCCTTCTTTTTACTTGCTGATATTTCCTTGAAGTGACAATATGAACAATCTGCAACATATGATTTCTTTCAAACATCATTTCTACCTACCCAATCCTACTTGTCCTAACATTTTTTCTTCTTCTTTGAGTGCACTTGGACTGAAAAACTCTTTTGACATTTATTTTTGAAAACAGAAATAAACTATCTACTTCAATCCCTATTTCTTCTAAGAGTTCAGATTAAATTAGTGAACTCTTTTTATTCTCTACCTAAAACTATTTGACTGCCAAGATTAAGCTGTTTGGTAGTCTTGATTCTCTAGCTAGTGACATGAAATTTAAAGCATGGTTCTAATCAGGTTTAAGCAGTCTGATTCACCATGGTTGTTGCATTTGAAACAAGCTGCACACAAACATTATTTGTATAAAAGTAAATTTAGAAAGATAAGGATGTGATTTGTCATTAGTAATGCATCCTTATCTATCTCTTTGGTTATGTTTTGAGCATGTGGAACCAGGATCTTTATATTTCCCTAATATATCGTTCTTGATAATTCAAGTCTAAAATAATCTTGAAAATCATTGTTTCTACTAACTTATTAACATAAATTTAAAACATGTTCAACCATGATTAGGCTATATGACTGAACTAGATATCTTTTTGAATCAGTAGTGGCATTTAGGCTTCCGCACTTTCAACAATACTATTTTTTTTTTTTTTTTGGATATGGGGCTATACCTCTTTTGAATCTGCCCTCTTTTTCCTTTATTTCATTGTTTTTGTATTTTCACTTTGGGTCAACATTCTAAAATTAAAAATTAGAAATATGCTCATAGTGCTAAGCTTATTTTCATTCCTATCTATCCTAATCTAACCTATACATGATATTCAATCAACTGGTGAACTCTTTTTTCCAATACAACCAATCAAGCAGATGATTCCATGATGGATCTTTGTTAAGCTCTTTGAGTCTTTTGAAAAAATCCAAAGACCATCTCCACCTTACTTGTGTCTGGACAGTAGTGTCTAAACTCTTCTTTAAACCTTGCATTAAACTGCCCTTGACATATTTTACTCCCTCTTCAACTACCTTTAAGAAAACAAGATAGGGATCTTGAAATAACACTTGGTTTAGAGGATTTAGACAATAGGCTTGATCCAGGACTGCTTTTTCCTCCACTTTGCTGAACTTGGGACTCTTTTGGGAAAGAAACTCCACCTCTTCCTCATGATCATTATCTGTACAGTCATACTCATCATATACTGCAATGTTGTCTTCTATCAAGTCATTATATTGATGAGTAGGAGCACTCTTGAATAATAAGTTTTCCCAAGAAGGTAGTGTAACAACTCTCATGTGATTACCAACCTCTATGCATTCATTTGAAATTTGTAATTCAATGGAACTTGGTGACTGTAAATCTGGATATAAGGAATATTCCATGTTCCAACTGATTTCCTCAACCTTTTCAGGAGAAGGCTTCTTATTGAAAACTTGCTTAAGACGTTCCCCATTCTCCTCATTCTTATCATCAAAGCTGAAAGATTTCTGATTTCCAATTATGTGAAAGTTATATCTAATGGACGAAGTGAAGTAGGGCAAAGAGTCAAAGACTCTTCACTTGCTTTTAGACTTTCAATACTTTCCTCATTAGTGTCATAGGTGACTTGTCTTGTTTGATTACTGCTTTCAATTTGATGATAGTGAAATTCATCCCAAAAATCAACTATAGATGGCTCTGAAAGGTTAGAGTTAATTTGGAGAACATCAACATTATCAGACTGATCAAAATTTGGAGAATCATCATTAATAATTTCACCAATCAAACATATTGGATTAACAACTTGCTCCTTTTTGAATTGATCTACAGGTTCATTTTCTGATTTATGGTAGATGGCACTAGTAGGAGAATGAAGATGAATTTTTGGTTCATATGAGGATTTCAAGGCTGTCTGTATGTTTTGAAGCTAATTTATTTCTTCTTTAGTAAAAAGAGGAGGCATTTTTCTTTTTCTTTGGATAGAAGTGCATCAGTTCTCTTTTTCTCGTGAAGGCTAATTTTGAGGCTGAATGTTTTCTTGAGCTTCACTTAAAAGAGATGGTGAATCATCACTTATGCATTCAGAGAGATCTTGTGGGTTTTATTCTATTTCTTGATTTGGTTCTTCCTCAGCTGACTCCCCTAAGCTATTATAATAGCTACCTTGAGAATGAAATTGGTGAATGGATTCTAAGAGGTCTTCAGGATGCAAATTTTCCAAATCTTCATCACTATCTATAAGGTACTGTATGATATCCTGAGATTGGTCACAACAATCTTCAGCTAATGATAAAGATGGACAATATCCTAAATAGTCTATATAAAATATCTTGTGGAAATCCTTTAAAGAAAACAAGATGCTAGGTTCTAACCATTCATACCAATTTCTTGCCTTACCTTCTAATGTTACCATAAAAATTTTCATGAGGCAATCCTTGTGCCATTCAACCTTTAACCTCCATATGTGTATATGAAATTTGATGAGATGTAACAAGGGGTCATCAACTTTTTCATCTTGAAAGATAGGTAGGTTTTTAACCAATTTATTTCAGGCATTTTGTGTGGGAATCTAGGGATATGATCTCTACTCATTGGGGCATATCTTCGTTGTATTTTTGGATCCATGTTTGTAAATTAGGAAGGGGTCACTGTATCTTTTCAACCAGTCTAGAGTTCTCTACCAGTGGAGTCTTTAGGTCTATTGAGAGTTGTGGAGTCACCAGGTGGATGATTTCAAATTTGCTGTCCACCATCAACATGATTGGGATTGCTTTAATGCATTCACAGGGGAGTCTATAAGAACTAGTGGTATTAGTAGGCCTACCAGAGGCTAGTGGAGTCACCAAGTGGAAATTTTTAGCTGTTTTGAAGGTAAAATGTATTATGGTCCACTACCAATAAGTAATAAAAACCAATCTAGGAAATGTTTTTAGGGTTTTCTGAGTTTCTTTATGTTTTGATAAGATAATATGGAGTCCTAAGGTATACTTAGATTGTCACTGACTCGGAAGGTCCCACCATGATCGCCAGAATGTTGGGGTCCCGTGATTTGGCATATTGGCATACCAAATGAGAAGGCAACATGGAACCAGTCTTTAGAGTTCTAGGACCTAGCCTTCCTAGACTCATTAGGGAAATTTTGAGGTCTAAAATGGGCCTCCTAAGAAAAATGTACAACCAAAATAAAATTTATAAGAACCAATAGGATTCAAGATGATGATGTCAACCATGGGGGATGATTCACCATTTTTTAAGTAAAAGGGTAAAAATATTAAAAATTAATAAAATAATAAAACTACTTTTTCAACTTATCTCCTAAATTTTTTACTCAAATTTCGAGCGGGAGTACTCATTGGATGAAAAATTTAATTCCTCATCCAAGGAGTACCCATGTTGCATACTTTTGATGGACCCTTCTATATGAAAAATGAGAAATACATGAAAACATGTGATAACAATCATGTTTTACTTGTATTTCTAATTTTTCGTATGGTAGGATCCATTGAAAGTATGCAACATGGGTACTCCTTGGATGAGGAATTAAATTTTACATCCAACGAGTACTCCCACTCAAAATTTGAGTAAAAAATTTGGGAGATAAGTTGAAAACACGAGTTGAAAAAGTAGTTTTTTTCTTTTTTTCCCTCTAAAATTTGATGATGTAATCAAATCGTATTTTATTATTTCCACTATTTTTTTATGATTTCCTTAGGAGGCCCATTTTAGACCTTAAAATTCCCCTAATGCAAAGAGGGATCTCCTGGGTTGATTTCAAAGGATATGTGCTTATTTTCTTTTTAAGGGTTGATTTTAGGTTAGTTATTAAGTATGAGGTTTTGTTGTTTGTTTTGGTTGGACATAATGATCAAAGAGCACAGATAGAATGAGGATATCTCTAAGTCACTGGGCAATGGAGTCAAATGGGAGTCATGATAAGTTTATTAAAGGATCGGGGAGTATCATAGAGAAAATCTAACTTGGCCAGTGGATCTTTAAATTTTTTAGGATAATGAGATGAACATTAAGGATGAGAATTAAAAGTAGGACAAAGGGAAATTAAGAATCCTTTGTCATGTACTTTAAACAAGAGAAACCTTTCAAGGTAACTGTTAGGAGAAAGCCAAAGGATAGGGCAAACCATAGAATTTTTTGGACAAGCTTTTTAATAAGAAAACCTTTCAGACAATAATCCAGCAATCAAAAGACTACTTTCAGATAAAGAAAACATATAAGATAACAATGAGAGTAGCCTAAGATCAAACATAAATAATATAATCTACTTTTAACTAAATCTCTAGGGATCTGTAGAACAACCTTTTGAGGTTGTCTAGAGGACAGGGCACACCATAGAATTCCTTGGTTTTGACTCTAGTAAGCACACTTTTAAAGAATCTTCAGAGACAATTCTCAAGTTGTACTCAAAGGAGCATGGACTCACCACTAATTTCCCTAGTTTCACTCTATTGAAATCATTCCTTAAAACAACCTCTCAAGCCGTACCAATGAACATGGACTTACCAAAAGAGAAACTCCTTGGTTATACTCTATTGAATTATTTATAAAATAACAAGCTATATGGAACTAGAGGGAAATTAATAATCCTCCAATAAGACCTTGCAGAAGAAAACATTAAGATAGTGAAGAGCAAACAGAACTAAGGTGCTTTCAAAAGACATTTCTTAGCCTAAAACCTTTGCTCTATTGTAACAAAGAAATATGAAAACATAATGAAAAGAGGAAATAACAATAACAGATAGAAGCACTTCAGCAACAACCAAGCTCAGGGATCCAGTGATCTAGCCTCCTCCATCAACCAACAAATCAGGGCATCCACAAGATCCAAGACATCAGTTTTCATTCAACTTCCAAGATACTATGTATTACTTCAAAGAGTCATCAAATGCCAACAATGCAATGAGTTCAGATGCAATATTTATGCTGCATATGAGGAGATGAAGCCTAAGATAGGGTTTAAGTATCATTTATTACAGAGTAAGTGCATTCCTAACCTTGAAAACCATGCAAGGCTTAAGGCAACAATATCTGCAGCTACTTCTCTGTTTCAATAACTCTTATCTTATCTTCAAAGGAAGAATAGGTGAAATGTTTGACTTTAAAGGCTTTGTAATAAATTTGCAATAACTATTGAGTTGCTTCAAAATATCTCTGACTGTGTAATAACTGCCCTATGCCTTTATGGAAAGAAATAATGCTGTAGGTGGCATTTTGGTCTTTGGAGGAGTAAATGCTTCTTGATTTAGTCATTTGAAGCTATATTTGTGTTAATCTATATTTGTTTAATCATAAAACTCTGTATAAGGCCTTTGAACCTTGATTTAGACTTTATAATCTGTCTCACTATTTTTTCTTCTTTAATCAGTGACTGTCTATTTATTATTATTATTTTTTTAAACCTTTGACTTTCATCCTTTAATTGTTGTTTTCATGGCTAATCCTCTGTGTTTATGGCTTCAGATTTAGGATTATCCCCTTAATCCTTTTGTTCTTCATTTTCTTCATTGCTTCTTATGACTGTAATTGTCTTTTGAGTGCATGGGAGGTTTCTCAGTGGTATGAGGGTTTATAACCCTTCGATGATCATGCTTCATCGAGGGTAAACCTATTATACCAACCCCTTGGATTTTTTATGTGAATTTACCTCTCGGATCATCATCCACCGGTTTATTTGATCATTTCTCGGCCACCAGAATGCTCTTTTATGCATTACCGCCCTTAAAACTTGCACAAAAACACAAAACCATGTTAACTTTAAAACCTGTGAGGAGTGGTAAGATTGCATTTTCAGGGTTTGGAGTGGTTGGGAGGCATATTGCAGAGGAGAAATGGAGCAGAGGTTAAGGTTTCGTATGTGGATCCTAGTGGAAATCGAACAAAGGCGAAGAGATTCGAATTTTGGCGCGAAGAAGGAGAAAGCGGTTTCAAAAAACCGGGGTGGTTTATTGCTTGCATTAAGGGCGGTAAGTGGTATTGGATGAATCAGATGCGATACCATACATTGATTGACACGTGTCAGGGCTAATACTGCTCATTTCGCGTGCGTAAGGGGTTATTAAACCCATTTCTATTTTTCGTGCGATATGGGGTTTGGGCCGTCAGATCTCAAGGAGCGAGTTCGACAGTGCAGAATGAATCTAGGAGCAATGTGCAGATGTGAAGGGTGGAGCCCGGGTACAGATGGTGCATGGTGATTGGGTGACAAAGTCTTAGTGGAAGGTGAGGCCCTGCTGGATGATGTGGGCAGCTTGTCACATTGCGTAGGGTTATGTTAATGTGGGATGAGGGATGGAGATGTGACTGCCGTCGGATCAGGGCCCAGGGCTCCAGATCGACGGTGGAGACGCATTGGTGGAAAGGTAAGGCGGGGGTTAATAAAATGAAAGGGCTATAGTTTATTCAAATGGGGAAGGGGCTAGAAAACAAGCGGAGGCTGCGGTCTTATGCGTGGAAGGGGATAAGGCTTTAAGCTGAAAGGGGATTTAAAGGCCTATTTCACAAAAGGGCGGGTTTAATACAAAAACAGGTTTTTTGCAAGGTTTTTAAAGGGTTTGATAGGCTAAAAAGTTAAATTTAAACAATGAAAAAATGGATTTTTCGTTGTTTAAGGTTTTTTAGACAAAAATGATGAATAAGGGGGTTTATGATGGGCTTTTTAGGGGAAAGAAAAATGGGTTTGAGAGGGGGAAAAAGGGGATGAGAGAGGGTTTAGGTGAGGTGATAAAATGAGGCAAACAGGCCCATAAAATGAGGTCTTCTTAGAGGAGCAGGGTAAAATTTTGAGAAGGCGAAAGATGAAGTTTTTAATGAACCAGTTAAGCTTAGAATGATGAAGGAAGTGAGATTTCTAGAACTCACAAAATTTCTAAAATGTTGTTTCTAGGAATCTAGGATTATAACTTAGTCATCTTTTGATATCAACAAAAAATTACTGATGACTAATAGTAACCAAGCTTGCTGGCCCATGTTATATATCTGCAAGTGGTCATGCAACCCCTTACTTATCATCCTCACCCACTCATCTTAATGTGGATGATGAATGATGTACTGCATAATCATGGTATCCTCCCTTTGTAGAATACCATCCTCCCAAAAATTATGAAGAACTTTTCACTTCATTAAATGTTGAAGTGAACCTCCAATGAGATCTCTCAAGGAGATTTTATTTTCACCAAAGGCCCTCCAAAACCAATGAAATTTTGGATCTGCTGCAGGTAGAAGTTTCTCTTTGATTAGTGAGATGATCATTGAGAAAGTGTCATCTAGAAAGGATAAAATATTTCTCATCCCAAGATGTCTACCATTTATCATCTTTACCTTCATTGCTTCATGAGTGAAGCTAACTTCAGAATTCTCCAAGAATGATGGGGCCTCTTCATTTTCACAGCTACTAAGTGACAACGCTGTAGATTTGCATGGTAATACATGTGCTGTCTCAAAGAAAGGCACAATACTGATCTCATAACCAGTTATTGTACATAGGATCATGCTCATCCCATTTTCTGAAACTTTACACTTCAACTCAAAGGGTTGAATGTAGCTCAACAATGATGAACTGGGATAGTTCTTAATCTCCTCCTTGATTAGATCAAGGGTCCTCTGCACTGTGATATGTTTCTGCTTCAAATTAGCATTGTGTTCAAACCCTTGGTTATGCATTGGCCCTAATGGCATGCCCTCATATGTTTCAATAAGATTTACTGAAAAAATATGCGATGAAAGTTCATGCATACCTTGGATCAATTAATGTGTGTGAATCTCTTGCCAGAACACAAGAGTTCCTCCAACCGGGACAATAGTGTCTCCAACTGCTGGTAAGAGTGATGGATGCTTTTCTCCAAGTGTACTAGCCCTGGAATCTTCCTCATCTTCCTCATGCATCTCCTGAATCATGCATGGGACTCTATGTGTCAAGAGATCAAGATTATCTTGCAAGGTTGCAAGTGTCTCTTCTCCAGATGCAAGTAATTCTGCAGCTGGTGGTGAATGTAGTGACTTCTTGTCTAGAGTGACAATATTGAAATCCTCCTTTGTTTCCTTAGGAACTGTCTCTTTGTGACACATATTTGGTTTTCTCACATCAAACTTCTTCCTCAACTTGTGAAAGAAATCTGAATATTTAGTCACCTTTGCATGCTCCATGTGACCAAACCACCAATCATTGGCTTCACTTAAAAGATGAAGTGCTGCAATTTGGACAACTTCTTCTTCAGATACACAATGTAGCCTGAAAAATGCATCTAACTCTTTCCTCCAAGCCTTAACAGTGCTTGAGGAAGATCCATCAAATGTAGGCAAATAGAATCTATTGTACCTCTTCCTTCTATTGCTACTATAGGTTCCTCTTTCTTCTTTGATTTGGAAGAATTCTTAGAGAGTTAGACTCTCTTTGAATGCTCTAGAATGTGCTTTGTACTCTTGAAGATACAGACTAAAAGTCTCATGAGTCTCAGGTTTCATTCTTTCTTCATTTCTATACCCTTCACCTTCTCCAAAGAAAGTGGGCATAGCAGATCTATGAGAAGATCTATAATTCTCTGGTTTTCTTCTTTGCTGATAGGAAGTGCTTGGACCTTCCTCATCAAATCTTCTTCTTGGATCTTATTTTTTCCTTTCCTTCTGCATTTGATTGACCTCATTGGAGAGATTTTGCATGGATCTAAAGAGATGAGTGGCAAAAATATCCTCCTTCATGATAGATCTCATTTATCTGCTTCTTATTTTGATGCAAAAGATGAAGTGTCCACAAGCTGAGCCAAAGATCATGCTCCGATACCACTGTAATATCCCAAAAGGGAGAATGTAGTAATATTGAAACACAATATAATAACTGCAACAAAGTAAACAAAAAATCTATATACACATCAGAATGCACAGAAATAGCTGAGCCATTTTATTATATTGGAGGTGAAAAAGAAAGTACAACAGTGCTCAAAATATGAGAAATTCAAGCCACAACGGTGGCCTAGAATGATCATGCAATGATTTCCTAAGATGGACTGTGTAACTGCTGCTCTGTAGGAAGGTAAACCGTGATGTCCCTGCTGCAACTGTTGGGAATGCAACTGCCTGAAAAATAGAAAGTCAGATCTAGGAAGAATGGGAGCTCCGATGATGCTAAAATTGTAGATCTGGGCTCAATGATGGATTCCCAAGATAACCTAGAAAGGGTTTCTCTGATCTGTAAGTATAAGAAAAACACCCTCTTAGGGCTTCACATATATGCTGATGGGAATGCAGATCCGAAGCTAGATATGATGATATTATGGCTGCAATGATGCACAATCAGATCTATACAAGAAGGGCTAACCCTTTCACTAGATCCTTGGGATAAAATCTCAAGATCTAGCTCCTACAATCTCCTCCACTAAAAACAGCTGCTGGATGAACAACAACTTCAGAAAATTATGCTATCAGAGAGGGAGGCTCAATAGCCTACTACTGGATGTGTCAAATAAGCTCCTGAGTGATAGAAACAATAGATCCAATGTGAGGAGATGATCCCTCATAGGATTTCTAGCTGAAATACTGGAAACTTCCTTCCTCCAATAGATCTATAGGACTGGACTGCACAATCCTTGAAAGGACTGCTGCTACATGGAGGTAAAACCCAATGGCCTGAATTCCAGATGTATATCTGCTGCTCCTGAAAGGCTGGATATGAAGAACAAAGTGTTAGGATGAATCCTCCACTGGTTTCCTAGCTGAATGCTAGAAACAACCTCCTGAAGATGACACCAATGCCTGATAAGGAATGAAGAACAATCCTCTTTCCAGAGCTACTAAAGAAAGAGGTGGGATTCCCGCTTGGGAACACCCTGTGCTAAACAACACTAAAAACTATGCTAAACAGCCCAAGTCTGCATAGAAATGTCCCAAGACAAATATAGATCTAAACAGATCAATAAATGAATGATCCAAATCATGCCTTCCATTGTGCCTTCACCTTCATTATATGCATGAGCCTTCCATAACCTAGGCCCACTCCAAAACTGCGCTGTACATGTGGACATAGTCTCCATGTTTTACTGTGTTGTATCTTCATGTCCTCCATCATGTTCACATGGGGTGATCACCCTCTCCATCGTATGTGCATTAAATGCATCACTTCCTCCACTATCTTATCATAAGTGCTTCATGACATTCTTTGAATGCACTATGATCTTAGTTGACCTTATCAAATATCTTCATGATTTTATATTTAAGATCCATGATCTTATTTGACTGTTTCATCCTCCATAATCTATCTCATAAATGAGACATGATCTTCATTAATGGAGATGCTCCACTACTCCATAATTTTAGATCTAGATCTAGAATATCCACATACACACATTAAAAGTTAATTTTATTGATCTTTGAGGTTTATGGGTCCCTCCACCCATTTATTTACTTAATTAATTAAGTTTATTAAGAACTATAATATTCCAAATATGATGTGAAAATTTGGGAATATTACATAGGATTGCTGCACTGTGTATTTCTAGTGATCAAGCCCAAACCATTGCGCAATATAACCCTCCAGCCTAGCCTCAACTGCACATTGTGCAATATCTGACGATAAGCTAAACCCTTGAACTCCTGACCTACACAATTTCCCAACCTCCTTTGCCTTCTAAAACTACGCAACAAGTTGAACCAATGCCCATCCCCTCGGCCTGTCACACCAAGCTCACAGATTGTGCAATTTTCTTCCTCAGTCCAGCCTATACTACACATTGCACAATCTCAAGGCTCAAGCTTCACCCCTGACTTCCTGAGATGCGTAGTTGTGCATTCATTGAGTCTCTCTCTCAGCCTCTCACTGAGTTTCGTCTCAATTAGTGGATCAACATTCACTCTATTAAACTATGGGTTTATCATACTAATGTCATTTCGTCATGAGATAATTGCAGATACATGTACCTTATCATACCATGAAAAGATGATGAAGAAGGAGAGAAAGAAGGGAAACATGTTGAACAACATCTTCCTAGCTGATTATGCAAGATAATCAACCAAGAGAAAACAAAGGGACACCAGTTTACGACCAGAACTCAAGACTTGATATCATTGAAGACTCCTTACCTCTAAGCCATTTAGAGGCGGATAGAAGAGAATTCTCAAGGATACACATAGCAAGGAGCACCAGGAATGGCTTAACATTTCCACATAATCCGTAAGTCCATGTTAGTAGTGTCATGTATTTTCATGTAATAGGTTGTCACATGCCACACCATTATTGTGGATTATGTAAATTATTATTCAAAAATGTATTGTAAAGTGAAAGTCCAAAGGACATGTAAAAATATGAAGAGTCATGTAAAGTTGAAAAGTCATGGAAGTCAAACAATTATGAGGGTAGTCAAAGAGTCAGAAGGAGGTACAAAGAGACAATGAGACTAATCAAAATGAAACCTCAATGAAAAGATATGCTTGAAAATAACACATGCAACTTAAAAATATAACTACTCAGAAAATTAGCTGAGCAGAAAAGCGAGTAACATCCTTTTTGGCCTATTTTCCCAAAAGGAGGAGAAGGTCATCCAAACTAGTTAAAATTTAGTAGGGATAGAGTTCCTTAAACCCCCCTTAGAAATAAACAATAGAAAATTTAATTTAGGAACTATTCGATGAGGAAGGGACACAATAGAGAACCACTAAATAAAATATGGCTAAATATTCATCAGTCCTACATCGAATAAATTCAAGCCAGGAAGAAAAGGAAATAGAGGTGGCCCAGTCATTAGAAGGATTGGAATATATATTGGAAACACTAAAATTAGGGGAGCCAATGTAAGGGTCTGCAACTCATTTAGGTAGCCCTACTAACTCTACTCAGAATGCATCGCCTAATTCCCTAGCTACAACTATTTCTGTTGAGTCCATGGCCACTATCATTCTAGATTATTTTAATGATTCTGAACCTATTTTTACTCATGAAAATTCTGGGGATTCTGTTGCCACTGTATTAGAGCCCTATTCTCTAGAAGACAAAACTCCACAATTTTTTTCTGAAGATTTGACTAATGAGAGTTGAGAACTTAATGTTGTTCCTTCTAGTGGAATGCATATTGACCCTCTTTTTAACAATTCCTTAGAACTTGTGAGTGGTAGAGAACCAATGGAAGTTGTGTTGATGGTGTTGGAAATTCGTCAACCAAGGGGGTGTCCCCGACATGAAGTCCCATTTAGACCTTACACCTTTTGGAATAGGAGCCCCATATGGGATATCAGCTTGACTGCCATATATTCTTGAATATTTTCCTTGGCTCGAAATATCAGCGAGAAAGAGGAATGTAGGTGTGCCTTCGAAAAGAAAGTAAGTGTGCTGGTGAGTGTTTGGTTGTAAGTATGTCAAGGTTATTCTACTTTGTAGGGAGATAAAGAAGTGAGCATATAAGAGAGGGGTAATAGTACCACCCTAGTAGAGACACATACAACCAAGAAGGATCCATATAACATCCAACTGAATAGTCCGCAAAAGATGTGACAATCATCACAACCAATCAATAATTTTTTTTTGTCTAGTATCCTGCGGAATAGTCCACAAGGATGGGACAAAAATATTAACTGTTACAACACATTCTCAATATAATAAGCACTAAAATAAAAAAATAGTTCAACTACTTTATCATAGGTGAAAGCAATTAAGAACGACAAACAACTACAAAATAGTCTTACAAATATTCATTATCGATGCATGAAGAACGTGCTAGCCATGAGGCTTATGGTATTGAGTAAATGTTGCAAGACACATGTATACAATGAACACCACTAGCTCCAATAGTGGAGTGTTGGAGCCACTCCTTGCTCCGAAAAATAACTAGCTTGTCTCTCTAATGCCATGCGGGAGGATCCAAGGTGGAAAAACACTTTTCTCATACAATGAGGGTGTATATATAACCAATGGGGTGATGCTTCACCTCCTTGTGACTCTTCGAATACCCTCATGAATGTTTGAGTTCGTATGAATTTTCGACTATACATGACTCTTCATATTTTATATGTGTCCTTTAGAATTCTGCTTTACAATACATTTTGAATAGATAATTACATAATATACAATAATTTTGTGGCATATGATGACTCTTGACATAACTTGACCTGACACTAATGACACAGACTGCATGATTATGTGGCAGTGCCAAGTTGTCCTTCTTGTTGTTTCTGTCTTTTAGTATTCAATAAGAGATGTATCCAATGTTTCATCTTCATGAGAGATATGCTTTTTTCTTCATGTTTACCCTACAAAGTGTTGTGAATCAGATGGAGTCTTCATGAGGTCCTCATCTTTCATATCAGTTGTAATCCAATGTTACTTCATCTTTTGGCATGATGATCATCTTATTTATTTTGCTCCATATATGTATTCTAGCATGTCCTCCTTCTCCATATACTTATTTATTGTAATTCTATAACATGATAGAGTACCTTCATATGTAATCCACTCATGACAAGATGACATTAATCCAATAAAATCCTAGTTTGAGATGGTGCATGTTGATCTACTGACTGAGTTGGAATTGGGTGATAGGCTGGGAAAGAGGCCCAATGACTACCCAATTTCATAGCTCATGAAGTCAGGGGTGGAGCTTGAGCCTTAAGACTGCGTAATGCGTAGTTTAGGGTGGACTGAGGAAGAAAACCGTGCAATCTGGGAGCTCAGTGTGGAAGGTTGAGGGGATGGGAACTGGATCAGCCTATTGTGAAGTTATGGAGGACAAAGGAGAGAAGGTGAATGCGTAATTACATAATTCAACAACTCAAGGCTGAGGCTTGAGCCTTGATATTGTATAATGTGTAGTACTATCTGGGCAGGAGAGATAAATTGCGTAGTTTTGGGAGTTAGTGAGCCAGACTGAGAAATTTTTTATTGCTTCAACCAACTACGCAATTCTATGAGTCAAAGTAGGCATGGTGTTTGCAAAGTTTAAGAGCTTAGGGTTTGATCTTGAGCTCAAATATTGTGCAATGCATATTTGGGGCCAAGCTAGAGGGTTGAATTGCACAAGTTTGGAGGTCAAGGCTCGGGCTTGAGCAATGAACTACGCGATGCAAAATCCTGGGAGGCAGGAACTGTGCATTGCATAGTATCAAGATGCAAGGTTGTAGCTTGAGCACTAGGAATGCACAATGCATAGTTTAGGAAGTCCATATGAAGCTAAGTTGCTGGGAATTTTGAGAAATTTGGCTAAGTGTGGGATCATTGAAACTTATGTGAATAGTGATAGGACTTGACAACGATCACACACTTAGAAACTTTGAAGACAACACATAGATCATCCAGGACACATGAACACATAGTTACCTTAGTGTGGAAAAGTTTGCAACAAATTACAACAAGTGTGACACTAAAGTTACACTTTGTGACTCTGGTGACACTTGTGCGACAATGCATAAAAATTTGGGAATGAGTGCGACAGATGTCTGGATGGTAGGATCAAGTCATTTTCAAAAAATATAACTTCTTGAAACCACCAAAACAAGCTAATGTACATTTTTCCACACTTTTCATTCGAAAAGGACGATGATTGTTAGAGTGTGAACAACACTTGCGATATGTGAACAACAATAGAAGTAGCACATTCCAATGGAAAGATAACATGAAATTGACACTAATTAGAGTGAAAGTGACAAATAAAAACATGAAACAACACTCACAAAATCAAAGGTGCACGAAAGTGACAATTTGCAAAACTCACCGAAATAGAAGTACAAACACAACTAGAAGTGAGAAACTGTCGATGTTAGTGCATATTGACTGTCGAAATGGATTGGACATCGCAAGGGGACAATATTGATGTACCATGCTATTCTCGTTCAAGCTTGCGTAAAATAATGTGCTTATGCACTTTTTATAGGTTGAGCATGTGTGAGCGAGTGAATTCAACACTTCCAACCTAAGAAGGGATATCAAAAGTGTCAATTGAACAAGAAGTGAATGCACAATGAATGATTGCAAGATCCACAATAGGCTCCAAAATTCGAGTGTAGGAAAAACACTAGGTGACACATTGGTAGAACTCCAAATTATCTTCCAAGGTCAATTCTTTCATGCAGGGTCTAGTTCTTTAGAAGTATTGATTCATCAGTGATATTACCATGGCTTCCCCACTTACCTCGTGCATAAACATAGCCCCATTAATTCCTTTAATTGGTTAAACAAAAAAAATGATATCATCATTCCCATAATGTTTCAAGCCACGATAGGGTAATAGAGTTTGCAAGCTTTATATTTTCAAAGTATATTTTTTCATCTTTGATTTTACTCTATTGCCAATAGACCTGGGAAGTACCCCGAAATAGTCACTTCAGGTACACAAACATTGCTATGATTCCAGTAGGCCTGGAAAGTACCCTAACAAAGTTGCTTGATTCACCTCTCTGCACAGGAATCCTTTCTCTTATTTCACTTTTATTTATTTATTTGATATAGGATTGTGCATCGAAACTTATATATTTCATGGGCGGAAGAGGGATCTTGACTTATTAAGAGAAGGAGAAGTTGTCCCTTCAGAGAAGCATATATAATACCTCTGTTATTGGTTTTCTTATTTATATTTTCCCCTTGTCCTTCTCTACTTAATTGGATCATCTTGAAAAAACCGAAACATACAAACCTGAGTGTAGGGATGAGGTTTCTAGAATAGACATGGAGAATATGGTTGGACACAAGGATCTCCTAACACAAGGACACATTTTCCATTGGAACATCATCGACCAAAATATGTAACCAAGACAAGGAAGAAGGACATAGAGTTAGCCAAATGTTGCAGTGTCACAAATTTATTTTCTATTTTTCCACATTTCCTTTTGAGCCAACAATGCATCTTCATGCAAGGCCTCAAAAAATGAATGGAAAGACAACAAACCGTTAAGGAAAAAAAACCATAAAACAAGATAGAAAGGGGTGTAAACCAAAACATGATTCAAAACAAAAGTAAGAAAAGAGAAGAAAGACTAAAGAGAAAAAGTGTGGGATGAGTGCAGGGGAGGGAAAACTAGAATGCAAGTAGTCCTACTCCTAACCTAATCAACGAGAAGGTCAGAGTCACGTATAATGAAATTTACAATGAAGCCGCCATAATTGCTTCTTACCTGCATACAAAAAGATACAAAAAATTAAAACTGATATAAAGCATTGTGTAATAGAAAATATAAGAACTGGAATAAATTGCACAAAAATCTGAAGGACTTTCCAGTGAATAGAAAGATAGGCCACAACCACTACTTCTAACCTATTCACATTCTTACCTTTTTGATGAAAACCATCATTCAAAATACCTCAAAACATTCTCTTGAATGTGTCTTCATCTACATCAAACTCCTTAGAAAACATGAGGAAATATCGAAACATGTTATTTGTGTCAGAGCTTTCCAAATAAGATTGCTCCAACCATCAGCAACTGAAAAACCCTCTTGAAAACCCTGAAATATTTGAAAAGATAAAATTTTAATTAGAGGCAGGGGATTATGATAGAATATTGTGAGGAAAAATAAATCTGATTATATTCAACAAATATGTCGATATAGTGAGGATTTTACATAACCATCAACGAGTGCAGAAGTGCCTCAACTTCTTGAAAATTACCCGCATAGTGAAATGCAAAACCATAAAGATAAAAGGACATAAAAATATCATTGGATGTGATTATTAAAATAAGGAATTACTGAGAGGGGGGGTGAATCAGTAATAGTGAGGTTCTTACTACTTTTAATGAATATGTCTTTAGTTATTTCCTCTACTATCTATTACTTATGAGAGCATTCATACTCAATACAATTGAATAATAAGATAAGGTTTTCACATGTACATACAATCCATCACATGAGAAACATACACATATTGATACCAATATTTTTACTTGGAAAACCAAAGGGAGAAAAACACTAATCTATTTGTTTTCTATGATGTGAATTAAGCACCTATTTAATTACATCAATTTGTTTGTGAGCACCCACTCACACAAGGCACCAAAAGCCTTAATATTGAAAGCACCTTCTTGCTAAGAGGCACCAACCTCTTATGAATCCATGCCACCACCTTCTCTAGCCACTATTCGAAAAGATCTCTCGACCTCACACAACAACACCCTATCCCCTGCTCTCTACCTTATATTCTATAGGCTTTGGACTAGTTGCTTAACCTTTTCTCTAACTTCTTAGCTCTCTTTAACACATAAAAAAAATACTATCTTCCCTAATTTTCTCAATGGAAATCATTGGTTTTGATCCTCTGCTGCCTCTGCCATCTGTTTCCACAATTCCTGAGCATACCACTGTATGGCTCCTCCATGATACTGTTGGATATGATAATGGAATTCTACCACTACATTAAGCATGGGAATGGGCATCTAAGCGCTTCATCAACACTCTATGTAATTCTTCATGCTGATAATTTAATCTTAGCCCACTTGCATACTCCAAAAAGACTCTCCATGCTTGTTAATGACTCACAGAGCTTGAATGTGCCATATCATGGTTTTTATGATCCTCATTTAAGTTTATAATTCATGCACGAGAGATCAGATATTACTTTCTTCCAACATCACGATAATCCCAAAATTTATTCTCTAAGAATCATTGTCCTTGTTGCCTTGTCCCAAAGATATCTGCAGATGCCATTAACTCCATCAACCAACTCCTATGGCTTGCATTTATTTTATAGATTCCAAATGGAATTCATATTTTGACTCTCTGTATTGTTGTATCAGAGTTTCACTCATCGTAACTTTTATTAAAATAAAGTTACGATATTACCATATTATGAAGTGCCTTCAGCTCCTTCTTTCTAAGCCCCTTTTTTAGTGTACACACCATATGGATAAGAGTTGTGACTAGGGGCATAGTTATTAGGTGATAAGGCTTCCAAGCCCTAACAGGGGCCTATCTTCCTTTGTTGACTGCTCTCCACCCTTGTTTCCTATAGTCTCTTCGACCGAGCGCCACCACATCGGAGCTCCCTATATTAGGACTTCCTTCATAATTCAATTTTGGATGAGTCTTGAAATTCTAACCTCCAAAATATCCATATAACTCAGGTGTGAGTCTTCTTTCTATTCCCTTTGTTCTATGGGTCCTTAAGACCATGTGCCATCACCATCTGAGCTCCTCCCATATTAAATTTTTCAAAGTTAATTTAAGGAGAATTTCCTAAATCCTTGATCTATGATATTCTTTATATCCCTTTGGTGCTAGCCCTGCTCTATTCCCTTAGTTCTTCGATCTTCACAATCAAGTGCCAATTCACATAAGAGCCCCTTTCATTGGATCAAAACATTTCAATAAAAGAAGTAGACAAGAGTTATGAAAACTCCAACCTCTGATAATTCAACCTTTGAAACGTTGTCATTTTGTCATCATATTTTTCACGTGGAGTGTCCTTAGTTGTGATACTTGTCACCAAGATTTTCCCCATTAGGCCACCCCATATTTCTGAATCTAGCTAACATGTATCCTCCAAAGTGCTAGGTCATGTTCACATCATCTTCCTTGTCAGCTCCCGAGGGTCCAATCAAATACTATCAACTGTCTTGCTGAGGAGAGAGAAAAGGGTCCCTCGTTCCTTGGTTTTTCACTGAATTTATTTGTAATTCCTCTCTTTCGCAAACCTCAGCGCTTTCAAGAAAAGGAAATTTAAAAGGAATTACGAGATTCCGATGTTTCAATGGCCCTATTCTCTAAGGTTTCGACGGATTCCTGCTTCCGAGGTTCTGATGGCCCTATGATCAGAGGTTCTAATGGATTCCTGCTTCCAAAATTATGATATGTGGGCTTCCGAAATTTAAGCCCATCTATTACTTGAAAATGACTAAAAATATTTCTGCCTCAAATCTATTATGGTTAGCATCAATGCCAACATACTTGCATTCACTAGCCATCCATTCAATGCAACATGTACAAAAATTCCCCCCTTTGGGGATCTTGTGTTTTTACCATCAATCCCAACATACTTGCATCCACAAGCCATCCATTCAATTCATCCTATCCAATAATCTCCCCCTTTGGCATTGATGGTAACAACACAAGCTTCCCCTAAAACCAGACATGAGCTTCTTTACTTCCGTTCTTCTCATATCCTCAAGTAATATTCTCCCCCTTTGGAATAAATGAAAAATAATGCCCTTGAAAACTCCCCAAAACCACTGCAGTCTACTCTTCAATTGATTCCACATGATGAGTAGCTACCAACGCACACCATAATTAAGTAATATGGGAGAGAGCCATAAATCCTATCTACTACCTAATATATTCAAAGGGTTCTTAGCCAGTGGCTTAGTGAAGATATATGCAAGTTGGTATTTAGTCGCCACATATTCAAGTCAAATAACATTGGCTGCAACCTGTTCTCTTAAGAAATGGAACTTGATAGGGATGTGATTGGCCTTTGAATGCATGAAAAATTTCTTAGAGATACTGATATAACTAGTATTATCACACATGATTGGAATAGGATTAGTCAACTCTGCCTTAATGTCCTTCAAGGTCTACTTAATGCATAGAATTTGCGAGCAATAAGTGGCAATTGCAATATACTCTACTTCAACAGTTGATAAAGAGATGGAGGCTTGTTTCTTGATTACCCATGACACTTAGCAGTCTCCTAAAAATAATGTTGCACCTAAAGTTCTCTTCATGTCATCAATACTTCATTCCCAATTGGCATTGGTATAGGAATTCAACTTAAATTATATACTTTTAGCATACGAAAATCCATAATTAGCTGTTCCTTGAAGATATTTGAAAATTGGTTTGAAATTGATGACATGAATTTCATGAGGAGAATATTGAAATATGACCGCAAGACCCACTTCCTGCATGATGTCTGGTCTCGAAGCTATGAGATACAACAAGCTTCCTATCATTGATCTGTACTCATTCATATTTACCAACAGTGTCTCATCTTCTTTGCATGATTTGTAGCCTATAACTAGAGGTGTGCTGCCTATTTTGCAATCTTCTGACCCAAACTTCTTCATAGTTTCTCGTAGGTACTTGGATTGAGAGATAAACACCCCATTTTGTGCCATAGATATTTTCAATCCCAAGAAGAAAGGAAATTCTCCGATCACGACCATCTCGAAATCTATCTCCATACAACGTGATAATTTATGTCCCAATTGTTATAGGTCATTGCCAAAGATTATGTCGTCCACATACACTTCTACGATTATTATATGATCATATTTAGAATATATATATATATATATATATATATATATATATATTACTATCTACAATACATTTCTTAAAGACTTGTTGCTGAATATATCGATCTAGTCTTTCATACCAAGCTATGGGGGCATGTTTGAGTCCCTATAGGGCATTTTAAAATGTGAAAACAAACCCTTAATTTCCTGTGAGCATGAATCCTTCTGGTTGTTTAATATACACCTCTTCTTCTAGATCTCCATTTAGAAATGAAAATTTCACATCCATCTGATATACCTTGATTTTTTTTTTACTGGAAAAGGCAAGAAACATTTTAATAGCTTCCAGTCTAGCTACTAGTGCAAAGGTTTCCTTGAAATATACCCCCTCTATGTCGGCATACCCTTCACAGACCAAATGAGCCTTATTCCAAATTACATGACCTAGCTCATTTAGCTTGTTTTTGAAAACCCATTTTGCTCCAATCAATTTTTTCTCTTTGGGTCTTGGAATAAGCTCCTAAGTGTCATTCTTCTCAATCTGATAAATTTCTTCATTCACAACTCTCACCCAGAGCTTTTCCTCACTTTCCTGGCTAATATTTTTAGGCTCAATTTGAGACAACATAGCAAGGTTTGCACAACTTGAGCTGGCACCAAGTTTCCTCCTGGTTTGAACACCAAGTCTTTAATCTCCAAGAATTTGACTCTCAGGCTGTTGTTTCTGTACATACCTGGAAGGTTTTTTGTTCCTTGGAGTTGTTCTCGTTTCCACATCTTCATTATCTGAATCTGTTTCATCTCGATTTGAGTGCCTAATGTATGAAATTTGTTCACCATTTGAGTTCATGTTTCATTTGGAGGACTTAGGTTGTGAAGTTATTTCATCAACTACTACATAAATGCTATCCTCAAACCTCTTTTTCCATTTATTGTAACACTTGTAATCTTTACTTCGAGCAAAGTACCCGAGTAATATACCCTCATTAGTGTGTGAATCAAAATTTCTAGGATTTTTATCATTCCTTTTAATAAAGAATTTTCTCCCAAACACCTTGAAGTGTTATCTGATGCAAGTAATCCCTTCCACAACTCATAGGGAGTTTTATCACTATTAGGTTTGAGTTGTGTTTTGTTTGATAGGTATACCACTGCTTGTGCTGCTCCTCCCCAAAAGATGTGGGATACATATGCTTCATCCACCATAGCTCTAGCCATTTCCTATATTTTTCTATTATTTATCTCATTAATCCATTTTGTTGTGGAGTTCTAGCCACTAAATACTGCCTCCTAATGCCATGATCTTCACATAATTTTTCAAATTACCTTGAAGTGTATTCTACTCTGCCTGATCTTAAGCATTTGATATTTAAGTCTTTATCATTTTATAATTGAGCTTTAAATTTTTAAAAATGATTAAATGCTTATGATTTTTGTTTTAAGAGCACAATCCAAGTGGCCTTGGTAAAATCATCAATGAGCAACATAAAATACCTTTCTCCTCTTATGAAATTTTCTCTAGCTGGGCCGCATATATCTGTGTGAAGTAGCTCCAGTGGTCTAGATGAAGATAACCCTTTTGTATTGAAATGAGTCCTAGTATGCTTACCAAATTGAAATGACTTGCAGATTGAATTATCAAGTCTTGAGAGTCTTGGAAAACCTCTCACATCTCCTAGCTTGCAGACTCTTATCAAAATGTCAAAATTCTTATGGCCAAGTCTCTTGTGCCACAATAGTGCTTCATTTGTCTTGATTAAGTAGAAGTTTACTATGAATTCATCAAACACATATACATTATTGTGAGTTATGAGTGCTTTTCCTATCAAATTTCCATATTTCTTATTTCGGATCTCACAATCCCTTGATCGAAAGATCACATCATAGCCATTGTCACACATATGGCTTACACTAAGCAAGTTTTTCTTGAGACCTTCCACATATACCACATTTTGGGCTTTCATATTTTGATCGAGACTGACTATACCTCTACCCTTAATTCTTGCTGGGGCATTATTGCCGAAAGTGACATTGTTCCCTCTGTCTTTTTCTTTTAGCAACAAAACTTTGCTCTTATCCCCAGTCATATGAATGTAACAAATGCTATACACATACCATTTTTTCTCTTGATTATGTGTTGATAGAGCAAGTCCACATTACATTCTCTTATGAGTTTTTCGTTCCTATTTCTCTTTATTCGCTTGAGAAGCTGGATTTCGAATATTGTGGGACTTAGATAGGTACTCAAACAAGCTTCTACACTCACTTGCCTTGAGCCCAAAGTTATTACATTTGAAACATTTAAAATCACTAACAGGGGAGAGAAGGCATTTTGATCTCTTATATCTAGGATTTTCATCTCTTTCAACTTTGATCCTTCTACAATAAACAACATTATTTCCAAATATGTGACACTTATACCAATAATCATAAAATAAATAAGTGTAACTATTGTTGGAAGGTTTATGAGTTTGTGCATGGAGGTACCTCAATTTTCTAGATTATTGATTCATTCTCTATTGGTGTGGCTCATTGGGGTGGATGGAGTTATTATTACAATGATGATCTCCACTTTGTGTTGTTTCCATTGTTTCTTCATTTATTCTTTCTTGAAGATTCTTTGCATAGCTCTACGGTTCCTTAAATCCTGCGGACCTGAAGTTTATCTTTCCCATAGAATATTCAAGTGTTCTTGAGTAACCCAAACCAGTTTTGTTTCCTGAAGCCCTTTGGCTATTTAGAATCTAATCTAGATTTCATGTGCCTTCTGCAAATTTTTCATTTAAACCTTTCTCGGCCTTGACTCTTTCAAGATCCGTTCTCAGGGAAATAATCTCTCCCTCGAGACTTTGACAATTTTCTTCCCATTCATGGATCAAATCACAAAGAACTTCTTCCTTTCGATTAGCTTCTTCTAATTTTAATTTTAAGGAAATAATTTCAACTTTGCAATTTTTTGTGATTGTCTCCTTCTGCATCTTGTAAAACTCTTGCTTTAAGTGCTTGCTCTCTTCTTCTAGTTTCTCACATGTTCCTTGTTTTTCTTCTAGTTGAAGGGATAAATTATCGTTGATTTTAATGACTTCTTCAAGTTTTTATTTTTGATAAAAAAACTCTTTATTTTATGAGTTGTACATACCTTCTTCAACATGCTGTAATTATTCTTTTAGTTGCATGTTATTTTTCCTGGCTTTCTTTAACTCATAAAGAGAGCTTATGAGTTCCCCTTCAAAATCCACTACTCCTTCTTCTTATTCCTCTTAAGAGTCAATAATATTTTGTTTCTTGGATTCTGCATAAAATTCCATGAGTAAATATTCATTTGAATGGTTTTATGAAGAGTCCTTGTTGTCTGATTCTGGTGCTAAGCTATCCTTTTTGGAATAGAGTCCCTTTTTCTTGAAGGACTTCTTCTTTTTATGTTTTTGAGATTTATTTCTAAAATTTTGATCGTGTTCATTTTTTGTCCTTCCCTTGTAAGGGCATTCATATGAAAATGTCCAAATATTCCAGAGTCAAAGCATTTAAAGGGAAGCTTCCCTTTATACTTTCCTAAACCACACTTTAGTTTCATGGAAAATTGAGCCATCTCTTGATCAAATTCATAGCTGGAGAAATATTGATGATCTTTGTACTCCTTGTCCTTATTGGACACTTTGAACACTGCCTCCATGGGTTCAACGATCTTTGTTGATGCCATTAACTCCATCAACCAAATCCTCTGGCTTGTATTTATTTTCTAGCTGCCAACCCATTCATCCTTTGACTCTCTGTATTTCTATATCGAAACCACATCGAAACTCCACTCATCATAAATTTTATTAAAACAAAGTTATGATATTCCCATATTCCAAAGTGCCTTCAACTCCTTTTTTCTCAACCCTTTTTTTTTGTACACACCATAGGGCCAGAAGCTGTGATCGGGGGAATATTTCTTAGCTGATAATGCATTCAGGACCTTTTTTGACTACTCTCGGCCATTGGTTCCTATAGCCTCTTCGACCAAGCACCACCACATCGGATCTACCTGTATCAAGACTTCCTTCATAATTTAATTTCTGATAAGTTACGAAATTATGACCTCCGAAATACTAATAACACTCAGGTGTTGAATATTATTTCTATGCCATTGGTTCTATGGTCCTTAATACCATGTTCAATCACCATTTAAGCTCCTTCCGTATTAACATTTTAAAAGTTCATTTAAGGCACAATTATGAAATCCTCAACCTCTGATATTCTTTATAGCCCTTTATTGCTAGCCCTCCTCTGCACCCTCAATTCTTTAATCTTCAAGATCAACTACCAATTCACATCAAAGCCCCTTTCATCAAATCAAAATAGTTCAATAAAAAAAGTATATAGGAGTTACAAAAACTCCAACCTTCGATAAGCTGACCTCTGAAACGATGTCATGCCGTCGTCATCTTTTCCATGTGGAGTGTCCTTAGTGGTGACACTTGTCACCAATATTTTCCCCATTAGGCCACCCAATATTGTTGAATATGGATACCACGTGTCCTCCAAACTACCACATCATGCTGACATCATCTGCCTCGTCAAGTATTGAGGGGCCAATCAAATACTACCATCTGTCTTGCTGAGGAGAGAGAAAGGGGTCCCTCGGTCCTTGGTTTTTCACCAAATTTCTTTGTAATTCCTCTCCTTCACAAACCTCAGTGCTTTCAAGAAAATGGAATTTAAAAGGACTTACAAGATTCTAATTTTCCTATGGCCCTATGCTCTGAGGTTCCGATGGCTTCTTGCTTCTAAGATTTCGATGGTCCTATGCTCAGGTGTTCTGATCACTTCCTACTTCCAAAATTTTGATATGTGAACTTCCAAAATTTGACTCCAGATGTTCCAAACCTCCAAACATCGACTCCGATATTTGACCTGCTTCAAAGGACTCCAAGTTCCTTCACTTCGGCTATCAATAAATTTTGATCTTAATGGGCATTTATGGAATTCTACATACTGTTAGAAATATCTTTAAGAGCACTTTCCAGTGGAGAAGATCCAATGTAGGCTTTGAGCCAATCTGTTACCTTAAACATGGCTACAAATATTTCTACCTCAATGCTAGTCCAGTTGACATCAATTCCAAAATACTTGCAACCACTAGCCATCCATTAAATGCCAACTGCCCAACAATGTTGATGGGAAAATAGTAAGTTGTGTTATCACTCAAAAAAAATGAAGCATCATTTGACAAAGTCCTAGAGGTTCATGTGTTAAAGGTAGGGTTATAGGATTCATTTTTCATTACTTGGTCAAGGAGAATTTTTAATTTTTCTTATTTAGCCTATCCTAAGGTCTAAACCCACCCTCATTCAAATCCCCTCATGTCACATCAATCATGATTTTTTGACATTTTTCATTTCCCAAGGTTATAGTACCAAAAGTGTCATTTTAGCCAAGAAACCACACTATCATAGTGAAATACACAGAGAAATTGCACTTTTTGCTACAAAACTGCTAATACTTTCATAGCAAAAATGCTCAGAAATACACTAGGAACGCTACGAAAGTAAGGTTTCCTATCTGTCATGTCAAATTAGCTGTTAGGTGTCAGAAAATGATTTGAAAAGGATAAATTAGATGCCATTCGAGTTAGTTAGGGTAAATATCAAGGTACATAGTTAGGGCTAAAGTCATCATCACCATTTTAAGCATATATGAGTCATCATTATGTTATGAGTGGCCATTGAACTTCAAATATTTCCAAATTGAGTCATTTGTCATTCTCCATTCTTTCTTTGCAAGCTATTGAGATCTAGAGAGCTATTTCATTGAGCCGAAGCTGTGGCTGGTATTTTCAAAGGTTTTTAGATATCACTGATCAAGAGAGGCAGAGAAGACATTATCAAGCAAGGCAGAGAAGACATTAAAGAACCATGGATGCAAAAAAGGAAGACAAATAAAGGTGGCCAATATCTCAGATATGGGCCATCAGATATGAATATGATAAATGAATACCCAACAACTGTAGAAGTCTTCAAAAGGACAGGATGTTTACAGGTTTGTGAAAGACTACAAGGATGCCATGTACATGTTTCCAAAGAATTTTCTCTAAACTTCGATAGAATAGCTACAAAAGTCGGAATGCTGAATCTCACTATAACACTAGAGATCATTGCAACGACAACATGGATTCCAAGAGGACAAGAAAAATGGTTCAAAGGGTTCAAATTCAACATGAAAGAATGTAAAGAGTTTATCAAGCCAGAAAATAGTGATCTTGAACTTACAAATGCCATTCCAAGGAGCTGCATGAAGGATAATTTCTCAAAGATACTTCTCATAATCCAGAAATATTTCACTTGTGAAGGGAGATATCATAAAGTCTATTCTTACCACTTCAAGCTTCTCCTACACTTTGTTGGTAAGATATCTCTTGATCTACCTTTCTGTTTACACAGAAGCTTAGAAAAAATGGAAGACAAAGTTCAAGAAAAATACGAGGGAAGTGAAACCTCACTTTTCCATCATGGCTTAATAAAATTGCTAGTTTTAGATGAGTTACAAAGACTAGGCAGAGACTGGTCTTCTTTGCTATTTTTTTGTGGTTTTGAAATGGATACCATTACCCCTAGAAGAACTCCTAAACCTAGAGGTATACCATCACCTTTAGTGGCAGAACAAAGTGAACCAGTAGGGGCAAAGCAGCGTGAGCCAGTGATGATAGAAACATAGCAGTTGCAGATATTTGATGCACCTACTGTTCCACTTGTAAAACAAAAGTCAATAATGAGAAAACCTGCAAAACAAGAGCCCACACTAAGTAAACAAGGTAGAAAAATGGTTACAAGGAGCCAAAAAGTGGCTAAAGGAAATTTAGAAGACATACTACATGCCATTGATATTGAAGAGACTCCTATAGTCTAGGATGAGGATATAGATGAAGGTGGAAAAAAAATCAATAAAGCTAAGTCAGCAAATAAGTTAGAATTTGAAGGTGAGGATGCAGGTTTTATGTTTCAGGATAGGAAGCCCATGACAAGACATGCTAGAAGATATTTGGAAAGAAGCAAAGAAGTTCATCCAGCCACTGATATTGTCCAACCACCACCAATTATCATTGAATTATCTTCATATGCAAAAGAAGATCCAGTTAGAAAGCAAAAGAAAGGAAGGGAGAAAGTCATTGAAAAAACAGAGTTGGAAGTCCTTGAAGAACAATTGAGGTTAGCTAATCATGAAATAGCAGTCATGAAGAAGGAGGCAAGGAAACATAATTTATAGAAGGTTCAGTTTGAAAAGATGAAAGAGGTTTGGGAAGAGCAGGTTGACACTGTATCAAAGACCCTAGACAACACACACCAATTAATCAAATGGACTATGCCATTGAGGAAAGAGGTGAAACATGTCAGAAGAATGAACCTGCGCTTGAAACCTACCAACAAAAAGCTGAAGGATCAAGTTAAAGACCTCCAAGAACAAATAGAATTGATCCATGAGGAGCTGGAGAAGAAAGGTATAAAAATGACAGTAGTTGAGGTGCCAATAGCTCAAATCATCATTAAGACTCCTAGTTTGAGCTGGTTTATGTTTTGAAAGGTCAATGGCATTTTGGAAACAAATTTTATACATCCAGAAGGTACATTTTTGAAACTAAGAAATTTTTTGGAATTAACACAATTTTCCACAGTTTCATAGCATTTCCTAGGCTTGAAGCCAGGAAAATGCTACGAAACCACTTGTAGCTTTATTTTTGCATTTAAAACCACTTTGGGTAGCTTCCAAGGAGAGGAAATGATATGGAGGATGTGTTAGGGCATGATGAACACAATGCAGAAGGAAATAAGAAGAAAATTTGATTGCAAAGGTCATTTTTTGTACACTACGAAACTGCCATACTTTAGTAGCGAGCTGTTTTGAAGGTTTAAAAGCAGGTTTATGGGTAGTTTTGGATAGGTGGACACTTTCAAAGGGTCAAGGGACCTTTCCAGCAATCATCCATGACATTAATACCAAGAAATGAAGACAACTCATTAGCCAAAACATTCGTTGAATATAAGGACCTATTTTCCTGAAAAATATGGGTTGTTTCTAGATTTTGAGGAGGGTAATCAAGATGTCAAGTAGTGATGAGTTCTATAATATCTCATTCGAACATGTGAATCATTAGTTTTCAAATGTATAAATTTTTCAAGAGATAAGGTAGTTGATGTAATAATTAGTTGTTTGAGTCCTATTAGGAAAATGACCGTTTAATAGAATAGATGTCATTTTCTCATTAAAGTACATGTTTTCTTGTTATGCAAGGTGTCATTAGGAGAAGTTCGATGAATCTAGCCAAGAGGCAGATCATATCTCATGTAACAAGGTCTATTAAAGGGCAGATATTCTAATTTGTAAAGGATTGGATATTTTTTGGAAATACTGCAGCTTTATGTAATTTGACTAATTTCAGTAATACAGAGGAATTTTTCTTGACCAACCTAAGATTCTCATGGAGCTTTTAGTTATTATTTGATCTATATTTTCTATGTATACCATTTACAGTGGTTTTCATCTTTAATACTCATAGTTCATAGGTGTATGCTCTTACTTCCTTTATTGATGAAATGGCTATGTTATTTCATGTTTCATGTGTGATTTACCTCTGCCAAAAACTCTTACCTGCCTCAGCTTCCATGTCAAGAGAACTTACCACTGAACTACTGAATTTTTTGACTCCATAAGCCCAATGATTGCAGACTTGTACTCTTTTCGACCTACACACATCATAATCAAGTTGTGTTCCAAGTAGAGTTATCCATCTAGTTTCATCATTATCAAATATCATTAACCCCTTTGAGAGAGCCCTCTCAGACTAAAGAGGCTAAGCTTTAGTTACAAGATGGTTTGAAATAATTACATGAAGTTTTCTGATTAGCAGCCAATCAAGTGCAATTTTGTGATAACAAGTTGGATGATAGTCATGAGAGAAAGAATCATGATCAAACATGCCGATTAAAGCATAACATTACCAATTTGTAATTAACAAGGGTAAACCAATTTGAACAGTTTCACAAGTGTTTTTAATAATAGAATGATCCTCCTCATGTGATAAGTGTAACAAATCATTTTCTTGTAACTAGTTACATACTACACTAGCTTCATATTCATCAAACGAAGTAAAAATTAATGGCAATGAGACTAATGAGGTTAAAATGAGTGAGGAAGAATTTTGTTTTTCAAATAGTACATGCATTCACTAATGCTCAAGAGGATTTTAGGTGCGATGAATAAAAATATTACCATAAAAATATTCACAAGAAGCATTAAGATCTAATTGTTTTCAAAAGGATGTGGTAGGTATGACTCCTTTGGCCAATGATAATATTTAGAATAATAAACTTCATAGTTCCATGATTATATGAGAGATGCACATTCTAAACTCAAGTTTGATACCAAGGATTTGCATGAAGATGAATCAATTGAATAAGATTCATGAATCCAATCCAAAATAAAATATTGAAAGATCGAAAGACTACATCCGCAATACCAAACATCTTTCAAGAAGGAATTTACATCTAGTGAAACCATGCAAAGAGAAATATTTTGTGAGAAAAAATATATCTGACTCAGTTCGTGGGTCTTACCAAAGTTGCGTGGTCCTGACATAACCATCAATAGAAGTTTAAGTGCCTCGACTCCCTGGAAAGTCCCGAAATTTTCAAGGATTGTAAAATTGAAGTTTGAAGAGTTAACTAGATCATGCATGGTGTGAGGATATATGATTTCACTTATTTCAATGAGAGCACTATCAAACTGATGGAGGCCATATTTTTCACTGATTTGATCATATTTTATAACTTTGACAACCAGATTACTCAAGTCGAACAATTCTTCTGATCTCAAATATAGAGATGTACGAGTCAAAGAAATTTCATGAGAAAACTGATTTTGAGAGTCATCTTCACGCAAAACAAGATATGATACGGGATGGAATTTATGCTCAATGATTTTTTTGTTTTCATTTTCTTCATGGATAATCTCACTTCATTGTGTCAATTGAGAAGATAATACACCGGATAAAGAACTTGAAGAACATGGAGTATCTCCATCGTAAGTAGATACATCACAAACAATAGAGCACAAGGGGTAGTGAGATGAAGAGGAAGTTTTGATATGGATATCTTCCTTGAATGAATTAGATTCTACATCTAAATTAAAATCTTCTCGAGAAACTGAAAGATTAGATGATGCACTTGGGAATTCGTCATCACATACATCAACATAATCATCATCATCATAATTATTGTTGCCTAAGACTACAAATATCAACAAATTTATTTCATTAGATTCACTACTGATATTAACAAATTCAATATCAACCAAGAAAGAGAAAAAATCATCTTCACACAGAGGATTTTGAAAAATATGGAAAGAATCCTCACCTTCCTTCTCCTGTACCTATGCAATGTGACTATCTTGAACCTCATTGCAATTTGGACCAACAACTTGAAAATCAAGAGAGTGTGGAAAACTAGTTGGTGGAATGGATTGAGCAAGTGGATCATGGTACAAAGAGTCATGGCATGTAGATGATAAAGGATAAAAAGAATCCAAATCAGGTTCGAGACTAGAGTTATGAACAATAAAACAATCTTGTGGAATGGAGGAGTTAGTCTTCACCCTAGGCTTCATGAGCCATTCTTGGATTTCCTCCATTGAATCCGAATCATGAAAAGCGAAAGGAGGATGAGAAGATGGATTAGGATTTTTATGTGAAAAATTCCTAACTTCATTATCACCGCACAAAGGCACCCTCATCGGAACTGAAAATGGAGGTCAAGGAATAAAAGGAGTAGTAAATTCATCCTCTAAAGTTAGGGGTGTCTCTTGGTTTATAAGAGTTGGGGAGGAAGAGACATCAGGTGGTTTGGATTCACCGTGCAAAGATATATGAACCAAACTCTCAAAATTTCATTTCAAGAAGTCCAAATCCGTATCTTCTTCATGAAATTTATAACAAAGGTGAAGGAATTGATTAGAGAAATCCTCAACTAATTCATCAAGCTTCATTCTAAGCAGATTGATTCTTTTATAAACATCTCGGTAATCATACCTATCAAAGGCTTGATGAAGCTCCTTGAGGAAATGATGAAAAGAATGGATGGAAATAGGTGGTAAGGTATGGCACCATCTATTAACATAAACCTCAAGGGTGAGGGAGAAAAAAACACAAGCAAACTCTTCATCATCGATTTTGTAAGATTCACAAAATTTAAGAAAATCAGAAATATGTTTGGTTATGGATGTTCCATCCTCACCATAAAACATTAATGGAGGCAAGTGATAGAGAGGCTCATTGGGGATTGAAATTTGACAAATGGATAAATTATAGAAACACACCAGGAGTAAGATTTGAGGATGAGCCATTCTAGATAAGAGGTTCAAAACATACTCAACGGGCACAACTTGTCATCTGGACCTCCTTCTAACACCATTTTATTGATGGTGCTGGAAATCCATCAAACAAGGGGGTATCCATGATGTGAAGTACCAATTAGACTTCACACCATTTGGAATAGGATCCCTATCTGGGATATCCTGGCTACCATATATTATTGAAAATTTTCTTTGGCTCTAATTGTCAGCAAGAAATAAGAATGCAGATGTGCCTTCGAAAAGAAAGTAAGTGTGCCTGGTGAGTGTTCAGTTGTAAGTGTGTCAAGGTTATTCTACTATAGAGGGAGAGAAAGAAGTGATCCTATAAGACAGAGGTAATGGCACCACGCTAGTAGATACACACACAACCAAGAGGGATCCATATAAAATCTAGAGGAATATTCCACAAAATATGCGGCGGTCATTACAACCAATCAAAAAGAAAAAAATGTCTAGTATACTGCGGAATAGTCGACAAGGATGGGGCAACAATAACAACCATTACAACAAATTATCAATATAAAAAGTACTGAAATAACAAAAATAGTTCAACTAATTTAGCATAAATGAAAGCGAACATGAACTTCAAAAATCCAAAGAATAGTATTATAAATATTCATAATCCATGCATGAAGAACGTGTTTCTGTGAGGCTTCTATTATTAAGTAAAAGTTCCAAGACACATGTATACAATGAACACCACTAACTCAAATAGTGGAGTGCTGGAGCCACTCCTTAATCCTCAAAAGGACTAGCTTGTATATCTAATTCCTTGCAGGAGGACCTTGGTGGAAAATTTCTTTTCTTATACAATGAGGGTGTATTTATAACCAATGGGGTGATGCTTCACCTCCATGTGACTCTTTGACTACCCTAATGGATTTTTGACTTCTTATGAATTTTTGACTTTACATGACTCTTCATATTCTGTATGTGTCCTTTGGACTACCACTTTACAATACATTTTGAATAGATAATTACATAATCCACAATAATGAGGTGGCATATGATGACTCATGATAGGAAATGACATGACACTGATGACATGGACTGCATGATGATGTGGCAGTGCCAAGCCGTCCTTCTTGCTATTTCTTTCTTTCTATCTTCAATAATATATGTATCCAATTTTTCATCTTCAGCAGAGATATTCTTTGTTCTTCATATCTAACCTCCAAAGGGTTGTGAATCAGATGGATTCTTCATGCGGTTTTAATATTTGGTATTATGCTATAATTCAATGTAACTTCATCTTCTCACCTGATGATCATCTTATCACTTCAGCCCCATATGTGTCTTCTAACATGTACTCCTTCTCCATCTCCTTCTTCATCTCTTTCCATAACATGATATAGTACCCGCATTTGCAATCCACTCATGAAAAGATAAAATCATTCCAATAATCCCCTAGTCTAAGATGGTGCATATTGATCCACTAAATGAGCTAGAACCAGGTGACAAGATGGGAAAGAGGCTCCATGCATATGCAATTGCACAAATCAGGTAATCAGGGGTGGAACTTGAGACTCAAGACTGCACAATGCACAGTTCATGCTGGATCGAGGAAGAAAACTGTAAAATTTGGGAGTTCAGTGTGACAGGATGAGGGGATGGGCACTAGATCAGCCTATTGTGAAGTTATGGAGGAAAAAGGAGTGCAGGTGATTGCAAAATTGCGTAGTTCAACAACTTAGGGCTGAGTCTTGAGCCTTGAGACTGCATAAAGAACAATATTGACTAGGAAAGAGAGAGAAATTACGCAGTTTTGGGAGTTAGTGAGCCAGGCTGAGGGATTTTCCATTGCTTCAGAAAAATGCATAGTTCTGGGAGGAAGAGTAGGCTTCGTGATTGTGAAATTTCACAGTTCAAGAGCTCAGATATTGCACAATGCGAAGTGGGGGCCAATTTGAAGGGATGAATTGCGCAATTTTGGAGGCCAAGGCTCATGCTTGAGTATTGAAACTATGCAGTGCATAGTCCTAGTAGGTAATAAATACGAATTATGTAGTGTCAAGAGGCAAGGTTTCAACTTGAGGGTTGGGACTACATAATGCATAGTTCAAGAAGGCCAGATGAGTCTAAGTTGCTGGGAATTTTGAGAAATTTGGATAAGTGTGGGATTAGTGAATTTGATGTGAACAATGATAGGACATGACTATGATCACACACTTAGAAAATTTGAAGACAAAACATATATAATATACAACACATGAATGCATACTTCCCTTAGTGTGGAAACCTTTGCAACAACTTACGATAAGTGCGACACTAAAGGTACACTTTGCGACAACTGTGATGACACTTGTGTGATAGTGCTTAAACTTTGGGAATGAATGCAACAGATGTATGGATGGTAGGATAAACTCATTTTCACAAATATAACCTCTTGAAACCACCAAACAATATAATGTACATTATGCGACACTTATCATGCAAAAAGGACGATGATTGTTAGTGCGAACGACACTTGCGATATGTGAACAAAAATGAAAATAACACATGCCAATGCAAAGATAACACTAATTATAGTGAACACAAGAAAAATAGACAACTAAAAACTTGAAAATGAAACTCGCGAAAACAAAGGTCTATGGAAGAAACAATTTTCAAAACTCACTGAAGTACACACACAACTAGAAGTGAGAAACATTCGATGTCAGTGTGCACTGAATGTCAACATGGATTGGACATCACACAAGCTGCTAGTCTTGATGGGACGTGCTATGCTCGTTCAAGCTTGCATAAAATAATGCACTCATGAACCTTTTATAGGCTGATCATGTGTGAGCGAGTGACTTTGACACTTCTAATCGAGGAAAGGAGCTCAAAAGCATTAATTGACCAAGAAGTGAATACAGAAAAATTGATTGCAAGATCCACAATAAGCTATAAAATTTGAGTGGAGGGAAAATTTTAGAAGGTGTTTGTCACAATGAAAACAAGTTGATAACTCACCCATCAACCCTCTAATGGGTGATTTTCCCCAAAAGACTAGTGTTGACTGTTATGAAGTAACAACCTCTATTTCCCCTCCTCTTGCTTCAACAATCCTGGCCAAAGACTTTTCTCAAAGAAATAGAGGTACCAAATCCGTGAAGGATAAAGTGAAATGAAAAATTCTCAAGGAAGTTATTGTATTGAGGATAGAAAATGACAAATTATAGAGGAAAGTGAAAAATATGAGAAGGTGGTTGCAGAGTGGCAAGTAGTTTCATGAGGGTCGTGGAAAGAAAGTTGTAGAGTAACTTGGGATTGATGATAGAAAGAGAGAAACCCATAATTTTGAAACTAAAATTGATTCCGTGCCTATCTCCATTGAAGCAGGTGTTCAAAATTATTTTTTCCTTATTTCTATTGAAGCAAGAACCGAAACTGATTCTGCATCCATTTTTGTTGAAGAAGAGGTTAAGATTGATCCTCCACCTATTTTTACTAACTCTAAGACTCAAAATGAACCTCTACCTATTTCTATTGAGAAAGAAGCACAAATAAATGTTGTGCCTCCTTATTGTAGATGCTGCAATAAAGGTACTAAATAAAAATGTGGTAGAATATAAAGAGACCATAGCTAAATATCAAAGGGAAGTAGTGCCTCAGAGAGAATATCATAAAATTCTCCAAAAATTTCAGGAACTAATCATGACATAGGATGAAACACATACAAAATTAAGATCTTCCAAAAAGAAAATTAAGGCCTTGAAGGAGTGTATTTTTAAGATCATAAAATAAAGAGATAAAATTTGTTCTATCTCAGTCTGATGCATTAGCATGTATATCTCCAACACAAAACTATAGTTTATTTTTACTTGAAAAATATTTGCTTCTCAAAGCTTAGGCTTTACAATGTGTCCAACCATATGAATTCAAAAATGTGTTTGATTTCATCACTACTTTCCACAAGCAAGATGATAAAACAAAGTATCTCTTGTGCGGACTCTACATGCACAAATTTCTTTTGGAAGAACATGTAAAAGAAAACATTGTCCCATTCATTAGAGATGTCCAATTCCAGGCTTTTATATCATTTTCATTAAACCAAATAAAGTGGGAAAAATCCTATGGCACCTTTCAACGAAGATAGAATAACAATGATATTTGAGTCACGATTGAGCTTGAAAATCCCTTCACTACATTTCTCCGCCATAACACCTTTATATAGAAGACCGATGTTGCTCCCTCACTTGGGAAAATTAATAATGAGGTATTACACTTAGGGCAAGAACAAATACAATACATAATAGATGAAGCTATCCATGGAGCCAAGATGAGATGGAAAGTGTCACCTAGAGAAATAATAAACAAGGAACCTTTTGGCTTATATAATTTCTAGCAAGCTATGTCCAGAGTGCAATATTATGTTAATATTGTGATGGGAGTTGGGATTAAATGGATGTAATGCAGGTATAGGTGTCCTATGATTTGGTGTCCCTAGTATTACTACAAGTATGTATGGACTTTAAAATGTAGGTAAGTATATGGATTTCCAAGAAATCAAAAATAGGAGTGGATTCAGGCTCACATGAGAAGAACTCTATGAAGCCTACTCCTTAAATGCCTTACATGTTAATTATTTATTTGCATGAGGACATGAAAAAATGTCAGTTGGGGGGTGATGTTGGGTCTCATAATTGTAATGATTCCCTTATTCCATTTCTTAGTTTTAATATCGTTTTCTTATCTTTTTCTTATATTTACGATATATTAACTTGCATAATATAGGTTTTAGAAGGGATTAAGTTACTTTTTTTATTTCGCCTTTTTGATGAAATATTTTAGTTGTAAAAGTGTTATTTTCTTATGATTGAATTGTTCTTATGAATAGGGGATTTATGATAGCTATAAATCAATGTTGTTTTTTGATATGTTTGTGGTGAAATTAGATAGTGTGATGCTATCTCAACTAACTATGGCAAAAAGTGAGACTGATTTTTATCTGAGTGAGACTGTTTGGGGAAAAGCCCTTGGTTCTCTCACCTGGGCAATCTTAAGACCTTTTTGTAACTGAAAACGAGCATCTTGAGAGTCTTTAGATTCTTAGTATCTCTCTTTGTTAAAATATTTACTATTTATATCATTTGTGATTGTGGTATAAAGATGTGGACTTATGTTCCAAATGGGATCTTTTTGGATGTAATATTTTCATACACATTTTATAAACTTGCTGAAGCACTATAATCGTTCTTTTAGAATATAATGCAAGTTTTTTTTTATTGAGAGTTAATTTTCTGTTTTGATTTCTCCTACGAGGCAGTCTAATTGCAGTGTTCCGGGCCCGCTCTTGGAAGAGGAATTGTCTTCATTTGTATCACTAGCTTTACATTTTATTGTTTTATGTTAATCATCTACCTATTAGATTAATTAAAAATTGAGTGCTTTATTTTGAGTAGGGATAATATTGGTAGTCGTAACATTGTTTTGCAGGAATAACTCTTTAGATAAGTCAATTTACAATTGATGTTTCTTTGTTGATGTTCCCCGAAGCTTATCACTAGATCATTGATGTTTTCACACTCGATTAGTTTCTTTTCCTGCTATTTATTCTTTACTATTACATAGAGTATATATTCTTAGTGTTGTTAGTTCAATTCTGTGCTTGTTGTTTCTTAAATAGCATCTTAACATCCGATAGATTTCCTTGTTGTTTTACATGTAAAAGAGTAATTAGAATTCGATATTTTTAAATTATTTCTAGGAAATATATTTTTCCTGAAATATAGATATTTTAAATGTGTGTTACAATTTAGGAGTTGATTCCTTCATTGTAGTTACTTTGGTTGTTGTTAAAGAATTAGTACTTTTATTTTCAACACTATCTCTTGCATATACTTTGTAGACAACCTTGAAATAACTAGACGAAACCTCGGGTTGAAAAATTAATATGTGGTAATTAGTTGCTTATTTAGAAAAAATAATTGTCCCGAAAATTTCTCCTAAGACAGTTCCTTCTGACACAAAAAAGATGATTTTTCTTGGGATTGAGAGAAATCCCATATTTGTGAAACCACCCAAATTTTTGTTTCAGATGACACACATGGTTTGATCTTATTTTAGAGGACACAATAAAATTATCCAGGTAAACCACTACACTTTGGCCGATTAGGCCAAGAAAAAAAATGTTCTTTGCTCTTTGGAATGTAGCACCAACATTGATAAGCTCGAATAGCATGCACTTAAAGGAAAATGTTCCCCACTTGGTCCTGAAAGTGGTATTGAGACGGTCTGGTTCTGCCACTACCACTTCATTGTAGCTAGAAAAATCATCTAACAATGAAAACATTTCAGAACCAAATAATTTTTGGAGGATTTGTTTCATGGATGGCACCAAGTAATTGTCTTTATTTGATGCCTAGTTGAGAATGTAAAATTTGACAAATAACCTGATCTCACCAGACTTCTTCCTGACAAGGACCAAATTCGAAACCCAAGAAGAATGTATGACTTAAAAAATGATCCGAGCATCCAACAACTTCCTTAATTCCGTTTGGATTAGGGGTTCCGGTGTTGGATGAAATTTCCTTAGCTTTTGCTGAAAAGGCTTGATCCCTTCTTTAATGGGAATGAAATAGTGGATAATACGAGTGTTGTATGTATTTAATCATCACAAGTCCATGCAAACACATCACGATATTATTTGAATAGGTGAATGAATTCTTGGCATTCTTGTGGAGAACAACACATACCAAGGTTTACATATTTCAGATTGTCTTGATTTTGAAGTTGACTTGTTTAAATAATAACTTCGAGCTCTGAGTCTTAGTATCAATTGGTCCTCATAACCGGTTTTGCATGTCATATCAATTTTCCAAGGATATTACACCTTTAGGCATAATATTGCTTCTCATTGTATCAACTGCTTCCTACAAAGCCTTGTCGTGCTCATCCTCTTTGATGGCCGCATATTTAAACATGTCTGCATTAGCCATAAAATGTAGTACCTGTTGGTCATCATTGAAAACAAAAAAATTAGGTACATATTTTAGATTGTCTTGATTTTGAAGTTGACTTGTTTAAATAATAACTTCGAGCTCTGAGTCTTAGTATCAATTGGTCCTCATAACCGGTTTTGCATGTCATATCAATTTTCCAAGGATATTACACCTTTAGGCATAGTATTGCTTCTCATTGTATCAACTGTTTCCTACAAAACCTTGTCGTGCTCATCCTCTTTTATGGTCGCATATTTAAACATGTCTGCATTATCCATAAAATGTAGTACCTGTTGGTCATCATTGAAAACAAAAAAAATAGGTACATTATCTAGAACATATGGTTTATCTATAATATATATAGATAAACCATTTTTCAAAGGCGACTTTCTAGCGGTTGCATTAGTTAATGTGTCTATTGCGGAATTTCTAATTCTAGGAACAAAAATGATATTAAAAATTTTAAAATAAGTAATCAATTACCATACCTCGTTTTGGTAGTTTTTAATATTTGGTGAAACCTAATGGATAGTGTTTCGTACCTATCGAGTAACCACTTATGAGTCACCAATTACCATGAACAACTTTACCTTTAGGTCGATGGCTTTCTTTAGTCCAAGCATAAGTGCTTCATATTTGAAAGTATTATTTGTGCACTCCAAATCCAAACGACATGCTAGGATATGCTTCTTATTAGGTGGGTCTATGAGAATGCAACTTTCTCTATAACCATCCCATGTTTTGGAACCATAGAAGTGTAAAGTCCAAATATTATCAACTGCTAAATTGGTTCCTATACTATTATTACTATGTACATCTATGTTACAAGATTCATTAGCACCTATTGGAGTACAAGGAAAGAGTTCCAACTGTGTATCGGGTGGGACGGGTGATGGTTGTGCTTGATAACACCCGTGATCGATTTCCAAGAAACAATTTCCAAAAATTAGGTTTGAAAAGGCAACATGCTCATTAGGACCCTCAAGTGGTGTCAAAATATATTTCATGTAGGTTTCACTTTCCACTCAAATATGGTTGTTGCTTCCCTTATATGGAAGCCATAAATGTGACCAATATGTTCCAAAATACCCTTGTAATTTACTAGATTAATATTGACTCAAAATTAGGCCATAGGCTTCGAGGATGTCCACAATCAAAATATTTATGCATTGGTGTACTCGATGATCTAATGATAATCGGATAATAAAATTCCCGAGTTCACAAATGGACTAAATAAGTGATTTGTCGAGATTTGTCGAGCTGAATGATTTGTGCATTAGATTTATCCCACTTAGCATTAGTTTTATTAGCAACAGATAATGGAATTACATTCACAGATGCACCCGAATCGACCAAACAATTATGGACATTGTAATTAAATATTTAAAAAGTTAAAAAAATGGGGGGCAGAGAGTGTTAGTATCTAAATTTACAACATTAACCATAGATTCGAGATTTCTCAAACACTTACCGGACATCTCTTGAGAAGAGGAAGCTTTGTCACCCGTTGATGGTTGTGAGAAGGCTTGGATTTGTAGTTCACACTGGCTTGCTATCTTTGCGAGCTCAAAGTTTGAAATGTTGACATGATCTCTCTTCAAATATTCGAATATATTATATTCAATAATTTTATTTTCAGAAAGCAGTTCTGAAGTGTCTAGAGGTGTAGCTTTATTTGAAATTTCTGGGGTGATAGAATTATTTTTACTATTAGCAGAAGTACTTTTAGAGGCAACAACATTTCCATACTTGTTTTGTGTATTCTGAGTATGATTAGTTGGTGATGCGAGCCTTATTAACAATTTATTCTTTAAATCTTGTCTCATCACTTCCTATTCAGAAATGGGCGCTTTTCTCCTCAAATTATAACAACTAGTTTGTTTTTGAGGAGGGGCTTCACTTTAAGGTGGTGCTTCTAAACTCTCCTTGTCAGCATTGAGAATAAAATCAAAAGTATTAATTGCATGTCCAATACCTGTGCTTTCCTCATCCGTTGCAGGTTCATTTGTTTCTTTTGTTTTCTCAGGCTACACATCTACTAGTAAAGTATCAAGGATATGCACTGCCAGAGCATTCATGTTGTGGTTCCACTGTGAAGTTTTTTCTAAATGCCATTCTGGATGGAAGGAACAATAGTTGTCCATGCCTATACTTTCAATATTCAACAAAACATTTGAACTATGGGTAGATTTAGCTGGCTGGTTGTTTTTATTATTATTCCTTTCGAATGGGAAAGAATTGGGGGGATTTATACTGGTATAAGCCTCCCTTGAATCTCTCTTTAACTTTGGGACTTCATTAGTGAGTGCCTTTAAAGATCTAGTCAAGCTTTCAATATAAAAAAAATCCTTTTCTTTAGTCTTACCAGTCTCCTTGGATTCTTAGATTCATCATCATCAGTAATAGATCCAATGGATTCATCATCATAAGGTTGAGACTTCATTCATCATCATAAGGTTGAGACTTCTTACTAGTCTCCTTGGATTCTTAGATTCATCATCATCAGTAATAGATCCAATGACACACAAGTATTTCTCTACGATGATTGCTTCTGCAAAGTTTGAAGCCAGTGTTTCCTTTGCAGCTATTTTAACAGAAGCATAAATATTTGTTTGCAAGGCAGCTAGGTAATAGTATATAGATATAGAATCGTGAGGCTTCATGTCTATGGGAAACTTGTTCAATATGCGGTTGAACCTTTGATTGAAATATTTGACTTTCTCCTTCTCCCCCATCTTAATATTGCAATGTTATTTTAACAACACGGCGAGAGTATTTTCATCGACAAATTTCTCTAAAAGAAATTTCTTAAATTCCCTCCTACCATGGATTGAATTAACATGTAGACTATGGTACCATGTTGCTTCTCTACCTTATAATGTGAAAGGAAAAATCTTACAAGAAACATCATCGTACAATACCTCTAACATTCATAGAAGCATGTATAAATCATCGATATGATATTCTGCATTTTTTTCTTTTCAGGATGAAACTTAGATAACAAATTATCTGGGTGTCTACGCATTCTATGAAGGTTATCCGGAAGAGCGAGTGGCCCTTGGGCTATCTAATTTAGGTATTTATCAACCATGTCTTCGTCTTCTTTCTCCTCCTCCTTTTCTGAATATGATGAACCTTATCCTTCACCGTTTAAACCATCATTAAACTCCAAATCAATTTTCATTTATTCTCTGTCAAAAAGAACAATATCTTCCTCGTACTCTTCATGAATGGGTGAAAGCGCCTCTTGGTGAACTATGTCTTCTGAAGACTCTATTAATCCCTCAATAGTGGAAAAGACAAAATATTCCACTGATGAAACTAGCACGCTAGTATGAGTTGTTTCTTTCTTCTTAGGATGTTGAGGAATATTATGAGAAACAAGAGTAAACTGATAGCTTTCGCAAACCGATGGGTAATAAGTCAAATCACCCAAAGTTGTTCGTAGGTAACTTCGTAGGCTAACTCTGGACTAGGTTGAGAATACCTTCCTAACTTGGGAATAGGAGTACAAATGTTACTCGGGAAAATACTGCCTTGCCCAAAAGTTAAATGATTTGGGAATGAAGAGCTATCAGCCATAAAAAACTATTTTCCTCCTTCTCGCACCACAAAATATTCCTACTTCGAATACACAAAATAGGTTTGGAAATGTTGCTTTCTCTAAGAGTACTTCCACTAACAATAAAAACAAGTCTGTCACCCACTAATAGACTTGTAATGGTTGATGAAATATTTATAATTTAGAAATTACAATCGATGACCTCTTTTATCTGGTGGCAAATTTGTTTTGTTATTGTTCCTAAACTGGGATTATTCTTGGACTCTGCTACATGTCACATTTCAATATTTTAAACCAATACAAGTCCATGGAAAATACTTCCAATAATACTGTTCACTTAATAATCTACCAAGATCTAGAAAGGGTTATGGGTTCTGGAGTTAATTGCATCCATTCACCATGAATTGAAATAGCTGAACATGGAACTACAGGGAATACAGATAAAATGTTCAAATATACTTCGAAACATGCATATTATCAATCAATGAACATTAATAAGGGGAATCAAACCTAAATATACCTCCACACATGTATATTATAAATCAATGAATATCAATAAGGGAAATCAGACTTTATGAGCATCTGTTTAATGCATATGGCTTCTCTATCTTGGTGAAAAACCCCTCCTTCAGAAACAAAAGAGCACAAAATTTTGTACTTTGAGGATTTGGAATGTTTAATTAATACCATCATCAAAGGGATGTTGAATTATTCAATTGTTTTTTAATGGAGTTAATACTTTCCAAAAGTGAGAATGCATGTTATTTTATTAGGTAGATAGTTTAAATAGATATGGATATACCAATTAATGTTGACTTTTCCCCAAGTTCATTTAATCAATTTGATAGTTCAATGTTATGAACGTTTGTAATTTATTTGTTATTTATCTTGAAAATATGCCATCCATATACCGCCCAAGGTTAGTATTGGTAAATGAGTAATTGATAGAAGCGAATTACATATTAATAAGGTTATGCAGAGTTGTGCTTGAAGGAAATTCCTTGAGTGTTGCTTACATTGATTTCTACTGAAATCCCATCTTCCTACAAATTATATTCTGACATTTGAATTTTTTTCTCTCCTCTTAGTATAGTTCTAGTTAAAATCAAATTGGATTTGTTTTTGCAGGTGTAAAACATTATGATGTATAAATTACAATGTATTTGATAACCCACTTTCTTATTTGTGATATTTTTCACATTGAACAATGGATTGCCATTTGTTTCTTATGCTAGTAAATTCTTAGTTAGAACACTACCATGTTAGGTATCGTTTATCACAATTTGTGAGTTATTTAGTTATGAAATCGTTGTTAATAAATGATTTATTTCCATTTTTGTCCTAGTTGGGATCCTCAAATGCACCAAGAAACATATAAGAACAATTAATTCTTGTACCTCTTGGAACATGTAATCGATCTCTCAACTGTGCAAGATTATCAGGAAAGTTTCCCTATTTTACTGCATTGTTATTGCCTTTGTATTTTTGTAAAGAATATGTTATGTATATTACTTTTCAATTATTTTCTTTATTTCTGGATTCAATTTTTAAAATTTTTTGTTTCATTTTCTGATTGTCATTGTATATCATCGAGCATTGAAAATTCAAAGATTTTAAGTTGTTTCATTTGAAAAGTTGTTTAGCATGATAACATGTTGAAATATATAAAGTTTGTATGACAAAAATATCAGGTTTCTATGATATGGTCTTGTATGCAACATTTTCCCCTTTGTAAGTGATGTTTCATCCTTAGGTTGCGTACACCACTTTTAATATTAGTAATACCTTGTTTTTGTTGGATGCTTTAATTTCTAACCTTTTGAAATCCCCAATTAGTTTGTTAACATCGTATGCTTTTATTTGAATTGTGTAGCTTTCAATGAAGACTATTTTCAATTATGTTTGTTTGGAGACCAGATTAAGAAATGCTCATGTTGAGAATTATAGCTCAGATAGGAAGTTCCACATATGCTAAGTATGAACATATGAGAAGTAATTCGAGATATTTTTTGAAAAGTAATTCTAATTTTGGAAAATTAATTCTATTTTGTAATTCTCTCCTATAAAAACAATGAAAATTTATTTTTAACAATTTAAAAGTGTACATAGACTAGGAGCAATTTAAAAGTATATTATCCACTAAAAATATAAAGACAAGGAAATGTAGAGGTTATTACACACACGAGAGAGAGAGAGCGAGAGAGAGAGGCAGTCAGGGAAAATGCATTCTTGGGAAGCACATAATACAAGACAATTGTTTGTACAATCTTCTGGAGGAGGCCATACATATCCAGACAACCACACATACACAACATATAGGCTGTCTTATAGGTCGTACAATAGTTTTTTGTGGTTTCTGGGTTTTGCAGCAGGTTGTAGAAGCTCAGTTACAACATTTTTTATATCTAAGCAATTTGTTTTTTTGGGCACCGTGTCGAGGTTTCCTTGTCAAAATTTTCAATGGAATGAAAAGCTAACTTGAAGGAATAATTACCTACATGTGTGAGAAATTAATTTTTATGCTTCTTTTGTATTTTCCATGCATTTGTGGGATTCATTTATGCTTATAATTTTATTTTTGTTATTGAGTAAATTCAATATCTGATTTATGCATCGGACAACAATCTACTAGGGTTTGGAAAATTTACACATCAAAGAAAGAAATGGGTCCACTTAAAATATGATTTCAGATGTTTGGAACTTCAAATTAGACAATGAATTATTTTATTATTGTGTTTTTAATATTTATGTTTAAGCACCATTATCATTTTTGTGGTTCTACAAACTAATGGCACTGTGCCACATACATTGATAACTGCTACTTGTGAAGTTCTCAAACCAAGGGTTGCAACAACTGATCTCATATCTTAGGTTGGCAGGGTGCTTTATTCTTTATAGGCATTTTTTTTTTCTCTGAAATTCCATATATTTTTTGAATTTCTAGGGGTTTGGACTATTTAATTATTTCATTATAGCCAAAGAGAAATATTTTAAGGTGCTGAAACTCATAAAATTGTATTTCAAATTGAATTAGGGGCATTGGAAACCAATACCTTTGTGTTAAACCATAAGCTCCTACTCCTAGCTATTATCATTAATGAAAATGGAAACCAATACCTTTGTGCTAAACCATAAGCTCCCGCTCCTAGATATTATCATTAATGAAAATGCATGACTTTAGTTCTAGATCCAAATTTCTATTCCTATATATATCATACCATTTTGCTTTGTTGGCCCATAGGGTGGCTGAGTAAAGGAGAATGGAAATGTTTATTACCTTAACATAATTTTTTATGCAGTTTAAGGAATAGGGATGCTCTCCTTTTGTAAAGAAGTTCAAGACCATCATACACCTTGGCGAGGTAAACAAAAAGCACATTCCCTTTTATTTTCCATCCTTTTTTAGTTTTCCATTGAAATTTAAATATCATATAAACATGTAATTATGATTTTGAGGCTTTTTTTAATGTGATCAACAAATGTGGAAGTTGGGAATGAAAAATTTTCGTTTAGTTATTTTTCTTTATGTAAGGCTTAAGAGCATCTAAGAAAAGTCAAAGAGGAAAAGGGAATAACATAGGAACAATAAGAAAGAGAAAAATGTTGTAGACATTGAAAGGGTTGATATTTAAATACCTTTATTGATGTTTGTTGTAGGTTAATAGAATAACAAAATTGCCACAAAACAAAAAAATTGTCATTGCACATACAAATGGCCCATATGTGAGCCTCATTCGTTTCGATTGCGCAGTTTTGTTATTACTCTGGAAACTTCGATTCTCTATAGTAGTGAAATATACCACTTGAATAGAAGAAGTTTGGAAATAAAAAATTTATGACCCACCAAAATGTCCTATTTCAATTCACTATCCTCATTCTGCCTATCATGTGTTAAGGTCCTCATCTGGGATGTTGATACACAACCAAACCGTTAAGTTTCTCTTGGGGAAACAGATTCTCATCAAGATTTGGTTTGGCTTCTTTCTCATTTCCTTCAAGAAATCATGATTGTTTTAAAGCATTGAAATATCTTCTCTGATCTTTTGTTCACCTAAACACTTTTAAACATATTGGATGCAACCTCCATTTTGGAGAAAATTTTTAGGCATAGAATTCACATGCAAGTTATGCTCTAGTCTCATAAGCATGGATTTAGTGTACATATCTATTCCCTTGGAATTAAATTACATTATTTTACATGAGTTTAGGTGGAAGATTGGATCTACTCCTACTTTTTCATATTTGGTTCAACATTGCAACTTCTGAAATCGAGACAATAAATGTGATATTTATATTTGATCATATCTCCAGGTTTTGACTAGAAATAAACATAATTTTGAGTTTTCACTTGCGATGAGTCCCAATGCACCATTTTTTATTTCTGTAGGTCAGAATTATTTATTAATTATACAATTTTAATAATTCTATGTTGCCATGAAACGTGGGTTTGGGGATGGGGATGGGCACGGGTGTGGGGACGGGTGCGTCACTTTTTGAAACAAGATAAGTGGGTTCGATGGGGGTATATCATAATTTATATATATTAAATATTTTACAAATTTTTGAAATCTTCCAACTTACAACAAGAAAATAAATCATTTAAGGACTTAAACATGAACATTCACTTTGAAATTTCAAATTTGATATCAAGTGGAAAGTGAAATATATATATATATATATATATATATATAGATATGTATATATGTATATATATGTATATATTTTGAAACAAGATAAGTGGGTTCGATGGGGGTATATCATAATTTATATATATTAAATATTTTACAAATTTTTGAAATCTTCCAACTTACAACAAGAAAATAAATCATTTAAGGACTTAAACATGAACATTCACTTTGAAATTTCAAATTTGATATCAAGTGGAAAGTGAAATATATATATATATATATATATATATATAGATATATATATATATATATATATATATATATGTATGTATGTATGTATGTATGTATGTATGTATGTATGTATGTATGTATGTATGTATGTATGTATGTATGTATATATATATATGTATATATATATACATATATATATGTATATACATACATATATATATATATATATATATATATATATATATATATATATATATATATATATATATATATATATATATATATATATATATATAATCGGTTGCTATTTTGTATTCCAAAAAAGAGGAGAAAGAGCTCCAAGATTACATGCTAGACTGCTCGTAGTGCAGTGTAGGAAGTAACTACAACAAATCGCTACATTCCTTTTGTTCCTAGTTTTCGAAAAGAGCTGAAAGATAGACAACGCATATATGCGGATAAATTGAGATAACAAAAAAACAAATTTAAAAGACATTTATAATAGAAGAGGGAAAGTTAGTCAATGCTGATATGGCTGATATGGTGTGCTATGGAGACATCAGGATTGTCTTAATTGCCAGCATCCCTCATGTTGTTGGAGCTGGAGCTTGGAACTATACGCTTCTCCAACATGAACTTGAGGATTTGTACTGATTCTTCTGCATGAGGGCACCGATTAGAGAGTGTTAAAATGATTTTGAAGAGAGGTGACCTTGTGGAGGAAAACATTAAAATCTGCTTCATGTTTTTCATCCAATATTTTGACCTCTGTTTGCAGCTTTGCATCAAGGATTTTTTGGTGAGCTCTGATTTGTTCAAGCTCAGCTTGAAGATCTGCGCAGTGGAGACAGTCTTCGCTTCGAGCCATACTGGAGGTGAATGCTGATTCGAGGGATGGCACAATGCCCATTGACAGTAAGGAGGGGCAAGAATGACAAGAGTGAAGCTTAGGGAGGTAGGTGAGAGGGGCAGTAGATGCGACAGAGGAGGGATGGGAGCAGACAGTAGATGCAAAGGTGGAGGGATAACGCCTAAGCTAGACAAAGGAAGCAGTGTAAAAAGAGCTGAGTAGCATAACAGAGCAACAACGAAAAAGAGGGGTAGCGAAGGGAGAGGAACGCCCAAAGAAAATGACAGAGGAGCAAAACATATGAGGCTGATGCTGCATGAACAGGGAGCAGGGGAATGAGGGATGAAGCCGGGAGCTGAAGGATAAATATAGCTGTGAAGAGGGAGCGAGCCAGCTCGGGGGGAGTCCCGAAGAAATAAGATCACGGGAAGGCAGAGGAAGTGGTACGAATGAGGCAAGGTAGTGCAGAAGACCCAGGGTGAGGAATCGTGTGAAATCTAAATACAGATTGGACAGAGATCATGGCTGGGGATAGATATTTAGTTCATCATTACAGAAAAATTTCCCCGGATTTCGTGCGCAGGCTCTGCTGGCAAGAAGGTAGGCATCCTTATTGTTTTTGCGAAGAATGTGATAGAAGGTAGTGCCATGCATACCTTTTACAATATTGCGGAACCTGTTGATCGTCTGGTGAAGGGCTATGTTTTTTATAGGGCGGTCATGCTTCATCATGTTGATAACAATAGTGGAATCACCAAAAATGATTACATTTGAAATGTTGAGATTTTTTAGTTGATGCAAACCTTGAAAGAGGGAAAAGGCCTCCGCTCTGTTGTTGGAGAGGTTGCCAAGGTCCCATTCAAAAGTTGCAAGAATGGTTCCATTCGCACTTCTAATGATGCCTCCAGCTCCTGCAATGCCCTGATTCATTTTTGAAGCACCATCAAAGAAAAAAGTAGGTCTGGCTCGACTGTGAAGTCAGCTTCATTAAGCCGAATCTTCCAACTTGTGTCAGTTCTAGAGGGCTGATTGGAGGGCGAATTAATGCTGTTAGCTCTGTCCCAAAGGTTGCCAAGGAAACTCCTTTCCTCAACACAGATTTCACTGTAATCAATTATGCTGTTGCACTTGGCAGAGATAGTTTCAAGAGTGAGGCTCCATGAATTACTGCAAAATTTCCTAAAAGAAGGCTCTTTATTTCTGAATATCTTCCTGTTCCTAGTAAGGAAAATTTTCCATAAAACTACGTATGGAAGGGTATCCCAGATCCTCTTTGAAAATTTTCTCTTCTTTTTTCCCTAAGGATAACTTCTTTTCCAGGAGTGGAGAACCTCAGCAATGGAGCCATGATGCACCCAGCCGGGCTAGTATGAAGGGATGAGTTTGATCCAGCAACGAGCAGCAAAGGGGCACCCAATGAAGAGGTGGAGAGCAGTCTCTTCAGCATTTTGACAGTTTGGGCACATTGATGGCCCGAACACACCTCTTTTCTTGAGATTTTCTGAAGTTAGAATTTTTTCTTTCAATAGGGTCCATATGAAGATCTTAATCTTGGGGATTGCCTCCGATTTCCATACTACTTTCCAGTTGGGCCAAATAGGTGCCAAATGGTAGTCCTTGCAAAGATGCTGATAGGCAGCTTTGATGGAAAAGGCTGAGCCCGAGGGGTCCAATCGAAATTCATCAATGCTGTCTTTTTTTAAAGGAGCTGAACCATAGAGATGGGATTGGAGGTTATTAAAATATGCTTCAAGATGGGATGGGACTTTGGGAAAGTGCCAACCAGTCCAGATTTGAGATTGATCATCCCATTTGGAAAATTGACTTAAGAAGCAGAGGCCCATATTGCTAAAGTGAGAGATGATGCGTTGGGTGCCAGGCCTATCAATGATGGGAGATTGCCCCATAATTCGGTCTTTCCCAATGTTGATGGTATTACCCCCCATGGGGACTTTGGAGAGGTGTTGGGCTAAGAAAGGAATGGATTTTTTGCAGAGAGCCCAGATTTTAGAGCAAGTTCTATTAGGTATGTTATGGTCAAGGATATGCTGCTGGGTAGAGTTGAGATATTTAACCTCCATGAATTTTTTCCATCAAGCTTGATTCCCACTGATTAGCCTCCAAACAATCTTCCTTCTGGCGGCTTTGTTCAGGAGCTTAGGAGAGCGAACACCAATTCCTCCATGCTCCTGGTCTTGGATAACTTGTCTCCACTTGACCAGATTGTAAATTTTTTTTTCATTCTTCCCTCCTTGCCATAAAAAATGCCTAATGATAGCTTTGAACTTGAGATGGATGATAGTCGGAGCTTGAAGGAGAGTGAAGTGATACAAAGGCAAGGATGAGAGACCATACTTGAGGAGGACGAGGTGTCCAACAAGATTGAGCCATGATGAGCCCCACTACTGAACTTTTCTCTTCATTTTGTTAATGGTGATATTCCAAACTTCAACCTTTAAGGGGCCAACACTCACAGGCATACCCAGGTAAAAGAAATGGTCACAATTTAGTTTTCAAGGAACGCCACAGATGTTGAAAATACTGTGAATGGTATGGTTATAATCATTCCAACCACAAATAAAACTTTTTTGATAATTGATCAAGCCTCCGGAGTAGAGAATGAATTTGTCCAAGACAGTTTTAAACTGCTGCGCTATTATGCTGGTTGCTCCTCCCATCAGAAGAGTATCATTTGAAAATTGAGAATGATTCATATTTTTAACACCATTACTGAAATTGATGCCAGTAATGAGGCCATCTCGCCTCATATGATCCAGGGCCTTGCTAAATGATTCTGCCATGAGGATAAAAAGGTAGGGGGAAAGAGGGAATCCCTACCTTAAGCCACGAGCGGATTGAAAGGAAGGAGCTGGTCTGCCATTAATGAGAGGAGATACCCAAGGTCTAAAGATGCATGAGTTGATGAGGGCCAGGAAGTTAGGGTCGAAACCCATTTTTTTGAGCACAGGTAGGAGAAAGGAGTGCCTGACCCTATCGAAGGTATTGGCAAGATCAAGCTTTAGTATAAATCCTTTTTCTTTTCGAGAGATGCTTGAGTGAATGACTTCTTGAACAAGGAGGATGGAATCAGTAATTTTCTGCTGGGATATGAAGCCTCCTTGATTTTCTGAAATAATACTATGAAGGTAAGGTTTGAGGCGCATGGAAAGAATTTTGGTGAGAAGCTTGTAGGAGGAGTTTCAAAGAGAGATGGGTCTGAATCTAGAAAAGGAGGAGGGGCGGTTTTATTTGGGGATAAGGGCAAGGAAGGTAGAATTGGTGTAGCCCCCAATTTTATTCTTCCGTTGACTCCATTGGATCATTTTAACAAGGTCCTTCTTTATTAAATCCCAGTAAGTCCTGTAGAAACTGATAGAAAACCCATTTTGTCCCGGAGCTTTATCCAGATTCAAGGCCCAGATTTCATTTTTAATCTCTTCTTCGTCAGTTTCTTGATTGAGAGCGCTGTTCATATCCTCGCTAATCATGGTTGGAAGATGATGCAAAAGATCAGAGTAGTCTTCCGGCATTTTTTTCTCTGTTAGGAGATCTTTGAAATGCTTGGTGGCAACACTTTTAATTACATCATGATATATTTGCATGTGACCATCGGTATCGATGATGGCAGAAATACTATTCCTGGATTTTTTAACTGTGGCTTGCTTGTGAAAAAAGGCTGTATTTTTATCACCAGCTTGCAGCCAGAGGTTCCTTGACTTAATCCGCCATTTCTCCTCCTCATTCCCGTTGGCTCTGTAGATCTGCCAATTTGGATATTTTTCCTGGCTGTGGTGATCTTGACTGAGACCGTGTGTTTCTATGTTGTCATGGACCTCATCCAATTTGGGTTTCAGTTTAGCCTTGGCCATTTCCTGTTCTTTGTATTGATTTTTGGCCCATTCCTTCAAAGCCAACTTGGTTTTTTTTAATTTGGATTCCCATACAAAGGAGGGAGAACATTCAATGTGTTGCATCCAAGTATTACACACCAGATGATTTTATTCCTGGATGTCATTCCAGAGTGGACTATATTTGAAGGGGATGGGGCCAAGAGAGAGGTGATATTCAAAAGTGAGAGTGATGGGATAGTGATCATAGGATGAAAAAGGGAGAACATTGGCTGTGGCAATGGAGTTGTATGAGAGAAGAGTGACAGCAACCAGAATTCTGTCAAGCCTTTCCATTATATTCCCTCTCCAATTCTTCTGTTGCTCCAAGTGTATCTTCGATTTTTTGGGGCAATGTCGACCAATTCATGATTTTTCATCATGTCTTCAAGCTGCTCTCGAGAGGAGTCTGGATTAAAGAGCCTCCCCTTTTCTCATTAGCGTGGAGGATTAAGTTGAAGTCTCCTCCCATTATGATGTTGCAGCTGTCCTCATTATCTATGTATTTTTTGATGGAGCTCCAGCAAAGTTCTTTGTCCCTGTAATGATTTGGGCCATACACATTGTATACAATGATTGTTTGTTGATATTTGCAATTTTCTAGGGTCACTTTTATCCAGTTTGGATTTACTGTAGTGTCTTTGTGATTCCACATGATGTGATGCCAAAGAGTGGCTAATCCACCAGATGCACCCCTTGATTCAGATAGGGTGCCACCATAATGCTTCCTTTTATCCAATATTGTTTTCATTTCTAGATCTCCTTGTTTTGTTTCTTGCAGGAGTATAATTTCCGGCTTCTCTTGATCTATTAAGTCTCTTAGGGCTACTATTTGGAGGGATGCACTAGACCCCTGCTGTTCCAAGACATGAATTCATCATTGCAAAAAGGCTGTTCGGAGAGTTTCTTTCCCTCCTTGTTCCTTTTGCCCCGTATCCTTGCTGTTCTGCCCTAATATATATGTCTCAATGGGGTTTTGTGTTCCCAATGCTATATCCTTTTGTGAATTTTCATCACGGTGTTGCTTGAATGAATTCCTTCCTGGGCCATGCTTTTTAGTGTTTTCCAAAGTTTCTCCATGCTCCTTGACTAAGTTCCTTGTGATTCAAATAGAAGAAGGATCCTAGGAGGAGGAGGGAGGGGGTGGGGCGAGGGGAACTAGGTTGAGAGGGAGAGGCAAGAAGGGGGGGATCCTCATAAGGGGGAGAGATGGAGGAAAATGGATTGGAAAGATCTAGCATGGATTTGGGGGGGGAGAGGGAGGTGCAGAAGCCTGCTAGACTGGATTCAGGATCTTGAGAGAAGAGGAGGATGAAGGGTTGGATTTTGGAGGAGATGCTACAGGGGTTATGCTTTTAGGGTTAGAGGAGGTCTTATTTCTCTTCATAGTTTCCCAATGCGAATTAGATTTCAGGGTTTCAACATCAGTAATTTTTGAACAACGATTAGCAAAGTGACCATACTCGTGACATACCTTGCATTTAAACGAGATCTGCTCATAATCGAGCTACTGGATATGCGTCCATTCATCAACCTTTAATTTTATAGCATCGGGGAGGCCTTTGCCCAGATCCAACTCGACACAGATCCTAGCGCAATCTTGCATATTGTCCTCTGGCTCATTGCGATCAATGAATTTTCCAACTGCGTTCCCGATGGCTCAGAAAAAATCATCCCCCCAGCAATGTAAGGGGAGGTGCAGGAGGTGCACCCAAACAGGGACAACATTTGGAACGTCAAGCTCAGGATCGAAATCCGACGTCCATTTGTTGAGATATAGGACCCTGGTATCCATAAAATAGGGTCCATTTCTGAAGATCAGGTCCTTATCTTCTCTTGTTTCAAAGTGAAAGGTGAAATAGCCCCTTCCGCAGAAGCGAATGGAAATTTTTCCAGAGATCTTATCAGCCTAGTTGCGCTCGACCCATCTTTGCACAGTCTTCGGTGAGGGCCATAGTATAGTGAATTGAATAATGAGGCCTTTCTCAGGAAGAGAAAGGTCAGCCATGCGAGGCAGAGAAGGTGGAAGAACAACCTCCTGCATACCATCGAGATTTTTGACGAATTTGGAGATCACTGACCTAGGGTGAGGATAGCCCAAGGAATTGACCAGAGCAGAGAAATCTTGGGCCTGGATCAAAGAAGCAACCACCTCTAGGGAGGACTCTAGAGGGGCCATGATTGAGCACGAGCAAAGAATAGGAGGGGCAAAAAACAGCTGCAAGGGTGTGGCCTCAGGTAGGGCGCAACAGCGAGGGCTCAGAGAAAAAAAAAATGTTTTTTTCAATTTTTAGTGGTGTGAATGTAACTCATTTTTAATTTTAAGTGAAATTTACATATTGATGTGAATCATGATAATAGATATTAGAATAATAAGTATTAAAGTATATGTCCACTGTCATACTACATTCAAAATTTCCTTAAGGCATTTCCAAACATGAAATAGTCTATAAAAATTTCATATTTTCAAAGTTCCAAAAAAAGTGAAACAAAACAATGAACAAGAATAATATTCCTTAAGCCATGTCATCATTATCCATGTCATCAAAATAAATAATATCTTCAGTAAACAAGCTCTCAAGAGAGGGATCACTCTCATCTGGAGCCTCCTGCTCATCCATAGTAACTGGAGGTAGCTCAATAAGACCATCTGGCTGTATCTCCTCATCCACACATGTAGCACCATCTGTGTATTGATCCCATCTCTTGAAAACACCCTCCCTATACCCTGGGTCTTTACACGACATGAGACAAAGTGTACTGTGAATGTATACTAATTTCTCATCCTTCTTTGATCCCAACCTCTTTCTCTTCAATGAATGGATGAAATCCTATGTGCTCCAATTCCTCTCATAAGTTGAGGAACTAGTTACATTCCCAAGAAATCATATGGAAAACTATTAATGGAAAATTGTTAGGAGAAGAGTCAAGATTGAGAAACTAGCTACCTGTCCAAGTAATTATATAGCAAATTTCAGCAACACAGGAGCATCAACGCCATGAAGCCACTAACGATTAATCAAACCATTATTCTTGTGCCTATTAGTAAAAACATCATGTGAACCAAATACACCTTTAGCACGTGAAAACTAGGAAATATCTCAGAGGCCTCTTTCGTAGAAACATAAAGTTTTTAAATAGAAATATTAAACCCTTTCACCACCTCTCTCTCTTGGGAAGGAGGTCTCCTTCATGTTGTGGGATCATACCATTTGGATTAACTACATAGGATGCCATGTGAAGTGGGGTGTTTAGTTTATTCCACTGCCCATGTATAGATGATTTCAACTGTGGCCATAAAGTATGATATTTCCTATCTATGATGGATTGGATCCTCTCACACATAGAGTCCATTTTATCATAAATATCACCTAAACATGGACCATATATGTATTCATAGCGAAGCATATCACAAATTGGATCTATAAAATCCACAACAAATTTGATATCGATCCAAAAATGATAATCCAAAATTAACCTCTTTACCTCTATAGATACATCCAAGGTAGATATCTTCCACTGGTCCCACATGTCACCAATGACTGTGGGACCTAAATCTTCCTTCATCTCCACAAGTTGTCCAAGCAAAATGCAGTAAGTTGCAAATATAGTATCTACTGGTTTAAGAAGCTCCATTTTGGAATGCTTGTGGTAAATGGCTTGTGAATGTTGGTGGTTGAATATAAACATCTGAATTCTGCGGCCATTATCAATTAAGATCTAAATCCATTCCATTTTCATGACGTTTTTTAGTGTATTATTCAAAGAATGCATTGCACATGGCATCCAAAAAAATCCTACAATATATCAAGAAATAAAAAAATTAAAATAAATAAATAATTTAGAATATTTCAATTTTACATCTAAAATTATTTATAATTCAATGAACATTGAATAAAAACAATATTTAAAAATGAAACTTGTAATAAAAAATAAATAAATTTGCCACTAAGTTACTAACATGTACTCTTTTTGGACCGTCATTCCTGCTGCTTTGGAAACTGGAGCCGCATTAGTAATAAATTTAACAACATTCGATGGCCCCACCTCATCAATGGCTTCACATAATTTGTATTTCAAGAAAAAAGTGTTATTCTCTTGACCAAAACGGTTAATGGACTTTAGAAAATATGGACTAGAAATGAACTACATCTACATTTCATTTTTTTGGAAACTTAGTTCCGCCATTGCTTCTAATTTTATATGTAGCGTTGCCCAAAACGGAAAAAATTTATGTTTAATCCTAAGTATTTCTACAACCCATTTGTGAAATATCTGTGCTTCATTGTTGGGAAAATGGGTGATAATAGTTTTGTATGCATGTCAAAACACCAAAATAATGTGCTTAATTTTACATTTTTAAGTATTGTTAAATCAAAGATATTTTCTATGTAATTAAAATATTTAAGAGATATGGTAGGAAAAAAATTAAAATAAATACCTATTTCCCCCAACACAGTAACACCAGTGACCACAAACTCCAACATTGTCGCCGATCGTTGACCACTCACACTGTCTCTCGTTGCGCCATATGGACATGTGCAAAATTCCAATGGCCAACGTCTGGACTTGTGTGATATTATTCCAATCGAGAATGAAAAGAAGAATGAAAGAAATGAAATAAGGGTGGGGTTTTAACTTAAAAAGTGGGTTTTTATTTAATATATATATATATATATATATATATATATTTTTTTTTTTTAAATTCCCCCCTCGCCATTGACGAACTCGCAAAGCACCCATTATCGAGGTTTAACCCAACCACTCCATGGAACGAACCCATCTCACATTTATGAAGCACTAGGTTCTTATAAGACACACTAGGTTCTTTCACGTTTTTTTGAGAGGTACCCTTTCCAACACCCAGGTCATGGGGATGGGAACCCAGGACGGGTTCGCGAACCCCACCCCCGGGTTCGAAAACCCATGCTTCACATGGTATATAATTTTATTAAAAGTTCCATGAGGGAAAATTTCCTATGGGACAAAAAACTTACATCTCATTGTAACATTTCTTCTGCATAAGTAAGAAAGCAATCATGTGAGGAAGATATGATATCCCAAAATTTTGTATCGGTAAATTATTTTGTTAATTTTCTGGATTTTCCACTTGTTGATGGCTCGAAATGTCTGCCTCAACTTCGGGGAAAACCACCCAATCGAGACCATAAAGTAGATCCTTTTCCATTTGGATTGGTGGCTCCGACTGGAATTATGGGATCAGTTTCTCGTTTAAACAAAATTATAAAAGGATGAGATGTATATATAATGGTTCTAATGTAACTAAGACTTGAAAAATAATGAATACTTAAAATTAATATCTATCCCGGGAAAACTTATATATACATATGTGATATAAAAAATGATTTCTTAAACAATATGACAATGTAGATGATCAAACGATTATGAAGTTAAAACAACATATGATAGCAAAATTTAAATAGTTAATTAAATTTGCTGATAAAACTTATCACATACATACGATTTCGTTGTTTATACATATACCATATGCTTCCAATCACACATAAAAATAGTGAAAGATGTATGACTGCTTGTAACACATATATGATAAATTTAAATCAAATAACCATTTAACTCTAAAGAAAAGGAAAAATAGACAAATAGTAGTACCCAATATTTTGCAACTTTTCTCAAGAGAAAATAGTAGTGGTTCAAACTTGTATTAAGATAAATTAAGTTATATTAGTGCCAAAAAAATCTTTCTCGCCAAAATTTAAAACCCCTTCTCCATTCAAATGAAGTGGATTTATAGTTTCTCAATCAAATACAGATATAGAAAAGCAGAATAAAAGTATGAAGCGGTTTTAACAAACAACACTTAAAATAAAACAATAACACAATTTTATACTTTGTTGTAACAACTTGGTTAAGACTGTGATGATAACTGCCCTCCCATACGTTGCAGTAGTTCATAAATATTTGTCACCAGCTTCAATTCAGGGGGAGATCGTGGTTGTATCCGCATTTGACCAGTAAATATAACATCCCTGAGTGATGGAAACACATGAGTGGCTATGTTAGATAAACATCTAAGCATTAGCCATTGGATATGAGGATTAACTAAGAAATGAAAATGGCATTCTAAGTCAATATTTAAGAGCTTTTCAATGTTCTCGACCTTTTTCTTGGAAAATTTCTGCCATGTTTTGGTCAACAATTTGATATCAGGCAAATTTCCCTCGGGTAGTCTGAAATAAGATTTTCTTGTAGCAAATTATCATTGATGGCTTTGATGAGGTCATTGGATATGTCCCTTGCATTGAATATTATTGTTTATGTATGTTTGAGGAGAATTTCCCATTCCCTAAAAACTATTTCCTTTTTTTATTCCTCTATCCTTGGGAGATTGACTAATTTCCCTTCAGTACTGTCTTGCCATGTTATGTGGCCTATGATTTTCTCCTAAATATAATCAAATTATGTCCTTAGTTTGAACAATTGATCTACCAATGCATTATTTGTTTGACACAAATCGTGAATTATGGCTAATTTCTTAAAGAAAGCGACTTGTCTTTTTCTTGTTTTTTCCAAAGAAAAAATCAGCAACTTTCTATTAATGAAAATGAAACGTTACATTTTGTATATGAAATTAAGCATTAATAATGCCCAGAGGACCCGTGTGCTCAAGCACACATCATAGCAAGGCTAGCAGAGGATTAAAAAATAAAAAAATAAAAAATTACAGAGTGCCAGTAGGGCTGGGCTTTTCGCACTTGCCTTTTTTCTTTTGGACAATTTGCCAAGCCCTTGAATGCGAGGAAGAAGAAACCAAGGCCAACTCATTATTCCTTGTAGTATTTTATTTATCTGAGTCTGAGCTTTCAGAGACATGTGATCTTTTATTTTCACCTGTACATGTGATATTTCAGTTGGCGTGGGATCAAAAATGGTGAGAGGGCTATCCGTTTGTTGGATGAAATCCTTTTTCCCTTCCTCTCTCTCTTGTTATCCTTGCCGTTCTCATGTTCCTTGGGTTTCATGATTTTCTTCCATTTCTTATCATTTTCTGATAGGGGACTATGATGGAATTTCCATCATTTTTTCTTTTGAATTTTCTTTATTGTACCTTTTTTTGCAAGGCATGTACTTTGAAGGTGCCCTGTTTGTTGACATATCCTGCAATAGAAAGCTGTGTTTTAAAAATATAGCGACTGTACCCACCTGAAATATTTGTGTATCATGTTAATGTTGTCAGGAAGGCCTTTACTTAGATCCATTTCCACACAAATGCAGGTGGAAGTAAAAATTCCTTTTTCAATTCTTTCATTGTCCATCTTAAGGAATCTTCCCAAAGAGTTTCCTATTCCTTCAAGAACCTGATGGTGCCAGAAGGGAAGCGAAAGGTTGTGAGGTATTACGCATACCGAAATTTTGATACTATCATTTAATTTGCATCGAAATCGGAAAACCACAGGGTTACAAATAGGCCTGCCCTTCCCCAAAACCATGGACCATCGGTTATTAAAGAGTTGAAATATTTTTGTGAATCAAACTAAACCACAAAAAATCCTTTTGCGTATAAATAAATATCACATTCAGTGGTCCAATTTTTGTGAATCCACTCACTTAACACCACATATTTTGGCCAGAAACCATTAAAATGACGAATGATTTCTTTCTATTGAAGGATGCTTAATAGATCGTTGACTTCTGGTAATTTGATGGTTATCTCTGCTGCTTCTTCCAACTTATCCACCATATAGGGGCTCAGGAAATTTGGGATTTGTTTGTCATGTAAGATCGCTTTCCCTTTTAAGACATCTTTGAAAGAAGTTTGGCCCTTTCCCGAGGAGGATGCTCTATTTGGTATAGGTGTTCCAAGAACCCCTCCATGCAATCTGTGTTGGGTGTGGAGCCTGATTACCTTCTTTTTTTAGATGTATCACAACATTGGAGCCCTGTTCTTAATGGGGCAGCAACATCGACCGTCATTTGAATGCTACCTGGGGGATCCAAGGGAGTGACTACTTCTTTATGGAGCCCCCCCCTAGCTTGGGGTTCAGGGGTAGTGCCCCAAAAGCTAAAAACATATGTAAAATTTCCTTGTAAAATTATTGTAATTTAAAGTCAATTTGGGCCGTTCATTAAGCAGATGATCTAACGGTAGAAGTTATGTTTAATTTAGGGTTTTTTTCCCTCGAAGGAAACCCCTCATTTTGTATGAGGGCATTGTATTGCAGCTGGGTGTTGCATAAGTATTATGAGCGAGAACCAGAAAGGGGGACTGTGAGAGAGAAAAGAGGATATTACAACGGATCTGCTGTAGGTTGTGTCTCTTCATTTTGCTGGAGAATAGAAAGGAAGCACTGGATGTTCGGAGTGGACATAGCCCAAATTGGGTGAACCACATATATTTGTGTCTCTCTTATTTTATATTTTTTCGATGTTTGTGTTTACGCATATTTTATATGTTCCATTGCTATGTAATCTATAATTTTCTAACAACTCGTATCAAAGGCGAAGGTTTGTTTGGTTGATAAACTCGTAGGAAAGAAGGGTTCCTGGTTCGAGTGGGAGAAATGGTGGAAGATGGTAAGTTTAGGGTTGATAAATTAAATGGCCAAAACTACTCGTCGTGGAAGATGCAAATGAAAGATTATATGTATCAGAAATATCTGTACCTACCATTGAGCAGAAAATCAAAGAAGCTAGCGAGTATGAAAGACACAGAATGGGATATTCTTGATAGAAAGGCACTTGAAATAGTATGGTTGTGCCTCGCAGCATCGATAGCCTTCAATACTTCGAAGGATACAAAAATAGAGGGTTTAATTAAGGCATTGGTTAAACTATATGAAAAATCCTCAACCTCAAATAAGGTATTTATTATGAAACTTTTATTTAATATGAAGATGTCGGAAGGTGGATCTGTTGCCGACCATTTAAATGATTTTAATATGGTTACCAGTTAGTTAAGTTCTGTAGGGGTAAAATTTGATGATGAAGTTAGGGCTATGTGTTACAATAAAAATGTCACCATGATATTTTACTCTCTGTATGGGTTCATTATTACTCATACAATACTCCCTTATAAGTCTACAAACATCAAGTTCCTAAAACCAAGCCTTGAAATTGAGAGAAAAGCTTATAAAAGTCATAAAAATACTTGTACTGCACTTTCTCTTAGTATTACCTGCGGTGCCGCATCTGTTTCTTCTAGAACATGCGGAACCGGCCACACTTTTTCTTCATTAAAAGTGTGGTTCCCTATAAAAGGTAAAGTGAAGGTGGAATAAAATTTGGAAGCCCAGTTGGTTGAATCTAGAAGCTTCTGGAAGCAATTATTCCGTGGAAAGTTCACTCCTTTCATGTACATTCATCCCTCCATTAAAGGAGCCTACCCCTTGGTATGTGGAACTTAATCCCTTGAAAGAGGATTCTATCCCCTCATATTTGGAGTTGCAACCTCTTCTCTTTTGCTATAAATTGAGGCCATAGTTCAGGCTCAAAGGGAGTTAGGCTTTGAGATTTTTTGAGGAGAATTGCTGGAAAAACTCAGACTCTCTTAACTGATTACCATATGGGAATGATTACACACTCATGTGTATGTTAGTCGAGAGAGTGCAAAGGCTTGTCAAAGTAGAGGAAACACTTGTTCCGGACCCCAGAAGGACCTGTATGACATCAAGGCGAACACGGTTGTAAGGCTCCTTCTTTCATCAAAGATAATACAAATGGATCCTGTTTTCTCAATGAGTTGTTTATTTAAATGGCTTATTTCTTGAATTCCTTGTTCAACAAGAAAGGTTTATAGTTTATGAATTAGTCTATATTATGCAAGTGCTTCTGATTCTTTCATGTTTTTGATTCTTTCAGCTTTCAATCCACATGCGAGAGATGCTTTGAACTACAATATTGTTGAAGACTTGGCGATTTCCCCTTCAACAATGTTGGCTTTGGAAGTGCTGCAATCATGCCCAACCAAAGAAAATTACTATTGTCAGCCATAAGAGCTGTAGACCTTCAGGATTCGAACCTCATGATCTTCGATTTAGATAATTTTACACCCCGCCTACCCCATCAAATGGCTTTTCAAATTCTAGTAATAGTAAAAAACAAACGTTGCTTTCATAATGTTGTTGATGAAGGGGCTTCTACGTGTATCATGTCGTTAAAATTTTGGAAATAACTTGGTTCTCTGACACTTAACCAATCGCCAACTATCCTCAAAGATTTCAATGGAAGAGGATTCCATTCGTATGGTATTTTACAGGATCTACCAATAGAGGTCGAAGGAAAAACCATTAATCTAGATGTGGAAGTGGTTGATGCCCCTCTGGATTAAAACCTTCTCCTGGGTTGCAGTTGGTCTTATGCTATGACTGCTATTGTATCATCGGTCTTTCATCTTATCATGTTTCCTCATCAAGGAAAGATCGTAAAAATAGATCAGCTCTCATATTATTCATCCAACCTAGCCACTAATGATAGCATCCAACATGTCAGAAAATCGACTATTCCTTATAAAGATGTTGGAGTGGGTTTAATCAAAGATTCTGCTTTACTGGGAACTTTCTCCCTGCCTGCTCCAAATGTACTATTTCCTATTGCTAATATCAATATGATTACATCAAGTACTATTTCCTTTGATGATCCTTGGATAGTACCTTTAGACTTAGAACTGGATTCTTATGATGGCGTGATGCCTTTGAGTCCTTTTGAGTTAGCATATCAGGCAATACTGTCATTTTCTGATACTCCAACTAAACCTGATCTAGTGAATGTGATCAATGAGGAATCACTTTCAATATCAAGTTCAGCTTCACCATCAATTCCGGATCCCATCCAACAAGTATTTAATATTGATGAGCATATTCGTGAATTTTTGTCTATAGAAGAATTACCATTGGAAGATCTACATCATCAATCTTTGTTTTTACCTGATCTCGATCATTTTGAAAATGATTTTTCCTCTATTTTTACCGCTGATTATGTCAACGAACCCCGAAATCCTCTCACGAATTCCGACTTTGAATTAAACTTAGAAAAAATTTCTACGACAGTTCCTATTGAAATTTCAGTAAAACCAGGAATTGTTGAAAACATTCATATAGGTGCTTCTTGTACGCCAGATGAAATCCAAGCATATAAAGCCCTATTTCAGGAATTTCGTGACATTTTTTCCTGGTCATATGAAGAAATTCTAGGAATCGATCCATCATTTGTTGTTCATGAAATTAAAACATACCCGGATGCTAAACCTGTCTGACAAAGATTACGTCAGATACATCCTTGAAAAGCTGCCGCTATTAAAGCAGAAGTTGAGAAATTACTTCATGTAGGTTTTATTTATACAATTCCTTTAACGGATTGGGTATCTAATATTGTTCCTGTTAATAAAAAACAAGGGACAATACGAGTATGTATCGATTATAGGGATATAAATCGAGCTTGTCCAAAAGACAATTATCCAACCCCTTATATCGATCAAATTATTGACGATTATGCCGGAAGTGAAATGTTTTCGTTTATGGATGGATTTTCGGGCTATAATCAAATCAACATACTACTTGTTGATCAACCCAAAACAACTTTCATTTGTCCGTGGGGGACTTTTTCTTACTGCAAATTACCTTTTGGACTTAAGAACATTGGCGCAACTTTTCAGAGGGAAATTTCTTATGCATTTCATGACATTAAACACATTGTGCAACCCTATCTCGATGATTTACTTGCTCATTCATCGTGTAGAGCAGATAATCTTACTCATCTATGAGCTATCTTTATGAGATATAGGCATTATAGGATTCGTCTGAATCCTCACAAATGTGTCTTTTATGTTGAATATGGATGATTGTTGGGATTTTTTGTCTCAAAGGAAGGCATTCATGTCAACCCATCGAAGGTTGAGGCTATCATCAAATTACCTCCTCCTTCTACTCTTTTCCAACTGCAAAGTTTTCAAGGGAAAGCAAACTTTTTACGTCGATTCATTCCTAACTATGCTGAGTTAACCAAAGGTTTTACCAGGTTGTTAAAATAGAATATTCCTTTCTTTTGGGACGTGATTGTTGATCGATATTTTGATGCTCTTAAACACGCGTTGACCCATGAACCGTTATTGCATCCTCCCAATTACAACCAGGATTACTTTTTATACTTAGCAACCTCCCATTCTACGATTGGCATGGTTCTAGTTCAGGAAGATGAATTTCACAATGAACATGTGATTTATTATCTCAATCGCAATCTGATTCCAACCGAAATTAAGTACTCACATGTGGAGAAATTTTCCTTGGTAGTCGTTGAAGCTGTCCAATGATTTTGTCATTACATACTGTTATGAAAAACAACAGTGATTTCTGATTGTAACCCTATGATGTATATTTTGACCAAAAAATTGCTAGGGGGAAAATACTCCAAATGGATTGTTATCCTATAGGAGTTTGATTTGGAATTTGAAAAATCCAAATCAAAGAAATCATTGGTATTTGCTGAACTTATGTGTGACTTCCCAATTACTGACATAGAAACTGTGGCAGAACATCCAATCGTGGATGAATATTTGTTACTTATCAGTACCATCGATCCTTGGTATGGAGATATAATCATTTATCTCTAAACCCAAACTTTTTGTCCTGAACTCTCACGGTCACAATGACGAAAAATCCGTTTCCAGTCTCAGCAATATCATATTGTTGGTGACACACTATACCGTTGTGGTGCGGACTCTATTTTTCGACATTGTCTAACTCTTGGCGAAGCTGAAAAAGTTTTAAATAATTATCACTCCGGAGCATGTAGCGGTCATATGTCTAGGTATGCCACAGCCCAAAAGATATTGCACGCTGGCTATTTTTGGCCGCCCTTATTTAAAGATTGTATTTCTGCTATCCGAAAATGCCACAAATGTCAAATCTTTGATCACAAGATACGTGCACCACCTGCTCCTCTTCACCCTATAATTTATGTCGGTCCTTTTGCAAAATGGGGCATTGACTTCATTACATGTAACCCTCACTTGGCCAAGGGGCATGGGTATATTATTCACGCAGTAGATTATTTTACCAAATGGGCCGAGGTGATGCCTACATTTGCGACAGATGGAAAAAATGCAGCTACTTTCATGTTCAATCATGTGATTGCTCGGTTTGGTGTACCCCAAGCAATAATTACTGACCATGGGAGTCATTTTCGAAACATCATGATGACCGAATTGACTGACCAACTTGGCCTACGCCATGAGAGTTCTACACCATATCATCTGCAGGCTAATGGTCTGGTTGAAGCTATCAATAAAGTTTTAGTCACCATGATCAAACGAATCATTGGAATTCATAAATTTAATTGGCATACCATGATTTTTTTAGCACTTTGGGCATATCGAATGTCAGCAAAAACATCGACAGGTTTTACCCCTTTTCAACTGGTTTATGGTTTAGAAGTGGTATTACCGATTTAATGCGAGATACCGTCACTCCAACTAGACATAGAGTTACTACCAGCCACTTCTGAAGAGGAGAAAAACTTTTTGTACTTAGCTCAATTAGATGCGAATCGGCACACAACTACATTAGCTACCGAAACTCATGCGAAACGAATGAAAGCTCAGTATGGTAGAAGTGTTACACCTCGCATTTTTTCAGAAGGAGACCTAGTCTTGGTTTATGATCAAGCTAACGACAAGCTAGGGGCTGGGAAATTTGAATCCATGTGGCATGGTCCTTATATTGTCAAGCAACAACTGGCAAAAGGGGCCTATGAACTTATTGACTTTGACTGGGTCTCTTTGGGAAAACCCAGAAATGGGCTTTATCTGAAGAGATATTATGCTTGATTCTTGTGTGGAGATCTTTCCCTGAATATTAGTTATTTTTATAAGCTGGCATGTTGTAGATTAGAAGAGTGTGCCTAGTTTAAGTGTGCTTTTACTACTATCCCTGCTCATTTGGATCACTCTTGAGTTTGCATATGTTGACGTCCCTTGAAAAATACATTGGTTTTGCTGATGGTGCTTGTCGTAGTACACGGAACATTTCTTCCGCAGCTTGGGTTATTTATTCACCCATTGATGAGTTAGTATCTATGCATGGGGTAAGCCTCGATCAAATGACGAACAATATTGCAGATTATAGCGCAGTTATTGAGTTATTGTTTGAATCTATTTCATTTGGAATCCGAAGTTTGATCATTAGGTTAGATTCTGAACTTGTTGTATTACAATTAAATAGAGTATATGCAATTAAAATCCCAGTGTTGTTAAGATTATTTTTGAAATTTTGTCTCTTGGAACAAGAATTTGATTATATTGAGTATCAACATATTCTAAGAAATTTAAACACAATAGCTGATGCAGTAGCTTCTAGTGTATAAATAGACATTTTCGATAATTAAAACAGTAGATCAAAATAACATTCGATAACATGTTATGACAGATAACTGGAAATAGTAGTAATATCATAGCATACGTGTAGTGTTTTCAAAAAATATTACATCGTCCTCGATCATAGGTCCAAACGCCTTATGATCGGAAAAAAGTGATACAAAAAATGATACAAATCTACAATATCAATCATCCACTATCCGTGGTGATGATCATGATAAAACGCTGCAGCCTATGCCACCTTGCTCATAAATCTCCTAAACGGTCTTGGAACCTCAATAAAATATCTCTGTAAGCAGAGCAGAATATCATCTATTGTAGTCTCTGGAATATCTAAGGTCAACCTCTCCAGATGGTTCTCCAAATCGGTAAGTACCTCTGATGTCTGATCCTATGGTGGTGGTGGTGGTGCAGTTGGTTTCCTGTCAAAAGGACAGAGAGTGGCTGGTCGACGTGGACCCACATCTGAATTTGAAATTTTAGTCATAAGTTTTGGACGATTCAAAAAACAAAATAAAAATTAGAATTTAGAACATGTCAAAATGATTCTTACCTAACTCATCCCACTGTATCCCTAGAGGAAGAGACATCTCTCGGTTGCCGCGGAAATCTATCCCAGCATAAGGGAAATATTCTATCGCGAAGACTTAGTTATCCAACCAATGAAAGAAAGCTGTGGTGAAACGAACAACCTCGCCACCTTCACTGTGACAGGCCATCAATGCAACCCATCGAACCATTTGAGGCTCTTTGACTCTACCATGATCAACTGCAATCAGCTGTGGGGCCAGTGAGGGAATCCTCTCTAGAGAAAATGTGACCACGATCGCTCCATATCCGAAGTTTTTCAACTTCACATTTTTTTCTCTAGTCAGTTGGCCTTTGACATTGGCCAACATTGCCTCACACCAGTTGAAAATGGTGCCTCTAAAGCAGTCAACGACAGTCTGCGTTTGGGATCTGGTAGCGACATGTGGAGCTGCGCTCCCACACAACCTAGTTACCGTAAACACAACCACTTTTATCTCAGGACAAATAATGGTTTTTATGTTAATGTGTTTATCCTTGGGGTCTGCTTCTTCATTGCAAAACTCTTCCTGAAGGCTAGCGACAGACTGGCCACTTGCCCTAGCCCCAAAAAAGAGAGTGGCTCACCCCTCTTTGATAAACCAGTGAGGAATTATATATCTTCCAGCTCAATTTTGAGCCGGTGACCTCCAATGATAAAGCATTGTTCTTGTACATCCCATTTGTTGACTAGTCAGGTAAGCAAATCTACCTGAGCCCTCATACCTTGAATGGCCCAAAATTTGTACAAACCACATTCTCTTAAAATTCATAATGTGGGCGGATGTAACATGGCCGCATCATCAACCTCCTCAAGCTCTCGTTCTCTCCACTCAAGCATTGCAAATATCTTGCAATAGACAAATTGAAAGGTCAAAAACAACTTGAGTGAGAAAATTTGGTTTAAATTGGGATATTTATTCATTTTATTTTTTCTTACGGCGCCTCCACACTTTATGCATAAAAACAGTGCATGGATCCACATGTATCTTATGCGTAAGGTGCGGGACTATGACAAATTTTCCTTTACAAAATTGTCGGGGTCCGTAGGTTCCATGTGTTTTAACTGCGAACCCCCGTGAGCAATTTTTTGAACATATTTTCCTCCCTAAAAATCAATTTAAGCCCTAAAATGAGAAAGTAAATGGACAAAAATGAAGGTAAAGATGATGTGGATTACCTGGAACTGACGATTTTCGATTCTAACAGGTGAATCTTCCACAATCTTCTCCGGAACGTTTTTTACCAAAAGCTCTCAATTTTCACTCTGAAATCAAATGGTAAAAATGATTTACAAAAACTCCTTTTTATAAGATTTTTTGAATTAATAAAATATTATTTTGTTTATTTTTCACTTTGAAAAGTGGTTTTCCAAATCATTTTTATTAATCATAAACAGGTATGTTTAATTTTTGAGTTTTTGTGCAGAATACAGGATTTTTTAGGTGAAATGGTCATTTTGACAAAGAAGTATACTTTTTATCACTTTTTCGAACTCAGTAAAAATTATGAAAAAGCGAATGAGTACATTTTTATCACTTTTTCGAACTCGTTAAAACTTACAGAAAAAGCAAAACTACTGAGTATACTTTTATCACTTTTTCGGACTCTTTAAAAATCACAAAAAAGCGAAACCTTGGAGTTCTCTTTTAAGCCCTTTTCAGACTCTCTAAAGATGAAAAGATTGCCGAGTAATTGACTATTCAAACTCGTTAAAGGAAATGAACATTCGTCCCTTCAGTATAAGTTTACCCCTTTTCCAGATTGAAATGGACTATTTACGAAAAAGGTATACATTGGCTAATCATGGTCAATAGAGTTCTCTCTTGTATTATTTTATCCTTTTTTGGGCCTGAGAGACTAAATTTACGAAAAATTACATCCATGGAGTTTCCTTAAGTTTTTCTTTTGACTCCCTAAAATTGAAAAACACTGAGTTTCTCCTATACTGGACTCGTTAAAATTTAATAGTAAAGGACCTGTCGATTACAAACAGGAACGAACCACTCCTTCTTAGGGTTTGATTTTAAACTAAGTTGGACTCATCCGAAGGATGAGCTTATATAACAAGCAAATGTTATCCTCCTCAAGCTTGTCAAAAATAAAGAGGTACTTGCTAGAAATGGTGGGGGAAAAATAGAGAAAACGAATCCGTTTGCCATACTTTGTTTAAAAAAGTAGTTTACCACTCTTGAATACGACATTTTTTGTCACACTTCCACTTGGGTTGGGAAAATCCTTTGCCTATCAGTTAATCAAACCATATTGAAAGTATTCAGCTGGTTTTTGGGTATTAGCTTAGGTCAATTGTCACCAAACCATTTGCAGTGTTGTTATGTGTTCAAGAGGAAAGTTCAAATAAACCATTCATTTGCAAACATTTGTCTCCATTCGCGTTGACCATCCCTAAGTCAGTCCTTGAAAAATATTTCTACAAAACTTGATCTAATGGTTTCGTGTTGTAGGCTTTCCTACGACGGATCACTTTCTATCGACGATAACTCTTCATCTAGGAAGTTGATCTAGAATCCTTCAGTACCTTGGAATCTGCATGCCTTAATGGCAGGTTTCTCGCCTTCAACGACAGGTTGCATCATTGACCTTCGATCGAACAATTCCGTGAAATGTTCGACTTTAGCTCATTCATTCACATTCCATGGATTGTACTGAGTACTTTGAGAACCATTGTCATTATTGGTGGTTTATCTCACACTTGTTAAAAATTCACATCATTGATTGGTAATCAAGTGCTTTCTACCATGTTCGACTTTGACACAATCAATCGCATGGATAGAATTGTACTAGTTCGGGTAGCAGAAATCAAGACCCTGGGTCTAGTTTCCACCATCTAGGCTGCGAGGAGTTTTATTATTAATTATGCAGTGGACTATTCATAAAATAGATGACTGTGTCCATACTGTGTCTACATTATTGATGTAATATTAAAATCATTTCTACATCAGAAAAAGTTTTAGTTAGTTTTTGATCTGAGTATGGGAATGCCTACCTCAATGATGATATATATATGTATATGTTTTGCATTGAATGTTTTTACAAGATTCCGACTAGGGTGTCCACAAGCTAATTCTCGAAATGATAAAGCACATCACTCTTCGAATACTCTCAGACTTCGCACTTTAGGGGGCAATCTGTTACACTAAAAATGTCACCATGATGTTTTACTGTCTCTATGGGTTCATAATTACTCATACAATACTCCCTTAGAAGTCTACAAACATCAAGTTCCTAAAACCAAGCCTTGAAATTGAGAGAAAAGCTTATAAAAGTCATAAAAATACTTGTATCACACTTTCTCTTAGTATTACCTATAGTGCCGTATCTGTTTCTTCTAGAACATGTGGAACTGGCCGCACTTTTTCTTCATTAAAAGTGCGGTTCCCTGTAAAAGGTAAAGTGAAGGTAGAAGTAAAATTTGGAAGCCCAACTGGTTGAATCTGGAAGCTTCTGGAAGCAATTATTCGGTGGAAGTTCGTTCATTTCATGTACATTCATCCCTCCATTAAAGGAGCCTACCCCTTGGTATGTGGAACTTAATCTCTTGAAAGAGGATTCTATCCCCTCTTATTTGGAGCTGCAACCTCTTCTCTTTTGCTATAAATTGAGGCCATAGTTCAGTCTCAAAGGGAGTTAGGCTTTGAGATTTTTTGAGGAGAATTTCTAGAAAAACTCAGACTCTCTTAACTGATTACCATATGGGAATTATTACACACTCATGTGTATTCTAGTTGAGAGAGTGCAAAGGCTTGTCAAAGTAGAGGAAACACTTGTTCCGGACCCCATAAGGACCTGTACGACATCAAGGCGAACACGATTGTAAGGCTCCTTCTTTCATCAAAGATAATACGAATGGATCCTATTTTCTCAATGAGTTTTTTATTTAAATGGCTTATTTCTTGAATTCCTTAATCATCAAGATAGGTTTATGGTTTATGAATTAATCTATATTATGCAGGTGCTTCTGATTCTTTCATGTTTTTTTATTGCAGATCCCGAAAGGAAACGTATTCAAAGCGATAGGAAAGAAGACTAAGATCAGTGCTGGACTACAGGTAAGTCCTAAATCCTTCATTATAGATAATTCTAGATCAAATATAATCTAGAGAAAGTAGTTTACACCCGTCTGTTTGTTGCTAGTTATCGTAGGATGCTAGGGAGATCTATCTTGTCCGCAAGAACAATTTATCTATCCAACACTATGTTATTTCTGTGCTCATTGCCAGAAAGTTGGAATGGTTTAGTTATAGCCATTAGTAACTCTGTTTATGGATCTAGTAATTTAAAGTTTGATGATGTTATCGGTGCTATCCTTAGCGAGGAAATGCGAGGAAAAAACTACGGTGAGACATTGGGTAATGATTTGAGTGTAGAGACTAGGGGAATAAAAATGGAAAGAGGAAAGTGCTCAGGATATCGCAGTAAATCAAGGAAAGGTAGATCCAAGTATATATTGGGGATAATGTGCTGGAAATGCGGAAAATAATCATGAAGCAATTGTGATAGGTGATGTGTCACAAGATGCTTTGATTCTTTCTTTAGAAAATGTTACTGATTCCTGGGTGGTAGATTCAGGGGCCTCATTCCATGCCACACCCGATAAGAAATATTTTCATGTATATGTTCAAGGAGATTTTGGACAAGTTTGTTTGGGTGATGATAAACCCTCTGAAATTGTTGGAATGGGTAAAGTTCTTGTAAAATAGCAGAATGGAAACCAATGTCTATTAAAGGAGGTAAGACATGTTCCAGATCTGAAGAAAAATGTAATTTCAACAGGGCAGTTAGGTGGTGAGGGTTATGTGACAACTTTCACAGATAAAACTTGGAATTTCACTAAAGGAGCCCTAGTAATAAGAAAAGGTGAAAAGTTTGGTACATTGTATTTATGCAATGGTATTTCTAACTTTGTTAATGTTTAACTTCCAAAGGAGTAGATGGATCATTAGGGCATCATAGGCTCGGACACATGAGTGAGAAGGGGATGAAGATTATTCACTCAAGAAATTTGTTGCTGGGTTTGAATTGTATTTATTGATTTGGATTTATGTGAGAATTGTATTTATGGAAAACAGAAGAGAGTCATATTTCTTAGATTTGGGAAAGAAAAGAAGAGCTAAAAATTAGAGATTGTGCATACAGATGTATGGGGACCTGCTCAGGTATCATCTCTTGGTGGCTCTCGTTATAATGTTACTTTTGTTGATTATGCAAGTAGAAAAACTTGGATCTATTGTATTCAGAATAAATTTGATGTATTTGATGCTTTTAAGGAATGGAAAGCTTTGGTTGAGATTGAGACAGGAAATAAGTTGAAGTGTTTGAGATTAGAAAATGGAGGTGAATATTGCAGCAAATATTTTGATATGTATTGTTCAGAGCATGGAATTTGCAGAGAGAAGATAATTCCAAGAACACCACAGGAAAATGGTGTGTCAGAAAGGATGAACAGAACAATCATGGAGCGTGCAAGGTGCATGAGATTTCATGCAGGATTGCCTTTAGAATTTTGGGTAGATGTTGTAGATACTTCTGTTTATCTAATAAACATAGGGTTTTCAAGTTCCTTGGATGGTGGCATTCTAGAGGAGGCATGGATAGGTAAAAAGGTAAACTACTCCTTTTTAAAGCCTTTTGGTTGTGAGGCCTTTGTCCATATTAATAAAGAAAATAGAACAAAGCTTGAGGCAAAATCAAAGAAATGTACCTTTATTGGATATGGTGTTAATGATTTTGGTTATTGCTTATATGATTATGAAAATGAAAAAATAATTAGGAGAAAATATGTAATATTCAATGAAAAGGTCTTGTATAAGAATCAGTTTCAGGAAAAGAAATAAGAAAATGAAAACAAAGAATAGCACAGTTTTTGATGAGATCACATAAAAAGTAAAGGTGCCTAAAAATAATAATATTCAACAACCACAACAAAAACAACCACCACCACAACAACAAGCACCTCAAACACCTGAAAGTGGTGTCAGAAGATCTACCATGATAATTAGACCCCCTGAACGATACTTAATATGTTGATTGATTCTGGTGAACCTGAATTTTATGAAGAAGCAATGTAGGTCGAAACCAAGAAGAAGTAGGAGCTAGCCATGAAAGAAGAGATGGACTCCTTAATACATAACCAGACTTGGGACTTAGTCAAGTTTCCTGTAGGTAAAACAAAATTGCAGAATAAATGGGTTTACAGGTTGAAGGAAGAAGATGGAGGAAAACAAAGGTACAAAGCTAGACTTATGGTGAAGGGGTTTGCACAAAAGAAAGGTATTGATTTTGATGAAATATTTTCTCCTGTTGTTAAGATGACTTCAATCAGAACTATTTTAAGTCTTGTAGCAGCGGAATATTTGCATCTTGAACAGTTAGATGTACACAACATTTCTCTATGGAGATTTGGAGGAAGATATCTATATGCGGCAACCACAAGAATATGAGGTCAAAGGGAAAGAAAAATTAGTGTGCAGGTTAAAGAAGAGCTTGTATGGCTTAAAATAGGCTCCAAGGCAGTAGTATCTAAAATTTGATAGGTTTATGTCTGAACAAGGTTATACTAGATGTCACTCTGATCATTGTGTTTATCTGAAAAAGCAAAATGATGGCAGTTATATTATATTGTTATTGTATGTAGATGACATACTTGTTGCAGGGTCTAACATGCAGGAAATAAATGTGCTTAAAAGAAAATTGGCAAATTCATTTGCAATGAAGGATTTGGGAGCTGCAAAAAATATCGTTGGTATATACAAAATGTGTTGAAAATATTTAATATGCAGAATGAAAAACCAGTTAATACACCTTTGGCTAGCCATCTCAAACTTAGTAAGGAGATGTGCCCTAAGACCCAAGAATAAATGGATTGTATGTCTAAAGTTCCATAGGCATCAGCAGTTGGAAGCTTAATGTATGAAATGGTCTGCACAAGGCTTGATATTTCACATGCAGTGGGATTTTTAAGTAGGTACATGAAAAATCCAGGAAAATAACATTGGATGGCAGTGAAATGGGTTCTCAAATATTTGAGAGGTACCACAAATCAAGCATTATGCTTTAGTGGTTCAAACATTTCTCTATAGGGATATGTTGATGCATATATGGAAGGTGATAGAGATAACAAGAGGAGAACTACAGGGTATGTATTTACTTTAGGTGGAACAACTATCAGTTGGGTTTCAAAAATCCAAAGTGTTGTTGCACTTTCAACAACAGAAGCAGAGTATGTTGCTGCTACATAGGCTAGTAAAGAAATGATTTGGTTACAAATGTTTATGAATGAATTGGGTAAGAAGCATGAGATGGGCATTTTATACAATGACAAACAAAGTGCCATTCATATGGAAAATAACTCAACATTTCATTCTAGGACTAAAAACATACAACTCAAGTACCATTTAATACGGTCAGTGTTGGAAGATGGATAGTTGAAGCTAGAAAAGATACACACTAGCCAGAATCCTGCAGATATGTTAACAAAAGTTGTAACAAGGGAGAAACTGAGATTATGCTTAGTTTCAATTGGTATTCAAGTATGAAAATGAAGATGAGAAACAACAAGGTCTAAAGTGGAGTAATTTTCCAACAAATGAAGCAGCAAAGGAGTTGCTACAATCAGTCTCCAAGTGGGATATTGTTGGGTGTGGAGCCTGATTATCTTCTTTGTTTAGATGTATCACAACATTGGACCCATGTTCTTAATGGGGTGACAATGCCGCCGGTCATTTGAAAATTGCATGGGGGGTCCAGGGGGGGCGGCTACGACTTTATGGAGTCCCCCCATGGCGGGGGGTTTCAGGGGCAGTGCCCCCAAAGCTAAAAAAATATGTAAAATTACCATGTAAAAGTATTGTAATTTCTAGTAAATCTAGGTTGTTCATTAAGTGGATGATATGACGGTATAATTTATGTTTTATTTAGGGTTTTTTCCCCTAGAAGGAAACCCCTTGTTTTGTATGAGGGCATTGTATTGCGGCTGAGTGTTGCATAAGTATTATGAGTGAGAATTAAAAAGGGGGACTGTGAGAGAGAACAAAGGATATTACAAAAAATATGCTATAGGTTGTGTCTCTTTATTTTGCTAGATAATAGAAAGGAAGGATTAGCTGTTCAGGGTGGACGTATCCCAAATTGGGTGAACCACGTATATCTGTGTCTCTCTTGTTTTATATGTTTTCTTGTGTTTGTGTTTCTACATATTTTATGTGTTCCAATTCTCTATAATCTATAATTTTCTAACAATATTGAGATATGGATGGTTGTGGAGTTCCTTTGGATCCCGTATTATTTTAACTGTGTTTCATCCTCTAATATTTTGTCGGAAAAAAGTAGAACTTGGGATAAATCAGGGATGCCTGTTGCTGTATGGCCTTTCTACTTCATGTTTTTCACAGATTTTGTCCTCTGCACCCAAATTAGTTTTATGAACCTTGATACAGTTTTAAGGATAATCTAAAAGGAGTCCTTCGACTCTATGGTCTCTTGGTCCGCTTTCATGATTTTTTAAGGTTCCCTGTTCATCTTGAATCAAGATTTCCTTATGAAAAAGTGGTTTGGTTGACTAATACCTAGATTTGATATCAAACACAGTAGATCCAGGCTAATACACAATAGATCAGAGGTTGAGAATAATTCTAATATGATTTTCATAAGCTGATGCCATGTAAGATGTTTTCAGAATAAAATAATCCCTCTGGCCATTGAAACCCCAACGAAATTGCTAGTTTCTTCACCAGATATGGTACCGGAAACCTTGCAGGCTGTGACCCTACTTTATATTTCTTTGATGGCTAAACATGGATCTTGAATCTTTGGATCAATCTCTTGAGAGGCATAACCATCATTTCTGAGATCTGCAATACCATTTTCCCCTTAAACTTGGGTCTCACTTGTTGGAATCTGTTAGAAAGATGATTAATTTGAAAGTGACCCATTATAGGAGAGCATTTAATTCTCCCTCTTCCCTTTTAAACTCAGTTAATTCAAGGTTAACTTTCAATTGTTCAATCCTCTATTGTAATTCCTGAATTTGAGCATCCTAGATCTTCAAATCAATGTCATGTTGAAGTTTAGGGGCATCAAAACTTTTCTAGAGTTCTACAATCTATTTTTTTCCATTGGTGAGCAATCCTTTGCTTCTCTTTCTCAAGGACTTGTTCCAAATGTATAACCTTGTCATATTTTTACTTCAAAATTTGTTATATCTTGGTGGATTTTTCTATAGTGGCAGTAGCATATTCTCCTGCAAACTATGAGAGTCTTCTCAGATCCTCTACAGGGGTAGAATGTGAACCTTTTCATACTACTTCAAAAGAAGTGTTTCTAGGGACTAAGGCCTAGGATTGATCAATATTTATTTTCTTTCTTTTTCTCTTGACGACAACGTTATGTTGAGGGTTGTAGAATATATCAAGGGGAGGAATCTCTTCGACCCTTAAAACGACCTCAGAGGTCAGGTATATTGGTATGATCTCAATGTAATTAATCTCTAAAGGTTTGTCATAAGTGTCTAAGACCTTCTCCTATGATGGAGTCTTAAGATCCTGAGGCGCTATATATTTAACAACCCGATTGAAATGTTCCCATATTGCATCAAGCTTGTTATTAGGAAAAATTTCTTCAACTTGAGAATAGGAGGAAGTACCCTTCCCTTTTTTCTGGTGTATATCAGTAGTTTTTGTGGAACTAACAGTTATAACATCATATTGCTATGTTATTTCTTGAGGAAGCTTCAATAAATCCATAGGAATATTAGTAATCCTTTTATACCTATATTGATTGAAATTAGTTATCTCCTCTGGAGTCAACTGTGCTACTGTTATTTTCAAAACCAATGGATAGGTAGAGGCATTTTCAATAAGTCATCATATTTTTTTGGATCATGACAAAATTTCCTGATACACGATTGTGAAATGACTCTTTTTGCAGTTTGATTGGGATCATACTATTTGTTAGGAATAGTTTGGAAGTCTAACTATTGAATAAAATCAATCTCAAGACAGGCATATATACACCACAATTAATAAGAAAAGCATGCTATTAGGGTCCCATGATCTAGCAGATTGGTATACCAAATGCACATGTTAACATCAAACCAGTATTTGGAGTCCTAGGACCTAGCCTTCCTGGACTCACAGAAGGCTCTTTCTATTTTATGCAAAGGATGTGAACTTGTTTGCTTTAGATGGTTGATTTTAGGCTAGTTGTTAAGTGTAGGGCTGTTGTTTGTTTTGGTTGGCTAAGATGATCAAGTAGAATAGGTGGAGTGAGAGGTCTTCAAATCATTGGGCTATGGACTCTATGAAAGTCATGGATATCTCAACAATTGTTGGCTCGAGGGGTCCTGACCCAGGTTCGGAGCGCAAGGTTTGCCAACAAACCCCTATACTATTCGTCCTTTCTGTAGTGACCTGCTTGCACAGGTCAAAGTTGTTACACCATTTTTTGGTCATCTAACCTATTATCATTAGATGGACCCAAGTACACCATGTAAGACCAATTTTACCCTAAGTAAAATTTCTTTCACTATGTAAAATAACTTAGTAAACCACATTTATTAGGTTGTTTATGGTCTAAACAGGAAACCCCAAAAGGAAATATTAAACAAACCTATATTTGTTTGATTTTCCTCATGGAATAATTAATTAAACCATAATTTAATTATTATTCCCAGTCATGTTTAACCCAAAATCAAAGAAATTAATTATATAAACCTTTATTTATCTTATTATTTTCTAGGAATAATTATTTAAATCTTATTTAGATAATATTCCTTGTTAAATATGACCAAATCACCCACAAATAATTAAATAAATAATTATTTATTTGATTATCCTTCAACCACTTCCTTAAAAAGATAAATAAATCATTTATTTATTTATTATTAACAAATAAAGGGATTTGACCCAAGTCAAATACTTTTTCCCTCCAACAAATATAATAAAATATTCCATAAAAGGTGGATCTAGATTTGGTTAACATTATTTTAATCATGCACCAAGATCTAGAATGACCCAATATTTTGTTATAAATAGGAGGGTTTTTCCTACCATTCTTCACCTTTTGTTGCCTATTATATCACTCTGGATCTATACACTTGGTCACATTCTTCATTATTTGCTGTGTGAGCTCCCTTTGAGTTCTATCTTTGTCTGGGTTTTCTACACCAACAAGAGAGAGAAATGCTAGATCTGAAGTGCTGAGGACTTCCAAGAACCCATCCCATTGAGGAGAATTGGAAACATCTTCTTGTTTTCCTCCCAGGTTCCCTTAATACAAAAATTCTTTCAAAAATTGTTCTTGTCTTGTCTATTGGATATATGGAGCAAAACCTTCTTTTTACTGCTTAATGTCTTTCTATGCATAGATCTGGTTTTTGCAGCTCTTGTCTTGATCAACTAACTGCAGATCTGAAGATATTGGTAGCCACATTTGATGTTAGGGCTATTAGTTATGCGTAGCTAAAGTGGTATTTTTTCGTACACTTCGACAAAGGATTCATACTAACAATTGGCGACTCCACACGGGTTTTCAATTATGACCGATGTCGTTTTTCATATTCCTGCATATCCAGCTACTTCAGACCCTAGGGTTTCTTTTCAGCTTTTTGTTTTTCCTATTTTCATGTTGTTTTTCACCTATAAAACCCTAAAACATTAAAATTTCTAACTTCCGCGTGTTTCTGGCCCTATTGCGCAGGTGACAGACATCAGCCGCAACTGAGATGGCAACTTTTCTGGAAATCTGCCGCCGGGACATCCGGAGCTTGAGGTTGCACTTTTCAGCCCATTTTCTGTGACCTGCACAGAAAACAGGTCAGAACCTGCGACCTGCCAATTTTTCTGCTGTTTTTCTGCAATTTATCTGGGTTTTTCTGAAGCTTCTGTCAGGGTTTTCCAGCCTCAGTCTCAACCCGTTTCGACCTGTTTCTAATCTATTTTGCTCATATAAGTGGGAACATAGCCCCCTAGGGCTTCAGTACCCTCCACTTTTGGTGGAATAGCTTTTATCTGTTTCAGGTCTGTTTTTTCAGAGTTTCATCCCCCCCCTCTCTCCAGATCTGATTCCTCCTTTTCAGACCCCTTTTAATCAGCTCTTCTCCCTTTCAAATCACCTCCTGAAGATTTGTTTGGATCTACCTTTAGGGCCTCCTCCTTGCCCCTTCTGCTTTTTGCTGATTTCCTCCTTTTTTCCAGCCACCTTGCCTCTGCCTCTTGGCTGTGATCTGCACCTCTTTTCAGCAGATTTCTCCTTTAGATCCTTGTCCCTTTCGACCCTAGATCTATTGGCCTCTTTTTAGTGTGTTTTGACTAGATTTTTTCCCTCTTTTAGATTAGTTTTGAGAGACCCGCCTTTTTGGGTTGAATCGATGCACTAGTAGCTGTTAATTTTCTGTTATTTCAGCATTATATACTGTTTTTGCAGCATTATTTTCAGTTACGCAGCACACTTTTTCTCTTTCTCTCAAAATGAAAAGGGTTTAAAAATTAAAATTAACGCATGCCACACACTCACCCTAAGCGAAGAAGAGCCTGGTTTACACCGCCAGGCAAAGACTTTAAAATCAATTGACACTGCACCTTTTTGCCCTTGTTTCGACATTGTAATCACTTGATTCTGCACCTCCCTGCCTTTGTCGGTCATTCTTCTTCCCCTCGTGCCGTGTTTGTGTTGTCATCATTGCGCCCCCAAAAGCGCACATCCCAGAGACTTCTTGGCTTTCACCCTCAGTTTCCGATCGGTCGACCTACTCCTTCCCACCGTCGTTGAGTTAGTCCTCCTCCGAGTCCGCACTCCAACTCCTCTTCTGATTCATTGAGTTCTCCTTTTACTTCCAGTTCTCCCCCTGTCACCTTCACTATGTATGGTCCAGGGCCTAACGCTAGCGATAATCCCGGCCCTAATGCTGGGACTGCTACTAGCGGAACCACCATAGGAACTACCTCAGCTGTGCCCTTGCTCCCCTTCATGGCAGGCCTCAGCCTCCCCGATTTGGACCGATTGATTAATGACCCTATACACCATGACGCTAGTTGGCCTGCTATGCTGACAAAGCTCCCTTCTGACATCCCAAAATTTGAAGGCCTCGCTGGAGAAGATCCTTCAAATCATGTTCAATCTTTCCACATGTGGTGTTCCTCTATCTCCATTACCGATGACTCTGTCCGTCTTCGGTTGTTCCAACGAACGCTTACAGGCGCAGCTTCTAAGTGGTATGTTGATCAGGCCCCTTCCTCTCATACCACCTTTGCGACTCTTGCCTGGGCTTTTTTATCTTACTTCCAGCTTCCCCTTCGTTATGACACTGGTATCGAACTTTTGACTTCTTTCTGTCAATCATCTGCGACCCGCCTATCCGATCATGTCCAAGAATGGCGGAGACGAAAGAGCCTATGTCAATCCCCTACTTTCGAAGACCGTGTCTACATGGACTGGTTCCTTAGATCTCTATTGCCTCGTATCGGGAAAGATGTCGCATCGCATTTCCCCCAAACTGAAGAAGCCACCCTCCAACTGGCATTAAAATATGACTTGATCTATGCTCAGATGGGTTTTATACCGTTCTACTTGATCTCCCCAGATACGGTCGTGTCAAGACACCGGGGGCACCTCATGCTGCCGGCAGTATCGTTGGAGCTCTCTCATCCATATGCCCAACCTCCCATGGGTTATGGTTTTCCTGGGGGAGGGGCCAGCACCTCCCACACTTGTTCCCCTCCCGGTAGCACATATCCAGGATACAACATGCCTCCTCTTTTGGCCCAACCTCCTGTTCACCATACTGTTACCCAACCCCCTTATTATTCGTATCCGCAGTTAGGTGCTCCAGCTCCTCCAGCATCAGCACCGCCGCCTCCCTTGCCTTCTCCACCCCTGCAACAGCAATCACCGCCCCCTCAAGCGCAGGTGGATGCACCGTAGGGATTCGTGGCTACCCAACCACCTGACGAAAAGGTGGCCACTCAACTTTCCCCTTCTGGTTCCTCCAATTACCAGATCCTCATGATGAACTCTGATCCACCTCTAACCGTCGACCTTAACCTTCAAACTCGGTCTCGCCAGTACCCCACGCCTTCCGCTCAGTCTGCCCCCGAGTCCCCTCCTTCAGGTTCTATAGAGCCTCTTTCGACATCCAATGGTCCCTTGCATATCCCTCAGCCCAAAGTTGAGGTTAATACCAAGATTCCTACGGGACCATTACGTCGAAATATTGCTTCTGGTCGAGCTGCTCATTCGTATAGCATAGTAGATGATTTGGCACAGTCTCCTGCTGCCATTTCCACATTGGAACTCCTCCAGTCGTGCCCTTCCCAAAAGAAGGCTCTGCTATCTGCCATGGGCGCTGTAGATCCTGCTGATGACCAAATGATTATTTTCGACGCCCATCAATCAGAACATCCTCCTCTTCCTGCTTCCGTCGCCTTCCAAATCCCAGTCAAAATCCGGAACGCTAACGTTTCCCGGTGTATAATTGATGAGGGGGCATCCACCTGCGTGATGTCCACTTCGGTTTGGAAGCAACTCGGATCTCCTGAGTTGGCCCCTTCTACGATCACCCTTCGAGCGTGGGATGGCCACGCCTCCTAGCCCATTGGCCTCTTCCGTAATTTTCCTATCACTCTTGCGGGCAAGACTATTTGCGTTGACGTCGAAGTCATCGACGCCCCTCTAGATTACAACATTCTCTTGGGGCGGAGCTACACCTATGCTATGTCTGCTGTCCCATCCGCGGTTTTCCGCAAGATGTCTTTCCCTCATAATGGAAAGATAGTCACCATTGACCAGTTGACATATCATGAGCCAAAATCTCAGACCTCACCTGAGACGACCATCTCTTCTATAGCCAACAAGCAAACCGTCGATTCCTTGACCAGTGTCTCTCCTGGCGTCTACAAAGACTCCTCTTTGCTCGGAACCTTCCCTGGTCTTCCTCCTCCTCTTATCTCTGACCCTAGCTCATCGAATGTTTTCATGATGCAATTGTCTCAGGCTACTCTCAAGCAACCTGCTTCGGCTAGTCAGCAACCATGCTCTCCGCAACCTGCTCCTAGCCCTTCACCTGCAGCTGGTATTCATGAGCCTCTTTATCCTCCTGGCACAGTTCCTCCAAGCCTTAGCCATTCAGGAGCCATCCCAGCTGGCCATTACCCCTCTGGTCAGATACCGTTCCTAGCTCCCCCACCAGGAGTGTACACGGTACCGGTCATGGCCACCCTCTCTCTTCCTAACCTGACCCTTGGGATTCCCATCTGGTACCATGATCCTCCCGCTGCAACCCTGCCTGGTCAACCCAAAACTTATATTGCTTTGACCCCAGTTCAACCGGTCCCCATGACTTCTCCCGCTGCAACAGTGCCTCAGTCACCTCAACAGGAACCACCTCCTGTTGCGACCGCTTCGGGTAAGAAGGGCAAAGCTCGCAAGGGGGCATCAAAGGACAAGGATGCCCCGACAAACCCTGCCCCTCCTCGGCCTCCAAAGCATACCATCCAGTGTGCTTTGTGTGATGTTTTCGGCCACGCCACCCATACCTGTCCTGAATTGCTTCATCTCAAGCCCATGGTTCATGTCGCGTTCCCTGAGTCCCCGATCCCGGAAGCCTCTGTTCCTTCCGCGACCGTGGCCAATAACCCCAAGACTATTCACACCAACCACCCCTGTACTTTGTGTGATCTCCATGTCCATTACACCCACCTTTGTCCCCGCCTCGAGGACTTCCGCACCTCTCTAGCCGCGGTCCGCCAATTTGAGGCCAAGCGCAATGAGTCCACCTCTCCCATATTTGCGCATTTTGCTTTGGAAGAACTACCAGACATGACTGCTCCCATTGACATTCCCCCTCCCGATGTCGAGATGACGGAGCCTTCATCCACCATTTTCTACCTATCATCATCCACGAGACCCTCGGGGAACATTCCCTCTGAAGCCTCCCCTGTTGTTTCGCTTGACCTTCCTTCAATGATCACCCTGGGCTCAACATCAGTATATCCTTTATCTGCTTACTTTTCTGTCACTCCTTGTGACGATGCGCATGTGAACCTCTCTTCTCATGATGATGAGTCAGGTAGCTTCACCACGTCAGGTGGTTTTTCTTCCACCAGTCACCCCATCTTCTATCACGATGACGACATTATGGATGAAATCCCCACCCCTGACTTTATCTATTCCCCCTTACATCGAACCCATGCATTCACACCACATACACCTTGTGGCCATTACATTGAAACCCAATGTTTGGGTAAGGGGGCACCCACATTTGAGAGACCAAGAGAAGAAATTCTCCACAACTCTCCTAGTGTATCTGGTCGTGTTGACTTTAGTACCATTATTATTCCACATTTAGAAGAACCTCTAGAGTCCCATATCACTTCAGATCACTCTAGGGATGATACCCCTTATCGTTCCCTCATCTTCCATCAACAACCCAATCTCTTAGACGTTGTTGTTGACCAACCTATGGGTTTTCTAGGCGAGCATCAGTTCATTATCTCCAAATCCTCTCTTTGGGATAGTGACACCTAGTATGCCAACCCGAAAACTTAAAGTCCATTTGTTTCATATATGCAGTACTAAAAGAGATTGGTAATCCTCCATTTCCTTTCTCAAACTACATAACCATAACGAAAAAAAATGGCACACCACATCATTAAAATGTGTTTAGATTCCCATTTTTCTAAATACATTTTGGCATGACCACACCATGCTTGGGGGCACCTATGCCCCTCAACCATAACCCTCCTCAAAATCGAATTTCTTCACTTGCAACACTCATACTAGGGGCACCATTTGGCCTCCATACTTATCCATGCTCGTGTTGATGTTCGTTGTGAGTTACCATCTTGCACTCATGTTTTCATGGTCCCCCATTGGACCTTTACTGTGTGGCAGCACCATTGAGTCGCCCTTGTTTAGAGCATCCAAGATGAGTCATCATCACATTCATGGAATCTATCCCGAGTCCCTTTGTACCCCGCGATAGTCCTCCATCCTTCATTGCTTGGTCTCTCTCTTGTGTCGCACATTATGGCCTTCAGTCCCACTGTCCCCTATCCCTTATGATACTGTGTCAGTCGCTGCCATGTCATTCATGCCTTTTATGCTCTAGCAAGGGAAGTCGTCCATTCGCTACTCAGTCCCCTCCATTCCACCATCATCATTGGTATTAGTCTGTCCGTCGCTCTACTATTTTCTCTCGTGCCTTAGTTGTGGGTTGTGTTGAGGATCTCTCATTGCCTCACCACCTATGGCGAACCTCACTACGTAAAACCTCCCAGCTCCTTCATTCCCGAAGGCAGGTCTGAAGACGGTGCCTTGGTTCCGGCTTCCACTCTTGTTCGGTGCCTCGGATCGAACGAGGATCTCTCATTTCCCTTTGACTTGATTGTTCTCCCTCGACTCCTTTTCGGCATGATCGAAGATGCCTTATTTGATGGTTCGGTGATGCGGTAGCGACTCTTGCGTGGTCCCGGGTGTGTGTGAGATGTCTCAACCCTCATGAGGGGGTGGCCCTGCAGGTAGCCCCCCACATGCCCGGATGACCTCTTCATTGCAGCCTTCGATGCAGCTCCATATATTTGATGATCTCAGCATGCCTCTTTGATTTGCATGTATCGGTCAGATTTTACCAGCCCTTTTATAGGGGGCATTCGGGTTGTATTTGTATCTCATGTACTCAGATATTATTGTATAAGTCATGGCTGTTATCCCAGGCACAACATGTATATGGGATCCCTCATTGTATTTTTATCTGGCTCATGTTTATGCCGGCTGTACTTTATGGTTCGGTCCCTTGTTTACTGGACACACTATTCTTTTGTACTTTGTCTCGACGGGCATAGGTATGCCTCCCCCGCCGCCTTTAGCATAGGTACCCTCTCATAAAAAGAGACTTGTTGCACCTGCGAGTCTCGTCTCCTCAGGGTCTAGTTCTTCAGCACACTCGTCTACCTTACATTTCTCTCTCCGACTTCCCTCTTGATGTCTGGTGATTGAGTTCTTACAACGTACTTCGGTCATACGATTTGCTCCTAACACTCGCACGCTGGGGGGCAATCTGTTACACCATTTTTTGGTCATCTAACCTATTATCATTAGATGGACCCAAGTACACCATGTAAGGCCAATTTTACCCTAAGTAAAATTGCTTTCACTATGTAAAATAACTTAGTAAACCACATTTATTAGGTTGCTTATGGTCTAAACAGGAAACCCCAAAAGGAAATATTAAACAAACCTATATTTGTTTGATTTTCCTCATGGAATAATTAATTAAACCATAATTTAATTATTATTCCTAGTCATGTTTAACCCAAAACAAAGAAAGTAATTAGATAAACCTTTATTTATCTTACTATTTTCTAGGAATAATTATTTAAATCTTATTTAGATATTATTCCTTGTTAAATATTACCAAATCATCCACAAATAATTAAATAAATCATTATTTATTTGATTATCCTTCAACCACTTCCTTAAAAAGATAAATAAATCATTTATTTATTTATTATTAACAAATAAAGGGATTTGACCCAAGTCAAATACTTTTTCCCTCCAACAAATAGAATAAAATATTCCATAAAAGGTGGATCTAGATTTGGTTAATGTTATTTTAATCATGCACCAAGATCTAGAATGACCCAATATTTTGTTATAAATAGGAGGGTTTTTCCTATCATTCTTCACCTTTTTGTTGCCTATTAGATCACTCTAGATCTATACACTTTGTCACATTCTTCATTATTTGCTGTGTGAGCTCCCTTTGAGTTCTATTTTTGTCTGGGTTTTCTACACCAACAAGAGAGAGAGATTCTAGATCTAAAGTGCTGAGGACTTCCAAGAACCCATCCCATTGAGGAGAATTGGATACACCTTCTTGTTTTCCTCCCAGGTGTACTAATACAAAAGGTATTCTCTTTCAAAAACATTCAACTTGTCTTGTCGTGGATGTAAGATATGAATAGAGCAGTTTCTCTAACACTTAATGTCTTTTTATGCATAGATGTTTGGTTTTGCGAAGCACTGTCTTGATCGACTAGCCCCCACGGATACGAGAAGATATTGGCAGCCACATTTGATGTTAGGGCTATAAGTTATGCGTAGCTAAAGTGGTATTTTTTGGTACGCTTCGACAAAAGATTCATACTAACAAAAGTCTCACTTGAAGTAGTATGGGTGGGTGTTGGAACCAGGTTTCCGCACCCTGAGAAAGGCTAGGTAAGGTAAGCAGATCTGCGCTAAGCCCTGTAATTCCCAGATTACTTTTCTCCGTGCAGGGTTAATTAGGTCTCTATTCGCATCCATGTGCGCTAGATCTATAATTATATGCTTTTAACACAACATTACATAAACATAACAGAACAAAATAGAACCAATCAAGATACCGAGAACACACTTACACAGATCTTCGCAGCTTAAACACAAAAAATACACAGTGCAACAATTACCAACAATTCGCACAAGAGAACTCACAAATTCAGTTCTCTATCAGTCTTTCTTATTCATTCATTCATCAATCCTTCATTACAATTCCCTTCCCAGCCTGTGCACACAACAGCAGGGTCTGCACACAGCTGGACTTGGATCTCCATGCACACAGCTAGCAGGAGTCCTTTCCCCAAAACCCAGATAGATAGCTTAAACCATAATTCACATCAATAACTTATCATTCCTATCCTCTACAATACAAAATGTCCCTCTACTTATAGCAATCTAGCCTAGAATTTCCTATGGTCCACAAACTATGGTTTTCGGACCCTTGGTTTACCCTTTGACCCATTACAACACTTTCGGGGCTTTGACCCGCCCCAAAACCCCTATGCTAGATTAAATCTAATCAAAAGGTATCCAAATGGACCAGTTTCGCAGCTCACAGGAGACCCTGTTCCAACAGTCCCCCAACACAATCTTGTGACTCATCCCGAGTCACTGTAGCTGCCATATAGTCATTGAACCTGGTATGGCTTGAGTCGACTACCATTGAAAAAGCCAGGTAAGATGTCCCCGCGCAAGGTAGCTAGCTGGACTGCTCCGCCATTCGTGATTTCCTTAACTATGTAGGGACCAAGCCAGTGCTGCCAAAATTTGCTTGGATGTTTCGAAAATTGGCTATTGTATAAAAGGACAAGGTCACCTACAACGAATGTCTTTTGGCAAATATGTCAATCATGCCATGCTTTATCGCGAGCCTTCTGAACCTGTTGATGAAAATTAGCAATAAAACGATCTTCCTCCAAAGTCACAAGCTGCGCAAGACGCTTCTCTATGATATCGAGGTCCACCATATTTGTAAATGCTACGATGCGTAGGCTAGGAACAATGTATTCTATGGGAATAATGGCCTCTTTTCCATAGACCATTCGTAAGGGGGTCCTCCTTGTTAGCTTCTTGCAGGTCATTCGGTAGGCCCACAGAACAGAGGGAATGTGAACATCCTAGTCACTACGACCGGCATTGCAAACCTTAGTCAATGCATGTTCCAAAATTTTGTTAAAAGCTTCAACCGCTCCATTCACCTGGGGATGGTATGGTGTACTCTTCGCATGGTGGATCCAGAATTATTCATTCAAGGCCTTAATCATTTGGTTAACAAAGTTTGTACCTCTGTCACTCATCAAGATATTTGGGTAGCCAAACCTGGTCAGAATCTGCTCAAAGATGAAGTGCGCAGCAGTATGCGCAGTACAATATTTCACCACTTGTGCCACAGCCCATCGAGTGACATAGTCGGTGGCGGTGATAATGTAGCGCGAACCTGTTTTCTTGACCAGAAGATTGATGGGTCCTATAAAATCAATGGCCCATTTGTCAAAAGCCTGTAAAGCTACTTTAGGCTGTAATGGCATCTCATCTCGGTGCGAGGGCTGTCCTGTTCGCTGGCAGGTGTCGCATGATCTAAAATAGGTGTAAGAATCCTGATGCAGTGTAGGCCACCATAACCTAGCTCTCAGAATATTTTGTGCCGTTGCTCGTCCTGCATAGTGGCCTCCTGTGACACCTTCGTGTGCTTCTGCTAGTACGGCAAGCCGTTCATGTTCCAGGACATATCTGGGTAGTATTTCATCTGCGCCTAGCTTGTATAACTGGCCGGAAATGATAGTGAAGTTTGTTGCCCGAGTAACCAACTCCTTCTTTTGTTGTACCGAATATTCTACAGGGACCACTTCTGTAGTGAGGAACTCAATGATATCAGCAAAATGTGTGTCAACCACCTTAATGGTGAACAGCTGCGCATTTGGTAAACCCTCTTCCAAGCTAGTAGTTTCTACCCTTGTTTCAATGCGAGACATATGATCCAGGCCTGCATTCAATCTTCCGGGCTTGATGATGATCTCAAAATCATATTCTTGGAATAGCAATAGCCAGCGGAAAATCTTCCCCCCCCAACATAGGCTTGTTGACCAGGTATTTAAAAGCTGAATGATCAATGAACATTTTAAAGTGTCCACCCAGTAGATAGTGCCGATATTTATGTAATGCATATACCATAGCCAGTCCTTCACGCTCAGTGGTAGAGTAGTTCTGTTCTGCGCCCGAGAGTTTCTGACTTGCAAAGGCAATCGGGTGATCAATATCTCCTTCTCCAGGCTGCGTGAGGACAACGCCCAACGTGATGCATAATGCATCCACATGTACATGAAATTCCTTCGACCAATCAGGAAATATGGGTATGGGTGCATAAATCATCTTCTCTTTGAGCAGTTCGAAGCTCTTATGACATTCATCATTCCCAAAAAAAGGAAACATCTTTTTTTAGTAGCTTTTCCATGGGCGCCGTGATCAGGGCGTACCCTTGAATGAATTTCCTGTAATAGCCCGTGTGTCCAAGAATAGAACGCAATTATTTTTCCTTTGTTGGGACCGAAAGATTTATAATTATAGCTACCTTCGCAGGATCAACCATCAACCCTTGCCGACAAACTATGTGCCCGAGCAAGATCCCAAATGGTACACAGAAGATGCACTTCTTAATATTCAAGGAAATCTGGTGCTTCCAGCACGCATCCAACATTAATCACAGGTTAGAGACATGCTCCTTTACCAGGCCGAAGACCGTCCAATCATCGAAATAAACCTCTAGGAACTTATGAATAAACTCCTTGAATACCGCAACTACGACCCTGGAAAAAATAGCATGCTTCTTGAGACCAAAGGGCATGACCGTATACATAAAGGACCCCCATTCAGTCACGAAGGTAGTCTTACTGCGATCTTCAGGTGCAATTCGGATCTAGTGGTATCCAAAGAACCCATCGGTGAAGAAATAGGCCTCCTGTCCGCCCACACTATCAAGGATTTCATCGAAGAAGGGTGTAGGGAAGGGATCATGGACGTAGACGTCATTTAACTTGCGTAGATCTACGTAGATGCGTATTTCCCCCTTGGTATTCTTTTCTTGGATGACTATTGGACTTACCCTATCTGACCGTTCAATTGGTTCAATGATACCTGCGGCAAGAATTTTGTCCAGCTCTTCTTTGACGTTTTCCTTATATTTAGGATTTAGTCGGTAAGGCCGCTGCTTGACGGGGCACGCCTCAGGTTTCAGAGTGATGTGCATAACACCAAGGTCCTCGGTGATTCCTTTGAGCTCAGAGAACTTTGTCGGAAATAATTCTTGATACTCTGTGAGTACTTTATCAATTTTTCCTACAGTTCCTTCATCCCAATAGTCCCCAATTTTAGCCAGCTTAGGGTGTTCTTCCGTACCAATATTAAAGTCGCACAGCTTAAGAGGCTGTGTTACATAAATAATCAGCAGCGATGGCCCAACGACAGTGTGTTCCCCTTCAGATTCCAGGATAGAAATGTTTCGAGGATTATCTTCTTCTTCGTCAATCTCCAGGCTCCAGCAGTTGGCTATTTCTTGCATCTACGCTTCCCATGTCAGGACCACTGGTGCGGTGTGGTGGTGAGAGTTCTTAAATACAACTGCATCAATGTCCTGCAGAGCTTCGTCGAGCATCTTTGTCCCCCCAATCAATTCGAACATTTCGACAAAGTCCTGTTTTAGCACTTCCAAGTGGCGGGTGCACTGGTGTAACTCCGCATCTAAGTACCAAGCGGCTGGGATAGGGCCCAAGGCATGAAAAAATATGTGGACCCATTCTTCTATAGTTCGGTTGGACCATTTGGTCATCCAGACGCGCAGATGTGCATGGGGATCCCCAGGTCTGAGGAACATCTTAGTGCATATGTCAGCTGGAGGGGCAAACTGTAGAAGCATCCTATCCTGACATATTTCCCAGTCCGGGAATGCTTTCTTATGGGTGTCCCACCAACGCGCGGGTGTCCCATGCATAGCTAGATTAAGGGCCCAGCGACATCATTCTCTTGGCACCGTAGCTTCCAGTGTCCTTAGGAATTCCTAGACACTACTAGCCTCATCAAAGTGGGGTAGATCTCTTACCTCCGAGGAAATGCAGTAGAGGGTCCTTGCGACCCGAGGGTAGCGCAGCGCCGAAACCTTGTGTAACCGGTTTTTCCAATTCTCCAGTTCCTCATCAGCGTCATAAACACATTCACTGTCTCTCCTCCCCCAGGATATCCCGTCTGTTGTGGGGTTAATCCTGTCTTCGTCCTACGTAGTCAATTTGTAAATGTGATCTAGTTCCTCCCTCTCGTAGGTTGGCTCTGTATATCGCGCGCCTTTTGCTGGATCTAGCTGTACTATTACACGTGTACCATTGTTCTCAAACACCATGCTTCACTTTTTGAGATTGATGACGCTCCCCATGTCTATAGCCCAGTCCAGTCTGAGGAGTGCAGGGTACAGATCTGTATCTTCCACGATTTCTATGACCTCAAAGTCAGCTAGGAGTTTTACTCCCACGATATCTACCATGACTTTTGGCAACCAACCCAGCAGGATGATCTTCTATTGATTCGCCATGCACAGCTGGATGGTGGACCATTCCAACTTAGGTTCTCCCATTCGTTGCCAAGTTTTCTTTGGTAATACGTTCGCATCTGACCCTAGATCAAGAATAACTTGATCCATCTCGTAGTCGCCAATCTGCGCAGTCAACCGTATTTCTCTTCCAGTGCATTTCTTATAGCTGTATAGCCAGTGTACACCCCTAGTCTCAGGAATTGTGTTGGGCCGGGCTGCGTAGCTATGCAGTAATACTTGAAGATTTTCTACAGCAGGAAGGTTACGTAACAATTTCAGACATGCCTTTAGAAAGGGTTCAACCTCTTCCTCTCTCTTGAGGTGCACTGTCAGTTGTGCAAGGCCTACCAGTGGCTTTTGGTTTTTGAGGTTTACTTCTTCCCAAGAGGCAAGTTCCTCCTTTGCTCCTTGGGTGACCATCTCGCTGGGTGTCATGAATTTTACACTCAGATCTACATTCCTTAGCTCAGTTTTAACTCTTTGCACATTCTGCATAGGGGTGGGCTGTCTTTCCTGCATTTTGGCTATCAGGATCGGGCAATCTTCAATCTCATGGTCTAGCTGCCGATAATATTTGCAGGATTTCCTGGTGGGATTTGGGCAGTCCCTTGCAAATTTCCCTACCTCTCTGCAGTTACAACAGATCATTTGCCCCCGCCCCCATCCTGCGCTTCCTCCCCGACCTCCCCTACCCCTTGCTGGGGAGTCACCGAAGTTCGTGAGGGATCTTGGTGATGTAGGGTTTGAATGTACCCTATAGAGGTTCCCTCGATCTACAATCAAGTCATACGTGCGACAGTTCTATTCATCGTGCCCTACATATCGGCAGAACCTGCACCATTGCTGATTTAGTTCGCCCATATTTAGCCGAGGGCACTGGGACGTATCATGCAGTCTGGCTACCCGACAATCATCGCACCATAGCGCGGATCTGCTAGAGCCAGGTCGTAGAGGACTAGGTCCTCCCACCTGCACATAATCCATTAATATAGGACATTGGTCCTTTATATGGCCAAACACCCGACATCGTATGCACCAGAGGTCTGTGCTAGCTCCTTTTCCCCATTTCATTCATAAGCTCTGAATCTCCATGTGCATGGCTCCGAGCTATTCTTGAATTTTCTGTAACCCCCACCCCCCCCAACGTGTCATCCTTAGGCGCGGCTTCGAGTTTCATGGCATCTTCCAAGGCTTTTTCCTGTGACTCGAAGATCTGGTGGCCCATTGGTATACGTAAGAGAGGTAGCAACATAGCGATGAACCATTCCATGTGTTGTCTGTCGTCATACTTGAACCCTCCTTCCCTGATTGCTTTCTTCAATCGCTGATTTGCCTCCCACCCCGACTCAGATGTACCTTGCTTGAAGTCTTTTACTTCCGCTACCAAATGCGAGTATGATCTTGGCTTCTGGAACTATTTTTTTAGGGCGTCCTTAATATCTTGAAGATATGCGCTCCCATTTTGAGATATGTACCGCATGTACCAGTCTAGTGCTCTGTCTTCGAAGGCCAGGGACAATTGTGCTCTCTTCACAGTATCGCTCAACACCCCCTGTGCAGTCCATACAGAGTCAGCCACGAACCAAAACCGATCCATGTCTTCATCGGTCGTGCCTTTAAAAGTAGGTAACTTCAAGTGTACTACCATGTCTCCTTCTACCGATGTTTCGGTTGAGGGCTTGTTCTCCCATAAGTCTGGTGAATCTTGCGTCGTTGCTCTTCTCAGCGAGCTATGGGCAAAGTGATCCTTTTCTTGCTTGGTTCGATAGTACTTACCACTCATTCACTCCCATTCAGTATTTTCTTGTCAGTACCTGATCACTTCCTCAAAATGCTACAAGGTCTCGGCAATGGAACCATTTGTTGGCTCGAGGGGTCTTGACCCAGGTTCAGAGCACAAGGTTTGCCAACAAACCCCTATAATACTGGCCCTTTCGGCAGTGACTTGCTTACGCAGGTCAAAGTCTCACCTGAAGTAGTATGGGTGGGTGTTGGAACCAGGTTTCCACACCCTGAGAAAGGATAGGTAAGGCAATCAGAGCTGCACTAAGCCCTGTAATTCCTAGATTACTTTGCTCCGCGTAGGGTTAATTAGGTCTCTATTCACATACACGTGTGCTAGATCTATAATTATATGCTTTTAACACAGCATTACATAAACAGAACAGAACAGAACAGAACCAATCCAGATACCGAAAACACACTTACACATATCTTCGCAGCTTAAACACAAAAAATACACAGTGCAGCAATTACCAACAATTCGCACAAGAGTACTCACAGATTCAGTTCTCTATCAATATTTCTTATTCATTCATTCATCCATCCTTCCTTACAATTCCCTTCCCAGCCTGCGCACACAGCAGCAGGGTCCGCACACAACTAGACTTGGATCTCCACGCACACAGCTAGTAGGAGTCCTTTCCCCAAAACCCAAACAGATAGCTTAAACCATAATTTGCATCAATAGCTTATCATTCCTATCCTCTACAATACAAAATTTTCCTCTACTTATAGCAATCTAGCCTAGACTTTCCTATGGTTCGCAAACCGTGGTTTTCAGACCCTTGGTTTACCCTTTGACCCATTACAACGCTTTCGAGGCTTTGAACCACCCCAAAACCCCTCCACTAGATTAAATCTAATCAAAAAGTATCCAAATGGACTAGTTTCGTAGCTCACAGGAGACCTTGTTCCAACAACAATGAAATAAGATGCATAACAGGGAAAATCTAGCATGGTCAAATGGATCTTTTATGCATGTGTGAAACAGAATGAACATAAAGTTTGTGAGTATAGTAGGTGTGTAAGGGCAGTGAAGAATCCTTAAACAAATACCTTTTAAACAAGATGGTCTCAAATACTAATCAACATAGGTACATAATCATAAGATAGTGCCAAACAATAGCTTTTTGATTATACTTAAGCAAAAAAGCATTTAAGATGAACAATTCAGTGAACCATAGAAAGCAAGAAACTAATCTAACTTTTAGTGATTTCACCTTCAAGGTTTAGAAAACATACAAGATAACATATAACTTTAATCAAAGAAGAGGGAATTCCTAAACATCAATGATCAAGCTACAAAGAACTTTAAGGCAACTTCTCAAGCATGGACAAAGGGCATGATCCAAACATGGCCTCTTTGGCTAAAACCTAACAAGTAATACTCCAAAGAGATATTCCAAAATAGAGTTTAAACAACATCGAATAAGTAGGGATAACCATAAAACATATTTGAAAACTACCATATTGAACCATTCATGGAATAAAAAAACATACGTAGATCTAAGGAGCAACTAAGAATTCCTTAAACAAACCCAACAGAGGAAAACATAAATGCAATAAGAAACATGAAGGAATAAGGTGCCTCAAACAACATTTCTTAGCCTATACTCTTATGTTCTAATGCAACATAGAAGGATGGAAACATAATGAAAACATGAGAAAAAAATAACATGAAAGAGAAGCACTTCACCAATAACCAAGCTCAGGGATCCGACAAGCTATCCTCTTTCATCATCAATCAAAGCAAGCCATTCAAAAACCCCACAAGACCAATTTCTTCTTCAAACTCAAGGAAAACATATATTTCTCTCAAAATCATCAAATTCCAACCAAATAATGAGCTCAAATGCAGTATTTATATAAAAAATGAGGAGGTGCTGCTGAACTAGGGTTTAGATGTCAATTATTATAGAGTTTAATATGTTTATGACCTTTGAGACCATGAGGCCCAAGGCAGAAGTACCTAACTTTGTTTCTCTGGAACAATAGCTTCTAACTTAAATTCTGATTTAATATATGTGAAATATTTGACTTTGGGGCTTAGTAATAACTTTACGATAACTGCTGGTAGATGGAAAATATATCTGACTAAGTATAATAACTATTCGATGCTTTATTGAAGGAAACAATGTTGTAGGTGGCAAAATATCTTTGAAAGAAGTAACTTCCTGTAGGTGTAGTTAATTTGAATGTTCTTTTGGGTTAATCTGCCTCTTGTTTTGTCTTAAAAATTTGTATTTAGGCTTTTAAACTCTATTTAACCTTTTACTGTCCATTTCTGTTGTTTTTCTCTTTAATCTGCTTTATCTCTATCTGTTCATTAATCCTTTGATTAATCTTTTTGATCTTCTTCCTTTATCCATTAATATTTTAGCTGTCTGACTTTATTTTGGTGTAGGGAAACGTTCTTCGTTGCTGGGGATTAAAGAACCATCGATGATAACATTTCATCAATGATTAATCCTGACATCGGGCCTCTGGTCCTTCTAATATTTGATTTAAACCCCTGGATCATCACCCAGGGTTTCATTCATCGTTTCTCGATCGTGGGAAAGCTTGGTGGAACTTTCCACCTTAAAACTTCACAAAAAGCAATTAATTAACCTTAAAACCATGCAGGAGAGGGTTTACTTCTTTTTCCTGAGTTTTTGGGCAGTCGGAGGGCGTTTACAGAGGAGAAAATGGTGGAGGGGGCTTGGTTCTGAAGGCGGAACCAACAGGAATTCAAACGGAGGTGGGAGGGTTTGAAATTTGGCACAGAGGGAAAGCAGTTTTGGAAAATCGGAGACGGTTTATTGTGTGGGAGAGGGGTGGTAAATGGTTTTCGGGGGAGGTGATGCGATACCATTGGGCGATTGCTGCGTGGTAGGGTGAAACCGCCCATTTCGCGTGGGTCAAAGAAATTTAACCCCGACGCTATTTAATTTGTGATACGCGATGGGGGCCGTTGGATCTCGAAAGCATAGATCGATGGTGATTGCATAGCAGAGGATCGGTGGGCAGGTTCGGAGGTGGAGCCCGGGGACAGGTGGCAGATTTTAAGTGGGGCACAAGGTTCAATGGAGAGTGGGCCTAGGATTAAGTTTAAAGTAGGGCACTTGAGCATATGGAAAGGTTATATGAGGGTGAGGTTTAGATTCATGAGGGCGAAGGCTTAAGGAGTGTTATCACCCTAGTAATTTCTAAAAGTTGTGGGCTTTTGGTTTTTAGTTTAAGAAAACTAGGGGTAACTACAAACCTACTTCAAATCCTAGGATCTAGCCTTCCTAGAATTCAGAGAGGGCTCTCTCTTTAAGATTTATCTTTGTTTTGATTTTATGTTTTAGGCTAGTTATGATAGTTCAATTTGGTTTTGTTTTAATATTTTTGGTGGGTAAAAATCACTTTGGTTTAAACTAGAGAGAGATATACTAGTCCATTGGGCTATGGAGTCTAATTATAGATAATAGTACTAGAAAACAAGGCCAAAGGGGTACAAATGTATTCAGGGCAAGGTAGATAACCCTTAGAGTTTTGGGTAAAATATTTTTGATGAAATGGTATAGTCGGGATAAAGGGCAATGAAGAATCCTTTGATCCAGAAAATGGAGGAAGGAGGCAGGGGTCAAACAGGAGTAGGAGCAATGAAGGATTCCTAACACCGGAAATCTGCAGAAAACATTTAAATGGTAACTTAGTTAAAATAGGGAGCAATAAGTTAATCCTGAAGTAATATTCCTAGTTACTCATTAAGACAGATCAAACACATAATGAATTTGCATGGAACTCAGAAATGAAACAATGAAAAGAAAAGATGCACTTTACTCTTTAACTTATCGCAAGAATCCTGAATTATGATGCCCAATTAGCTTTGTCCAGTCTGATACTTCGAAATCAACACATGTAAGCCTCCAATGTATCAGAAAAATTCTATAGTAATCTTAGAAATTTTATTCCACACTAAACACTTCAAAGACTGAAGTATTTATACAAAATATTGTTTACAAAATATCCTAGAGAGATCTAGGAATAACTCTAGGAAATATAAAATATCTTTACATATAAAGAGGGACAGCTGCTTAACAATTTAGCAAGCTATCCTCTTATCCAAAAAATATAGAACAACTTAAACTAATTAAGGAGCCTTTACTGGCTAGTTGTCCTGCTTGTTGGAAAATTGGAAAATATTTTTATTGGAGTTGTTTTGACTGACACTCTTCCTCCCGATACACTTTCACACTGTAATTTCATCCTGATACACTTTGAATCTTTTTATTTACTCTTTTACTACTGTAAAAATAAATTGCCAGTAGTAAAAAAAATCAGTTGACTGTTTCTAAAGTAATTTTATTCATTGTCCTGCCCTTTCACTGCTACATTAAATCTGTAAAAGCCTGCCATTGTTCTGCATTTGGTATTTTTACATTTTTGAGTTTCCTGAAGTTTTCATCAGCATTTGTGTATTTGGAAAAAATAGGCTTAAAGACAAACAGATTTTGGATCTCATCTTGAAGAAAAAACAAGTCTTCAATATATTGAAGAATGACCTTTCCTGTGGGAGAGCCCTGTGGCAGTGGCTTGTTGATATGTTCTTTAGAATAATCCCTTATCTTCTTGTCATAATATTTTTGGGCCATTAGTTTGTCATTGCAGACATGAATATCTGGAAGACCAGTTTGTCTCAGCATAGTGTATTTTTCTAAAAACTTGGTTATATAAATATTCATGTCATCACATTTTTCCTTTAAATTGTTCATCAGATTTTTCTTTGACAGAACCTTCTTGATCTGAAAAATAGTCTCCGTCCTATCCTGTACCTTTAATTCTTCTAGCTTTGTTCTATTTTTACTATTCAAGAAAGTGATTAGCTTCAATGCTTGTGCTAGTTTATCTGCTAGTTCTTCTGTTGTCTTTTGGATTCCAACTTGAGCTGCTAGGAGCAAGTCTCTCTGTTCATAGATAATTTGAATTGATGGCCATTGGAGATGAATGGCATCAATTATATTGGTCCAAAGGTAATTTCTTATGTAAGAAATTTGTACAGTGAAACTCAAGTCTTTTTGAAGGATTTTGATTTTCTCTTCAAGTCTTTTGGCCCTTTGCTCATAATTTTTGGCATTAATAATGCTGTTTTGTTGGAAACTTCCATATTCTGAATCATCTTTTTAAAACTATTAATTTCATTGTTTTTTAGTGATAATTCCTCCATAGATTTTACTATCTACCCTACATCATCTATGTGCTTCTCATATAAAAACCAATCTCCCATTTTGCACTATTCTACTAACTGCAAGATTTTCTTCATTTCTTCATTTATCCTGGGTTGATCTGCCTTGTATAGTAAACTTATTGCTGGTTGGAGAAATAGATCTGAAAATTCTGTAAAACTGAACTCATTGCTTTCTTTCCTCGGTAAAGTGCTCTAGAAAACAATGGATAGAGGCTGGCCCTCTAAATCCATTTTTTGTAATGCCATTGGAAACTTGTCACATTGAAAATACAAGAAAAAGTGAAATAAGTATGCTGAATATCTGAATACCCCTTCAGTGGGTAGTTTTGTCAATTGATAGTGGATACTATCAGCTATAAATCTGGCATAGTCAAAGATTATTTCAGGAGGCTGACTAGGAGATAAAGTAGATAAAAAACCAAGGATGGATTCATCAGTGATTTCATCTGTGAAGTATCCTAGAATGAAAGAAAGCATTGATATCACATGTCTCGACCCTTCAGGAAATTTGGAAGTGGATTAAGGAGGATTTAGCTTTGGAATGTCCACATTAGATGGCATAAAATTCAAGAAAATCATAAATCTCTTAGGGAAATCTAATCCAAAATATAATTGAGTTAATGCTTCACTGGATAGGGGGACTGCCTTAGGGTCAAACTGTAGTTGAAACATTTCATTTATAGACTCTGCAGTGATAGAAAATAGAATCTCCCTATTAGCATTTACAATTTCTATTTGGTCTGGAACATAGTACTTTTGGCACAATCTTATCAGGTCTTGACCAGGGTGTGTTAATGGGACTACATATTTGGGTAAATTTGTCTCCCAGATAGGCATCTCATCTTTATCTAGGAACTTTTCATAACACCAATTGTGAACTTATAATAGGTTGAATTCTATCACAAGATCTGCAATTTTATAATCCAAATCAGTCAAGGGGATGATTTCTTCATTAGGTACTGGTGGTTGAAGGGGATTGACAAACACAGTGGTTTTTGCAGTGAGTGCAGGAGTGGATTTTAGGGCTTTTGCTGCTTCAGACTTAGGAGGTTTGGATCCTCCAGGTTTAACAGGCTTGGATCCTCCAGCTTTAGGTATCACTTGTTTCTTAGTCATTTTTAAATAACTAAAGCAAGATTAAACAGTTTGCAATAGTTGAATTTCCTTAACAGAGGGTAATTGAGCAATCTTATAGGCAAATATGATGACAGTGGGTGCTCCAGTGCTCAATTAGGAATCTGGGATGGGTAAAAATGGTTTAAGACAGAAAAGAAGGGTTTTCTGAATGACTAGGACTGCAAAAGAGACTTTTTAGGTAATCTGTAGGTTTTAAAACCTTTTATAACTGTGGAATTGATCTTTTAGGAATATTTAGTTGAGGAATTTGGCTTTAAAAGAGGCTTTTATGAATACAGTGAATTCTGGAGAAAATTTGCGAGGGTTTGCCCTGTTTTTTAGCGTTTTTTGGGCAAACTAGATGGATAAAATCTCAATTTAAAGTTCAATGTGTTCACTGAAGGTTAAAAATTTTGAAATTGCAGGTTTTATTTGGGAAAAATACCTTTTTTGAAGGTATTTTGACTATTGAAAGGGATTTTGAATACTTCTGGGGTTGAATTTGAGCTTTATTTCGATTTGTTGGAACCGAACAAGTGTATTATGGTCTTGAATCTGGAAATCTGCGGTGAAAATAGTCTTGAAATGGGAATGAAAGGCTTAAAACACAGTCGGAGGCTCAAATAATAGTCAGGGGCTCAAATAACAGTCGGGCGTGGATGAATACACAAATAATGCATATAAATTTTTATAACAAAGGTTTTAACCTTTGATTTTTAATTATCATTAATGCATTCAATGTAGATCTTATCAAAAAGACGAGAGCGGTTTGGATGTGAAACTGTCAGCACTTTTCACATTGAGTTATGGTGGTAAGTAGTTTCTATTGAAACAAGCACGATCCAATAAAAACTTGCCACATCATGGGAGGCGGATTGATCAAAACAGCCTATTTTGCGCTGCTTTTGGCTTGGGGTCATCGTTTATGTTTTGAGCATGAAATTCATCATCAGGCGTTGGATTTGGATGATCGAAGCGAACGGTCGGGATTAAAAGGAAAGTTGCAGTCGAAATGGTGGTGGGATCGAGGTCTATGTTCATGGTGTCAGATGGAAAATGTTATAAAAACCTTGTATGATATATACTTTAACCAAAGTTTTTATATGAAAAATAAAGGGTTAGGTATATAAGCGGGGCTATATGGTATGATAAAAAAGGTTTATATGTATGCCGGGGTGCATGAGGTGGGTTAAGTGAGTTTTAACGTGGGTTAAACTATATATAGCATGAGGCTAATGTATAACTGAAAAAATACAAAGGAAAGCCAATGTGAAACATGGTATAAGCTTTAGTTCTTTCGCAAATAAACCTTGGGTTATTTGTTTAATGCGGAGATAGAAACGTTTATTTACAAAGTATTATATATTTTATTAAACCATGGGGACTTAATAACTATAGGGGGGCGGGATATTTACATATTTCTAATTTTATGCCAAAGGGGTTATAATTGGGGCTTTTTATTTCCGCATGTGGATAATTATTCTGGCATAAAAGCTTATAATAGTGGGTTTAAAGGGTATTAATATAAAGGGAATTATATTAATAGGAAAAGTTCATTTTTAGGGATTTAATATATAAATTTGATCAGGAGCTCAAGTCCAAGCCATGGAAAAAGCTCAAAATTGAAAGTGTTCAAAATTACTTTCAATCTGAATGATCAGATAGGCCTTGTCGATATGATCCTGATGCCGTGAATGGCACTCAAATTTGACACTGTATTGAAAGTTATTCAAGTTTGAAAATTCACAATTTCATGCAAAAGTCCAGTTTGACCAGGTTTGACTTCAATTTTTGAAAAATTAAAAAATGAATATTCCTGGAATATTCCTGGAATATTCCTCAAAATATTCCCTGGAATATTCCACCTATTCCAATCCGGTAATGACAAGTGGCATACACCTATTTGACATTGGTTTGAATTTTGAAGATTTTGGCCAATCGGAGGGTGCCACGTGGCAAGCCCAGAGGCCACCATGTGGCCCCAGGCCGTGGTGAAATATTGGCTAAGTAAAATTTTTGATGGTCTGCGGGTTTTCAACCCGAGACCTCACTCCCGCCAGCAAAGTGCTTTAACCAACTCCCCTATGGTTTAGTTCTTAACATGTGTTGGGCGACAATTATGTTTATGGTTTCAAATTGGTTGGGGCGGAAAAAAAAAAGGGGCTAGCCCGACCCCACATGACCAGAAGTTGGTAACCAAGGGGCTTAAAAATTTCGTCGGTGGATTTGTTTTAAAACAGTTTAATGCCACATTTATGTGACCACCCTTTTAACATTATATGCCATGGTCTATTAAATTCGGAGTTAGTTAACCAAAAATGCTAAGCGCTTATTGCGCATGTGAACACTTATCCAACATTTAATGCATTTTAATAACCGTCGAAGAATTTGGAGCAGATTCCACTAATTTTTGGAATTTCGCCTTTTTTGGAGCTGTTAACTCTAGTTTCTCCACAATTAGTGGAGGTTTTCAAGGGCAGATTGGGCAAAAATGGTTTTGGCCATAAATTCCGATGGACAAAACCTTTTTGGATGATTTTTTTTTTTTTTTTTTTTTTTTCAGGTATTCTAAACATTCTAGATCCATTGGAATAGGTTTCAGAGCCATTGGAGTTGATATTTAGTCCCTTTTGCTTCAGGGAAGCAATGAGAGCCATGAGGGCCAAGAGGGAGTTGGAGCAGTGTTGAGCTATGGTTAACCATTTGAGGTGAAACAAAAGTCATTTTCAACTATTTTCAGCATTCCAGAGCCATTGAGACAGGTTCCAGAGGAAATAGAGGTGTTCTATAGCCATTTTAGCTTCAGGGAAGCTTTTTGAGCCATTAGGGCCATTTTGAAGAAATCATTGTTTATGGTAATTATTCACTATTTAGTGAATTTGGAAAGGCATTCTTAGCTTTTTCATGTCTTCTGAATCAGTATTTGCATTTATATTTGTCTATTGGGAAACTTTTAAACTTGTATTATCATTTTGAAGCATTTTAATATAAGAGGACAAGCTCATTTTGGGAGGCTTGATCCAGCAGACGTAGCCCAGGAGGGGTGAACTGCTCATCAAATATTTGTGTCATGTTATGCTGAAATTATCTTGCTGTACATTTTTAATTTAATATGTTAAAATTCAAATTAAATTAACTTGCCTTCACACATAAACTCATGGTATCAGATCATGAATGTCAACTTCTACAAGTTATAAAGACAGAGTCTGTAAAGGGCCAGGTAGCCTCTGGATCTCATCCTTTTATCAAAGATGACATATCCAGTAAATGCCCCTACAATAAATCTCTGGAACAGATCTAAGAAGTTGCATTTTCAGATCAGTTACCAAAAACACTTGGTTTTATGCAACAAGACATGGATAATTTTGCACAAATTTAATTAATGGAAATGGATATCTTGCACACATTTTCAAGTACTTCCATTTTCAGATCAGATGGTATCAGAGCTCTGGTTAAGCTTGGTTGTGCTCAGCTTGTGCATTTGTTTTTGTGCATAAGGTGTTAAAACAATGTAAAAAATTGTATGTTTTATTGGTTGCAAAATGGTTGATTGTATGAGTTTTCTTGAGTTGAAAAGATAGTTGTTGATAGCTAAGTCTTGGAAAGGAAAAAAGAGTTGTAGGCTATTTCCTTATCCCAAAGTACCTCAAGATTATCTTTGGAAAACAAACCCACTTGATTAAGTGTTTGCTACAAGCTATTGGAGTTTGTGTTTTATGGCTGCTTGAATAAGAAGGGGTCTTTACTGACATTTGGTTAAAAGCTTGTCATTTGTTGGAAAGCTTTGAGAACTTTTTTTTTTGGAAGTTCCTTTTGTTAATTTGACCATTTACATAATTTCAACTTCTTCTACAAGTGAAGTTTCCTCCTTCACGAGATTATTCAATGATGACATGAAGAATGAGTTCATTAAGGTGAAGGACATGGTGCAAATTCTCATTGAGGATCAAATAGAAAGTGTTAAGCTTCATGCAGAATTGTTGGCTACGAAGGATGAGAAGGAAGCAATTCTCCAAAGGTTGCATGACATGGAGAAACAACTCCTTCAAGCTCAAGAAGCTTTGTCCAAGAACAAGCGTAAGGAAAAGCAAGTAGAGGGTAAACATGTCGCTTATGGCGAGTCTTCAAGTTCAAACAGTTTTCAAGACACGAATTGTGATGTAAGTCTGAAAAAGAAATCTGTCTCCTCTACTAGTTCATCGTCTTTCGAAGACAAAAAGGATGGAAATTCCATGCAGCAAAAGAGGTATAATTATTCACATGATCAATTTTATTATGTTTCAACAAAGAATCATAATTTTGCTTGTTCAAATGAAAGAAAGTTTTGTTGCACATTTTGTGGTGGATTTAGACATGTTGCTTCAAGTTGTTGGTTGAAAAAGAAAGCACATAGGAAGAAGAAGAGGCAAAGAGTGTTGAGATTGCAACAAGATGATGAGCTTAGTGAAAAGAAGTCGCCTTCACTAAGTGGGCCCGCAGGCTATTTTTGGCGCAGAGTCTATTTTTAGACATGTCGATCATATTCTATGAGTTGCGGGATGCTATTTGTGGATGGTTGGTCAAGTTGGAAAAATAGATGGACTTCTATTTTTAGACATATTGGGCGGAATCTATTTTTAGATTTCCACTCTAAAAATATATATGTCGAATATGATTAGCTCTTAATAATATTTGGACTCTAAACATTATCTTATTCTCTTGGAGCACTTCAGTTAAGTGCACAGATGTGGCACAGGAGCTGACAGAAGGAATTATGCTATTCCTAAGGGTTAAGTGGATCTATTGCATGGAGACTTCAGTTAGAACTCATGTGACAGAGTTTGGTGGAGTTGTGTTCAGTTTAACTCAGTTAGACACAGTTGAGCTAGTTGTATCTAGTCTAATTGATTGATACAATAGTGAGAGTGGTGTGAATTAATTATTAATTAATTCACTAATTATTAACTCATTAATCAACTGAATAATACATCAGTTAACTACAGTGCATGGACAATTTCAGTGGAGACCAGTGGAGAGGTAGGTGAAAGAGCGATTAGCGAAAACGGCTATCGGTTGTGAACTCTACTAGTGCATGAGTTTGCACCACACATTGATGGAGATGCCAATGAGGATTGTGGAAATGAAATCCGGGGGGTGGTTTTGAGTTCTCATATACAGAGTCCATATTCGGGGATGTAACGGTAAGGGTAGGAGTTTTCTAGTAGGTGGCAGAGATCGATGCATGGGATTTGCTAGATCAGACCTGATTAGTGTGTAGCGATTGGAGATTGTACTGAGAGCTTGTGAGAAGCTTTGTATGATGATTATTACATGATCTCTATGACATATATTATACAAATAGTTGGGGGTTTTCAACTTTAATCTTTCCCATAAATCACTGTGTTAATGTGTGTGAATTTTTATGGTTTTAATGTGTGCATGCAACTGATTTAATCTCTGCATATGATGATCAATGGTGGAATAGATTCTGTATTGTGAATGAAGTCAAATAGTGTATGATTAGGTGAATCTTAGACATATAAAATATCAGTTATATAATTTCTACATGGTATCAGAGGATTGATCATTGGAGCAATTGCAAAGCATTGAAGCGGTTGAGTTTTGTGCTGGTGGAATTCGAATTTGCTGCAGTGTTTTTTTGGTGTCGAAGTTGAGCATTCATTGAAATGTCTTTCAACGGATTACGATTGGAGTATGCCCTTGAGGGTAGCTTGAATTATATTTCATGGAAGGACAGGATGGAGCCGGTGCTGGATGATAATGGGTTGAAGGAGTTCATAGATGCAGAAATTCCAAAACCTGCTTCTAGCGATGCAGCCGTACTTGACGCATGTTAAAAGAAGACAGCAACGTGTCGAAGGATTCTGTTGGAAGGTGTGAAGGATAACATAGTGCTTGACCTTCAAGCTTTCAAAACTTATCCGTTCTTGATTTGGATCAAACATCACTTGTTTAAATCAAGAGCGACGAGAGTTGTACCAGATGGAGCTCGGAAAACAAAATGGAGAAGCAGTATGCAGAGTACCTCACGAATTTTCCCGGTCTGAGGGAATGGTAGGAAATGTGGGGTTCTTTGTAGATGAAAGGCTGGTGAGCTTTTCTCTCCTTTGGCTCTTGGGCTTAGAAGAGTTGGCATACTGGGGACTCACATCGTGGTGGGAGAAATTGCCGGAAGCGGGGAGCGGCTGGTCGGATCTTGTGCAAGAGGAGATAAGGCAGAGTACCAGGGATGGATCTTCATCAAAGAACTATGATGAAGAGAATTGCACTTTGGATGCCAAAGCAAAGAAGGGGAAGAGCAAGAAGCATGCTTCTCAATCCGGTGTGAAAGGCAAGAAGTAGGACATGTCCAAGGTGAAGTGCTTTCACTGTCACCAACACGGACATTATGCCACTAGTTGTCCACAGAAGAAGAAAAATAAGTAGGCTGCTGGATCTGCAGCTGGAGAGGCCTTAGCCTCGCAGTTTGAGCTGGATTTTTCACTGATCGCATGCTTGGTCTCAAGTATGATGGGTTTAGTGTGGTTTCTTGACAGTGGTGCATCTTTTCATATGAACGGAGACAAAGATTTGTTCAGTGATCTAGATGAGAAGGATATTGGAGTGCACATCGAGATGGGCGATGATGGTAGATACAGTGCGGCTGGTATTGGGACGATTTCCTTTGAGAGGGAGTCTGGTAAACCTCTCATATTGAAGGATGTCATGCATGTTCCAAGATTGAAGAAGAATCTGATCTCGGTGGCCATCTTGGAAGACAAGGGATATGATGTTGTCTTTAGCGAGGGAAAGTCTTTCTGGCGGTAAGTGGTGAAACCCGGAAGGGATAGGGGTTCGAGTTACTAGAACCTTTATCGATTGCGGTATAATGCACTTTTAAGGAAATGAGCAAGAGAGCGAGGAAGCCGGTGGTGAGCGGGATGAGGGCGGCTATGGCAGGAGATTTGGGCCATCTTCACCATGGTTCTTTGAAAAATTTGAGGCGGATTTCTCACCGGGCTGGTACAACGCGGTCGGATCGGTCGCGAGGGATGTAATTTTGAAAATTCACGAGAAGGATAGTCGCGCCACAGCGATCCTTGAGAGAATTCACACAGACGTGTGTGGACCTTTCTCAGTAGCTTCGACAGCAAAGCACAGGTACTATGTGATATTTGTTGATGATTTTTCTCGGAAGTGCTAGATCTTCTTCATGCAGAAGAAGAGCGAGACATACTCAAAGTTCTGTGAGTTCAAGGCGCTGGTTGAGAAGGAATCGGGGAAGCATGTGAAGGCTCTTAGGAGCGACAATGGTGGTGAATTCATCTCTACTGAATTCAAGGACTTTTCCAGCGCAGAAGGAATTCAGAGAGAGCTCATAGCACCTCCACGGTAGAATGGGAGTGGCAAGAGAGTGAAAGAAAAAAATGATGAGTAGGTCTTTGCGCGAGCGTGTTATGATCGGGGCCTTCCCATGCCTTGTGGGTTGAAGCATGCAACACTGCGGTTTATGTGAAAAACCGTTGTCCTCATAGAGTACTTGGCATGAGTACACCCGAAGAGGCGTTTTCTGGTAAGAAGCCCGATATTTCTCATTTGAAGATTTTTGGCTCACCTGTTTACATTCATGTGATGAAGGATGCCAGGAAGAAGCTGGAGCCGACCGCAGAGGTTGGGATATTTGTGGGGTACATAGAAACACCCCACAATTATCGTGTGTATTTTCCAGACAGTCGAATGACTGTTGTGCAACGGGATATCAAATTTCATGAGGAGAAAGCCATGAAGTTGTCACTTGAGAGGGAGCTACACTTGCATGCAGATGAGGAGCTACTAGTTCCTAAAGATGAGCCTTAGGATGTGGATCAGCCACAAGAGGAGGTTCATGGAGTGGGAAAGAGCCACTCTCATCTGTCCCCGGCCATGAGACGGCACTCTGAGAAGCTAAGCGAAGCTGAATCAAGATGCATAAAGATTGGCAGGCACCTGCATCACGACGCAGGCACGGTGGTCACGTAGATATGCGAATACATGCAGCTCGATGAGAAAGTGTATCGTGACAGAGCCATCCTCTTTCGAGGAAGATGTGGAGGACCCTGCATGGGTAGATGCCATGGTGGAAAAGTATGATTTTATTGTCAGAACAATGCATGGGAGATTGTCCTGAGGCCAGAAGGGAAATCAGTGGCAGGTTCAAGATGGATCTAAAAAGTGAGGCAAGCAACTAATGGGAGCGTCGAGAAGTACAAGGAAATATTTGTTTCCCGGGGCTTCTCACAGATTGAGGGGATCAACTATGAGGAAACCTTTGCACCTGTCACAAGGTATTCTTCCATACAGAGCATCCTTGCTTTCTCAGCGCAGATGGGGTGGCACATTCATCAGATGGATGTGAAGAATTCGTTCCTCAACAAATTCATTGAGGAGGAGGTGTACATAGAGCAGCCTAAAGGTTTCGAGATCTTCAGCAGTGATTCGCATATGTGCAAGCTCAAAAGAGCGCTGTATGGGCTGAAACAAGCACCTCGTGCTTGGTACACACGGATCAACAGTTATTTTACCGGACTTGGTTTTACCAAGAGCGAGGCGGATCCCAACCTATACCAAATAGTGGTTGAGGGTAAGTTGCTGATCATTGTACTTTATGTAGATGATTTGATGCGATCGGCGATGAGCAGGTTGATACTCTCATGCAGGATGATCTTGCGAAAAGTTGAGATGAAGGACTTGTGACCTCCTTCATTATTTCTCGGGATTGGGGTTAGCGTATGATGGATTGTTTGTGTCTTAGGTAAGTATGCCGGGAGATGCGGAGAAGTTCAACATGCAGTAGAACGCATCGACCTCCTCTTCTGGTGGTTGGAGAAGGATGCTACATCGACGAATGTAGTGGATACTGCTTGTTCACCAGAACGGTTGGTGGGGTCGCTCATGTATCTGGTCAATACATGACCCGACATATGCTACGCAGTTAACCAGCTTTCACAAGCTATGGTTAAGCCTACCAAGCTCTTTTGGAAGGCGAGGAAGCATGTATTGAGATATCTCAGAGGCACATCAGGATATGGATTATGGTACAGACAGTCAGATGAGGTGAAGCTGTGTGGCTTCACAGATGCAGATTGGGCAGGAAGCCCAATAGACAGAAAGAGCACATCTGGAGGGATTTTCAGTATCAGGTTGACAGCAGTTACTTAGTACAGCAGGAAGTAGAGATCCGTGGCACTCAGTTCAGCAGAGGCCGAGTATATGGCAGCGAGTTTGGCTGCATGCGAGGCTATATGGATGAGGAAGATCCTGTTCGAGTTGTTCGGTTCACACTTAGATCCTACTGTGATATATTGTGATAATCAGAGTTGCATTAAAATCTCGGTTAATCCAGTATTTCATGATAGATCTAAACACATTAACATCCGGTATCATCATATCAGAGATTGTGTGTAGCGGAAGATCATGTTACTTTCATACATTCCTACGGAGGATCAGGACACTGATATCTTGACGAAGGCGCTCACCAGGAGAAAATTTGAATACCACAGAGGCAGGATCGGGGTGGAAGATAGTCCTTATCTTGTTGAGGAGTGTTAGGCTATGACAAGATGATGAGCTTAGTGAAAATAGTCGCCTTCACTAAGTGGGCCCGCAGGCTATTTTTGGTGCAAAGTCTATTTTTAGACATGTCGATCATATTCTATGAGTTGCAGGATGCTATTTGTGGATAGTTGGTCAATTCGGAAAAAATAGATGGACTTATATTTTTAGACATATTGGGCGGAATCTATTTTTATATTGCCAGTCTAAAAATAGATATGTCGAATATTCTTAGCTCTTAATAATATTTGGACTCTAAACATTATCTTATTCTCTTGGAGCACTTCAGTTAACTGCACAGATGTGGCACAGGAGCTGACAGAAGGAATTACGCTATTCCTGAGGGTTAAGTGGAGCTATTGCATGGAGACTTAAGTTAGAACTCATGTGACAGATTTTTGTGGAGTTGTAGAAGTAGTTGGTGGAGTTGTGTTCAGTTTAACTCAGTTAGACACAATTGAGCTAGTTGTATCTAGTCTAACTGATTGATACACTAGTGAGAGTGTTGTGAATTAATTATTAATTAATTCACTAATTATTAACTCATTAATCAACTGAATAATACATCATTTAACTACAGTGCATGGACAGTTTTAGTGGAGACCAGTGGAGAGGTAGGTGAAATAGAAGTGTGACTATCAGTTGTGACTATACTGGTGCATGAGTTTGCACCACACATTGATGGAGATGCCAATGAGGATTGCGCAGTGCAAGCCAGGTGGTTTTGAGTTCATTCAAAGCCCATATTCAACAGGGATTGCGCAGTAGAGGCAGGCTAGTAGGTGGCAGTGGATCGGTGCATGGATTTGCTAGATCAGGACCTGATTAGTGTGTAGCGATTGGAGATATTGAGAGCTTGTGATAAGCTTTGTATTATGATTGTTACATGATCTCTATGACATATATTATATAGTTAGTTGGGGGTTTTTAGCTTTAATCTTTCCCATAAATCACTGTGTTAATGTGTGTGAATTTTTATGGTTTTAATGTGTGCATGCAATTGATTTAATTTCCACATATGATGATCAATGGTGGAATAGATTCTGTATTGTGCATGAAGTCAAATAGTGTATGACCAAGAGAATCTTAGACATATAACATATAAGTTATATAATTTATACAAAGAAAACTTTCTCAGAAAGTGCTTAAGAGTTGCAAATTTTGTCAAAGGAAGGGACATGCTGTCTCTCATTGTTGGACCTTGCATCCAACAAATCGTCCAAAGCACATGCAGCTAGAGGACAAAAATTTTGGCGCAAGTGGATATATGGAGTCCATTATCAATGTGGAAATGGAAGATTCACATGAAGGTGTATTTCAATTGCAAAAGATGCCATGGATTTGGCTTGGTAGGAAGTGGATTAACTTCTTAATGCAGTAAGTCATCTTCATTTTGTACCTGCAAATTTCAGATTTGTAAGCATGTATTTTAGATGAAAGGTTGATGTAAGATCGCATGTAAAGTAGTTTCAGTTGAATGAATTTCTTTTTTGTTGCAAAATTTCGCCATGGAGGTATAAAAGATGAGTATGATACTCACTTATATTGCAGCAATGTCTTTTAGTTCAGCTCTTAGTCACCCACATGTTTTTGGGATGATGTACTTGATGGTATTTGAAAAGAAGAGTTGAAGTTGCACATGTACATAGAGGTTGTATGTGTAAATAGCGAACTGTATATAGTTCATTGTACATGATACATACACATGTGTTTTCCAAGATGTATCTTGTTTTTTATCGACTTGCGTCGATTGTGTTACAGCTGTTTGTCGACTTGTGTCGATTATGTCACACATGTTTATCGACTTGTGTCGATTGTGTCATACATGTTTATCGACTTGTGTCGGTTGTGTGCACACTTGTTACAGATTTTGTGTGTCAATTGTATAACACATTTCATTATCAACTTGTTGTTGATGTCGTATGTTGCACAAGGTGCCTTTGGTGTCGATTGGTGCAGAGAACGAAGTGTCAGTGCAAAGCAGTGCAAGATTCCATGAGATGGAAAGGCATGCAGGAAAAGTGGGCACAAATTTCGGCAAGAGTCATTGCTGGTTTCAGTATGGCAGATTGGTATGGCGAGAAAACTTGGTCGGGATTTAGCACAAGTACATGGCTCAGTCAGCAAAAATTCGCCATGAGGACAGTTGGAAATTCAGGAAGATTTTGGAGGCTGAAGAGAAGAGGATGTTGTTATTCTCTAATTTTCTGTACTGTAGTTCAGATTCATCATTTCAGTGAGATTTTGGGGTCCAAAAGCTTCTCATTTGGGAGGTGTGATCAGGTTCTCAAGTCCAAGCCATGGAAAAAGCTCAAAATTGAAAGTGTTCAAAATCACTTGCAACTTGAACGACCAGATAGGCCTCGTCGATATGATCCTGATGCCGTGAACGACACTCAAATCCGACACTGTATGTGAAAGTTATTCAAGTTTGAAAATTCACAATTTCATGCAAAAGTCCAGTTTGACCAGGTTTGACTTCAATTTTTGAAAAATTAGAAAAGGAATATTCCTCAAAATATTCCCTGGAATATTCCACCTGGTCCAATCCAGTAATGATAAGTGGCATACACCTATTTGACATTGGTTTGACTTTTGAAGATTTTGGCCAATCAGAGGGTGCCACATGGCAAACCCGGAGGCCGCCACGTGGTCCCAGGCTATGGTGAAATATTGGCTAAGTAAAATTTTTGATGGTTTTCAGGTTTTTAACCCGAGACCTCACTCCCGCCAGCAAAGCACTTTAACCAAATCTCCTATGGTTTAGTTCTTAACATGTGTTGGGCGGCAATTATGTTTATGGTTTCAAATTGGTTGGGGCGGAAAACAAAATGGGCTAGCCTGACCCCACATGACTGGAAGCTGGTAACCAAGGGGCTTAAAAATTCCGTCGGTGGATTTGTTTTAAAACAGTTTAATGCCATGTTTATGTGACCACCCTTTTAACATTATATGCCACGATCTATTAAATTCAGAGTTAGTTAACCAAAACTGCTAAGCGCTTATTGCGCATGTGAATGCTTATCCAAAATTTAATGCCTTTTAATAACCACTGATGAATTTGGAGTGGATTCCACCACTTTTGGGAATTCTGCCTTTTTGGAGCTGTTAACTCCAGTTTCTCCACAATTAGTGGAGGTTTTCAAGGGCAGATTGGGCAAAAATGGTTTTGGCCATAACTTCTGATGGACAAAACCTTTTTGGATGAATATTTTTTTGATTTCAGGTATTTTAAACATTCCAGATCCATTGGAATAGCTTGCAGATCCATTGGAGTTGATCTTCAGTCCCTTTTGCTTCAGGGAAGCAATGAGAGCCATGAGGGCCAAGAGGGAGTTGGAGCTGTGTTGAGCTATGTTCAACCATTTGAGGTGAACCAAAAGCCGTTTTCGACTATTTTTGGCATTCCAAAACCATTAAGATAGGTTCTAGAGGTAGTAGAGGTGTTCTACAACCACTTTAGCTTCAAGGAAGCTTTTTGAGCCATTAGGGCCATTTTGAAGAAATCATTGTTTATGGTAATTCTTCACTATTTAGTGAATTTGGAAAGGCTTTCTTAGCTTTTTCATGTCTTATAAATCAGTATTTGCAATCATATTTGTCTATTGAGACACTTTTAAACTTGTATTAGCATTTTGAAGCATTTTAATACAAGAGGACAAGCTCATTTTGGGAGGCTTGATCCAACAGACGTAGCCCAGGAGGGGTGAAATGCTCATCAAATATTTGTGTCATGTTATGCTGAAGTTATCTTGCTGTAAATTTTTTATTTAATATGTTAAACAAAAAATTAAATTAACTTGCCTTCACACATAAACTCATGGTATCAGATCATGAATGTTAACTTCTACAAGTTCTAAAGACAGAGTCTGTAAAGGGCCATGTAGCCTCTAGATCTCATCCTTTTATCAAAGGTGACATATCTAGTAAATGCCCCTATAGTCAATCTCTGGAACAGATCTAAGAAGTTGCATTTTCAGATCAGTTACCAAAAGCACTTGTTTTTATGCAACAAGACATGGAGAATTTTTCACACATTTAATTAATGGAAATGGATACCTTGCACACATTTTCAAGTACTTCCATTTTCAAATCAAAATTAGAAGTTAAAATGACAAGGGAAAATGTAATACATCAAAATACACTAATATAACTAAGAAAAGTGAAATATTAAAGCAAGGCTTTATCATTCATAATGTCATCACTTTTACTTAGGATATAATGTTTTTGAGGGTTTTTATGCTATTTATGATTGAAGGGAGTTAGTCAAATGGGGAATTTCATATTTCATTAAGTAAAAAAGGTGCTTACTTATGAAATTGAATAGTAATGAGTGTATGAAGGGTAAATGATGATAATTAGGGATTTAATATAGGAATTCAACACTTTTAACTTATCAGTCATTGAGCCTTGGGTCCGGTCGCAACAGAAGTCAGAGAAATGCTCTGATCCTCTTTGACTGAAAGTCTAGAATGCAGAATAACTATAGGGGAGGGGAAATTAGTGATTATTTTTGCCCGATGATGGATATTTACATGCTTCCCACTTCTTCTACCTACCCAAATTTAATCTAACATTTTTTCTTCCATTTTGCAGGTGAATTTGAGCTAGCAACCTTGAACATTTATTCTTTTGAAAGCATAAAATTATCTAAATCTACCTTATATCATCCGAGGGCTCAGATTAAACTGAAGAGCTCCTATTTTATTCTCTACCTATCTACTGATTAGTTAGGATTAAACTGTCTGACTAATCTTTATTCACCATTCTACAACAATAAAATTGAAATCATGACAAGTCAAGTTTAATCAGTTCAACTCATCATGGATTATGGCATTTATTGACACTCTGCCATAATCATCAGCAAAAAGTAAAAATTATTGGCATTTGGATTTGCATACTTTCATGTTTTATTTCTTTTTTCTTTTGGGGTCTATATTTTTTCTAAGTCCTTTGATATTTCTTTTAGGACCTTTACCCTCTTTTTGATTTTCTATTTTTTTTTTTTTTTTACAAAATATGGGAGAACAACTTGCAGAAATCAAGGCATGTACATATTTTACAATACTATCATAAATAAATTCCAAATTATGAATCCTATACTTATAGGAACCTAACAAGGAGAAGGAGCCTCAGTTGAGAATAGGGGGGGAGAAAGGTTTTATGGGGGGGGTTTATCAAAGAGCGGGGGTTAAAAAAATTAAGCGGAGGGCTTAAATGTTTATGTAGGGGCAGATTTTTTATTTCATAAAAAATAGGGTTTTTAATATAAAAAGGGTCTGAAAAGGTAAAATTCAACTTTAAAGTAATGTAAAAAACTTCTTTTTACATTACTTTAGTGTATATAAAGAAGAATAATGAAGGGAGGAAATTGATGGGGGTTCTAGTGGAGGAAAAGGTTTTTTAGGGGGGGAATGAGTGAATGAGATTTAGGGTAGGGACGGAAAGTGAAAATGATATAAAAAAGCCCACGCTGAGTATTTTTAGATCAACAAGGTAAACTGAGAAGGAAAAGATGAAAAATAGTGAAGTAGGTTCATTTAGGATAACGAAGGCAATGAGATTTCTAAAACTCACAATATTCATAAATCTTGTTTTTAGAAATCTGGGACAAGTACTTAGTCATCTTCAAGATAGAAAAAATTACTGATGACTAACACATGCCACATGTTCTTATTAGATTCTTTTACTATTTTTGAAATACCATTTCCTACGGTCTGATATGCTATTTCTTGGGCAAGAATTTTTCTGGGAACATATAGGGGCAAGACATGGGGGCTTGCAAGGGGGCTTACAAGACTACCAAAGATCCGGACATAAGTAAATGACTCTTCACTACACCATTTTCCAATTGGTAGTAAGTTATTTTTAGCTTATGGAGAAACCCTAGGAGATTTCTTGTCAGAGATTCTTTGGTGAATGGGAAACATTAATCCAAGACAAATTTTATAGAAATGAGGCTGCTACTTTGAGTCCCAAAGCATATCATGATAAATTTCGATAGGGTTCGGGTATTATAAAGTCTATTTCCATCTCATAGAGGTGAAATCAGAGGTAAAACACATGGCATCGATTTTGTAGGCACTCATATAAAAAGGATGAACTATATTTTGTGAAACCTTAAATTTACTCCTATAATTAAAGATGTGAGTGGCTATGATGTTCGATAATATATTTCCCAAATCCATGATATAACCATTAGAATAAACGTCAATGAGTGGTGCACATTGATCAAATAATTTTTTGTGTATTAGGGTAAGAAAGATTCTACATAACATAACAACTATTTGACAATATGGACCAACAAGGGAATCAACCACATACATACCATTAACTTCTTGTTTATGCTTGTTGGGATCTCTTCTCCATTCCCAGATGGGGTCTGATGGATTATCGTGTTCGTTCATGTACGTTTCAACAAAATGCTTGCCATATTTTTACTGGGGCTATGGAAAATGGTACATTGTGCTCAAATCACTGATGGTGAATGAACCAATGACTGTTTTCCTCTGTGTCAGGAAATTCATTTATGCAATGTTTACATTTTCGACAACCCATCTAATCATGTTTATCTAAGGAAGTATTTTTTGTTGGGCTACAATCCTATGTAAGAATGAATTGGCCGCATCACTGTAAGTAGTATTAGAAACTGAGGTAGAATCATCAACCATGATTGTTCTTTTTGTCCCCTCAAGTCCTACATTGTCGAAAAGTGTAAATATAGCTTCCCAAGAGGCGCTTCTAGCATCTAAAGTACAGAATGTGTTGGAAAATAATCTAGGAATTTCAGTGTTTTCAGTTGGAGGAGCGACCAATTATTGTTGAACTACTAGTTTCTTCTTTGATCTAGCTACCTTAGACATATCTGCTAAACTTTTCTTATCGAGACTGACCTACAACGGAAAAAAAAATACTAAGTCACTGTTCTTTTTCCAAAAATTCCTTTAGTGAAAATAACTCTTTTTCATAATGATACATGTCTTAAAGAGCAAATCATGATGGTATCAATCTGTAATGATTAAGTCATTTAGAACTTCGAAAATAAAAAATTCGCCACTTTTGGAAATTAAATGATAAACGTGAATTCACATAGGGCCTGTACACATCAACGTATCAGAATATTTTTATCGGAGAAATACTATGGTCACACCTTAAAACTTATGATATTTTAGACTCCCAATATATATTCTTCAAAGATATAATGGTTATAAGTGTAGGGGGGAAGATACATTAGAGGTTTTGTATCGAGGAATGAATATCGGGTATTTTAAAGAGTGCCATACGATATGAAAAGTATCGATATGAGTAAAGAGGGGAATATCAAAGGATTGAGATATTAGAGGGGAGGCATCGAAGATATAATATATCGTGAATGTGAGGTATTAGGAAATTGTGATATTGAGATATTTTGTTATAGTGGAAGGGTTAGGCATCAAAGATATCAGATATCATAGGTTTTTTGATGGCACTTGTTAAAAGTTACAATATACTAGAGAATTCGATATGACACGTGACAATATGCTAGGGCTGACAGTTCTTTAAAATATTCATTTATAAAAAGAAGCGTCTATGTAGCTTTATACTAGATATCAGGAAAGTCTGATCAAGGGAATGTTTTATCATAACTTTTCTATAAGGAACGTTACGCTATTAAAGTGATCTGATAAAATTCTTCCGATAATGCGTTTTTAAATAACAAAATCCAATCAGGTTTTCAGGATCGTAACACTTGCCCAAATCTTCAAAAGTAAAACCAATGTCAAATAGGTGTATGCCACTTGTCATTACTGGACCAGGTGGAATATTCCAGGGAATATTTTGAGGAATATTCCTTTTTTAATTTTTCAAAAATTGAAGTCAAACCTGGTCAAACTAGACTTTTGCATGAAATTATGAATTTTCAAACTTGAATAACTTTCACATACAGTGTCGGTTTTGAGTGCCATTCATGGCATCAGGATCGTCTCGACGAGGCCTATCCGGTCGTTCAAGTTGCATGAGATTTTGAACACTTTCAATTTTGAGCTTTTTCCATGGCTTGGACTTGAGCTCCTAATCACACCTCCCAAATGAGAAGCTTTTGGACCCCAAAAGATCACTGAAATGATGAAACTAAACTGTAGTACAAAAAATTAGATAATAACAACATCCTCTTCTCTTCAGCCTCCAAAATCTTCTTGACTTGCCAACTGTCCTCATGGCGAATTTTTGTTGACTGAGCCATGTACTTGTGCCAAATCCTGACCAAGTTTTCTCGCCATACCAATCTACCATACTAAAACCAGTAATGACCCTTGCCGAACTTTGTGCCCACTTTTCCTGCATGCCTTTCCATCTCATGGAATATTTCACTGCTTTGCACTGACACTTCGTTCTCTGCACTAATCGACACCAAAGGCACCTTGTGCAACATACGACATCAACAACAAGTTCACAATGAAATGTGCTATACAATTGACAGACAAAATCTGTAACAAGTGTGCACACAATCGACACAAAATAAACTAAATAACAACTCCCATAAATACTCTTCCAACTCTATCACAACTCTACCACTTCAATTCTAACTGAGTCCTCCATGCATGAGTCACCAACCACCCTAGGAATTGCGTAATTCCTTCAGCCCACTGATTTTCCAAATCTTTTCATTGAAATAAAGTGCTCCAAGAGGATAAGTTGATATTATTGTCAGATTATTATTAAGGGCTAATAATAATCGACATGCATCTATTTTTAGATTAGCGATCTATAAATAGACTTCGCCCAATATTCTAAAAATATAATTTCATCTGTTTTTCCAACTTGATCAACCATCTACAAATAGCATCCTGAAACTTATAGAATATGCTCACCATGTCTAAAAATAGACATAAACCTAAAAAATAGCCTGCGGGCCCCACTTAGTGAAGGTGCTTAATTTTCACTAAGCTCATCATCTTGTTGAATCTCCGCAATCAAGAGTTGACTTGTTCAATTTCATTATAACATGTGAATGGTATTGTCATCATATGGCTACCAAACCAGGATAATGGCTTTCAATCAGTGAAAGGAAATGTTAAAATGATGAAAGGTTAATGCCTCTAAGATATCACTATGAGTGGATTGGATACCGGTATTATTTGGTTAAATGGTAACCGTGTCGAGGCTATGGACCCCTGCTGGCAGCAGTGGCTCAACCAATGACAAATAATTACATGTTAAACGCTAGACTTCTATAGTTCTCTATTTTTATCTTTATGATTGATTAAATGACTAACAAAGATAATAAAGATTTTCGTCAATAACAAGTTTTGAATAGTTACAAAATAGTGAGTTTTTTTATTCAGAGTTATTTTAATCAATATAGATTTCAAATATTTAAAAAAATATTTTTCAAATATTTTTCCTTAGTTGATTAAAATTTCACTCACTTTTACAGAGATAATTGTTTTATAAGGGCCCAAAGGCTATTTTTTAGGTGTATGTCTATTTTTAGACATGGTGAGCATATTCTATAAGTTGCAGGATTCTATTTTTAGATGGTTGATCAAGTTGGAAAATAGATGAACTTCTATTTTTAGAAGATTGGGTGAAGTCCATTTATAGATCGCTAATCTAAAAATAGATGCATGTCGATTATTATTAGCCCTTAATAATAATTTGACAATAAATATCAATTTATTCTCTTGGAGCACTTTATTTCAGTGAACAGATTTGGAAAATCAGTGGGCTGAAGGAATTACACAATTCCTAGGGTGGTTGGTAATTCCTAGGGTGGTTGGTGACTCATGCATGGAGGACTCAGTTAGAACTGAAGTGGCAGATTTGTGGCAAAGTTGGAAGAGTAGTTATGGGAGTTGTTATTTAGTTTAACTTAGTTAAGTGAGTTAAACTCAGTTGTGATAGTTGTATCTAGTTCTAACTGAAGATACACTAGTGAGAGTTTAGTGAATTAATTATTTAATTGATTCACAACTAGAGACTCACTTGTGACTGAACAAATACAATAGTTAACTACTTGCATGTCAGTTCCAGTGGAGACCCAGTAGAGAGATAGGTGAAAGGGTGAGATGGACTATCTGTTGTGACTATAGTGATGCATTCAATGCATATGACACACATTGGAGATGCCAATGAGGATTTCGTATTCAAGGAAAGGCCAATTCGAATTCATTCAGGGGTCTTCTTCAACAGGGATTGCGTAGTGGAGGCAGGCTGTTAGGAGGAAATAAATTGGTGCATAGATAAGCAAGTTTCTACGTGACAATGTGTAATGATTGTTGATTGTACTGAGAGATTGATGTACTAAGCTTTGTATGAGATTATTACATGATCCATTGATATACATAATATATGATAGTTGGGGTTTTTTAGCTTTAATCTTTCCCGTTAAACAACTCTGTTTATGTGAGATTGATTTTGCTTCATATGTGTTTTGCAATTGGCGATTTAATTTCCGCAAAGAATTAAGTGGAAGGATTTTGTATTTAACATAAGTTAATTTGTTAGATCAGGGGAGTCCGGTAATATACATGCATCTTGTATAAATTTCTACAGTGATGAGACCTCTTGTCTTATAGATATAAAGCTATAAGCCATTATCTTGGTTTGGTGGCCAATTATGATAATGTCAATATCATTAGTTTCCTTATGATCATGGTAAGTTAGCTCATGATGAGACCCCTTATCTTTCAAGTTTCTTCGATATTTTTGAACTTCACTCTAAACTCCAATATTAGTGGATGAGGAGATAATATTTCTCCTTAAGAGTTTTTGATGAAAATCAAAGTCAAAAGATGCTAAAACTTCAAAATAGCCTTTAATTTTGAAAATATACTTTTCATGAATGATCAAAGGATAATTAGATTTTTTTAAATTTCAAGTGATGAAATATTTACAAACTACTCGATAAAAAGGTTTTGAGAGATTATAATAAAACAATATCAAACTTCATGTTATTGATGAGATATGCCAATATGAATTCAATCAGAGTATTACTCAAAACTATTAAACTAAAAACACCAATATGTACATATGATTATTTACTTATTTATAGTAAGATGGTTTTTTTTTAAGAAAAATATTTTCTTAGAAGTAGCCCATTAATAGGAAGAGTATCACTCTTTCCTTATAAATCTTGTAGAATAAAGGTTGATGGGCCTAGTTTCTCAATTATCTGAAATGGGCCGAGCCACAATTTTTGGAACTTTGTGTGTTTACCTTTTTCTTCGTGGGATTTATCCCATTTCAGAACTAGATCACCAATTTCAAAATTTTTATTGTTTACTGAACTTTCATCAAACCAAGATTTGATCAATTTTTGATGTTGAATATGAGTTTTTTTGGCTTTATCTCTCTCTTCTTCTAGCTTTAAAATTTGGGAAATTCTTAGTTGTAAAGAAAAGCAAGGTTGTTCTTCTATGGAATGAACTAGGGAAAATGAGGGGAAAGCTAAATTAGGAGGTAAAATTATTTCTTTCCCATACACCAATTGGTAAGGTGAAGTTACTAATGAAGCCTTCTGTTTTATTTTTTCATCCCATAGAGAAAAAAATAGAGGTTTGTGCGAATTATTTTGTTTATCATCAATGGTTCTCTTGATTATTATCAAGAGATTCTTGTTGGTAGATTCTGCCAATCCTTTCCCTCTTGGATAATAATTAGCAGAATATTTGAGTTTAAAACCTCTCTTGAGGGAAAATTCAGTAATAGTATTTCCCGAAAAATAAGAAACATTGTAAAAAATAATAGCATTAGGTAAGCCAAATCTGGTAATTATATGTTGATCAATGAAGTCCATAACATTTTCAGAGTTGACTACCTACAAAGGGATTGCTTCCAACCACTTGGTGAAATACTCTATGGCAGTTAAGATGTACATGTGTTGTTTAGAAGAGCTTGGAGCAATCTCACCTATAACATCCAATCCCCATTGTTCAAATGGTTGTTCAATATTGATTGGTTGTAAGGGTAAAGTTGGTCTTTTCTCTCTTCCTGAAGTTGTTTGGTAGAATTTTCATTTCTGTACATAAGCATGAGTATATTTGAACAAATTAGGCCACTAATATCCAACACGAAGTATTTTGTTAGCAGTAGTATCCCCACTGTAATTTCCTCCAACTAGTCCATCATGAATTTCCTGCAAGACCTTTTCGACTTCAGGTTTCTCAAGACATCTTACCAAAACAGAGTCATAATTTCTTCTAAATAAGACAATATCAACAAGATGATACTAATTAGCCTTAAGCCTTAAGGCTATTTTACTTTTTTAATTGAGTTCTACTAGAGCATGGCCATTTTTCATATAATAAATTAAATCAACATATTGAGATTCAGTGTTAATAGGACATACCTATGAAATTTGGACACTGTTACCTGAATCTTCTTTAGCTGATCTATCAAGAGCTCCAATTATTAACTTGCAGAAACCTTGAAATTTGATTATTTTAGCTGGCTTTATTTCCAAATCATATTCTTGCAAAGTTGTAACCCAGTTATCCCTTTTCTCTCTTAATTCTTTCTTAATGAGAAATTTCCTAAGAACTGGGAAAGGAACAATTACTTTTGTATGTGATTTTAGGAGAAAAGGCTGAAAATGATTTATTGACTTAAATGAAAAATCTTGTTTCTCCACATCAGAATAATTTAACTCATCTCCTTGTAAATTATAACTAAAAAATGAAATAGGGGCTTCAATTTGTTCTTCATTTATTTGACTCAAAACTGATGCATAAGAATTTTCAAAAGCGAAGATATATAAAACAATTTTTTTAGAAAATTAAGGAGTTGATAATGATGGGGCATCTACAATATGTATATCAATAGATTTAATCTGATTAAGCAATGTACTAAAGCAAGATACCGAATCCTTCTACAAATCAACTGCAGAAAATAAACACGATTGCCAATCACAACAAGTGAAGAAAGAAGCAAATCAAACCACAACACAGATATTTTCCCAAGGAAATATTTCTGCTCAAAATCTCTCTATCTCTATTGTATAGTGAACCAAGGAATCATGAAAAAATTACAATGCACTCTTCTCACAAGGGTCTGCTGGACTCTGCTAACTGTCTCACACCGATCTAGACAAAATCAGGCTAGTACTTAGCCAATTCTCAGCCTGTCTTTAGCCCGCCTTGCTCATGCAAATCATGAGGAATGAAATCCCTATTCCTTAGGAATTTCAACCTTTCTCAACTGCGCAAGTATCATGGGCAATCTTGTGGTGTTTTAACTGCATCTGGGCAATTTTCTAATAACATAACCGATAGTCAACTTTCCTTTAACCTTTTTCTTAACTGGGTCTCCACTGGAACTAACATGCATGTAACTATTAATAGTAAATCATCAGCTGCATGGAAGATCATTGCATGTGAATTAAATCTGATTTAACTCGCTTTATCTCTCACTAGTGCAACTGTAGGTTTTAACCCTGAACAGAAATATCTACACACGATTCTTATAATAGAAAATAAACAATAGCAAGAGCATAAACCATAAAACAGATAAACACAGAGATTTCCCCCTGGATCCCAAATCGGGACGACCAGCTTGATTTTTCATTATATTCCTTTTAGTGTTACAACACATATATATACATGCCGAAGCATACATAAACCCCAATACATTAACCCTGGATTAGAACATAACCGTAGTTCCCTTGACCGGATCTACAAAATACCAGGGGCCGAAAACCATCGAACCCCAAAACCATGTGCAAAACCATGGGCGGATCCGCCTATGAGTGGGTCTGCACAAAAACCAATTTTGGCCGGGGCGCTGCCCCGGACCCCAACGGTGGGGACTGCTTCGCCCCTCGTGACCCCCCAGCTACGCCCGACGCAACATACAGTGCGTGGGGCTAATCGTGGAAAGAATATAACACATACCCAACATTCTCCCACTTGTTGTTTTCTTTCCACAGGGGGCCACAGGAGAGCTTAGTCATTGGCCCAATTCTTCAACACCCATTGTTTCTCTACACAAAGAGAACTTCTGAGTGCTCACAGACTTCGTCAATGCATCTGCAACATTCTTCAAAGTGTCCACCTTTACCAGCAACACCCTTTTAGCCTCAACCATATCTCTAACAAAGTGATATTGAACATCAATGTACTTTGTCTTTGAATGGTAAGCAGGGTTCTTAGCCAAGAAAATTGCACTTTGGCTATCACAGTCTATCCTTATAGCTTGTTGTACCAACCCCATACTTGAACACAATCTCTGCAACCAAACTGCTTCCTTGCTTGCATGAGTGGCTGCTATGTATTCTGCCTCTGTAGTTGAAAGAGCCACTACGGACTGTCTTTTACTCATCCAACTGACTGCGCCTCCAAATAGGCTAAACACATACCCACTTGTAGATCTTCTTTGGTCCAGATCTCCAGCCCAGTCTGCATCAACAAAACCACGAATTTCCAACATTATTTCCAATCCTGGTCTTCCCTGGTAGCACAAGCCATAATCACTGGTGCCACGTAAATATCTGAAAACCCATTTCACTACTGTCCAATGCTCTTTCCCTGGGTTTGACATAAACCTGCTCAATACTCCCACTGCATGTGCAATGTCTGGTCTAGTACAGACCATTGCATACATCAAGCTACCCACTGCACTTGCATATGGAACATGGGACATATACTCCTCTTCTTCTTGTGTCTTGAGACACTGTTCAGCAGACAGCTTTACACCTACAGGAATAGGAACTTTGTTGAGGAGGTAAATCCCCTCTGCGGACAGAGGCGATCCCTACTAGCCCGGCAGGGGTCTAGCAACAAACAAACAATCTATGACGCAAGCTCCTAATTACGAATGAAAGACTTGGGATAGAAGCCTACCTGGATTCCAACGCTATGATCTGAAGAAGAAGTGTCCCCGTCCTTCAGCCCTGGCAGATCACAATCCTTCCACGATCTCCGCGGATGAACACATGCACATAGAAGAAACGAACAGATACAAGCATAGGAACCAGCATACGTAACTAAACATCGGTCAGAAAAGATATTACTCGCATTAACATGATGGAAAATGGAGTGGAACCATAATCATAGTCATCTATTAAGTAATAAACGAATAGAAGTTACAACGAAGTTCTGACGTTGCGGTCTCATCGGACGGGTCTTGATCGTCCGTCTGCTTCTAGCGAGGAAAGGAAAACCTCGGTCTCTCGAAAATGGTCTCCTTGTGATCGGCCTTAAGGAAAAGATTCTTCTGACTGAGCTCTTGGGAATATGGAAATTCAGCTTAAAACATAGAGACTATCAGCCTTTCAGCCCCTTCATCAATGGATGAAGGCTATATTTATAGAGGAGAGGAGGAGGTTGGGATCCCTACAATAGTGGAAGGGAGGCCTTATCCTTTGGGAGGTTCCCATAAGGTGGAAACAAGAGGCCAAAGGAGGAAGGCCGTGGTTATTCAGGCGAAACCACTCCTGATGACTCATCCACGAAGTTGTTGTAATCGAAACTTCACCTCTTTTTTTAAAAAACTTTCCATAAACAGAGTGGCGCGGGTACAACACTGGGACAGAGCGCCAATTGGCGCGGGCTCAGTGTTAATTTTCCCCCATTGGCGCGAGTACATAGCAGGCTGCCAATGCCACGGCAAAAGCAGTTGTTTTTAAGTGCAGGAAATGATCAGCTGAAGGAATGTTGTCTCATGAAAGGATGAAATGATGGTATTTCTTATGACACTTGTCTTGCTTGGTCACAAAACAATAACCCTCCAATGTGCGGGACGGGGAAAGGTAGGGACGGTGACAAATTACTATGTAAGAGATGCCCCTTAAAGCATGAGGCCCGAGAGAGGGTGAAGTAACACGAGAACATGTATATCTTTCCCCGAGTCGGAAAACCTCAGTAAGAAGAATACAGGCGATATATCTCAAGTACATGATGTATATGCGGTATGGGCGCAGCCATCCGAAACAGAGTACACTATAATCCGGATCCAGGGCATGGGCGCAGCCATCCAGGGAGGATCAAATAAATAGACTCGGGTATGGTCGCAGCCATCCAATCAGTGAGTCATGTACATAATGATAATAATCCACAATCGCAGCCTGGATTACAACAGACACAATCCAGGGTCTTGTGCTCCATCTCGACCCAACAAAGTACAAGTTCAAGCATGCGAATATGTGAGCTGAAGTCGAACATGCAAGAACATCGTCTGATTACCAGCCAATGATGAAAGTTGTTAACAGACGCGAGAGGGACCACCAATAATGACAATGGCCCTCAAGGTACTACAGGTACAATCTACGGCGTGTGAATCAATGAGTTGGCGTCGAACACCCGCAGAATCACTCGATTGGAGGCCAATGATGAAAACCTCACGTCGAATGCGACGAACCTGCCATTGAGGCATGCAGGCTCTAAGGTACCATAAAGGAGTCTCTAGATCAGCTTCCTGGATAATGAGCTGAAGTCGACAGGAAGTGACCTTGATCGAAGGTGGGCCATAATGTTTCCCACATCATCGACACGAGACAGAGGAACATGATGTTTTTGTTGTGAATCGGGATCGTATGAGAATCAGAGGAAGGTTGATATTTGCAGAGGCCAACTTCTCTTGAACATATAAACGGCACGACAGTGGACTTGGCAGTATTTGACATCAACGGATCAGAGGTCATGGTGACGAGGCAATGAGAAGATGAGAGGTCAAAAGGGATTATCCAAACCCACGGAGGCAAAGTGAAGAAACGAGATGAGATGTCCCCAACCCGACACGAATGCAGACAAGTGCCATGTTCAAGAGCGACATACTGCCGATGACAACGATGATGGTTCCATTTTCCCCACCATTTCGGTGAGTACCTCTTTATTTTTACACAAGCTTGAAGAGGATACCATATGCTTGTCATATAAATCCATCCTTCGGACGAATCCATCCTAGTACATTTAACGAGCCCTAGGAAGGAGAAACTCGAATAACGTCATCACGACTGAATCCAATGTCATCAGGGTTTAACGAGTCTGACAAAGGAAGAACTCGGCGTCTTTTCATGTTTAGAGAGTTTGAAAAGACAGCTGAAAAGTAAACTCCAGAGGTCCCTTTTCGTGAATAGTTCCTCAGATCCGAAAAGGTAGAAAACAATATCCGAGAAAACCTCCTAGTCGCAATAGGCTAGGGTATTCCTTTTTCGTAATCAATCCATCCCAGCCCGAAAAAGGGTTAAACTTATACTGGGTGAATGTCGATTCGTGTCCATTTTAACGAGATCGAAACGACAAGGGCCTCGGCAATCTTTTCATGTTTAGAGAGTTAGAAAAGAGCTGAAAGATGACTCCTCCTAGAGGAACGAGTGGTATAAAGGGTAGCAACTGGTTCCGATAATGGTGGAACTGCTCAGAACAAATAAAGGTTACGAGGCTGGCTAACAAGACCACTCATCGCAGAGGTTCGTCAGGAACGGGTAAAACAACCGAGTGAAGGCATATGATCGGCCCAACAGATAGTGACGCTGGAGTGAAAAAACCAAGGCTCATCTGGAAAAACAGGCTGATAAAATGGCAATCACAAGAGGTAAAATGGGCAAGGTTTCATTTTTACACAAGCTTGAAATCAGGAAACTTTGCTTGAAGATGGTTTCATTTTTACACAAGCTTGAAACAAAGATAAACTATGCTTGAAAAAAAAAAATAAGCATGCCCCCAGCATGGTGACTCAATTCGAGGTACATGCCCCCCAAGCTTCAGTCCATATGAGAGTCAGATGGAGTGAAGGTTCAAGTTACAAGATCACGAGAAATACTCGACTGGGATTTTACGAGAACTTATCAAAGACTCGAATTGAACAGGAACGTGTTTCATTATTTTAACGAGGTTGACACATTAAAAGAACTATCCTCGTGACACCTTGTTTCATGGTTTAAGACTTGGAACAAGACGAACTACCTTTCCAGGCTCAACCTTGTTTCATTTTTAAGGAGCTTTACACAAGACAAAGACATACTCAAAGACCACCTTGTTCATTTTCTAAGGAGCTTGACAGAAGACAAAGGGAACTCTTTTTTTCAACAAACTTGTTTCATTTTTAAGGAGCTTGACCTGAAGACAAGGAACTTCTGCTCAAACTAATTTGTTTCATTTTTGAAGGAGCCTGACACAAAGAAGAGGAACTGATGCTCATAACCTTGTTCATTTTTGCAGAACTTGACCTGAAGACAAAGAAATCCCTCTGTGGACGGGAGCGATCTAGCCCAGCAGGGGTCTAGCAACAATCAAACAATGTTATGACGCAAGTTCCTAGTTACGAATGAAAGACTAGAGATAGAAGCCTACCTGGATTCCAACGCTATGATCTGAAGAAGAAGCGTCCCCGTTCCTCAGCCTCGGCAAATCACAATCCTTCCACGATCTCCGCAGATGAACACCTGCACATGGAAGAAACGAACAGATACAAGCATAAAATCCGGCACACGTAACTAAACATCAGTCAGAAAGGATGTTACTCGCATTAACATGATGGAAAACGGAGTGGAACCATAATCATAATCATCTATTAAATAATGAACGAAGAAAGATTACAACCAAGTTCTGACGTCGCAGTCTCCTTCGGACGGGTCTCCGGTCGTCCACGTCTCGCAAAGCTCGCCAAGGAAAGGGAAAAACTCTCCGGAGTCTCTCGACAATGGTCTCCTTACTTGAGTCGGCCTTAAGGGAGAAAGAGGATTCTTTACAGCACAAAGGCTCTTGGGAATATGGAGATTCAAAGCTTAGGCACTTCAAGACTATCAGCCTTTCAGCCCCTTCATCAATGGATGAAGGCTATATTTATAGAGGAGAGGAGGAGGTTGGGATCCCTACAATAGTGGAAGGGAGGCCTTATCCTTTGGGAGGTTCCCCATATGGTGGAAACAAGAGACCAAAGGAGGAAGGCCGTGGTTATTCAGGCGAAACCACTCCTGATGACTCATCCACGAAGTTGTTGTAATCGAAACTTCGCCTCTTTTTTTAAAAAACTTTCCAAAAGCAGAGTGGCGCGGGTGCTTAACTGGGACAGAGCGCCAATTGGCGCGGGCTCAGTGTTAATTTTCCCCCATTGGCGCGGGTACATAACGGGCTACCAGCGCCACGGCAAAAACAGGTGTTTTTAGGGGTCTACTCAGGAAATGATCAACAGAAGGAATGTTGTCCTCATGGAAAGGGATGAAATGATGGTATTTGCAAGGCATGACACTGCTTATTGGTCACAAAAACAACCCTCCAATGGGCGAGATGGGAATTGTAGGGACGGTGACAAATTACTGTGTAACAGAACCTTCACCGGTTTACTATCCTGCATATTGAACCTCTGCAATATAGTCTCGACATACTTCCTCTGGTTTAACCAGAGCTTCCTCTTTGCTCGATCTCTCTTAATTTCCATGCCCAAAATATAGTTTACAGCACCCAGATCCTTCATGTCGAATTTGGAGAACAGTTGGGTCTTCAAATCTTGGATAATTTCTTTGTCATTTCCAATCAACAACATATCATCCACATACAAGACCAAATAAATAACACGGTCACCAATTAATTTAAAATAAACACAGTGATCCTCCTTGCTTCTGGTGAAGCCAAGTCCCCGTATATAGGTATCAAATTTCTGATACCACATCCTTGGTGACTGTTTTAACCCATACAGAGACTTCTTCAACCTGCATACCAGTTCTTTCTTACCCTTCGCCATAAAGCCTTCAGGTTGCTTCATGTAGATCTCCTCTTCTAGATCCCCGTGAAGAAATGTTGTCTTCACATCCATCTGTTCTATCTCAAAATCAAATGCAGCAGCAACAGATAAAAGTAATCTAATAGAAGTAACCTTGGCAACAGGAGAAAAATATCACCAAAATCAATTCCCGGCACCTGGGAATAACCTTTCGCTACCAACCGAGCTTTGTATTTCTCCACCTTGCCTTCTACATTCATCTTCTTCTTAAACACCCATTTGCTCCCAATGGGCTTCCTTCTAGCCGGCAACTCCACCAGATCCCATGCATCGTTTTTGTGCAAAGATTCCATTTCATCAACCATGGCCTCCTTCCAGAGTTTTCTATCCTCTGAATCTACTGCCTCCCTAACAGTTCTGGGTTCATCATCAGTTATAGTTAAGGCAAAACCTGAACAGAAAGCAGATGGACTATACCTTTCTGGTTGCCTTCTTTCCCGAACTGATCTTCTCAAAGCTAGAGTTTGTGGCTCTTCATCTTCTGAGTCTTCTTCTATTGTAGAGTCTGATTCATCCTCCTTTAGCTAAAACTCTATCTTCTCAGGCTCCTTTGGTAGGACTTCATGTTTAACAACATCTTTCACTTCTCTAAACACCACATCTCGGCTGTACACAACCTTCCTTGTTTCTGGGTTCCAAAGCTTGTAACCCTTTAAACCATCCTTATACCCAATAAAGATGCACCTTTTAGATTTATTATCCAACTTGGTCCTTTTCTCCTTTGGAACATATACATATGCATCACATCCAAATACCCTTAGATGTGAAAGAGAGGGTTTCTTACCAGTCCATACCTCATGTGGAGTCTTATCCTCCAACGCTGATGAAGGTGATCTGTTAACTAAGTAACATGCAGTCTCCACTGCCTTTGCCCAGAATTCTTGTCCTAAGCCGGTACCACTGAGCATGCTTCTTGCCTTTTCCATCAATGTTCTGTTCATTCTTTCTGCAACTCCGTTTTGCTGAGGTGTGTATGGAGTAGTCTTCTGCCGTGCTATACCACACTTCTTACAGAACTCTTCAAATTCCTTCTTACAGAACTCCCCACCATTATCTGTCCTCAGCGCCTTTATCTTCTTCTCTATCTGGTTTTCCACCAGAGCCTTAAATTCTTTAAATTTGTCAAAGACTTCAGATTTCTTTCTTAAGAAATATATCCATGTATTCCTTGAGAAGTCATCTATGAATGAAACATAGTACACAGACTTTCCCAGTGATGGAACTGACACAGGTCCAAACACATCATTGTGCACAAGTTCTAATATTTTGTTCGCCCTCTTAGCACCAGAAGGAAAACTCACCCGATTCTGCTTCCCATATACACAATGTTCACAGAAATCGAAATCCATAGAACAATTAGACATACCTTCTACCATACCATCTCTATGCAGTATCCGTAGGCCCTTCTCTCCAATATGTCCAAGCCTTTGATGCCATAGCATGGTCTTTTCTCCCGAGCCGGCCTGAGCTCGCTCCACTTTGAGGAACCATGGTGTTACACCATCGATAACGGTGCTACCTGTCTACCTTGTAACTTTTACGGATTGGGTGTGAAACTCCCGCATTAACACGGTCTCCCCGAACCATCTTGCGAGGCATCTTTCTCGAACTTATTTTTGCATCATCCATCTTGCTTCTGAGAAATCAGATTTCGGCTATTAAGTGTCTGTTTACCGAAGTGTTCTAATCCTTCCCCACCTTGCGACCGACACGGCCTTTCCACGTCGATGATTCGGCCCTCATCATCCTAGGAAGACACTCACCACCATCGTATTTCTCATACTCGCGAGTACTCCCTATACTCTGGGGAGTGAGTGAACGCACGAGTCAATCGGCCATGACTCATGATCTACATGTGTATTTGAAGAAACCAAATACACATCCCTCATCAAGGTATTTGCTAACGAAGGACCTTCATCAGATCCCTTTCCTTTCTCAGGAGCTTTAGATCTGCATTCCTTTTTGTAGTGCCCTTCCTTTCCGCATTTCCAGCACACCTTTACAAACTTTCGAGGAGATTTAGATCTCCCTCTAGATTTAGATCTCCCACTCGAAACCTTATTCTTGTTTCTGTTCTGGGACCTTCCTCGTACAGATAAGGCATCTCCATTCTGACCCTCCAGTTCTCCGTCTCATTTCCTCCGACAGCAAGGCTGAGACAATGTCATCAAAATTCGAGGTAGTTGTATTGCTACCTATTGCAATAACCAGACTGTCCCACGAGTCTGGTAGAGAGCACAACAAACTGATGCACTTATCTTCATCTGAGATTTTAATATCAACAGACGACAGCTGACTTACCACAGTATTGAAGGCGTTCAGATGCTCTGTCACCGAGTCTCCATCCTTCATCCTCTGGTTATACAGCTTTTTCCGCAGGAACAACTTATTCACCAGAGACTTAGATTGGTACAAAGTCCCAAGTTTTTCCCACAAGGTCTTCGCCGTAGCTTCCCAAGATACATTCAACAATACTGAATCTGAGACACACAACCGTATTGTGCTCTTAGCCTTCCGATCCAGTTTCTTCCAGTCTTCATCTGACATTGCTGTTGGTTTAGTACCTGGATCTACGCGTCAGCAGTCTTTATCCATGACCCAGTCCTCCCATCTTGAGCTTCCACAACTCAAAACTATGACCTCATTAAATTTCCTGATCTCTATCTTTAAAACGCAACTCGCTGCTATTATTTCACATAGTCGATCACATGGTCCTCCCCTTTGCAGGGTCTACCATAGGCCCGAGCAAAAAACCCTCAGCAACAAAGGCGTCCCCTTGAAGTCAAAACAACTCCAACACCAAATGTAGGTTTTAACCATGTACTGAAATTATCTACAAATGAATATTTAAAACATAAAATAAACAATAGCGAGAGCATAAAACATAAAAAAGATAAACACAGAGATTTTCCCTGGATCCCAAATCGGGACGACCAGCTTGATATTTTCATTATATTCCTTTTAGTGTTACAACACATATATATACATGCTGAAGCATACATAAACCCCAATCCATTAACCCTGGATTAGAACATAGCCGTAGTTCCCTTGACCGGATCTACAAAAATACCAGGGGCCGAAAACCATCGAACCCCAAAACCATGTGCAAAACCATGCACAAAACCATGGGCGGATCCGCCTATGAGTGGGTCCACACAAAAAACAAATTTTGGTCGGGGCGCTGCCCCAGACCCCAACGGTGGGGACTGCTTCGCCCCTCGTGACCCCCCAGCTACACCCGATGCAACATACAGCGCGTGGGGCTAATCGTGGAAAGAATATAACACATACCCAACAGCAACAAACCGTTACAACTAGTTCAACTGACTTTAACTCACTTAATTGATTTAATTGATTTCTATGCATTAAATGCATGCACTTAACTGCAACTTGAACTCTAAAACACCTAGAATCACTCTGCGTGCCTCACCAACCACCCTCAACTCCAATTTCATGAGCTAACTGAGTCTATCACACTTAGTTAACTATTACAAGTGTTTATGAGATAAGGTTAGAATTTATTGTCCTATTTAATTAAGGGATAATTAAATTAGACACATTTCCAAATTATTAAATAAATTTAATTGCACACTAATGTATCACTAGGAACCATCACTACATGACCTCTGGTCCCACACTAGTGTAGGTGTTGTGATGTTTTTTTCTGGATGCTAATTTCACCGTTTCTTGTTGCAAATTTCAACACAACCCAACAACTGTCTATTGGGCTCCAGAGCGTTTGTCCAACCAAGGCTCCAGGAACTAATAAATCAACCCAATAGCTAAATTAATCATGAGAACCAACCAAAAAACAATCAATGGAAATAAACCCACAACACCATGGCTATCCAGGAAATGGAAAGGCTAGGAAAATCCACATGCATACACCATTCATGCCAAAACTATTGAGGAAAACATACATGCAACTTGGTACCTACACTCAAAACCTGATTTAGATGTTGATCTTGATGTCCTCGTGCACTTTCTTTCTCTTCCTTTGCCTTCTTGTTCCAAATCACCAAGTATCCACACTATCCAAGAGTGCTCCAAGAAAACTCTAAGTATCCAAGAGAATGAGAGAGAGAGAATAATGAGAGAACTCCAAAAATGCACTGACAAAAGCTTAAGCCAAAAGCCTCCCAACTGATCCTCATAAGCCTTTTTATTAATGAGGCCTCTTTTTTCTTCATTTTCCATTATTTTCCTTCATTTTCCACCTCACTTACAACCTATGACCTTTCACCTCTCTTTTCTCCTATTTTCCACTATTCTCATAAATAAAATGCCAATTAATGCCTCATGCATTTCCAAAGACTTTTCCATATCCCTTGCCAATTTCCTTTAGCCATAATAAACCGAATGAACACCCACTAAGATGTTTTTTCCCACCATTCAGATTGGAATACATGTCCCATCAATCGTGGTCTTATATATATTTTACATGGATTTTTACTAGGGCTGTTACAAAACCCTCCCCCTTGTGGTAACACTGTCCTTGGTGTTCAATGACACCTACAAACCAACAAACCACTGGAAATAAAACATACTGCATGTGGAGCTTTATCAACATAGCGCGTTGCAGTATTTACAATGAATAACTTGCTCAAAAGCAAAAATCATCATGACAATCGCACCTTGTATTGGAGCTTTATAACATAGCTCATTATGGTATTTACAATAACAACCACATATTCTCATGCACATTTTCTTCAACCAAAAAATAACCATATTGTATGTGGAACTTTATAAACCAGCTCGATACAATATTTACAATAATAAACACATACACACATATACACATTTTCTCAACCAACAAATAAAGGATACGATGCCCCTATCAATTAACAAGGGAATCTAGAGGCTCACACCTCCACCCTCAAGGTAATACCAGGATTCACCTCCTTCCCAGGAAGTCCGGAATCCACTGCTAAATTCAAAGTCTACATCTAATGTCCAACGCTACAATCCTGTGACATTATCCTCTCAGTGAACAATTACCGACTCATTGTTCCAGGGCACACTCGCAATATGCATCTGACTCCACATTAGAGAAAATTTCAGCCTAAAAGTGGCCTCCTAAGGAAAAATAATTAAATAATAGAAAAAATATAAAATAAGAGTTATGAATTTTGGAGCGAAAATAAGAAAACTAATTTTTTTAATTGTATTTTTGGCTTATCTCCTCATAGGTTTACTCAAATTTAAAGTGTAGCCACTCATTAGAAGTGGAATTAAATTCCACATCCAATGAGTACCCATTAGAAATACTTCTAAGAAGACCCACATTTATAAAAATCCCATATACATTAAAAAAATCGCGTTGAACACACTTTTTTAATGTATCTACATTTTTTTTATCAATGTGGGTCTTCTCAGAAGTATGCATAATGGGTACTCATTGGATGTGGAATTTAATTCCGCTTCTAACGAGTGTCTACACTTTAAATTTGAGTAAACCTATGAGGAGATCAGCCAAAAATACAATTAAAAGATAGCTTTTTTTCCCTCCAAAATATTTACATGTACCTCTTTTTAAATTTAAAGGATTTTGATTGGTTTACATATTTTGTATGTGAAATTTTCATGGGCACTTTTAGGCTAAAATTTCCTCTAATGTCTGGAAATGCTATTGACCAAACCAAATCCATCCCGACCTTCCCTTCTCTGCTACACAGTCCCTCGGGAAATCTGGTCAGACCCTTCTGTGCAGTCACTCACATTCCAAGTTCCATTAGCACTCCCATCTCAGGAAATCCATCCCTTGGCAAGGATTCCTCGCATTGAAAGATACAAAAACCAAGGCATATACCTACCTCAAAATAATCATATTGATCATAACATTCTCATGGAAATAAATGGACACTATTGGGTACCAATGTCCCACAATGGTCCTACTCCTGAAGTTCTTTACCAACATACTATTGTCTGTTTCAATTCCTTCAATTGTTGCTGCTAATGCTTGCAATCAGTTTCAACCATCCCAAACCAGGCATTACATGCTTTCCTGTACCAAGCACATAAATTCCATTAGATTCAAAATAAATTAAAATAAACTCAAATCATACCTCATTGGTAGCTTGTCAATAAGGTACACTTGCAATCCTGTTTACTTCCTGTCACAACAAGTCAAACTAGTTGTTTGATCAATTATCATGTATAAATATATCACATCCGGTTAGCTCCAAACATAACCATCATATTTCAAAATCATGAATCACATGCAATCATAATAAACGATAATCGTAAATCACATGTAACCATCATAATTCAGAATCATAGATCATATGCATAACAATAATGAAATAAAATACCAATACTTATCCTTCATTGGTCCTTACTTCTACCTTTTTTCTTTCTATACACACACCAGATCAATTGCCACACCCGACAAACACGTAAGGCATTTTATTCTCTTCCATCATGTACAAATACACAAATTTTACATCATGACACATACATCCACGCACGACGTACAACACCACACAATACGTACGCCCACACCGTCATAAAACACATACACCTACACTTGATGTGAAATTGAACACAATAAATACGCCTATACCGACATGAAACACACACACATATATCCAGTGTACAATACAACACAATACATATATATATATACATATACATTCACAAAGTACAACACAACGAATACACATGTCGCAATACCAACACTATGCACATCCATAGTACCACATGTCCTCAACACAACATGTACGACATGTAGACAATACCACTTGTACACAACACTACCTACACAACGTGTGCACAACATCACATGTATATGGCACCGCATGCACAACGTGTTCACAATACCAAATGTACACCGCACCACCTGTACAATGTGTACACAACACCACACACACGACATGTACACAACATCAAATGCACGACATGTACATGACACGACATGCACACAACACCACATGTACACCATGTACACGACACCACATGCATGCAACACCATATGTAAAATCATGCACACAACACCAAATGTATATAACACCATATGTACATCACACACACAACATCATATGTACATAGCATTGCATATTCAACATGCACATAGCACCATACATACACAAAATCGCACATATAAAATGGGCACAACACCATATGCACACAACACGACACATCAAAAATGCACATAGTACGATATGTACATAATACCACATATCCTAGCACTGCATATGCGATATACACAACACCATATATACAATATTAATACAACATCATATGTACACAATACTACATATGAAACATTACACATCACCATAGGTACAATAACTAAATATACAACATGCACAACATATAAACCACAATCTCACTGTACATCCATTGACCACACAATGACCCCACAAGCAACCTTGCTTCTAGTGTCTTTCCATGATCCATGCTTATCCTAGCATGTCGCAGATCACACTACTTTCACCTTGCTGATATGACCCTTAGAATTACCTATCCATAACATAAACATAGGCATAATACAAGCATATAATATCAATTCATGTCCACATGATATTGACCTCATAGATATGTCAAAGTTACTCTTCCCATTTGATTCCTCATAGGACTAAGAACCTCTTCATGTCATTCACCTACATAAGAAATCATTCCTCCACAATAATGATCCTTGAAAACCCTGTCACATAGTGACATAGACAAAAACATACATACTTATATATAATCATTAGCATAAAAAACTCATGATCCTGTCAGACAACGTCATACATACATACATACATACAGATAAACCATCCACATAAAATCATCAACATCCATGGCAACCCTGTCAGACATGCACATACATACATACATACATACATGTATACATATATAAACACCAACATAATCATTATCACATCATAATTTCCAGTTATCATAAGGTCTAGGTTAAGAGAACTTCCTTTATTCGTGCACAACATGCAAAACATTGAGAACAACAGTGACCAACATATCCAAGGCATCTAACACCTCAGATCCATTCACTCTACATTTTATGTTGCCTTTCTCATGTTTTTACTGCCATCGTCCATTTACCATAATGGACCCAACCAGTCCAAATTACTGTCATATTATTACCTTCCGTTGTGCTTACTCATGTACTGATCTTCATCCATGTCTTACATTACTTGTTGGGTACCACAAAACTCTCCCTGAGCTCCATTACTTTCCTATTTCCCAAACCAATTCACAACACACTAAAAAAAAGGAAAGAACAAGAAACAACAAGATGAAAAGCATGAAAACCAATAACAATATGAAACAACAAACAAAGTATCATGGCCATACACTAGATGCAATCAAGACAAAAAATCAAGTGCAAACAAATCACAAAATACAAAAAACACAATACTAGCAACAAACACCATGACTCAATCCCAATGGATCCCAGTGCTTCTGAATGAAAACTCAACCTGATCCTTCTTCAAGATTTCATGGAAATCTCTTCGCCATGAAATACTTGCATCATACTATCATAAACACATAATTGTCAGTGCATAAATAAATATAACAATATACCAGTTATCTTACCTTGTTGTGCTAAGAACGCTAACCTGTAACTGAACACACATGTCATCCATATGTACCATAGATCAAGACAACATATCTATCAATTTGAAATCAACTTTTACCAAGACTAACAACCATGCCATAATCAAATAATAGTAAAAATCATAATACTACAACTATCACATACTTATATTCAAGTACATATCATCCGTCCCAACACATATGCGTTAGTACAACCATCTTAAAAAAAATCATTTCTTCATTTAGTCTTATAAACACATACTCATATCATGTGATTAGTCAAAAATTCAAACAAATTGAAAACATACTATGCTAAATAGATCAACTAGATGAAAAAATCAAACACTCGAAACAGTCAAGCACCAAATATATGACATGAGAAAACTCATACCTCAATGTATCTCATGGGAGGCTTTCTTGTCTGCACAATCAATCTATATTAACACGACATAACTTCACAACATTTCAACTCAATCATAAATAAGGTCTTGATATCCATAACAATATCTGGCTAACATGTTCACATCATAAGTTCATAAACAATTGTCATTCATGCATAACACTCACATATGCACAATTAGTCTAGATTAGTACAACACACTATCATAATTAGGTAAACTCATACTTGAATGTCATAACCCTAACCATCGAGTCACTAGCATGTAACAACAACAAGTCATATATCATGCTCATCAACAAAATGTAACCTAATCATTAAGATAACTATCATACAACAACAACAAGTTAAATCATGACATGCTCATCAACAACATACAAGTTATCTAAAATAAACAACAATAGCAATGCATACCACCACATGTTACTATCACTCATGACTATCTGACACATGTACATAAAACCACACTAATCAACTAGCATATATAATGTATATAACCCTAACATCAATAGAATGAAAGGAATAATCATAACCATAATGCATATAAATACACTGATAAAATAGTATTTATCACATATGTAACCATAATAATATAATGACAGACATATAATTAACCCTAATTCTTAAAACAAACATGAATCACATACCTGAATGCCAAGCATGCACACTTGTATGACGATATGATCTTTCCTCGAGGTCCAATGTTGCAACTTCACTTTGATGGTCTGTATCTCCTGCTCCATCTTAGTCAACATGTTAGCATCATAACATATTGTTGAGGTCTCAGAATTCCGCTGCCAAAACATGGGGGAAAACCACCCAGTCCAGACCTTAAAGCAACTCCTTTTACATTTGGTGTAGTCGCTCCGACTAGAGATAATGGGACCAGTTTCCCAAATAGGATGATTTTTAGGGTGTGTTATGATTATATAACATGCAAATGGAGAATGATTTTAATCTATCATATGCATCTATCTAAACTATTTATTCTACTATATGCCTGGGGTGTTTCTTCCTTTATGCGATCTAAAGATTTATCCTTCAACTGTTAGTAATATAGATCATTTAACAGTTGAAATAGATGAAAATTATGTGAGATGATTCTTCTAACAAAGTAGTTTGACTCGAAGAATTGTGAAAAATATATCGCATTCATATGTGTGATTATATATTTAATAATAAATCACAGACAAATATTAGAACAGAAGTGCATGTAACATTCATCTATAATAATGTTTCAAACATATAATGCAATAAAAAGATGACTGTCAATCTATAAAGTAAGACTTAATAAAAGTGAATAAAAGTACCATTTGTACGAAGTTCTACTCATGTAAACTGACAGTAATTGATCTGATCCTCTTCACTTTCAAGCAATTTAAAGAGTACAGTAGTGCAACATCGGTTAAACAACTTTAATTGTCAAAAGATAACAGATGTGTTCCATTCATTCATCAAAGCATTCACAAACTTACAATAGTGCATTATTTGCAAATGTTTTTGACAAATTTCTAGACCCTTCTCTAAATGCATAAGAGGGGTTTAAATACTAAACTAACTATGTTCTAAAATATATTATTACAAAAATATAGAGGGGGTTTCAAACAACCATCCTCGTAATACTAACTTTAACTACAATCTAGGAAAATAAAGTAACAATATGATTTATGAATTCTGCCCTTTCTTTTGGATTTGGTCACGAAGTTGACAAATATCTATCATGGGCTTGAGCTCAGCTGGCTGTGAAATCCTCGATCTGACCTGTCCCTTGAATACTACGTTTGAAAGTACTGGCTGTGATATTTTTGTTGAATCTGTTAAAGACTGTAGGATTTGGTATTGATGATAAGCCTTTGATTAGAAAATTCAAATAATTTTATTGATCAAACTTATTTACCTTTTTAAATATTTCATCCCATATGTCTGCCTTTTTCTTCCACTGTGTTTCTAGCTATTTTACTTCCGAGAACACATCAGACGTGTACTCTTTGATAAGTTCTGCTTTCATCAGCTGTTCACATACAGATTCAATAATTTCCTTTGATAATTTTGATGTTTTCACTGCTGTTTTCTCTGCCTTCTTTATTTGTGCTTCCCAATATTTGAATAGGATCTCCTTATGGAACTTATCTACCTGGGGTAGATTAGCTTCCTTTCCTGAGTCTGATGCTTACCATTGAATGTGTTCGTTGATTTTCTTGTCGAACTTCTCACATTCAATTTTTTGGATAGATACTTGTTGGATCAATATGTCATTTGAGTCACAATATGAGTCAATAATAGAAGCTTGATGGTAAAATACTTCCTGTTATGGCTTTAACTTAGCATTTACACCCAATGCTTCTTTTATGAATTGCTCTAATTACGGATGAATTTGTAACTTGGTCATTGTTGCTTCCATTTGTTCTTGCTTCTCAGTGATTTCTTCTTGATGCTGCAATTTAAGATTTTAAAAATCCTTTTGAAATTGGGCCATCTTTGATTTCATTTGCTCACTGGAATTAGATTTTTCTTCATCTAACAACCTCTCTAGTTCTTGTATTATGTCTTCCTTTTGCTTCAGCAACATTCTAACTTTAGTAGCTTTATCAACAGTGGCAGTAGCATATGCCCCTGCATACTGTGATAATTTAGTTAAATGTTTAGTAGGATCAGCTAAGGAATCCTTCCACAAAACGTCAACAGATTCATTTGTGAGGTTTTGAGATAGTTTCACCAGTTCTTCTCCTTTTATTTCTCTTGACTACAACCTTATAATTAGGACTGTAGAAGATATCCAGTGAAGGAATTTCCTCAACTTGTAAAACTATTTGTTCTATAGGGTAGGCCGGTATGATCTCTCGATCATGATTTTCTGGAACTTGTTGTAGTGGATTAATAGTTTCCACTATATTCTGGGAATGTTCAAGTGTCTGAAAACTAGTAAATTGATCAACACTGGAATTGGCTTTAGGAGTTTTAATTTCTTCAGAAAATTGATCCCATTCACTACTCAAATTATTTGTTTGGGACTTTTTTGACTGATCAAGTGTGTCATGACTATGCTGAAATTCTTGAGAAACTGCCTCTATTACATTACTTTCTCTTTGCTCTTGCATCCCTATCTCTTGGGTTACTTTATCAATTATCTTTTCTAGGCTATCCTTTCTGGATTCGGATTCATTTTCAAAATGATTTGAGTTGTGAGATTGATGCTCTGATTTACCCGATTCATCCTCAGACATGTATTTTGATTCATTATCTAAGCTGATACTTGGAGTAGGTTTGTTGAAATATTCAATAGTTAAAAAGTTGAGAGGAACTCTCTCCAGTCTCTTATTTATGTATATTTGAAATGCTTCTAAATCATCTTGGTTAAGTTGACTGGCTGAAAACTTAATTATATTTGAAAACTTTTCCATGCCTTGGAAGAGATCATTAAATCCATCTATTTCCTTTACAAAAGGCTTCATTTTGAGCTCTGTGATGTAGTTTTTAATTACATCATTTGGATCATACATCCTCTTTGGTATTACTGCCAAATTCAATATATTAATCTTCGAAACCTCCTTGTAGGTGTGGCCAATATCAAAAAGTGAAAAAGTATTGAACTATAAAGGGAAATTAGGCCAAACGGGCTTCTTAGCATATTTCAGTTGTTTAGTAATACCATTAACAAGTTGGTAGGCTATCTCTCTTGAAATAAAATTATCAAGAACATAATATGGTAGGAAGTGGGGAGAAGCATAACTCCCAAGTACTTTGACATATGTAAAATTATCCTCTGCAAACCACCTAGCCATAGAAAGAATATCCGCACTAGCCTCTTCAGAAACCCTAGGGGATTTCTTATTGAATATCATTTGGTGCATAGGCAACATGAATCCATGACAAATTTTATAAAAATGCAGATGGAAGTCTAAATCCTAAAGGGATTTGTGGTATATGTGGATTGGGGTAGGGTCTTGCGTAGTCCATTTCCATCCCATGGTAGGAAAACTAGACGAAAAGAAGATTGTGTCCATGACATAGAAAGACATATGAAAGGGAGGCATTTCTCTAGATGAAACACTCCTTTTATTCCTATATTTTGTGATGTGTTTGGATAAACTATTAGATAGGATATTTTCCCAATTCAAAATTAAGGAATTGACGATTGCGTCAATCAATGGGACCCAATCTATTGAAAACCTAGTGGTATCAAGTTTTGAAAACAATCTACACAACATACTGATAACATATCAATAAGGTGAAGGAATTTGGGCAATTGGGTATGTTTTGGGCAATTGGGTATGTACCGAGTTTATCTTGCTTAAGCTTTCCCTATTTTTCCTTCCATTCTTTGATGACCTTCATGAGGTCTGGATGCTCTGCTCTAAAGCTTTGCAGAAATTATTTGTCATATTTCTGTTGCGAGTGTAGATGGTGTTGAAAATGGCAACAAGAAACAGTGAAGGAGGCCTCCTGAAACATCTTTCCTGGTCCTAGTTGGAAAGTGATCACCTAAACTAGGTGGGGACCACACATGTGATTTTTGTCGAAAAGTCTATTTTTAGACTATGTCTATTTTTAGACATATGGATCATGGACCGGGAGCTGCAGTATGCTATTCTTGGAGGATTGGTCATGTTGGTAAAAATAGATGGATATCTATTTTTAGCATTTAGGTCGAAGTCTATTTTTAGACTGGCGGGCTAAAAATAAAACAATCAAATATTATTTACCCTTAATAATATTTGGACTCTAAACTTCAGTTTACTCTCTTGGAGCACTTCAGTTTGACCCCCGGATGTGGGGCATGCAGCTTTCAGAAGGAAATACGCTTTTCCTATGGGTTAGTTGAGCTAATGCATGGTTGACTTCAGTTAGAGCTCAAGTGGCGGAGTTTGGTGGAGTTGATGCGACAGTTAATGAAGATGGTGTTCTGGTAGACTAGTTGAACTAGTTGTGATCAGTTTAACTGGCGATTACACTAGAGATGAGTTGGGTGAATTAAATATTATTTAATTCACTAATTATTAACTCATTATTCAACTAAATAACACATCAGTTAACTCAGTGCATGGACAGTTCAGTGAAAGACCAGTGGAAGAAGTAGATGATTGTGCTGTTCAAGAAAGAGGAATTCGAATTGGTTCAGCCAATTCTCTCCTTTCGGATTGCACAGTAGAGGCAGGCAGCTAGTGGAGGAGTTTTGAACCCGTGACTTGTTCAAAACTGAGCTAGTTTTTGTGTAGCTTTGGGAGATAGTCTTGAGTACTTGTGAGGAGTTTGTACTATGTATTTTCTGCATGTTCTCTCCATCTAATATACAGAATAGCTGAGGGGTTTTCAGCTATAATATTTCCCCATACATACTGTGTTAATGTGTGTGATGATTTGATGTGCTATCGCTTCTATTCTTTCTGCATGTGACAATTAATTGTAGAAGAGATTATGTGTTATGCATGCAATTCGAAATTGATGTGTGATCAGGTTAATCTCCATTGAATAAGTGATTTATTCAGCAAATTTCTACATGGTATCGGAGCGATATTAATTGTCGAGATCTATTACGGTGATTACAAACTTATTTCCTCGGACAGAGCCTGTATACGGGCCAGATAGCCTCCGGATTCATCTTTCTTTGGAAAGTGAAAGGTCTGGTAAAAGCCCATGCAGTCAATCTCTGATTTGGAAATAATTTGTTCTCAAGTGTAGATCGGAAGCGATTGAGTTATCAGCTGGTGGTGAAATTCGAATTTGCAGATTTGTGTTCTTGGTGCCGCGGCGAAAATGTCTTTCATCGGGTTGCGACTAGAATATGCCTTGGAAGGAAGTTCGAATTATGTTGCATGGAAGGACCGCATGGAGGCTGTATTAGATGATAATGGGCTGTTGGAATTCATGGAGAAAGAGATTCCAAAGCCTACTTCTAATGATCCTGCTGAAGTCGAAGCATGGCGAAAGAAACAAGCAAAGTGTCGAAGGATCCTGTTGGAGGGCGTAAAGGATCACATTGTATCCAGCCTGCATGGAAAGGCTTCTCCATATTTGATGTGGAAAGATTTGACGGATCTATACCAAAGCAAGAGCGACCAAAGGAAGCTGGCGCTCAAAGATAGACTCGGGAACATCAAGATGGAGAAAGGTGACAGCATCGTAAAATACCTCACGAAGTTCACTCAATGCAGAGATGAGCTGGGAAGTGTGGGGGTGACTGTCGAAGATGAGGACATGGTGGACCTGGCTCTCCTTGGTCTTCCGAAGGCTTGGCATTCATATCAAGATAGTGTTAATGGTCGGGAGAAGTTGCCGGGATGGGAGCGCCTTTGGGCGGATCTCATGTAGGAGGAGATAAGGAGGACTACCAGGGACGGATCTTCATCAAAGGGAGCTGATGAAGAAAATTGAGCTTTGGCTGCCAAAGCAAAGAAGGGGAAGAGACGGAGGAGAGGCCTGCCGGTGCAGATGGTAAAGAGCGTGACATGTCCAAAGTGAAGTGTTTTCACTGTCACGATCATGGACATTACGCCACGAATTGCCCAAAGAAGAAGAACAACAAGCAGGATGCTGGAACTGCAGCTGGTGAGGCTCTTGCCTTGCAATTTGAGCTGGAATTCTCATTGATCGCATGCATGTTGTCTAGTGCATTGGGATCAAGGTGGTATTTTGATAATGGCGCTTCCTTTCACATGACGGGAGATGCAAATCTTTTCAGTGACTTGGTGGAGAAAGGTCTCCAGATGCATGTTGAGTTGGGCGACGGTGGACGATACAATGCGACCGGCATTGGTACCATAACCTTTCAGAGGGAGTCAGGTAAACTCATTCTTTTACAAGATGTATTGCATGTACCGGGTTTAACAAAGAATTTGATCTCAGTCACAATGTTAGAGGATAAAGGGTATGAAGTTGTCTTTAGAGAAGGGAAAGTTTTCCTTCGGCACAAGGCAACGGGACAAGTCAAGAAGGTTGGGATTCAGGCAAAGAATCTCTACAGACTTGAAGTAGATGGGATGTCTATGGAGCTTCCTACTGTTGGGAAGCGGAAGGAAGACATGCAACTGAAGCTTGAGAGGGAGCAAGTGTTGCATGCAGGCGAGAAAGACATGCAACTGAAGCTTGAGAGGGAGCAAGTTTTGCATGCAGGTGAAAGTGAACCTCGGGGTGTGGAGCAGCCACAAGAGGATCATGGAGTGGGAGAGACCACTCATGCAGAGAAACTTCGTGCTAGATGGGCAGAGGGAGTGCATGCAGCTATACCACCAGATGAGAGGTGGGGCGACATGCATGATTAATCCCATGAGGAGATTTCTGGGCAAGATTCATGAGATGGTGTGGATCTCATGGATTGAACCTGGCTACGAGGTGCCCACAGCGCAGCAGTAGCAAGATCAGTTGGAGTGATGCAGGCAGATCAAAGTGACAGTGTCGGATACTGGAGCGCGGATCAGAGTTGATAGCAAGTGCAAGAGTGCATGGGTGCAAGAGTTCAACAGCGCAGTGGTTCCTGATGACATGTGCAGTTGGCCAAGCAGAAGTCGAAGACTTTGATGATAGATGCTATATGCATCAAGACTGATTGAGTTGTTTGGAGCCTATTCAGTTTCAGAGGAGTTGCAGAGCAGATGCATGGAGTTGCATGGCGCTTGTGGAGGTTGCAGGGCGAATGCATGGAGTTGCATGTCGCATGCAAAGACAGTCCTTTCTTGTTGAGAGGGAGTGTTGAAAATTACAACAAGAAACAGTGAAGGAGGCCTCCTGAAACATCTTTCCTGATCCTAGTTGGAAAGTGATCACCTAAACTAGGTGGGGACCACACATGTGATTTTTGTCGAAAAGTCTATTTTTAGACATATGGATCATGGACCGGGAGCTGCAGTATGATATTCTTGGAGGATTGGTCATGTTGGTAAAAATATATGGATCTCTATTTTTAGCATTTAGGTCGAAGTCTATTTTTAGACTGGCGGGCTAAAAATAGAACAGTCAAATATTATTTACCCTTAATAATATTTGGACTCTAAACTTCAGTTTACTCTCTTGGAGCACTTCAGTTTGACCCCCGGAGGTGGGGCATGCAGCTGCCAGAAGGATTTATGCTTTTCCTATGGGTTATTTGAGCTAATGCATGGTTGAATTCAGTTAGAGCTCAAGTGGCGGAGTTCGGTGGAGTTGATGCGACAGTTAATGGAGGTGGTGTTCTGGTTAACTAGTTGAACTAGTTGTATTTAGTTTAACTGGCTAATACACTAGAGATGAGTTGGGTGAATTAAATATTATTTAATTCACTAATTATTAACTCATTATTCAACTAAAGAACACATCGGTTTAACTCAGTGCATGGACAGTTCAGTGGCGACAAGTGAAAGAGGTAGATGAAAGGGTTGAGTTAGCTATCAGTTGCGACATTAGTTGTGCATGAGATTTGCACCACACTTGGAGGAAATTACCAATGACAATTGTGCAGTTGGAGCCAGTGAGATTCGAACTTGGATCTCCTATTAGACCAGCCTTGATTGCGCAATAGAGGCAGGCAATTAGTGGTTGAGTTTTGAACCCTTGACTTGTTCAAAACCAAGCTAGTTTGTGTGTAGCTTTGTGAGATAGTACTGCGTACTTGTGAGGAGTATTGTGCTATGTATTGCTGCATGTTCTCTCCATCTAATATAACAGAATAGCTGAGGGGTTTTCAGCTATAAGCTTTCCCCATACATACTGTGTTAATGTGTGTGATGATTTGATGTGCTATCGCTTCTATTCTTTCCGCATGTGACAATTAATTGTAGAAGAGATTATGTGTTATGCATGCAATTCGAAATTGATGTGTGATCAGGTTAATCTCCATTTAATAAGTGATTTATTCAGCAAATTTCTACAGATGGTACATTGCTTGCGAATTTTCTACCCTGAAAGACCCTATGTTTTCTCCCTTCGAATCCTTGAATTTTTTGTCATCTATGCTTAAGTGGTCAATTTCCCACTTAACCATGTTTGTGTAAGGGATAATTTTTTGCCTTGCTGCTACCTTGTGGACGAATGAACATGAAACATCGAAGTAAGTCGCGTCTGAAGTAGCTGTCGTGCCTGTTGCAGTGACTTTGGTTATTACCCTTGGATTTTCATCTTCGAAAAGCTTATACATTGCCTCCCATGATGAACTTACACAATACTTGTTGCAGATGGTGTTTGAAAATAAGGGAGACATGCCTGAGTCTTCAGTAGACAATGTTTGAGCAATCTCTTTGCCTTTCCTGTTCATTTCAATCTTCTTCACTATGTTAAGTGGTTTCCTGATTTCAAATAAACAGAGTGAATATTACAAGTATAGAGAACATAGAGACAAATCCGTCGTTTATCTCAAACATCCAAAAATATATATGAATCTATCAAATATGATATTAATCATTGATAATCATTTCAAAATCAAATCTCTTACACCTTTGCATGAAATAGCTATCAATAAACTTAAGACGTTGGATCTCGGATTTTGTTTTGATTCAACATAAGTCATTTCACATGCTTGAGTAATTAAATGGCATTCATTCGCATATCACAACATATAAATTTTACTGCTTGTGATGTTTACCCATAAATTCAATGAAATGCGATCTGCGAAAATCGCACATCGCAACTCTTATGCGGTAATGAATTTGGTTTTGGTTAAGTTATGTGAAATGCAAATTGTGCATTTAAGAAGTCAAGTGGTCGTGCTTTATGGGACTTTATAGCTTTATATTTATTGCTTTGTTGGCTCGTCGGGTCTACGTAATCGCAACTAATGCTGAATTTCTTTATAAGTTTGATTTTTTTTTAAATGAGGTGCGATGCGATAATGAAAATATAACGATAATTGAAGTGTTTTGCAAGTTTTAAACATAAATTCGGAAAAAGGCTTAGCGCATTTCGCAGCTCGGGTGGCTTAATGGATTTAAAGTCTTTTTGGTTGTAATCTATGTGGTTTGCGATTCACACTAAGGAACGAAGCGGAAAAACTAAAAGAAAACTTTATTTCCTAAAGTTTTTGTTTTAAATATAAAAATAAATTTCCTATTTATTTCTAAAGGGTCCCCATTTATTAAAATAAATGGGCGGTGTTGTATAGCACAACAATTGGCGATTCACTTGGGAGAACCAACTATCTCTGACTAACTTTTTTGAAATTTCTAAAACTTATTTGAAATAAAAATAGTCGAGGGAATGCATTTCAAAAAAATAATATCTTACTAAGTAATGAAATTTCTCTTGATTATAATTCATAAGAATCCCTCTTTTAAAGATATAAGTATGATAATCTATATCAGTCTTTACTCAGTGCAAAAAGATAAAGCAGGTGGCTCTTACAGATCAACATTATAATATTTACTCTTTTATCAGAGGTAGAGCCTCTGTTCCAATAAGCAATTTAAGCTTTTGGAAGGGTTACATTTTACCCAGCAATGATTCATTGTACCATTCAGTGTTTCTTGCAATTTCCAAAAATAAATTCTAATTTTTGAAACTTTTCTCTTTGTATCGTATTTTTATTTACTTACAAGCCATTGCCTTGGCTTGGTAACCAAATGATGACAATTCCATTCACTAGTTGTAATTAAACTGATCAATCTGGCTCTTGATGAGACCCCTTGTCCTCTTGATATAATCTCAAGTCATTACCCTATTGTGGTAGGCAGTATTGGTAATGTCAATTCAACTATTTCCCTATGAACATGTTAAACAAGATCGTGATGAGACTTGTTATCTTTTAAGTTTTTATTGTTATAATATTTTTTGATTTTCTTTCAAAAATTAATAAGTTTTCCCGGATGGAGTGAATCATTGGCCCTTTTGAGGATTCTGGATGATAATGTTGAGTTTTAGATTGCTTTTCTGTAAAAGAGTCTTTACTATGTTTAAGATTCTTTTCTTGACTGATAACAGAATAATCATGCTATATAAGGATGAGAGTTCATCAGAGAATAAATAACTTCAGTGAAATTGCATCTTTTAGTGAAAATAAAATCTATTTGTCTTTCAAATATTTTGATTTTTTCTTTCACACTTTTCATTTCTATAAGCGATAAATAAAAAAGGATCATCTAAGATTTTATTTTGAAAAGCCAAAAATTTATACTAAGAAACTTTTATTTTTCTAAATGGAAAGAAAAAGACACTAGTATACAAATAATAGGAGTTACCTCCTATGAAAAATAATTTTTCAAAATATTCCCATTAAGAGGCAAAGAATATCTTTTGCCTAATAGATCTTTCAATGCGAATGTCGATGGGCCTATTTCTTCAATTATTTGAAATGGGCCTAGCCCGAGCTTTTGAAACTTCATGTGTTTACCTTTTTCCTCATGCACTTTGTCCCATTTCAATACCAAATCACCAATTTGAAATTTTTTTGGAGTAACAGAAGTTGAATCAAATGAGGCTTTTACTATATATTGATGATGTGCATGAGTATGTTTAGTTTTTTCTCTTTCTTCTTCTAACTTAAGAATTTGACATTGTCTAAGTTGTAAAGAACAAGAAGGATATTCATCAATAAATTTTAGTAAGGAAAGAGAGGGAATAATTACGTTGGTAGGAAGTACAACTTCTTTTCCATAAACAAGATTGAATGGAGAAGTGCCAATAGAAGCTTTCTGAGTTATTCGATCTACCCAAAGAGTAAATATAAACGACTTGTGCCAATCTCGTTGGTTTTGATCAACAGTTCTTTTGATTATCCTAATCAAGTTCTTGTTTGTATATTCTACTAAAACATTTCCTTGTGGGTAATAATTCGTAGAATACTTAAGTTTAAAACCTCTTTTAATTGAAAGTTCCATCATTGCAGTTCCTAAGAAGTAAGATACATTATCAAACATTAAAGCAATAGGTAAGCCAAATCTAGTTATGATATTTTGGTCAATGAAATCAATGATATTCTCAGAGTTGGCTACCTTTAATGGAATTGCTTCCACCCATTTAGTAAAGTAATATGTAGTTGTGAGAATATATCTATGTTGTTTGGAAGAGTTAGGAACAATCTCACCAATTATATCTAATCCCCACTGTTTAAATGGTTGTTCAATATTGACTGGTTGTAATGGGAAGGCTGGCTTCCTTTGTCTTCCGGATGCTCTTTGACACACTTTGAATTTTCTTGCATATTCATGAACATCTTTGAAAAGTGTAGGCCAATAGTAACCTACATGCAGGATTTTGTTTGTTGTTGTATTTCCTCCAAAATTTCCTCCAGTTGGTCCATTATGGAGTTCCTCCAAGATTTTCTCTGCTTCATATTTTTCTAAGCATATTAGTAGTACAAAATCAAAATTTATCCTAAAAAATACATCGTTGATTAATTCATATTGCTTGGCCTTTAATATCAAAGCCCGTTTTGTTTTGTAACTGAGTTGATTCAGAGCATATATATTCTTCAAATAGAATATATGATCAACGTATTGAGACTGTGCATCATTGAGGCTTACCTCTGATATTTTCACATTGTTATCTGAATCTTCTTCTGATGATAGATGAGATGCTCCTGTAAGCATTCTCCAAAAACCTTTATCTCTAACAATTTTAGAGGGTCTAATTTATACATCATATTCTTGTAAAGCAGTAACCTAGTTAGACCTTTTCTCTCCTAATTATCTTTGCATCAATAGTTGTCTCACTGCAGAGAATGGAACTATGATTTTGGTGTGAGTTTTTTGAAGAAAAGGCCTGAAATTCTTGTTTTTTGACAGATTTGTAATTTAGTTCTACACCTTGCAAATTGGAACTGAAAAATGATATTTGTGCTTCAATTTGTTGGTTATTAAGCTGTGTTAAAACAACATCATATGATGTATCTGATGAAAAAGTGTATAACGTAAAAGGATTGAGAAAATTGGGGGTAGTCAGGAATGGAGCATTGACAATGGATTGTTTAATCAAATCAAATGCTTTTATTTCATTATGTCCCCATTTAAAGACATAATTTTTCTTAATCATGTTCTGTAACGGTAAAACTATTTGTGAAAAGTCAGGGACAAACCTTTTAACAAAATTAATTTGCCCAAAAAACGACCGCATAGCTTTCTTGTTATGAGGGAAATGAATTCTTTTAATCTCTTCAATCCTTTTAGGATCAATGTAGATACCTCTTTTTGACACAATGAATCCTAAAAGTTTTCCTTCATCTAATGAAAAAAATGATTTCTTTGGATTTAATGAAATGCCACACCTTTTACATTGCTCAAATATTTGACTTAGGTCATTCACATGATTGGTTACTTGTTTAGAAAAGACTATAATTTCATCTAAATAAATAACCACTATTTTATTTATGAGCCCCCTAAAAGCTATGTCCATAGCTCTTTGAAAAGTGGCGCCTGCATCAATTAATCCAAATGGCATCTTTTGATAGGCATAAGTTCCCCGCTTAGTTTTGAACATAGTTTTAAATCTATCATCTACATGTATGAGAATTTGGTTATATCCCAAGAATCCATCTAGAAAGGACACAAGTTCAGAACTAGCTACTATCTACAGTACTTGTTCCATGGTTGGTAATGGAAAGTTGTCCTTCTGACAATCGTTGTTTAAATTCTTAAAATCAATGAAAATTCTAATATAGCCATTCTTCTTCCTGACAGGTACCAAATTCAATACCCATTTATAATGCCTGACTGGAAAGATGATTTTTTCCTTGAGGAGTTTGTTCAGTTCTGTTTAGATTTAATTTTCCAGATTTGGATGAATCTTCCTCAATTTCTGTTGTATAGGTTTTTCTTCTGAGATCATAGTAATTGTGTGTTGAATAACAAAAGTGTCATATGTTTTAAGACCAGTGTAATCCCAAGCAAAGACATGTTTGTACATTCTAAAAAATCTAATAAATGATAATCTTTCCTCAAAGGATAAACCAAGACCTAGATTGACATTTTGAGGATTTTCTTCAGTTCCTATATTTACTAACTCAAATCTTAAGGTAAAGCTTTGTGTTTTTGAGTTAGTAACTCTTTTAAATCTATATTTGAGATCATATAAGTGTTGGGCCTTCAAATTGTCATTTACTTCCATTACATTTTCACTTATATTTCCATATTATCACCTTCACTCCACCTCCATTTCATTACATTTACCTTACCATTACCACTATTGGGTTACATTTATGTTTTTCCAAACTTTATTAATTCCTAGTATTTTTAAGTGAATTTGTGGTTAAAAATTAGAAAATAATATGCATATACTTATACCTATCAAGTGGAATGAGTTTGTTGCCATGTGTAGGTCAAAAAGAATCTTCCAGAAGACCCTTATGTGGCCTCCTAAGGTCAAATTCGAATTTGGATGGAGAAGATCATGGGATCATAAGGATATGTGTCTCATTTCCTATTTGTATTGTAACTCTAAGAAGACATGTGCCTTATCACTTCCTATTTTGATTGTAACTCTAGAGATATTAGGATAGATTCATGGACTCTCATTGATGAGATAGCTTCTCATCTTTTGTATAAATAGGAGAAGCTTTATCCTATCAAATCATGTGTAAAATTTGATTTATGCTCAAGCTCTGAATACAGAATTAGATTATGGCACCTTACTCATGAATGCTCTTTCATTTTGACTTGGTTTTGATTACATATGGAGCATCTCGATTTACCATCTCTCATACTTTTAGATTAGCTACCTAAAATGTGTGAGATTCACTTGCTTTTATAGATTAAAGTTTATTTACTTTCTTATTATTAGTTTTAGAATGACTGTGTAATCTTTGATTTTCTAAAAACATTTCAAGAGGAAAGATTTATCTATTTTCCAATTGGATTAAGTTTGAGGCAATAGAGCTCATAGTTATTTAGTTTCCTTTCATGTTCTGTTATTTAATTTCTTAGATCAAACTATCAATTCATTGTATAATTGAATGTTCCTAAAAGATCAGGGTGAGAAGGTGATTTTCATACTTCCAAGTTGGGTGATTGAATGTTCCACCTATATAATCACAGAGCTTTGATTTTACATGCTTTTACATTGTTTTCTAGATTTATATCCTCATTCAATTGTATAATTGGGTTTTCTTAAAGATCATTCCAAGAAGGTGATTTTATCATATTTCTAAACTGAATACTTGGATACCTAACTTATGCAATTATTATGTTTTCCCTTTGCATGCTTTAATTGCTTTCCTAGATTTAAATACTAAAGTATAATCGGTTGCTTGTACATCATCTGAAGAGGGCGATTTTATCATATTGGATGTTGAAGTGATTGAACGTACCTTAGTTGTTTTTCTTTACATGCTTTGAAATGATTTCTTAGATTAATTCTTCCAAGTGTGATTGTGCGCACTATATTTTCTTTTGAATTTGTTTTCTTTCTTTTCATTACTTGATTTCATAGGTTAGTTGAATTTCATTTTAATTATTTTATTTCATAGATTAGATGAATTGGTTTTCATTATTTTGTAGTTATATTGATCTAAACTGAAAGATAATTTCTAGCACATACAGTGCACACATGCTTCACAAGTTTACGAAACCCCCGGGTTGACAAATTAAATGATAGGCAATTATTTTGCCCCAACAATAGGTATTCTAACTTGACAACAAATTTAGGAATAGAATTTTCGTCTTGTTCTTTCTTAATCTGAATGTCATATTCATTTTCATCCAAAATTTTACTATCATAAGATCCTTCAGATGCCAAGAAATCTATGATATCTGAATCATTATTGAATACTCTCCAATTGGTAATATTATCAGGAATAGATGGTCTAAAAATTATTTCAACAGAAAATATATCGGGACTAAACTCTTGGGATGGGATTAACTTTGAGGTTATGTTAGCCAGTAGATCTGCACTAGCATTATGCATTCTAGGTACAGAAGAAATGTTGAAGGCTAAGAAATGAATGGTTAATTCTTGGACTAATTATTGGTAATGCTTTAAATGCCCATAATTACAATCAATGGTATCTCTTACCTGTCTAACAATGATGTCTGAATCTCCTAGGACTTTCAGATATTTGATATTAAGATCAATGGCTTTGCACAAACCTTGAATTAATGCTTCATATTCAGATATATTGTTTGTACAACTGAATTCTAGTCTACATGCTAACATGGTCTTTTCTCCATCTAGGTTTATTAAAATACATCCAGTTCCTACACCATCTTTAGATTTAGAACCGTCAAAATAAAGAGTCCAAAATAAAGAATTAACTACTGTTCTATCTATAAAATTTGTACATGTGGAATTATCTGGCTGGGAAAAATTCTCAATCTGAGAAACAACTGCATTTTCAAAGAAAGGTGATGGTTGAGCATTAAAATTTCCCAAAAATGACCCTGCTGAGTAGTTTCCAATAATTTTATTATTGAATGCTACTGGCTCATTTACTCCTTCAAGATCGGTGACTGTATGCTTCATGAACATTTCACGGTCTACCTAAATTTGATTTGTCTTTCCATTGTATGGTAACCACATGTGCGACCAATCTGTTGCGAAATAACCATAAAGTTTTTCAGACCAGTCTCGGCTTAAAATTAAGCCATAAAGTTCAGGAATTTCAGCCTCCAATATGTCAATTATTTGAATAACCTTGGTATTTGATGACAATTTGATGGAAAAAGAATTTGTTTCTCCTACTACCTATACTTTGGTTCTATCAAGTTGTACTATATGAACAGGGGAACTCTGAGGAGTTATGTTCAACTTAGCACAGACTAATTTTGGCATTATATTAGAGGAAGCCCCTGAGTCTATTAAGCAGTTATGGACGTTTTTGTTATAGATCTCATAGGTTAAGAGAAATGGAGGAGTATGAGAGATGGATCGATCACCTATCATAATCAAGTCTGTAGCATCTATTTTCATTGAAGGAGAAGGTGGATTACCCATTTCATTAGCATCTTGTACTATTACTGTAGAAGGTAAGCTTGAAGCAGGAACCGCATTTAAGTCTCTAAGTAAGATTTTATGTTGCTGCTTCAATTTAGTAAGCTCGTGAATTGAAATTTTGGCCCTATTTTTCTTCATATCTTCAACTACATTATACTCAATAGTGTCTAAGACTACCATTGTCTTAGATGCAGGTGGAGTATATAAAGTTACGGGACTTGTTTTTGTAGCCTTTGAAGTAGACATTTTTCTTATTGATTTATCTTTAGCAGGAGTTGAAGTCTTTTGCTATTGATTTGGTTGCGTTGCTTCAGTATTATTTTTTCTCCTTGTGCTCACAAGTAAAGCTTCATGTTGCTCTTCATTTGGTAGGATGAAATTCCACATTCCATTTAGTTCAACTTCTTCTTCTTCGTCATCATCTTCTTCCTCTGTTTTCTCTTCCTCCGTATATTGATCAGATTCAACGTTAGATATGATATTCGGAGGTTGAGTATTAGAGGATTGTCCTTTCTTAAACTTTCTGAAAGTATTTTTTGAGCTAGCATTTTCAGTGACTTGTTTCTTGATATCTGCCATCTTGTTTGTCATTATCTTCAAAACATTTTGAAGACCTTCTACGTCAAAAGGATCTTTTGGTAGCTTCTTTTTAGAATCATCTTTGAAAGATACCTTTTTTTATTTTCGATCTTCTTTAGAATTCTTTTTCTCTAGAGCGGTTATGCGTTTCTCTACAGATAGAGATTCTTTCATGTTTTCTGCAAGTGTTGGCAGTTTTTCTCTATCAACAAAAATATCTATATTGGATGGAAGAGATGAAATATACCACTCAATTTAAACTTCTGCACCAGGAACTATTGTAGCATGAATTTTATTGAGTAATTTATTAAATATTGAATTGAAATCTTTTATCTTCTCACCTGATTTAGATTTTAGATTTGACAAATCATTGATGAGAGTAGCAGTGGTCCTGTCATCCCCAAACTTAGCTAGAAATAGTTCTTCGAACATATTCCAGGTAGTTATAGAGTGGGTAGGCAGTGAAAAATACCAAGATCCTACGGATCCTTTTAGAGTATATGGAAATAATCTTACAATACAATCCTCTTCAACTACTTCATTTAGATTGACAACTACTATAAAATTTTGAATGTGTTATTATACCAGAAGATCATCAGGATTAAATTTAGGTAACCATCTTTCAGGTGATTTTGGTATAGCATGAAGAGGAGCGGGCATATTTATAGCCCTTGGATTTTTCCATGGATTTACATTTGGTGGAGGTAATAGGCCTGCCATTGGATTTGGAATAGGTTGGTTGGGTGGAGTTTGAGTTGAAGAAGAGATAGGATGAGTGCTAGGACTAGTTGAAGGGATAGTAGTTTGAGTACTAGAACTAATCAAAGTAACACTAATTGTTGGAATGGAAGTTGTGGAAGTGAGTGGAGGTAATGGAGGTGAATGGGATAAAATCTCGCTAGCGATTGACTCTGATTGAGTCATCTTTAGTCTCTTTCGAGTACTATCGATGGGAAATTCGAAAGGAAGAATTAGTGTCTTTTGAATTTCTAATCGAGTTAATATTCTTTGAGGTTTTAAAGAAGATAAATTACTAATATATGATACTTGAGAAGATTCAGGATTTTCAGCAGAAATAGATACTCTCTCTAACTTTTCTATCAAAGACTAAACTTATGGGGAAGCTTGATGGGAATCAGGAGATAGTATGGGTTGAGTATCACTAGGAGACTTAGGAGAAGGGTGATCAACTTCAAATTTTAAAGATGAGGACCTAGATAATTTTCTGGAAGTTGATGGGGATCTAGAGGGAGAGACTCTTAGATTGACCTTTACATTGATCAGATATTTTTTTCATTCACAAGACCCTCCTTCTAGCACCAGCATGTTGAGGCCTTGGAATTCCACTGCCAAAACATGGGGGAAAACCACCCAGTCCAGAGCTTAAAGAAGTTATTTTTCTTTTTGGTGTAGTGGCTCCGACTGGGGAATGATGGGACTAGTTTCCAAATAAGGATGATTTTGAGGGTGTGTTTTGATTATATAACATGCAAATGGAGAATGATTTTAATCTATCATATGCATCTATATAAACTATTTATTATACTATACACCTGGGGTGTTTCTTCCTTTATGTGATCTAAAGAGATATCCTTCAACTACTAGTAATATAGATCATTTAACAGTTGAAAGAGATGAAAATTATGTAAGATGATTCTTCTAAAAAATTAGTTTGACTAGAAGAATTGTGAAAAATATATTGCATTCATATGTGTGATTATATATTTAATAAGAAATCACAGACAAATATTAGAACATAAGTGCATGTAACATTCATCTATAATAATGTTTCAAACATATAATGCAATAAAAAGATGACTACCAATATATAAAGTAAGACTTAATACAAGTGAATAAAAGTACCATATGTACGAAGTTCTACCCATGTAAAATGATAGTAATTGATATGCTCCTCTTCAATTTCAAGCAATTTAAAGAGTACAGTAGTGCAACATCAATTAAACAACTTTAATTGTCAAAATATAACAGATGTGTTCCATTAATTCATCAAAACATTCACAAACTTACAATAGTGCATTCTTTGCAAATGTTTTTTACAAATTTCTAGACCCTTATCTAAATGTATGAGAGGGGTTTAAATACTAAACTAACTATGTTCTAAAATAGATTATTACAAAAATATAGAGGAGGTTTCAAACAACCATTCTCGTAAGACTAACTTAAACTACAATCTAGGAAAATAAAGTAATAATATGATTTATGAATTTCGCCCTTTCTTTTGGATTTGGTCACGAAGTTGACAAATATCTATCATGGGCTTGAGCTGAGCTGGCTACGAAATCCTCGAACTGACCTGTCCCTTGAATAATGCGTTTGAAAGTACTGGCTGCAATATTTGTGTTGAATCTGTTAAAGACTGCAGGATTTGGTACTGATGATAAGGTTTGATCTGAAAATTCCAATAATTTTCTTGATCAAACTTATTTACCGTTTTAACTATTTCATCCCATGTGTCTGCCTTTTGCTTCCACTGTGTTTCTAGCTGTTTTACTTATGAGAACACTTCAGACGTGTACTCTTTGATAAGTTCTGCTTTCATCAGCTGTTCACATACAGATTCAATAATTTCCTTTGATAATTTTGATGCTTTCATTGTTGCTTTCTCTACCTGCTTTATTTGTGCTTCCCAATATTTGAATAGGATCTCCTTATGGAACTTATCTACCTAGGGTAGATTAGATTCCTTTCCTGAGTCTGATGCTTGCCATTGAATGTGTTCTTTGATTTTATTCTCGAGCTTCTCACATTCAAGTTTTTGGATAGCTACTTGCTAGATCAGTATGTCATTTGAGTCACAATAAGAGTCAATAAAAGAAGCTTGATGGAAAAATACTTCTTGTTGTTGTTATAGCTTAGCATTTACATCCAATGCTTATTTTATGAATTTCTCTAATTGCGGCTGACTTTGTAGCCTGGTCGTTGCTGCTTCGAGTTGTGCTTGCTTCTCAATGATTTTTGCTTGATGCTACAATTTAAGCTTTTCAAAATCCTTTTGAAATTGGGCCATCTTTGATTTCATTTGCTCGCTAGAATTAAATTTTTCTTCATCTAACAACCACTCTAGTTCTTGTATTCTGTCTTCCTTTTTCTTCATCAACATTCTAACTTCAGTATCTTTATCAACAGTGGTAGTAGCATATGCCCCTGCATACTGTGATAATTTATTTAAATGTTCAGTAGGATCAGCTAAGGAATCCTTCCACAAAATGTCAATAGATCCATCTGTGAGGTTTGAGACTATTTCATCAATTCTTCTCCTTTTATTTCTCTTCACTACAACCTTATAATTAGGATTGTAGAAGATATCCAGCAAAGGAATTTCCCCAACTTGTAAAACTATTTTCTTTGTAGGGTAGGCCAGTATGATCTCTCGATCATGAGTTTCTGGAACTTGTTGTAGTGGATTAACAGTTCCCACTATCTTCTAGGAATGTTCAGGTGTCCGAAAACTAGTAACTTGATCAACATTGGGATTGGCTTTAGGATTTTTAATTGCTTCAGAAAACTAATCCCATTCAGTACTCAAATTATTTTTTTGGTACTTTTTTGACCGATCAAGTGTGTCATGACTGTGCTAAACTTCTTGAGAAGCTGACTCTGTTCCATTACATTCTCTTTGCTATTGCATCTCTATCTCTTGGATTACTTGATCAATTATATTTTTTGGGCTATCCTTTCTGGATTCAGATTCATTTTCAGAACGATCCGAATTGTGAGATTGATGCTCTGATTGACCCGATTCATCCTCAGACATGTATTTTGCTTCATTATCTAAGCTAATACTTGGAGTAGGTCTGTTGACATCTTCAATAGTTAACAAGTTGAGAGGAACTCTCTCCAGTCTCTTATTTCTATATCTTGGGAAGGCTTCCAAATCATCCTGGTTAAGTTGATTGGCTGCAAAATTAATTATATATGAAAAATTTTCCATGCCTTGGAGGAGATCATCATATCCATCTATTTCCTTTACAAAAGGCTTCATTTTGAGCTTTGTGATGTAGTTTTTAATTACATCATTTGGATCATACAACCTCTTTGGAATTACTTCCAAATTCAATAGATTAATCTTCGAAACCTCCTTGTAGGTATGGCCAATATCAAAAAGTGAAAAGGTATCGCACTATAAAGTGAATTAGGCCAAATGATCTTCTTAGCATCTTTCAACTGTTTAGTAATACCATTAACAAGCTGGTAGGCTATCTCTCTTGAAAGAAAATTATCAGGAACATAATATGGTAGGGTGTGGGGAGAAGCATAACTCCCAAATACTCTAACATACGTAAAATTATCCTCTGCAAATCACCTAGCCACAAAAAGAATATCTGCACTAGCCTCTTCAGAAACCCTAGGGGCTTTCTTATTGAATATCATATGGTGCATAGGCAACATGACTCCATGACAAATTTTATAAAAATTCAGTTGGAATTCTGAATCCAAAGGGCTTTGTGGTAGATGTGGATTAGGATAGGGTCTTGAGTAGTCCATTTCCATCCCATGGTAGGAAAATAGAAGAAAATCAAATTGCTTCCATGAAATAGGCAGACATATAAAAGGGAGGTATTTCTCTAGATGAAACACTCCTTTTATTCCTATATTCTGTGATGTGTTTGGCTAAGCTATCAGATAGGATATTTTCCCAATTTAGAATTAAAGAATTGACAATTGTGTAAATCAATGGGACCCAATCTACTGAAAACATAGTGGTATCAGGTTTTGAAAACAATCTACACAACATACCAGCATCATAGAAATAAGGGGAAGGAATTTGAGCAAATGGGTACGTACTAATTTTATCTCGCTTCAGCTTTCCCTGGTCTTCTTTCCATTCTTTGATGACCTTCATGAGGTCTGAATGCTCTACTCTAAAGCTTTGCAGAAAATCTTTGTCATATTTCTGCTGCGGGGAGGGTAGATGGTACATTGCTTGTAAATATTCTGCCCTAAAAGACCCTATGTTTTCTCCCTTCGAATCCTTGAATTTTCTGTCATCTATGCTTAAGTGGTCAATTACCCACTTAACGATGTCTGTGTAATGGAGAATTTTTGGCCTTGTGGCTACCTTGTGGACAAATGAACATGAAACATCAAAGTAAGTCATGTCTTAAGTATCTGTCATGCCTATTGTAGCGAATTTGGTTATTACCCTTGGATTTTCATCTTCGAAAAGCTTATACATTTCCTCCCATGATGAACTTTCGCAATCCTTGTTGCAGGTGGTGTTTGAAAATAAGGGAGACATTTCTGAGTCTTCAATAGACAGTGTTTGAGCAATCTCTTTGCCTTTCTTGTTCATTTCAATATTCTTCACTCTGCTAAGTGGTTTCCTGATTTCAAGTAAACAAAACGAATATTACAAGTATAGAGAATAGAGAGACAAATCAATCATTTATATCAAACATGCAAAAATAGATATGAATCTATCAAATATGATATTAATCATCAATAATCATTTCAAAATCAAATCTCTTACACCTTCGTATGAAATAGCTATCAGTCAAATTAAGACATTGGATCTTGTATTTTTTTTATTAGAGATAAGTCATTTCACATGCTTGAGTAATTAAATGGCATTCATTCGCATATCGCAACATATAAATTTTACCACTTGTGATGTTTATACATAAATTCAACGAAATGCGATCTGCGCAAACCGCACATCGCAACTCTTATGCGGTAATGAGTTTGATTTTGGTTAAGTTATGCGAAATGTGAATTGCGCATTCAAGAAGTCAAATGGTTGCAATTTATGGGACTTTAGAGCTTTATATTTATTGCTTTGTTGGCTCGTCGGGTTCGCGTAATCACAACTTATGCTGAAATGCTTTATAAGTTTGATTTTTTTTTTTTAAATGAGGTGCAATGGATAATGAAAATATAATGATAATTGAAGTGTTTTGCAAGTTTTAAACTTAAATTTGGAAAAAGGCTTAGCGCATTTCATAGCCCACGTGGCTTAATGGATTTAAATTCTTTTTGGTTGCAATCTATGTGGTTTGTGATGCACACTAAGGAATAAAGCGAAAAAACTCAAAGAAAACTTGATTTCCTAAAGTTTTTGTTTTAAAGATAAAAATAAATTTCCTATTTATTTCTAAAGGGTCCCCATTTATTAAAATAAATGGGGGGTGTTTTATAGCACAACACATACCAATATCATCATGATGACCTAATTGCATACAATGACCTTATGCACAAAAACCTTCACCAAACCAATTCAAACTTGACCATATGCACCCACTTGACAGGTATAACCAATCATGAACGACCAATGCATGCCCCACATATGGCATCACATAGGCAAGCATACACGGACAACACACAAGGATGACCAGTATGTGACCTAGCATAAACAAGCACTGCATGCACAACATGTAGCAACATGTAAGCAAGCATGCACAAACAATACATAAGAAATAACCACACATAGCCAATCATACACTCATGACAACATGTTGAAAATAGCACCATCAACACTTCCATGGAGACACCACCATCACCAAAAAAACATGGATGCAACAAGCACATATATACCACAAGAATACTAAACACATATGCAATCAACATAAATGAATGATCAACACAATTCCCATCTAGTCTGAGCTTTGAACCATGCTCTGATTCCACTATGTGGTATCATATATGAAACAAAGAGAAAAAAAACAAATACCACCCAAGGAGAGCGCAACCATGCTCTGATACCACTTAATGGTATCAGATATGAAACAAAGAGAAAAAAACCAAACACCACCCAAGGAGAGCGCAACCATGCTCTGATACCACTCTATAACACCCCCTTCACACATATACCCAAGTAAACGACCAACCAGGGTAAACATGTCACGAGAGGCTACTAATATGGGATTCAACCTCCTAGATGACCTTAAGGAAGTGGAACCGACGAAAACAAGACAAACACACCTTAAACAACATCAAAAACATCCTCAAGAGGTAACCCAACCTTACATGCCCCTGACCTTGAGGGAGACGTAATTTTTGACTAGTTTGAGACTTAGCCACGGGCATGCCAAGGAAAGTAGCGTCCAAAAACCTATAGCCATAGGCATGCCAAGGAAAGGTAGTGGCCAGGGCCCGGTTTGGTGAGTTTTGTGCCTACAACTCCAGAATTTCATCAAACATGTCAGAAACATTGCATCTATAGGTTTAAACAACAGATTTAAGCATAGGGGTCTCTTACTTATCTGAGATTTCCCCCTCCAAGTGGCTGATTTCTAAGGCATTGATCTCTCTTTTCTTCTATTTTGGGAGATGGTTTCATATCATTTGGTATCAGAGCTTTGGATTCTAGGGTTTCACTGCTTCAAACATGTCATCGTGGAATTTTTGCTATAAAGTTTTTTCTATGAAGGTTTAGAAGCTAAAAAAAACCATTTGTGAAGAAATACCAAGGAAATTTGTGTAAAAAATTCAGATCTTGGTTCACAATATTTATGGAAATATGATATGTGGAAATTAGGGTTTTTGCAAGCTCCCGAATTTCATCTCAAAGAGGTGACCTTGGGAAAATCGTCATAACTCTCTCTCTGAGCATCGGATTGGAATTATGTAAAGAGTGACTAAAAGTACACAGAATGTTGGTTCCTTTGTATCGATTTTAGAGCCGAAGGAGGAAACAGTGACATGTGGCATGTCGTACAAGTTTGCTCTACTGAACCAGTCCATAATTAGGTCATTGTGGGAGATTGGCCATAAGTTTGTCTTGAAGAATCCAAATCAGGTCAGACCTATGGCATTGGAAATAAGATTCATATAGATACAAAAGGAATGACGATAAATCTTAGGGATCTGAAAATAAAAATATACATCAGTTACGATATTGATCTCCTCAAAATCAAGAAAAAGGTGTATATTGTTGTTTCAAATTGCATAACTCTTGTTTGAAAAATCAGTTTGAAGTGATTCCAAGGGTATATTGAAGAATAGATATCAGTATTGCGTTCTAAAAATCCCTCAAAAAATAATTCAACAACCATTAATCCCTCAAAAGTCTCTAATATGATTCATGAAGAGTAATAAGTGTGACATGATATATCAAAATTACAAGAACAAGTGCAACAAATTTCGCTCTCCCAAAGAGTAACAAAAAATGAAATGGAAATTTTGAAGAAATGTGTGGGAAATAAGATGGATGGTTTGAAGAAATGTGTGGAAGATAATATGGATGGTTTGAATAATGGCGTGGAATCTAAGATTGATGGCATGGAAGCGAAGATGGATGACATGGAAGCTAACATGGAAGACATGAAGAATGATCTAAAAATAGACATGGAAGGTTTGAAGGAAGGTTTGACAAAGATGATACAAGAAATCGTTCCTAATGGAGAAAAGGTAGTAGAGGAAACTCATGATGATAACAAAATAAATGTTAATCGTGATTTCATAAACTCTAATGTTGGATTGAAGACCCACCATATTCCAAAGATCGATATGCGGAAGTTTGATGTCAATGATCCTGTAACATGGATACTATAGATGGAGCAATATTTTGATCTCCATAATGTGCAAAACACAAAAAAGGAACGCATTGCAATTTTATATTTAGAAAAAAAACATTGTTATGGTAACAATGGCTTTTCTCTTGTAAGAAAATCATCACTTGGTCAATTTTTGCATAGGAAATGATAGCACATTATAAGGATACAAAGAGAAACACCTTCTTTAGCCAATTTATAAAGCTCAAAAAAAAGGGTTCAATGGCGGAGCACATTGAGGACATCCAAAAGTGAATATAACGGTAACTAATATTCCAGAGGAACATAGGATTGATTTCTTCATAAGGACTTTAAAGGATAACATCCAACATGAGGTTTGCCTTTGGGAACCTGATTCATTGGAGAAGGCATTCAGGTTGGCAAGAAAAATTTAAAGTAAAATTATGGTGACAAGGAAGCCTACCACTCACATCTATAAAGATGGAAGTGTTGCTACTCCTAGACTTCAACAACCTACAAGGTTGATGTCACAATAATAGGAAGAAAAAAGAGCAAAAGGGCTTTTCTATAGTTGTGATAGAAAATACACTAAAGGTCATAAGTGTGCTAAGAAGTAATTATTTTACATAGATTGTGAAGAGGAGGAATAAAATGAACAAGAAACCTCAAAAGAAGAGGATATACACCACGAACCAACCCTAGAGAAAGAAGAAATGAGTCCGACCATATCCTGTACTAATGCATTGGCAGGAATTACCACTCCTCAAACTCTCAATATAGAAGGACATATCAAGAAGAAAAATGTAATAGTGTTGATTGATTCGGGTAGTACCCATAATTTTATTCATTGTAAGGTATCAAAGGAATTGAATTGCTTCCTATACCCAACACCAGAGTGTCAAGTGATGGTTGCAAATGGAGGAAATATAAATTGCTCTAGAAAATTCCATAATATCATGCTAACCATGGGGGAATATGTATTGAATATTCCAATGCTTTCCATTCCAATGGGAGGTGATAATGTTGTACTAGGAGTACAATGGTTACAATCTTTGGGGACAATAGCTTTTAATTTTCAAGAACTTTTCTTGAATTTTTTTTTGGAAGGAAATGAAGTTGAATTGCGGGGTATCACAGGGAAGTAGGGAAAGATAATAAGCTCTAATGTCATGACAAAGCTTCTGAATAAATAACAACGAGGCATAATTGCACAATTATGCCCACTAGAAGTCCCAACATCAAAATCATCTATTTCTCCAGATCTCCAAAAAGTATTGGACAATCATTCCAAGGTGTTTTAAACTCCCAAAGGACTCATGCTTATTCGTGATCATGATCATGCTATTAATTTGATTCTAGGAAGTGTTCCTCCAAACATCAGGCCTTACAAATATCCTTATGTCCAAAAGAGCGAGATTGAATGTATGATTGTAGAAATGTTAGAGGCTGGTATAATTCAACCTAGTCAAAGTTCTTTCTCTGCTCCAGTAGTATTGGTGCACAAGAAGGATGGATCATAACACATGTGTCCGGATTATAGGGAGCTCAATAAGCTCACTATTAAAGATAAATTTCCCATTCTTGTGATTGATTAATTATTGGATGAATTACATGGAGCAATTTATTTTACCACGTTGGATCTCCATTCAGGATATCATCAAATAAGAATGAAGACCGAAGATATTCCGAAAACAACATTTCAAACTCATGAGGGTCGTTATGAATTTTTGGTTATGCATTTTTGCCTTACCAATGCACCTTTTACATTTCAAGGGTTTATGAATTGCATTTTCAAACCCTTCCTTAGAAAATTTGTGTCAGTATTTTATGATATACTAATCTACAACAGGTCTTGGAAGGATCACGTTCAACATGTTGAAAGGGTGCTCAATTTATTGGAGGAGAAACAATTATATGAAAAACCTCCAAATGTTTATTTGGAGTACAAGAGGTGGAATATCTGGGTAATATTGTATCTTAGGAGGGTGTTAATGTAGACCCTAACAAAATTAAAGCCATTAAGGAATGGAAAGTCCCCACAACCATAAATCAGTTGCGAGGATTTAGGGTATTATCGCAAGTTTGATAATAATTATGAGAGAATAACAACACCTCTAACAACATTATTGAAGAAAGATGCATTTTCATGGACTCCTAAAGCAAATAAGGCATTTGAACATCTTAAAGAGGCAATGTGCCTAGCACCGATCTTAGCTACGCAAAACTTCACAAAAACCTTTATTGTGGAATGTGATTCCTCAGGAAATGGAATTGGTATTTTTTTAATGCAAGAAGGAAGACCCATTTCTTTTGAAATCCGTCCAATCAAAGGAAATAACTTAAAAAAAGCTATTTATGAGAAGGAAATGTTGGAAATACTACATGCACTAAAGAAAGGGCGACCTTACCTAACAGGAAGACACTTCAATGTAAAAACTGATCATGATAGTCTTAAATACTTTTTGGAACAAATACTGTCTTTAGAAGAGTAGCAAAAATGGGTCACAAATATGTTGCGAGTATTTGTTACTTTCCTTGTTTTAACAAGATTAAAACATAATTAATAGAGTTTTTTATGTTGCAGGTTTAAAATTGATTTGATCATGCTTTTATAAAAGCTTTGGACCTGCATTTACCTACTTGTACCATGCAACGTATTCATGCACCATTTTATGTCTTCCTACACTTTGAAGGATTACTGGATTACATTGATGTTCTTGCACTAGAATCAAGGGATGTGTATAATTTCTGTTTCAGTGTTACACCAATATTTCAAAGGGAGTGCTCTTGAATTCAATGCCAGAAACTACTTCTACCATTGCACTTACAAGAATGTTCAGTAGGTAGTTGCAACTTCTATTGGTTTTATGCACAATATTGTTTTCTCAACCTAGTAATAGCAATGTTGGAGTTACAAGCTCTTTTATGCGGTCTCATATGGAATTTATTGACATGCCTCTTGATAATGAAGTGTTTGCAATACCGAAGGGCTAGAATGCTCCAGAACATGCTGATTATGAAAGGAAGGTAGTTATTATATTTGGAGGTTCCTACGATATGGGAAACAACGTAAAATTTGAATGGCCCATGTTGCTCACAGGGACATTGATTTCTTGGGAAGCTTCTTGTTATGAATACGAGTTACGTCAGGAAAACCAACTAAATTATACTCTGCAAGCAATTCATTGGGGAACATATTTCATAGTGAAGTCTCATTCATCTCCTATGACATTGTGGACCGAGGTGGACAATGGAGACACTGATCATGCATGGTGGCAACGACCAGAAGACATGGATACTCCTCGAACATTGAAACAGATCAATCTATATTCTCCTGGCACTGAGCCTACTACTGATGCCTCCGTAACTCTGTCGTATGTAGCCATTGCTTTCAGAAAGTCTGATCCTTCTTACTCAAAAATATTACTTCAGCATTCAAAATTTCTCTTCGAACTTGCAAAAAAATATTGTGGGTCTTACCAAGCATCTTTCCCTTACTACCGTTCCATTTTTGGTTTCCATGAGGAACTGTTGTGGGCTGATACTTGGCTTCATAAGGAAACACATGATCAGTCTTATTTTCTATTTGTGTTAGATAATCAAGGATCAAGTTCTATAGCCAATGAATTTGGTTGGAGGTGTCTACCATACCGTGTTTGATTTTGGTAACATGAGAGTGGGCTTTACATAAGCAACTTGAATCATTGAATTCAAACACCTTTATAAAACTTCATGGTTCTGATGCTCTGACGTGTACTTTCTGGCATATGTGCATTCTGTTGTCTCATTCCCAACAACTTTGTCCTTGAGACGGTATTGATAATTTGAAATCTCTGATAAAATTCATTCCTCCAAGTGATGCACCTGTGAGCAGCTCGTCATCACACAAAGAGGAATAGAGCAGTCAAATTGCACTTCCAGGAAAAGAGGAACAATTCACCTGAATAATTCCCTATTTTGACATTTAGTTTCCAAACTAATTTTTATACTTGGAAAATTGTTGAGATCATAATCTGCCCTCCTATATTTTAATTGGCTGATTAAAAGCCCAAATTGTAATTTGATGCATATATGAGTTTCCTAAAGCTGGAGGCAGTCAATTAATTAGGAAATCGATCAATAGGGATTGGGAGATAGGTACACGCACGAAAGGAATGTGTAGAAGGGAGGGGAAGATGGTCCCGATGTAGCATCACATTGTTACAGTTTGTGGATTGCTTCTCCTGCTTGATGGATTTAAGTGTTTTTCTGCATAATGTAAATACTTTTTTCTAGAATTAATTGAATCAATTTTCAGCCATGCTCTCTCTATTTATTTTTTGCATCTCATTATTTTGATTTATGTGTGAATGAGGTCACGAATAGAGGGTGCAAGCTGGCTGGGTTGGCCGACAGACCAACTCAACACTGCTCTGCATTTCTTATATTAAACAACATTTGATTTATTTACTATGTGAATTTTATTTAATTATTTACAGTCTCTTTCCTTCTTTAAGTTTCAATTAATCCGCCGCAACGCTTTCCTTTCAACTGCAAAATTAATTTCATTTGTTGCATTAAGAATTGTGCTTGCATTCAAAATATTTCTTTATATCAAATTATCCTTGCATCCCTCCATATTGTCTGAATTCACAAGATCGGCTTATGCTGCAACACTTTGTTTTTATGAACTGTAATATGCAACTTGCATCCCTTGAATTGATCCAGATCCATTTAATTTATATTTTAGAATATGATATCAATTTAAATGTTTATGGTTCTAAGGTCTTAAAGTATTCATTCACTCAATGTTACAGAAACCGTGCATCATTCAGGAAGCAACAATCACATATAAATTTATGTTATCTAAAAGTCATGATTTTAATTCTTGCAGAGCCAACACTTATAAAAGGAAACTGCATTATGTTTGAAAAGATGACGCTTATTTTCCATTGTAGTTCCCCTTCAATATTTCAGACAGTTTGCAAGGTTTATTTTCTAGGGAAATGGAAGGCAAGAGATTCATATTAAATGAATTTATTTATAAGTTTATTTACACAATAAATTTATTTGTTATGTTGCTGATGCTTTCAGGTTAATTTTACACAGAGGTAGATGCAGCAGAATCAATGCAGGCATAATGGTTTTGAATTTATTTTGAATTTATTCCAGCATTTATAGTCTTTTGATGTTGTGTCGACACTGCTTAGTTTCAAATTTTGATTTCCCTTTTGTTTGCTCGTACTTAAAATTTCCTTTCACATTGTTAAATAGTACATGATTTCCTTTTATTTCCCGCATGATTTTAATTGTTTGGATTGGTGTTTCTTGAATTCTCTTTTAGTGCAGGATTTCATTTATTGTCAAGATTAATGCGCAAGATAAACTAGAATTTGTTTTACAGGTTGCTAGGGGCTCTCTCTGGAATTTCCAATGCTGTGTCTCGTATTTCACGAACTATCTAGATTGACAATTAAATTTTGGTACATTTATACACCCTATAATGCACCCAAAATTTTTGCGTCGTTGCTAGGGATGCGCTCAGGGGATTGACCTTGGTGATCTGCCACATTTTGTTTAATTTTCATTTAGTTTCTCTTGCAAATTTATGTTCTTTGAATTTATTTATTTCCTGTAAATCTTGTATATTTTAAGGTTTTTGTTTTTATTTGGTACTGTAAGAACCCCCCTATATAATATACATTATTCTTGTACTGACGAATGTACCACTTGTCTTATTGAAAAAAAGAAAATGCTATTTTGACGAATCATTCAATAAGGAGTTTTTATGCTACTACAGAGACATACAACTCATCCAATGAGGAATTAACAAGTGCATAATTTAAAATTTTGCTTGAACATAAAAATGATATTATTAAATATTTTATTTCGAAATTGGATGATTTGCAAGAAGAGTGGAAGCAAGATGAAAACCCACCGCTTATCTTTTCACCAACTTTAGAAAGAAACACTTCCTTGGAAAGTGTCTACTTAGTAGCCTGAAAGTCTGCAAAATTTGTGAAGAGGATCATCCAACAGAAAATTTCCCATCACTACCAAGATTACTACAGGTACTCGGGAAATCAAGTAAGAAATCGAATAGACTACCATGTATAACTAAAAACCCATTATCATTTGATACTTGGAATAATGCTTATTTTCCTGAGCAGGTTCCTCAGCATGTTTATAATCCTGTAATTTCATGGAAAAAATTTAATCCTCCTCCAATTTAGCATCCTACTTCATGGCCACAGTGGCCCTATCCTTGGCCCTCATCCTTGATCCAGATATCTCCATGGCCTCAAGAATCGTTTGGATCCTTATCTCTAAGGAAATCTCCCATGAAAATTCAATCATATGAGCACCAACAACAAACACAATTTCTTTCCAATGCACCATTAAGTTATCCTCCTCCATGGTCCCAACAACATGTGAAACCTTACCCTAGCCTTAATCCATACCCTAACCCTAGTCCATACCCTAGACCTAACCCTAGTCCAAAGCCTAATCCCAATCCAAATCCAAAACTTATTCTAAGCATTAACCAAAACCCTAGCCCAAACCACATCCTAAACCCTAATCTAAACCATCAGGTTGCACAATAGTTTGAACCACCTATTCTTCCTATTGATTCCCCTACTGAACACAATGTTACATCTTCCATGTTGGGAAAGGAAATGAATTTGGAAAATCCCCCCATTATTATAAAGCATTCACCCTGGGAAGATATAATTCAAAGACCACCAAAGGAACAATATTTTATTAGAACTTGTTCTAAAAATGTTGTTGAAATTCAAAACCCTAGACTCTCTCAACCATTTTTGTCAATTTGAAAAGCAAATATTTGAGCCTGAACTTGAGGGATTTATCTTTTGTCTTTCACCAGATTATTTGTGCCTCTAGGAGAGTGACTATCAAACTGTGGAAGATTTGCATCAGTTGGAGGATCATAAATATGTGGATATCATTGAATCCTGGTTTTAAACAGTCATAAGCACACATTATTCCCTCATCATTCAACAACTCTTGGTATCATGTCAATTAAAGAAACTGGTTTCTCACACTTTGGTATGTATCGAAGTTTATTCTTTAAAATTAATTGTCAGTATATTTAGCATTTTGTTACGCACATGGCTACATTGGAAGTATGCCTACACTTAAATGCGATCTTCCTCTTGTTAAAATAGGGTAGGGTAATATAAGAGCAATAAATAAAGATAAAATATGAAATAAAATGGGATAACAACACTCTTGAAATTGTGATTCCCTAAAGTACAACTTTTGGAATTTCTATTATCATGCACTCTTGTGGGTAGACTTGTCAGAAGAATTTCATTCTTAATACATCATATTTTAAAAGTCACTTTGATTTTGGATCAATATGTAAGTTACATGTAATACTTTTCTCCTATTTCTAACAAAATATTATTCAAAACATCTCTTTTTAAGTCCTCTTCAAAGGGATCAATGAAAAACCTCCTATGGTGGACCATGCATACAAAAATATAACAAGGCTTCATAAAGAACCCTGGCATGATCAACTCAAGGAATATTTTTGGTCATTATCTGAGATGTATTTAAATAAGTCCTTAGGGTAGCATAACCGACCAATAAAAAGTAGTAATTAAAAAAATTTCACGTCGTCCTAAACCCTTAAGGAGTAGATTTGTTTCCCCACCTATTAAGTAACCTATCTAAGGTTAATCATAATCATATATTTTTTTCTAAAAACATAAAAAAATTAATTGAGGGATAGGAGTTCTCATTGCAAGCCGACCTACAGTGATCATGGGTCCTAAGAAGAATGACATTACCATTACTGGTCACCAATCCAGGGTAATGGCTTTCAGTCAAAAATACTGAAAGAGAAGAGGTCTCATCACGAGCCAGCTTGTTCATTCTTGTTAGTTCTCGTGAATGGAACTGTCGATAGCTGGTTACCAAGCCAGGACAACAACTTTCAATTAACTTATCAAAATAGAAAAATTAAATGCTCTTAAATGACTCTAAATCTATATCTAATGGGTGGGGCATAAGAATTTCGTGAAGTTAAAAGGTATCTCTGTCGATGCTATAGATGCTTGTTGGGAGTAGGGCCATGCCTATGGTATTAAAGTTAATTTTACGCTATGATTTACTTGGTTGTTTTTCCCTTTCCCTAAACTCACTATCAATCTCTTTGATAATGGATTTAAAATCCTTCTATTTTTATGCCTTGAAGTTCTATATTTTTGGAATGATTCTTATGAACATGGTACCCTTAGTGTAGGTAATTCATTGTTCCCAGACAAGAGGAGCTTCAACTATACATGGATAATGGTAAAATGGTCACTGTGGGAAGGTATTACTATGTCTACTTTTAACACCATAGATTTTAAATCATGTCACTCATGTTTATAATGAGGTTGTTTAAGAGAAACTTCTGACCACAGATGCCTCTGAGATATTTTTGAAAATTTTAAAAGTTGTCTATTTTATTCAAGTAATAACACCATACTTGCAGTTTAGTTTTTCTATGGTAGCCTTTCTATTAGATTTTCTTGAAATCAGTCTAAACAAATAAATATTCCATTAGACACACTGTTTTTAGAGCAAGATCTATCAAGTGCAGGAAATGTGACCACACAGAATTGCATGAACATCATTTTGAATGCCTACAAATGTTTTTATTTTTTTCTTTTGCAAGGGAGTGATAGTACCAGATGTTCTTGCATGAGGACATGCAAGATGGTCAACATGGGGGGATGTTGGGACTCCATTTTCTCTTATTTTTACTTGAAATATCTCATGTTGTTGTTTGGTTAAAATATTATTGCGAGTATTTGTTACTTCCCTTGTTTTAATAGGATTAAAACACAATTAATAAAGGTTTGTATGTAGTAGGTTTAAAATTGATTTGATCATGCTTTTATACAGGCTTTGGACCTGCATTTACCTGCCTGTACCATGCAACGGATTCCTGCACCATTTTATGTCTTCCTGCACTTTGAAGGATTCCCGGACTACACTCATGTTCCTGCACTATAATCAAGGGATGTGTACACTTCGTGTTTCAGTGTTACACCAATATTTCAAAGGGAACGCTCTAGAATTCAATGCCAGAAACTACATCTACCATTGCACTTACAAGAATGTTTAGTAGGCAGATGTGACTTCTATTGGTTTTATGCACAATATTGTTTTCTCAACCTAGTAATAGCAATGTTAGAGTTACAAGCTCTTTCATGCGGTCTCATATGGCATCTGTTGACATGCCTCTTGATAATGAAGTGCTTGGAATACCGAAGGGCTACAATGCTCTAGAACAGGGTGATTATGAAAGGAAGGCAATTATTTTTTTTGGAGGTTACTACAATGTGGGAAACAACGTAAAATTTGAATGGCCCATGTTGTTCACAATGACATTTCTTTCTTGGAAAACTTCTCATTATGAATATGAGTTACGTCAGGCAAACCATCTAAATTATACTCTCCAAGCAATTTGTTGGGGAACATATTTCATAGTGAAGGATCATTCATCTCCTATGACGTTGTGGACCGAGGTGGATAGGGGAGACGCCAATCATGCATGTTGGTAGCAACCAGAAGACATGGATACTCCTCAAACATTGAAACAAATCAATCCATCTTCTCCTGGCACCGAGCCTACTTCCAATACCTCCGCAACTCTGTTGTCTGTAGCCATTGCTTTTAGAAATTCTGATCCTTCTTACTCAAAAATATTATTTCAACGTTCAAAATTTCTCCCCAAACTTGCAAAAAAATACCGTGGGTCTTACCAAGAATATCGCCCTTACTACTATTCCTTTTCTAGATTCCAAGACGAACTTCTACGGGCTTCTACTTGGCTTCATAAGGCAACATGGGATCAATATTATTTGTTATTTGCGTTGGATAATCAAGGATCGAGTTCCGCAGTTAATAAATTTGGTTGGGGGTGTCTACCATGCCGTGTTTTATTTTAGTAACATGAGAGTGGGATTTACATAAGTGACTTGAAACATTGAATTCAAACACCTTTATAAAACTTCATGGTTCTGATGCTTCTGACATGTACCTTTCCAAAATATGTGCATTCTGTTGTCTCATCCCCAACAACGTTTTCCTCAAGATGATATTGATATTCTGAAATCTTCGATAAAATTCATTCCTCCAAGTGATGCACCTGTGAGCAGCTCGTCATCATGCAAAGAGGAAGAGAGCAGTCAAATCGCACTCCCAGGAAGAGAGGAACGATTCACCAGAATCATTCCCTATTTTGACATTTAGTTTCCAAACTAGTTTTTATTCCTGGAAAATTGTTGAGATCATAATGTACCCTCTTGTATTTTAATTGGCTGATTAAAAGCCCAGATTGTAATTTGATGCATATATAAGTTTCCTGGAGCTAGAGGCAGCCAATTAATTATGAAATCGATCAATAGGGATTGGGAGATAGGTACATGCACGAAAGGAATGCGCAGAAGGGAGGGGAAGTTGGTCCCGATGTAGCATCACACTGCTATAGTTTGTGGATCGCTTCTCCTGCTTGATGGAGTTAAGTGTTTGTCTGCATAATGTAAAGACTGTTTTCCAGAATTAATTGAATCAATTTTCAGCCATGCTCTCTCTATTTATTTGTTGCATCTCATGATTTCGATTTATGTGTGAACCAGGTCACGAATAGAGGGTATGAGTTGGTTGGCTTGGCCACCAGACCAGCTTGACACCGCTCTGCATTTCTTAGATTAAAAAACATTTAATTTATTTGCTGTGTGAATTTTATTTAATTATTTACAATTTATTTCCTTCTTTAAGTTTCATTTAATCTGTTGCAATGCTTTCCTTTCAGCTGCAAAATTATTTTGATTTGTTGCATTAAGAATTTTTCTTGCACTCGAAATATTTATTTATATCAAATATACATTGTTTCCCTCCAGATTGTTTGAATTCACAAGGTCGGCTTATGCTGCAACACTCTGTTTTTATGAACTGTAATATGCAACTTGCATCCCTTGAATTGATCCATATCCATTTAATTTATATTTCATAGTAAGAGATCAATTTAAATGTTTATGGTTCTAAGGTCTTAACATACCTATTCTTTCGATGTTACCGAACCTGTGCATCACTTAGGAATAAACAATCACATATAAATTTATGTTATCTAAAAGCCATGATCTGTATTCTTGCAGAGCCAACACTTATAAAAAGGAAACTTCATTATGTTTGAAACAATAACGCTTGTTTTCCATTGTAGCTCCCCTTCAAGCTTCTGGACAGATTGCAAGGTTTATTTTCTAGGGACAAGGAAGCCGAGAGATTCATATTAAATCAATTTATTTATAAGTTTATTTACACAATAAATTTATTTGTTATGTTGTTGACGCTTTCAGGTTAATTTTACACAGAGGTAGGTGTAGTAGAATTAGTGCGGGAATCATATGGTTTTGAATTGCTTTTGAATTTATTCCAGCATTTACAGTCTTTTGATGTTGTGTCGGCACTGCTTGGTTTCCAGTTCTGATTTCCCTTCTATTTGCCCATACTTAGAATTTCCTTTCAGATTGTTAAATAGTACATCATTGCCTTTTATTTCCTGAATGATTTTAATTGTTTGTATTTGTGTTTCTTGAATTCTCTTTTAGTGCAAGATTTCATTTATTATCGAGATTAATGCGCAAGATAAACTAGAATTTGTTTTGCAAGTTGCTAGGGGCTCTCTTTGGCATTTCCATTGCTGTGTCTCGAAGTTCACAAACTATCCGGATTGACAATTAAATGTTGGTACATTTATAGACCCTATACTGCACCCAACACTATGTAGCTTTATACTAGATATCAAGAAATTCTAATTGGGGTAATGTTTTATTGTAACTTTCCTATAAGGAATGTTGCGATATTGAAGTGATCCGATAAAATTCTTGTGATAATGTGTTTTTAAATTAAAAAATCCTATCAGGTTTTTAAGAATGGTAACAGTTGTGTGGTTAATATCCAATATGTAATTTTCGATAATGGAAGTCCTCATGTGAGAAGGTATTTTATTTACAATGATTAAAAATTGCCTTATTTTATTAGAACTAAAGAATTTTACTATAATTTAAAAGGGTCCCCATTATTTATTAGTTAACTAAAAATAAAAATAAATGGGGGGTTGTTTAGTACTACAACACCACCATATGTGGGTTACCTACTCGAATTGGGTTGGCTTTCAACACCTTTTCTATGGAACACATTATCCTTGTTTCCCTTGTTGCTATCTCGTTTACCCGTAAATCCTTGAATGTTGAATGTTTCTTCCCAGATATTGTCCTCAAATTCTATCCCCTTCCAATTTATTTATATTCCTCAGAGTTGAGTAGGAAGTGTTGGTCTGTCTCCACATCTCCTTTACCACAAACATGACATGTCCTAATTTCTTGTTCCCCCTTTATTTTCTTCCATTTTGTTCTTTCACATGTTAAAATGTGTGAGTTTTTTCTTAATTGTGCCAATATTTGTCTTTCCCTCCAAGGGATGCTTATTTATAGGTATTTTTGTTCTATGATTTCTCCTATTGGGTTGAATTTGTCTATGTAGTATTCTTTCTTCTATTCAGTATTTTATTTCCTTTTTCAATTTTTGTACCATGCTTGTAAGTGGATTGTAAATTCCTTTTATGTAATGAGAAAATCTCCTTCGCTATATTTCAACTTTCAAACCACTTCCTGTATTGAAATTTTCATGTGCTTTTTCTTAGGACCTCTTGATTGATCTTCATGGGTATTCTTTTTCTTTCTGTGTTCACCATTTCTTTCTAATATAATATTAGCTTAATCATTACCTCCAACTTTACCATGTGCAAAGTTCAAACATGTTTTATAAGGATCTCACACGTAATGGTTTCCTTTATTCTGAGGAAGGTTACTATAAGTTTTTGCATTCTTTTTTATTAAAAACCATCAATTTTTTAATGCTTGGATCTCATCCCTCACCTCCATATTATAACATCACCATTAAGGGTGTCTAGAAGAGGGAAATTAGCATGCCCCAAGTCCAAATTTCCTCTATCCTGCACTTGTTTTGAAATAGTTAAGTCCTTTTGTCCACCATGTAGTCTCTTCTTTTTGTCTCCCTCCCAATGCATTTTTCAATTGAATTCCAACTCTTGGTATTTATAGTAATCGATGATTTCGAAGGGTCTATTATTGATGGAATAAATATGTAGTGCTAACATGTGTTTCTGTAGGTTGTGTAACTTCCTGGATGTTAGTAATGCATCATGAAAATATAGTATTATTATTATTGTAACTCATGCCATGCTTACAAATCTCTAAATTATTTATGTAAAGCAGAAAAAATGTGGAGGAGAGGGGGAGGCCTTTCTTGCTTCTAGATCACTGCTAAAACTCTATGACAATCCTCGAGTTCTATTTTTAGCATTGATCTATTCATATAACCTGTTTACTCTTTCTCTCCACTTGTTTGATGTATCCATTTCAAGAATTTCCCATATTTTTTCTGCTCACTTACTGATATATTTTTTTATGATTCCTCTGATTGGCTTGACAAAGTTTTGATTTAATTATTATGGTTTTGTAGATTCCAGGGATATTTTTTTCCCTCCTTTAAAGATGGGTAGGATAGGGTTTATTACACATTTTTGGGGGAATTCCACCATCACCATTTGCTTGAGTAGTGTTGTTGTGTGTTGGCTAAATGATTACTGGCCCATTTCAAGAGTTACACTTCAGATTCTACCAATGTATTTTCCATTTCCCAATGCTAGCCAAGTGTTTCATTGGAGCACTTAAAGGCCTCCTTATCCCACTCTCTTATGCTCCTAGGACTACTTCCTGGAATGCACACATAGATAATACTAATATACATGTGTACAAGCCCAGGTTTCTAGCTCGATTGGTTGGGAGGATTGTTTGTTCTCCTCTCCACCCAGGTTCAATGCCCACCAAGTGACATGTTGGCACATTGTGATAAGTCTAGAAGGATAGATTCCCCCTAGGATAGAGGTCCACTATGATGTGAATTGGGCCTTCTTGACCCTTGCTAAATCACAAATTTTGATATATCTGGTTTGCAGGTTGTTGGATATACACTTTGGTTATAGTGGCAACCAATAGGTTTGATCCTAGGCATTGCATAGAACACTCTAATGAGTTAGTTATTCCAATGGTTAAAAAAAAAATACATTTGTACAAAATGATTCTGGGATTGCTTGAAATCTAGATTTTTTTTGGAAGCACCACCCCCCACTCCCATTTCACCCTACTCTTCTCTTTGGTGACATTGTTAGCCTCTTAATGCCCTCTTTCATAGTTTGTGTGAAAACCATCTCATTTATTCTTATTTTTATAGGGGTTTTTCTTTCAACCTGATTTTTGCAAGGTATTTTTGGTACAAATATACTATTATTGATCTAAGATATCATTATCCTCTACCTGTTTTCTCACCTGTACCTTTTTCCTTAATGCATTTGGATTCTTCTCTGCCATCTCTGGTAGTTCCTCTTGTCTGATTTTCAGTAACTTTATTTTCTAGGGAAAAATGATATTTCCATTGTTGATGTTGAGGTATATGTCATATACATGTTTTATTTTCTACTTTAGTTTATATTTTAGTTTTCATATTCTTTCATGTCTTATACTCTACAATATTTTATCTTCTTTCATTTTCAGAAGAGGAACTCAATATTGGTGGTAAGAAGCAGGAATTGAAGAAAGTGGAAAACAATAACACTTGAGTGACAAATGAAAAAAGAGAGAGAGAAGAGAATCGGTCTAGTGATACCTTAAATCCAATATCCTGCATGAGACACACACATACAAACATACGACCAAGTCTTTAGAATTGGTGAATTCACATGCAATGCCTTGGAAACAAAATGATAATGTTTTGAACCGATGAAACAATATTTCATGTGTAAATTGTAGTCCAACCAATATTGAGTTAGAAAATCATATTTTAATACTTGACTTTTAGTATAATATAATTTATGTGGTTAAAATTATTTATAGTTGTACTTGATATTATTTAGTATTGTAATTAACATATGTAACTTTGTGTTTTCATATTAAATGAACATGTACATTATATGACATTTTTCTTAATTTAGTCACAAAATAATACTAATTAATTTATGTTGATTAATAATGAACACATAAATTCAATCTAAAATTACTATATTAGTAGTTTATATTGATTAATGATAAACACAAATAAAATGAAAATATGACTAAATTAGTTGTTTATTATAATTACTAATGAAAGTAAATGAAATGAATATAAACTACTAAAACAATTGTTTATATAATGAATATGAAACTACCCAAAAAATATAAATGGCTACTGTAAATGATGAATTTGTGATTACAAATGATGGCTAAATTTTTCATATACAACTATTAGTAGCTAATTTATAGTATCTTATAAAACAAACAAAATTTAATCATATTTCTTTGGTCATTAATTAGTTTCAAATGATAACTAAAATTTGTATATATGTGACTATTAGTTGCTAATTTATAGTATCTTATAACGTGACTAACATTTTGGTCATATTTCCTTGGTCATTAATTGGTTTTATCAAGTGATCATGTAATAGTATATTTTGTTGTGTATTTGGTTATTAATTGTGGAAATTAATGACTAAATTAGTGACCAAATTTATAACTAAATATACTACTAGACGATAAAATTGATATAACCAATTAAGGATTAAGTTAAATACTACCAAAAGTTGGTCATGTTATAAGATTGTAGATTAGCCACTATTGGTAACCGATTGAAAAATAGTCGTTTATCTGCAAATTTTAGTCATTTTTTTAGTAACTAATTAGCCATTTTGTACTAGTGAATGATACCTCATGTGAATAATTAATGCCTTGACAAGCCTTAATTAAATTTTAATCAAACTCTCATGTTGAAAAGATCGAGATATTAAATCCTAAGACAACTTGAGTTTTTTATTCATGGGATATTTACTATGGTTGGGATGCCATGATCCATGATTAAATATCCATTTTCTAATGCTGAACATCCTTGGTTAGTCAAAAAATCCACTACTTGATTATGTTGCCTTTAGATATGGCAAAAATCAATCTTTTTGAATTTCTGAATTTGCATCCAAATTTCAAGAATCATTAGGGAAGATCATTTTTTGATACCTCTCTAGCTTTGTAGATTTTTTATATTACATTCATGGAATCCCCTTAGACTGTCAAATGAGAAATTTTATTTCTAATTCCCACCTCCAGGCATTGCCAAAGAGAAAGAAGCTATGCTTGATTATTGGTTGCTCTTCCTAGTCCCTAGGAAAATTGTGTCTCTATTTCTTCCTCGAGGCGATAGACTACCCCTCCAGCTCCTTCCTCCCCTATAATCAATGAGTTATTTTTAAAAATTACTGTGACTACAAATATGTATGTTCTATTCTATTGGGAGCATAACATAAGAGCACATAAGGATGTACAAGTAGGAATATGAACAATACACAACCACCACAACCTTTAAAACCAGATTTACCCACTCTTCTCATAAAAAAATAACACAAAGAATAGAATACCCATTCAATAGGAAAAATCATGGACACACAACTGGTCAACATAATTTTCATTTCACTTAATACGATTTACATTACATGTTCAAGTTCCCGAGAGCACTTATCTGGATACAACCAATTTCCGCCTATAATTGATGAAGGGTGAGCCATGTTCCACCCCATGATAGGCTCAACTACACTAAAAAATTTCTTGTAATTGACCACCCTCAAGATATACAATGTAACCATGAGGGAATTTTCACTCAATAGTATGGGGTGAAGTCTCGAAGGCAATTCTCCTTCATCTATTCAAACTCACTAGTTCTTTGTCTATTTGTCTTCTTTTTGCTCTATTCCCACATTGACACAAATGATGGTCCCTAGTTTTTTTTATGCTTCTCCTTTCTCTCTCTCTCTAGTATTCCTCTTTTCACAAGTGTTTCCCATACCCCCCTCTTCAAATTTTAATCGTCATTAATGTTCCTTCCAAATTTTTATTATTTCAGGAACACACCCATTCTTTTTCCCTCGAACATCTATTCTTCTTCATGTGCATGAATGATTAATGCACACATTTTTTCATATTTTCTCTATATGTCCTTATTCATTGGCTTTCTTCCTTGATGGATTTCTCGTCAAGTATACCCATATTGATGATATTTGAAGATTTTAGTTTAGACTCCAAAAGTATTATAATGGTATCATTGCCATTAGATAGGAAAGTTGGGGAAAAACCCCGCAACTTCCATATATATGGATATTATTTACACACCTTCAAACCAAATATTTTCTTTGGATAAAGTTTGAAAATCTCATATATCATGATCCTCTGTTTTTGGCTTGAGGGGTCCTGACCCAGGTTCGGAGGTTAAGGTTTGCCAACAAACCCCTATACTACTGGCCCTTTCGGCAGTGCCTGCTTTCGCAAGCCAAAGTATCACCCGAAGTAGTATGGGAGGGTGCTGGAACCAGGTTTCCACGCCCTGAGAGAGAGTAGGTAAGTCAAATCCCATTAAGGGAATTTTGAGGTCTAAAATGGGCCTCCTAAGGAAAATTTATAATCAAAATTCACTTTATGAGAACCAATCACATTTTAGGGGATGAAATCATCCCTTATGGTTGAGGTGGAATTGCTTGAGTTAAAGGTACTTACTTCTCACATTCTCAATGGTGGAAAAAAACTCATGGTTAACCATGGTAGTGCTCTAAGTACTTTTAAAATCAAAGTAAAGTACTCATAATAAATGTCATTTCACACTTTTTGAATAAAAATATATTATTGTCATTTCATATTTCTTGAAAGAAACAATGCATATCCCTATACATTTATTATATTATATTATATTATTTTATTTTTATATAGTATATTAATTACATGTTATTATACCATTTAAATAATATAAGTTTTAATTAAAATCATATACTATAATTAAGAATTTATAAATTTATATTTATATTTTATTTTAAGTTATTTAAGTACAAAGGACAAATGCACTAGTTGTTGAAAGATAATGACTTTTTCTTGAAAAGCTCATTCTTATTTATAGTCACATCAATACAATTGTTTTATTAATTTTATTTTGGTACAAATTTTAAATTGAATTTAACTATGGTTACATGGATTGTGCTGCAAAAAATGAATTGAAAATTCATAAATATTATTTTATTAGTTTAGCTATTATTTTACTGTTTCCTTAGGAGGCCCATTTTAGACCTCCAAATTCCCCTAATGTAGCTTCTGAGGTTTGTAACAGACATATCTATTCACTGAAACGTTCATAGAAGAAACAGCACAATGTGCAACTCAACCCAAACAAGCTGTTATCCAATACAGATATATTCAAGAGCTTCGCATCCACATGCGTCTTGCCAATTATCAGAACAGAGAAAAGTATTCACAGCTAATCATAATTACAGACACTTTGTAGCCTAATAAAATAACACAGTCACTTTTCATAGCTCAAATCAGTAACACAGAAGCATCTAGAGCTTAACTAGATATCACAGATTCATATCAACAGTAATTTCCAACAGACTCAGATATTCCAACAATACTTCTACATTCATTAGTCTTTCAGATATACTTAAAATACCCAAAACCATCCCGTGCACACAACCTAGCAGGGTCCACACACAGTAGGATTGAGGATCTTTGTGCACACAGCAGCATGAGTCCTTACCCAAAACAACCCTAGACAGATCTAACAGTTTGCATGTAGCATCAATTCCAATTCTTTCCTCCCTTGACTCAAAAAAGGTTCATCTATTTATAGAATTCTAGCCTATGCATCCAATGGTCCGCAAACCGTGGTTTTTGGACTCCTAGCTGTCTACCCTTGACCCATTTACAATGAGTTAGGGGCTTTGACCCACCCCAAACCCATACGTTAGATTAAAATATGCCAAAAATATACAAAAATACTCAAAACTATCCCAATTCGCAGCCTTTGGAGGACCCTGTTCTGATAGTCCCCCAACACAATCTTGTGACTCATCCCGAGTCACTGTGATGGTGGGATCTCCACCTGCACCTGTAGTAGATTAATTTTCACGATCAACGGGGGTAGCACTCCTTCACTCTAAGCAGCAACGCTCTACGCAATATCCATGAGCTTTTGTGATGTTGTTCCTCCTATCGCAGTAGTGACACTCTCTAGAGTCTGGTTTAGTTTCTTAACAGCAACATCAACATTCTGCGAGAGCTTGAGGGATTTGGCAGCCCAAGGCTTCAAGTGTTCACCGAGGACGTGCTTCTTATGTCGTAGTTACTCAATCTCATCTTGTAGGTCGTGGTTGGTCTTCAATCGTGCCAAAAGCTGAGCAGGAACAAAGGTGGGCAATGTAGCCTCTATCGTCTCAAATGCTTCCTCCTTCTGCCGCAAGTCCTTATTTATTTTTCGTAGGATCGGATCCCGCTGGACCCTGGTCCATAGCTGCATGGCTGTCTCCAGTAGTTGGGCACCCCGAGAAATCTGCCCTGTAATGGTGTTCGTAGATGTGGTTACCAGTGCAGCTTGTTGGGCCCGGACCTCTGGAGGTGTTTCTAGCTGCAGTTTAGCTTGTAATTCAGTGATTTGTTGCTCCATCCGTGTTTTGACTTCCTGAATTTCCAGTCTGGAAGCTTTCAATGTTGCGACTAGTCCCTCAACCTTAGCTTGAGGGATGGTCATGGGCGTGATTTCTTCTGTAACATCTGTGCAAAGTTGGTGAATCGTGCTTTCGAGATCCACTTGCTGCGTGATAGTGAGGGAAACTTCAGCATATTTTGTTGCGATGGTCTGCTCGGCCACATCAAGCTGTTAGTGCACCTGCTGGTCTCGATGGCATATTTCCTAAAACACAGCAGTGTGGAGGCCCTGCAATGCCTCATGAGACAACCTGGCTAGATTCAACTGCACCCCTGCACCAGCTTTGATACACATCTCTAGGTTGGGTGAACTGATTACAAGGGCTATGCCTAGTAGGGAGAAGAGATGGCTTTCCTCTGTACTTAGTGTTGTAATGTTGGTAGCCAAGGGAGTCTGTACCTGAATCATGTTGGTCTGCAGAGCGCGGAGCTCAGCCTGGATCAGGTCTATTGTAGCGTTCTGATGTTCCTCTAAGGCTACCCATCTCTCCTCTGTGGCCAGAGTGACTGCGTCCACAATTTGTTCAAGGTCTCTGTCAGTCAGCGTGACTATCTAGTCACATTCCGCCCGCTAAGAGCGCTGCTTCCTTTATGGTCCCTTGATAGGCTCGCTTGTTTGCTTCGTGCCCTTGGGGGAGGTGGTACCTCTGCTATTCAACCCTTCCGTGCCCAGATCTGGCTACGAATCGACCTGAGTCTCAACCTCGATGTCCTTCTCGGTGGTTTGATTTGGCTGTGTATCCTTTTTCGTCACTATGCCCAAGTCCTTCCCTGTACTCTTGCTTGGGCCTCTGGTATCCTTGATGATGATAGGTGGGATCACCTGTGTTGTGATGGTTCCTTCGGTGCCCCTTGCACTGGTTTTGAAGCCGATCTTCCAGGAAGGAGGCCAAAGCGCAATTACACTGTCAATCCCTTCATCCGCTACCATATAAGGAAGCAAGGTCTAGGTTTTATCCTTGTGGGCTCTGATCTAGATGTTATGCATGGTAACCTGGAATGCCGCAATGCCCTTGTATCTATCATATGCTTCTAGGGACAACCGGGGTCGAGAATTGATGGTTGCTGCTAAGCTGCTCTAGAAGAGGACCCAGAAGACTTGGTTATCCTCTACGCGTTGTGCATCCTTGGAGTCCCACAAATGGGCATAACGAGCCCCTTTACACATGTCTGGAGTGAGCTCAGGGAGGATCGACTCCTCAGAGGCTTCCCAGGCGACTAGGGCTATGAGGAACAGCAACCAGGAGTAGCGAAAGGCCTTTCCCTACTCCTGAGATTCATGGACGTTGGTCAAGAATTCGTTGCACAAGTATTGGGCCCAATTGAGGCAGACCTTCTTTCCACATTCGCCTGCTAACTGAATGACATAAGCAGGGATGGTTGTTACCTGGAATTTTTGCATTAGCTTTCATGCTAATAACATGGTACCCAGTTGCATACCAGGGTCACTGATAGACTTGATGATGAAGCCTCGAGTATTTTTCTCCACATGGTAAGTCTAGCGCACATATTCAGTAGTTTCTGCCTCATACTTCTTGCACACATGCTCCAGAGGGTGTGGCCCTTTCATGGGGAGGCCAGTAATTCTATGAACCAGTGCAGCTTCGATGGGGATTCTATTACGAATCCACAGGTGGCCATCGTGAATCAAGGCAGTTGGCCCGTGATGTTGTAGTGGCCGAAGTGTGGCATTCGTAGTAGGTTCAAGAGTCCGGATCCAGCCAATCCACGCACCTAGCATTGGGGAATAATTGTGATCTCAGCGTCCGCCTGAATCGTGTCCAGGTATAGCTCGGGTGCTAGCTCAGGGAAAGCTTCAAAATTTTCCAAGTCATGATCGTCAAATTTGATCTCATGGAGCCTTCCACAAGGGTCACTAAGGACAGGGACCTCTCCCGGGGTTAGTGGCATCTGAAAATAGGTGATCAGGCCATCGAGGTTCTTTGGTGTGCGCGTCAAGGGCCTTCATGGTCGGAAAAAGGGAGACAACCAGCTTATCAGGTCAGCAGGTTGGGCCTCCTCCTGCGCATCCTAAGCCCGAGGCATCACCCGTGGAAACTTGAAATTTCTTGGGGAAGTCTTGGGATTCCCCCCAGCCCATTTCACAGGTTTCGGGGGTTTCCTTGAGCCCTGTGATTTCTCTTTTCCCTTCTTTGTGACTAGCGTGGAGATCACTTCTTCACTTCAAACCTAATCTCCATTACTTCCTCGGTTACTAGCTCCGAGGGTTCGGCAAGGTTCGTGGCTATCATTCTAGCGCGAAATATGAACTCAGGATTGCTACTATCAGAAGGGGTTGGCTGCTCAGACATGAACAAGATGCTAGGGACAAAAAATTTCTTACAACGCAACTTCGTCCAAGACACCCAAGCTAAGTACAAACTATTCGAGCAATACGGAACCTGTGTTTGATCTATCTTTCCCTTTTTATAGTTCTGGCGATCGACCAATGGTAGGGTAAACTTCACCTAGAACTTACAATCAAGTAAATTGTAACAAATCTCTAGAATTCACCTCATTAAATTCCCGCCGCCCACTCTGTTCAACAGTAACTTTTCCTTTTTACCAGATTTTATTGTTCCAATGGCTAGTTTTTGCTCCTCCTGTGTGCTCAGCGTACCTGCTGCACTTGGATTAAACACCTACTTCTCCTGCGCATCCTCCCCCAACACAAGTTGGTTCCCCAGGTACTTCAAATTCAGAGACATGTTCGTCTAACATTCGTCATCCCAACAAAACAGGACATCCTTCGTAACCAATTTTTTCAGAGGTGCTGTGTTTAGTGCATACTTTCAAATGAACTTCCTGTAATAACCTGCATGGATGAGGATTGAACGCATCTATTTCCTTGTTTTATAAGTTGCAAGATTTATGAGAACTTTTTCTATTGTATCTGCATCCCCAATCGGAGCCAAAATAGGATGCATCTCAATGCTACCTATTCGTAGCTTGAGCGGTCTGGGAACTGTGTGCATCCCCTCTAATTTTGAGACGGAGACAACTTGCAGATCATTCTTACACTCCTTTAGGGCTAGGTTTTGGTAATTGACCATGTCTGGTAGCTTTGTTTCCCATGTTGGCATCTTAGGTGCAACATACAGGAGCGAGCCACCCCATACTATGGTGTCAATGTCCTGCAGAGCTGCGTCAAGCACCTCTGTTCCACCGAATAACCCAAATTTCCCCAAAAATTCATCCTTCAATGTCTCCCAGTGGCGGGTGCACTAATGTAGCTCCGTGTCTAAATACCATGTAGTGGGAATTGGTCCCAAGGCATGAATAAATAGATGAGCCCACTCTTTTGTAGTCTTGTCATAGCATTTCTCCATCCAAGCGAACAAATACTCGCGCGAGTCTCCTGGGTCGAGGTATGTTCGGACACACAGGTGAGTGGGTGGTTCAAATCGTAGGATCATCATATCCCGACATTCTTCCTAATCCTGGAACGCCTCCTTATCCGTATCGCACCACCGCGCAGGTGTTTTACGCATGGCGAGATTAAGGGCCCATAGCCTTCGTCCTCTTGGAACCTCAGCTTCAAATCCTCACAAAAATTCCTTAATATTACCAGGACCATAAAAATAGGGTAGGTCCCTTACCGAGGAAATGCAGTGGAAGTCCTTTGTGACCCGAAGACATCGCAGCTTAGAGACATCATGTAACCGGTTTTGCCAATTCTCGATCTCCCCATCGGAGTCAAAGAAGAATTCACTATCCTTTTCCCAGCAGAGTACACCATCCGCCATGCGGTTGATCCAATCTTCATCCCCCGCAGTCAACTTATAAATGTGATATACATCTTCTTTGTCGCGCATCGGCTCTGTATATCATTCACCTTCCGCAGGAACTAATGGTACTATCACCCTTTTATCATTATTTTCAAACACCATTCTTTTCTTCTTAAAGTTAATGATGCCTCCCATATCTATGGCCTAGTCTAACCCAAGGAGCACAGGGTAGGGGACTGCATCTTCTAAAATCTGAATTACTTCAAAATCAGCCCAGACCTTGACCCCTGTGATATCTACCACAATCTTTGAGAATCTCCCCAAGGGTATGATCTTCTGCTGATTGGCCATACGTAGCTGGATAGTGGACCACTCCAACTTGGGTTCTCCCATTCATTTCCACGTTTTCTTTGGTAGCACATTCGCATCTGACCCTAGGTCCAAAATAATATGATCCATTTCGTAGTCACCGATCTGTGCTATCAACCACATCTCCCTCCCAGTGTGTTTCTTAGATCTATATAGTTTGTGCACGTCCTTGATTTCCGAAGGTAGGTTGGGTCATGCTGCGCAGCTATATATTAATGCCTACAGATTCTCCATAGCCTTTGGGTTGTGCAACAGAGTCATACATGTCTGCAAGAAGGGTTTGACATCCTCATCTGCCATGAGGTTCGCAGGTGCCTGAGAAGTATATTCCTCTGCCTCAGCAAAGTCTTTGCAGGCTGCGACAAATGTTTCTTTTTCCTTTTTTAGGTCCAAACCTTATTGTTTGATAACTGCTTGTTGAATCAGAGGTTCAATCACAACCTTCTCCCCCGGTCCCCTAGTGGCCATCCCACTACGTGTTACGACATTCACGCTTGGATCTTTGTCCCGTAGTTCAACCTTAACCCTCTGCACATTCTGCGTAGGTGTTGGCTTCTTCTCCTGCATCTTTGTTATCAAGGTTGGAAAATATTCAATCGCATGGTCCAGCTATCTGCAATACCGGCAGGACTACCTTGTAGGGTTCGGATAGTCCCTTGCAAAGCTCCCTACTTCTCCACAGTTATAACAAATTAGTTTCCCTCATCCCTGACCTGCACTGCCACCTCTTCCAACCCCCCTACCCTTGGTTGGGGAGCCTCCTATGCCCAAGAGGGATCTTGGCGAGGAAGGATCCAAATGTACCCTATAGAGATTCCCTCGATCGATCATCAAATCATATGCCCGTCATTTTTTTTCATCATGTCCTACAGATCTGCAGAACCTGCACCATTTCTACTTTACTTCTGGGACATACGCAGCAAGGCAGGGGCAGTGGTTTGTGTCGTGCAGCCCCGCAATGCGACAATAATCGCACCATAGTGCCGACCCACTTGATCCTGCAGTTTCCCTAAGGAGCAACGAGCTAGGTCCCTCAGCCTGCATATAGTCTGCTAACAAAGGATATTTATCCTTGGTGTGACCATTCGCCTTGCATCGTATGCACCATCTTTCAGGGCTAGCCTCTGCTCCTCGCTCCTTTCACAGATTTTGAATCTCCATGTGCATCGCCTCCAGTTGTCCTTGGATATGTTGGACGCCCAGCTGGTTATCATCTCTGGGCGCAGCTTCTAACCTCATAGCGACCTCCAAGGATTTTTCCGGCGATTCGAAAGTTTGGTGACCCATGGGTACGCGCAGGTGAGGCAGTAACATAGTAATGAACCACTCTGTGTGTTGTTTGTCATCATACTGAAATCCTCCCTCTCTGATCACCTTCTTCAGTCACTGATCGGCCTCCCACACAGACTCAGAAGGCCCTTGCTTGAAATCCTCTAGGTCCACCACTATTTGAGAGTAGGATTTAGGCTTCTTGAACTGTTGTTTCAAGGTGTTCTTAATATCTTCAATGGTTGCGTTTTCATGATGGCCGATGTATCCCATTTACTAGTCCAAGGCTCTTCCTTCAAAGGCAACGGATAGCTATACCCTTTTCACCGCATCACTAGCTACGTTCTGCGCAGTCCATACCAATCCTGCGACAAAACAGAACTAATCCATGTCTTCATCTCCCACACCCTTAAAGGTAGGTAACTTCATGTGTGTAGCCATGTCGTCTTCCGGTGTTGGCGGAGGTGTAGGTGAATTCTTACCCCTATGTTGGTTTGAAAGTGGTGTGGCTGGAGGACTTTGCGCAGCCGCTTCTCTTACCGGAATGTAGACAGATCTATCTCCTTCTTGGTTGGTCTGATAGTATTTTCCACTTCGCGTTGTACTTCCATCCTGATCATAGGTCATTCACTCGGTGTGGCTACATAAAATACTCTTTTCGCACAGTAATATCTTGATTATTAATGGTAAGGTTTTCAGAAACTTACCCCAGAAACCCTTGAAAAACCGTCACTCTGCTTCAGAATAGGAGACGAATTGATCGATGGAAAACTCTGTTACAAACCCTCCTAGCACACTTTCCACCTAGTGATCCATTGTGCAAGTGATGGTGTTATCAATCTTCTCTAATTGCTGGATCAATTCTGGGGTCCACTATGTGACATGCTCGTCTTTCCAACACTTCTGAAATTCAACCAGCCTTGTGAGCCACTCCTGGAGCTCGATTGCAATTGTTACAAAGAAGATCTCGTAGATATCTGTGAAAATATACTTGTTCTTCCACTCTTCGGTGGTCAACTTCTTACTACAGTTTTCTTTTACTGTGAATTCCTGAACTTGTTTTTCAAGCCATTCATCAATTTCTTTTCTTTCAGGTTTCCAATACGGCCTTGGCATTACCCAATCTCTCTCAAAATGCTCCCGGTCCTGGAAACGGAACCATTTGTTGGCTTAAGGGGTCCTGACCCAGGTTCAGAGTTTAAGGTTTGCCAACAAACCCCTATACTACTGGCCCTTTCAGCAATGACCTAATTTCGCAGGCCAAATTCTCACCCGAAGTAGTATGGGAGGGTGTTGGAACCAGGTTTCCGCACCCTGAGAGAGAGTAGGTAAGTCAAGTTCGCAGCTTCTGAGGTTTGTAATAGACAGATCCATTCACTAAAAGGTTTGCAGCACAAACAGTACAACATGAAACTCAACCCAAACAAGTTGTTATCCAATATAGATCTATTCAATAGCTTCGCATCCACATGTGTCTTGCCAATTATCAGAACAGATCAAAGTATTCGTAGCTATTCATAATTACAGACACTTCGCAGCCTAAGAAAATAACATAGTCACTTTTCATAGCTCAAATCAGTAACACAGAAGCATCTAGAGCTTAAGCAGATATCACAGATTCATATCAATAGTAATTTCCAATAGATTCAGATATTCCAACAATACTTCCGCATTCATTAGTCTTTCAGATCTACTTACAATACCCAAAACCAGCCCGTGCACACAACTTAGAGGGGTCCGCACACAAAAAGACTGAGGATCTCCGCGCACACTGCAGCAGGAGTCCTTACACAAAACAACCCTAGACTGATCTAACAGTTCGCACGTAGCATCAGTTCCAATTCTTTCCTTCCTTGACTCAAAAAAGGTTCATCTATTTATAACATTTTAGCCTATGCATCCAATGGTCCGCAAACCGTGGTTTGAGGAACTCTGGTCTACCCTTGACCCATTTACAATGCATTAGAGGCTTTGCCCACCCCAAAGCCCCTGTGTTAGACAAAAATATACAAAAATACTCAAAACTATCCCAATTCACAGCCTTTGGAGGACCCTGTTCCAACATCTGGTATAGCCAATAACTCATTAGCAGAATTAATTCCCCAAATTCTGTTTATTGGCTTCCCTCCTCCTCGTGGCTTCTCATGGTCTATATCAAAGATTCACCTCTTCATCAAATGTTATTAAATTATAATTATAAATTTTATGGGATTTAACCCATTTATATTCACATTCCCATATAGGGACAATGGAACCCGTATATTCATTTTTATGGGACAATGGGACAAAATTCATTTGAACATAATGGAACCCCTTTTCCTTCTAGTGGCCCAATTATAACATAACTTGATAGCATACTAGTGGTTAAGTTCGACTCCTTGAAATCTTAACTATAGTTACAATATGTATTATTCTAGTGTCTTATTCATCATGATCATATGGCTAAACCATTTTCCATGAATAATGGGGGATAATGTGGCATCCTCTCGAATAAAGGTGGTCAAAACAAGAAGATAAACTTCTGAGTGACATAAAGTTTGCATACAAACCCTGATAGAGGAAATTTTGTGCCATTGGAAAGGGATATATGTGTAGAATAGTGAAAAAATGTGCCCCAATTAGTGGAAATTTTTTACCCCCCCCCCCCCACCCTCCCCCGCCCCTCCAAAAAAAAAATGTCATTGCATGCCTTAAACTGCTCCTGAAAGGTTTCATACCCCAATTTTCCAAACCAGGGCCCGTTAGTAAAAATAGTCATTTGAGCTCATTCATCCACTTTTCCACTATAAAAGCATCAATATGGATGAAAAATATTATAATGATTCAATATATATCACACCTCCCCATTTTGGGAGGCTTTTGGTCCCAAAAATATTCTACTAAATGAGGGGATGAAATTTTTCCTCCACCTTCTCTTGGGTGTACCATTTACCCTTGTCTGGAATTTTTCCTTCAAGCCAATTTGACAAAGGCCATGTTTTTGTTGTCTTGTATATCTGGACCTCTTTTGAAAAATTGTATCCTCTATCAACTCTACCTAAGAATTTAATGTGAAATCCTCTACAAAAGGTAGGACTTGTTCTTCTTCTTAATCTAACATGGAAGGCACTTAGAATTTCATATTATTTACATTCAACATTGATTAAATGTGCATGTATGGGGGTAAACTGAGTCTATACGTGTTATCTCCCACCTTGAATGACCTCTATGTTCTGTGTTGATCATGCTTGAACTTCTATTTTTCATGTAAATTATGAAGTGTCTCATATACTTGTATATGGATTTGACTTATCTTCTCGAAAAAAGAAATTTCCTTAAGGAATCCCCTGTAAGATCCTCCCTCACTCCTCCTTGTTGTCCATATTAAATATCCAAAGGTAAATATGGTTGATATCAAAAACAAGTTTAGAATGTGGGATTACCATTATAAGTGTGGACTGATTTATTATAAGATTGTTGTTTATATTCAAATTTCCATCCCAGGTCTTTGGATGCTACACCAAAATCATGTTGAATACTTCTTTCTGCCCATATGTTTATGGATGGAATGTTATAGACCTATTCAAATTTGTGTTCATCTTCTTCCACATTGTAGTCTAAAACAAACTGATAAATCTTGTGTTCATATCTTTTTTGGTATCCCAAAGTGCACCCATACGTGTCCCAAAAACAAGTTTATTGCTTCTTTCTCATTGACGTATTTTTAGAGGGAATTAGAAGACACATATCATTCAACCTATCAACTACCATGAATAGGTAGTCATGCCCCTTCCTGGTTGTTGGTAAACCTCTCACAAATTCCATGGGCATGCTTTCCTAAGGACAAGTGGGTACAAGGAAGGGATAATATAAGCCCTATTTCTTGTTACTAGGCTTGTCGGTAAAAAAAGCATGCATCTCCTTATGAACGTAGATACTTAGTCACACACAACTCTGCAAGTTGGGCACTGTCTTCCCTACACAAAATATCCCTGAAACTTTGGAGGTGTGAGCTTCTCTAATTAACTGTATCCACTCACTTCTAGGAACACATATCTTATCCAACCTGTAGAGTAACCCATCCTTGAGATAGTATTCAATTGTGTTGTCACCATTATTCACATGAATTTGGATCTACAACTATTAAAACACCTCCTTTAAGTCCTCATCCTTTGAATATGACTCTCTTTATGCATCATGGGTGAATGGTTCCATGTGCATTAGAGTTCCCAAATCTATGATATTTAATGTGGGTGACCGTGAAATCATGTTGGCCAAATTTTTTGTGTTGCCCTTCTTTCACTTGATCATTAAATGAAACTACTATAAAAATCCCATCCACTTGTAATATGTTTTCTATTATAGCTTACTCTAAGCCTGTAGCTATTATAGCGGCCAATAATATATTGGTATTTACTGTCTCATTTCCCAATTCTATAGTTTTTCCACTTCTTCATAGCTTGCACCAGGTCATAAAGCTCCTTTTCATAGGTAGGCTAGTTGAGAGCTATCCCATGACTTCAAAATGGTAGCATAAACAACAAAGGAAGGTGTAAACTCATGAAAATGGACATGAAACTTACCTCAAAAAAATGAGGCTAACGCATATAAAAATAAACACAAGCCAAGGAAGCCACCAACAAACATAAACTACCAACAAGAAGAAGCATATAATTAAGGTTGGTGATCTAACCTTGCCTCCTCTCACAATATGCTTGAACCTTTATCCTTCCATCTCCATAAACTAACTTTTAAAATTACAAGGCGACACACATGCTAATGCTCAAGCCTTAACTACCTCCTTCCATTCCCACTTGAGCATTATCCAGGTGTTTTGATTGCACCATCTTTGATGCATCCATAGCAACCATATTAACACCCCCATCGGGGTAATTAAAAAATATTTCTATTTATGAACAAGAAACTCATTTAAAATTGAAAATATAATATTTAGGAATAAAGTGATTTATCCATGCTACATATATTAATATTCAAATGTCACTTAATCACGTCAAATTTATTTTCCTTCATAAATTGAAAAAAACACTTTTCTACACTTAGATTTCTTTGCATGAAGGGATAAAAAATAAATTTTAACATTTTAACGTGTTAAACTTGTTCAAAATTTTCTCACTATTTTATCAACTACTAAACAAATATCATACTTGTTTTATCCTTTACCTTAGGTTGGTGGATTTTTTCCTTACTTTATTTCTGGGTTGGTATCCTTTAGGTTGGTGCATTTGTTTCTTAATTTATCTTTGGGTTGGTATTTTTTGGGTTGGTGCATTTGTCTTCTATTTTATTTTTGGGTTGGTCCTCGCTAGAATTTATCAAGTTAGAAAAAATATAACATTTATATTAGGAAAATATAATCACAAAACAATAAAGTTAAAATGGAGATAATATACAAAATAGAAAAATACAAAATGAGACACTAATATAGTTTTATTCAACCAATATGGATCCCTCACTTAAAACATTATTCACTATAACTTCCTCTTCTTATTTTTAGACTCAACTATTACATTTTTGTTGTGCTCACTCATAATACACCATACTACATTACATTAAAATATCTTAACCCTTCAATACTTTATTACATGCAATTCAGTGGAACAATACTTCTAATTTGCTACCAAAATCATGGAACAATACCATTAGCTACCAAAACCATGTGTCACTTGTAAAATTATGATGTATAATTGCAACTCATGAAATTTTAATCAAAATCAAGAGACACAAACCTACTCTACTGCTATGCGGAATTCAATTCACAATTTAGAACAACAATTAGAAACATGCAATAATAAATAACACACATGCACAATATTTTTCTAAGGGAAAGAAACTGCTAAACCCCCTTAATAATCCTACTTGCATTAATCTGATTAATAGAGATGTATTACAATTGCTTTCACACTTTGAGCACAATCTGCAAGTGAATAACATATCTCTCTGCTCGCTGAGAATCTCTAACCCAGACTTAGTCAATTTATTCCTTTGATTGTGCCCCTATTTCCTTGCACAAATATTGAGGAATTAAGTCCCTATTATTTAAGAATTTTCCTCCAATTGATTGCACAATTCCCAAGGTTGATCATTTGACTACATGCAACACTTGTATACTCAAGACTAGTATACAACTCATGTTACACTTCCTTGGAATCTCCACTACAGTTGGGGAATTCGAACTAACTATTTTGGGCTAATTGATTAGTTAACTAGATGATAACTGAGTTAGACTGTTGTCTCACTAGACAACTGACCTTCCACTAGTTCCTCCAACTGTTAGAACTAGTTTAACTGAAAACAAATTGAAATAACTGACCTTGATTGCTACAAATCAGCAATCACACATGCTTAATTGAAATCCAAGCCCTCTAACTTGAATTTACTAAGCTAACTGAGTGACAAGAGCCATGTCACACAATTTAACTGCATCCAAGTTGTTTACTGATGTCAAAATTCAAATTTTCTCAATTTGGCCAAGCAAAAGTCAAATTTAGACTTTCTTGCTGCATTTTTAAACACTCCCTCTTAGCAAGAAAGGGATTATCAACCACCCCTATTTTGCACCTGTGGAAATAGAACTTCCCTCTTGTTAATGCCTTTTTCAAGATGTCAACATATTGTTCCTCTACCAGAATGTATTGTAGCAACATTATTCACCTCTACACATAGTCTCGTAAATGGTGATACCAAATATCTATATGCTTGGATCAATCGTGAAATAATGGATTCTCAGAAACCTTAATGAAAATCTAATTATCACTATAGATCACAGTTGGATCCATCAACTGACCATACAATACCACAAGCATCTTTCTCATCTAGATCGCCTCACATGCTGCTTGACTTGCAACCATGTATTCTTCTTATGTCGAGCTGAGTGCCACGGATCTTTGCTTCCTATTGTACCAAGAAACTGTTGTGTACTTGTTAATGCCTTGAAAATTGCTGCAACAACATTAGGGGATGACCACTCGGTTGGGAACTTAAAAACCATTCCTTTTTCTTTTGGTATAGTTTCTTCGACTAGGGATGATGGGACCAGTTTCCCAATAAATTATAATTGAGTGGGCGTGAGGTATTTATAACTGGATGAATGATAAATGGGAGTGATAACGAACTTGAAATTATATATATACCTATCTATATTCCGAGAATGAATTATGTTTCTTGTGTAAGTGAAAACAATTAAAGATAATTAATTTGATTAATTGTTTAATCAAATTAATTAATTAAACTTATATCGCATCAAATAATTGAATGCCTTGTACATATATCAAATGATGGCAATATTTACATGTTCAAAAGTGAATTAATGCTCAATTGTATTTAGAGGATACCTATAACAAAAAAAATCAAAATAAGTATGGATATTAATGAAATATAATAGAAAAAATATATAAATATAGAAGTACCTGATATATCTTAACTCTGCTCATGCAAGAAATAGCTCTGGTCCAACCTTTCAATTAAGATGATTTTAAAAAGTACAAAAGTGCAACTTCTCAAAGATTTCCTTACAAAATTTCAGGACCCTTTCTTTGTAGAAATGAAAGGGTTTATATAACAAGTACTAGAAATGTAAAAATAGAAAATACACAAAGTGTTGAGGATGTTTAAACAAATATCCTTAAATTTAGAGATAATAGGACAGAAATAGAATTTGTTTTTATGATGAACTCAAGAGTGTGATGTTGCCTTTTTTCCCATTTTTTTCTTGAGCTCGTAAATATCTAACATTGGCTGCACTTTAGGAGGCTAAGCTGGCCTTAAGCACAGTTTTCCAATATACACAACATTTGATAGTGCAGGAAGCATGTGGGAGGATGTGTCAGCAAGGCATCACAACATTAGCCACTTGTTGTGTGGCTTGACAAGATACTACCAATATTTTTGCCAGTTTCTTAATGATTTCTTCCTTTATCTTTGACTTTTATTTCAAAAAAAAAAAATTCAGTGAAAAATTAACATTGGGAAGGGAACCAAGTGGGAATTCTTGGATAATATTGGCACCAAATAAATTTTAATTGACAATTTCAGCAATGTTCCTTGCAACATCCCTTGCTCTGAAGACAAACCTTTCTGCTTGCTTTAGATGTATGTCCCAATAAATAAATATAATTTCTTTGTGTCAATACTCTATTATAGGATAATTTGCTACTTTTCCCTCTGCGGTGTCTTTCCAAGTGATCAATTATGAGATATTTTCATCAATGTCATCAAAATTCATCCTCAAATCAGACGATTGATTCATTAGCGAATCACTTTTGTTGCACATATCATTGATGATTGTTAATTTCTGACATAATATTACTTGTTTTTGGGCCAAAAGAGTGTTCAATTCCATTTCTTCCTTGTTAAAGTATTCAATTTTTGGATTGTCCTTCAGTTTCTCAATTGTGAATTGGAGTTGTTGAATTTGAGTATCTTTGACCTTGATATTAGCTTGATGCTACAATTTCAATTGATCATATCTATGTTAAAGTTGTGACAATTGTGTCTGCAACTGGTGATCAATACTCTGATTTTCCTTTAACAACTCTTCTTCTAAATATTGGATTTTATCATCCTTTTCCTTGACCAATTGTTGGACCTCTATTGCCTTGTCAATTGTGGCAGCTGCATAAGCACCTGCAAACTGTGGCAATCTTGTCAAATCTTCAGAAGGATTGGTTTTCGAATTTTCCCACACCAATTCCATTGGTATATATCTAAGAAATAATGCCTGTGATTTCTCAACTCTTCTCCACTTTCTCTATCTGATCATTACAACCCAATGTTTGGGACTACAAAATATGTCCAGAGGAGGGATTTATTCAATTTTGAGAACAATTTATGATGAAGGGAATGTCGGGATGAATTCAATTTAATAAGTGTTGACTTCTTCGTCAGAAGCCCCAACAGTAAGCATTCTCTATATATTGCCTTGAGGAGTGATGCTTATCTCTTTAGGCTCTAAAGCGTTTACCTGTTGCTTTCCTTTGATCTCCTCCTCATGCTTTCCAAACCTGATCCAAAGCATTTACCTGATGCTTTCCAAACCTCATCCAAATTACTGCTAAAGAAAGTATTAACAATTTGTTGTTCTATGGATGTGACTTCTTTTATTCCTTGTGGGACCTCGGTGTCCTTTGGAGACTGTTCCAAATCCTATTCTTTTTGTAAAATTGGTTGAGATACCTTCAACATGTTTAGAGGGACATTATCCAACCTCTTGTTCCTGTACTCTTTAAACTTGGAAAATTGTTCTCAATAAAAACAAATTGTTGCCAGCTTTTCCACCTGTGAATATGTCTTAGTAGATTAAAACAGATCATCATATTCATTGGCCTCATGAATGAATTTTCTGACTTTTACATGGGTTGTAAAGCATTGGGCCACTTTGTTTGGGTCAAACTGTCTGCCAGGAACAATAGAAAAATTTAAACACTAAAATTTATTGATTTCAAGCACATTATGCTTGAAATTATGTAAATAATATACACCACAATTAATAGGAAATGATGTCCAAGAAAACTTTTTTTCTTCATTTAAGGCTTTGGTTAACCCATTCCCTACTGTTTGATAGGCAATCTCTCTAGCCATGAGTTTATTTTGTACATAATGTGGGAGAATATGGGTATTGACTATACTTAAATAAACCTTAACAAATGTGAATATCTCCTCTCCAAACCATTTTCCTATGGCTGTGAAATAATCTCTGGCTTCTTTTGATAGTCTTGGGGCCTTTTCTCCAAAAACAACTTGGTAAAGGGGTAAAATGACTCCATGACAAATTCTGTAAAAATGAGGCTCATAATTGAACTCCCAAAGGATATTGTGGTAGACATGGATAGGGAAGGGTCTTGTATAGTCCATTTCCATCCGATGATTGGGAAACCATAAGTAAAGCATACTACATCCATGATATAAGCACTCATGAAAAAAGAGGGCACTGTCTTGGAAGTGAATTTTCGGTTCTTTCTATACTCTAGGATTTGGGAGGCAATATTATTGGAAAGGATGGTACCCCAATCCATAATGTATGAATCTAATGAAAACTCAATGAGAAGAACCCATTCAACCAAAAATTTACTTTTATTAGAGTAACCAAAAAATCTACGTATCATAGCAACAATATAGCAATACAGACCAAAAAAAGAGGATATAGAGTACACACTCTTATCGTCATGTTTGTGCTTGTTGGGGTTGTGCCTCCATTGCCTTATTGGGTCTAACACTAGCTTATTTTCCTTTGCAAAATTTTCAAGGAAATTCTTGTCATATACCTTATGTGGGTTGGGTATATGATACATTTTATTTAAATCTTCTATCTTGAAAGAACCAATTACTTGAAAGGCTTGGTATGCTTCAATTGTTTGTTGTTATTATTCATACTTCTTCCCTAAAAAGTACACCAATCAAAAACACATCCCCTAAGACCTCAAAAAGAGCATCAATGGCCATTTTAGGCAGAGGCAAGGACCTTTTGCAGGAGGGTGCATGGGGATATGTTTTTGATTGGTATACTTTTTGCTCTTTTTGAGGTCTTAGGGGATGTGTTTTTTATTGGTGTATTTTTTGCCAGTGTAGATCCAAGGTAAGTTCCTCATCCGGCTGGCCGTGGAATGAAAAGGAAGGGGGAAGAAGAGCCATGAATATCCTATGCTTGTTGTTGTGTTCATTCATCAATGGTATCTGGGGGGTTAATCTCCCTTGAAGTTAGGAATTTCCTCTCTCCGATGTTCAAATTGTCGATTATCCAATTCACCATATCTGAATAGGGAAGACTTTTAGGGCAAGCGGAAATTCGATGTAGAAAATAATTAGAAACTTCACTACAATAAGTTTCAGAGGATGTTGGGGCGTCAACTTTGGCTACCCTTTAATTACTATAGGATTTTCATCTTCAAACAATATTTACATGGATTCCCATGAGGAAGATCCACTAACTGGAGTGCATGTTGTATCAGAGAATAGAGGAGGCATCTTTGTCACTTCTGAAACAAGAGGCGCTTGTTGTGGAGTAGCCATGGGTTTCTTTCTCTTCTTCACAACCTTTGACATTTTCACAAGGGCATTGCTTCTCAAGACTAGCCTGTAGTAAGATAAAAACAAATAATGAAGAACAATACTTTTTAATGCAGGAGCGATTATCAAAAAATATTGAAGTGATGGAAAATATGGTTTAAATGCGAAAAATCCACAAATTTTAAGTAACAGGCCATCAAAATCACTTTGGGAATTGAGACCATCAATACTGTTATGTCTGAGTAATAATTAAAAACGTGAGTTCACGTGATGTTATTTGACAACTCAGTGCTTTAATTAAAAATCTCACATCGAAAAATTATTTTATAGCATGACTTTAAAACATGTGATACATTAATTCTCCAATATGCGATCAAAACTCTATGTTAATTTATTGTAATTTCTTTATCGACGTTTTCAAGATATCGAAACATTGGAAGGGCAAGTGTGATTTGAGATTTGTGATGCGATAACAATATCACAATCACAACTAGTGGAGTGAATGAATTCATTATAGGGTGGCGGAGCTGCGATGTGAAATATCGCATTGGGGGTTTAGGAGCAGGCAACATAGATGGTAACAAAAGAATCTGTGATTGTGCGATAGCGATAAGTGACATGGCGGTAAGGTGGGTCCTACCAATGGTTATATAATGATGTCTGTCTGGGATATTTTTCCTTTGTTATCATTCTTTATGATTTTAAAGCCTTTACACACTATTTTATGCATTCAGGTTATATCACATTGCAACATTTCAATGGATTTCTTTGAGTGCTGCTTATTGTAATTGCGATATGCGATTGGTTTTTTGGGGAAAATTCTTAAGTCCTTTGGCCAATAGGATCCAAGTTTATACTTCGGATATGAAATTTTTTGTATTATAAAGAATACAATTATTTTATTGTCCTAAATTAAAAATTAAAAAGGGTCCCATTATTTCAAAAGGTAACTATATATAAATAATGGGGGGGCGGGGTTGTTGAATAACACAACGATTGTCGATTTACTGGGAGAACCAATTATCTTTGATTTATAATAAGAAAATTTAAAAAACTTTAAATAACTAAAATTGATTTAGGAAAGGAAAACTATATTTGAAATATTGTATAAGTAAAATTACTCTAAATAAAAAAGCTCATTTCATTGTAACCCTTTAAAAATCTCTTGTTGATGAAAATATTTAACTATCTATATGAGTCATTAATTAGTTATAAAGATAAAGTAGGGGGATTTTTAAACCTGACCTTTTGATAAACTCATTTTTTCATAGGTAGAGACACTGCTGACAACAAGCGTTCATAGCGCCGACAGGGTTACCTTTTAACCATCAATGATCCAGTATCCCATCCATTTATGATTTTAGTCCTTAGAGATAAATTTATATATATATATATATATATAGTACTTAAAAACCATTGTCCTGGTTTGATTCCGAAATAGTGACAATGTCATTCACTGGTTGTAATTGAGCTGAACAATTTGGCTCGTGATAAGACCCCTTGTCTTATGGTTGAAATAATCACAAGCCATTACCCTGGTTTGGTATTCAATGGTGGTAATGCTAGCCTATTATTTTCCTATGATCACGGTAAGCAGACTCGTGATGAGACCTCTTATCTTTTAAGTTTGATATATTTTTGAATTACACTCTAAAAATATTATGATTAATGGATGGGGAGAATCATTGACTCCATGAGAGTTTTGGATGAAAATATAGAGTTAAAGATACTTAGTTACAAAATAGTCTCTACTTTGTTAAATAAAACCTTTCTTGGCTCATAATAAGATCAAATTTTTTTATAAAGTTTGAGATTGAAAATAACTTTCAACTTCTATGGAAAAAGATTTCATAGTTTTATGATAATTATCCAAGTTTCAATTGTGTAATATTTTCCTTAAATTTTTTTACCTTCAAAGAGAAAAAGCATAAGATAATTAGAGATGTTGATAAAAGCCAAAACAATGTTACTTAACATTATTTTCTAATGGAGCTAAATATGTAAATGAAAATACCTACATATTTACAGTAGAATAAATGTTCTTCTAAGAAAAGATTTTTTTTAGAATAAGCCCATTAATAGGAAGATAATCTCTCTTCGCTTGTAGATCTTGCAGTATAAAAGTTGATGGGCATATTTGTTCAACAATTTGAAATGGTCAAAGCCACATTTTAGAGAGTTTAGTATGCTTTCCTTTTTCGTCATGTTCCTTTTCCCATTTGAGGACAATATCTCCAACTTAAAAATATTTTTTGGAAACAAAACTTGCATTAAAAGAATATTTATCTATTCGTTGATGGTGAGCATGTGTAAGCTTGGATTTTTCCCTTTATTCTCTTAATTTATGTATTTGAGAAATTATTAATTGAAAAGAAGAGGAAGGTGTTTCTTCGATGAATTGGACTAGGGACAATGAGGGAAGGGCTAGATTCGAAGGAATGTTAGCTTATTTCCCATATACCGAATCGAAGGGAGAAGTACCTATGGAGGCTTTCTGGGTTATTTGATCAGCCCATAGAGAAAATGTCAAAGATTTATGCCAATTCTTTTGGCTTTGATCAATTGTTATTTTAATAATCCCTATGAGGGTTTTATTGGCTGACTCTGCCAAATCATTTCCTTGGGGATAGTAATTAGCAGAGTATTTAACCTTAAACCCCATCTTAAGAGAGAATTTAGTCATTCTATTACCTAAAAAGTAAGATGCATTCTCAAACATAAGTGCAGTTGGTAAGCCAAACCTAGTAATAATGAATTGATCAATGAATTCTATAATAGCATCAGAATTGGCTACCTTTAGTGGAATTTCTTCAACCCACTTGGTGAAGTAGTTTGTAGCAGTAAGGATATGCTTATGCTGCTTGGAAGAGTGAGGAAAAATCTCACCTATTATGTCCAATCCACATTGTTCAAAGGGTTGTTCAATGTTGACAAGTTGAAGAGATAAGGTTGGTCTTTTTTTTCTTCCCGCAACTGTCTAAAGAATCATGCACCTCCTTACATATGCATGGGTATATTTGAATAACGTTGGCCAATAATACCCTACATGCAGGATTTTATGGGCGGTGGTATACCCTCTGAAATTTCCACCAACTGGCGCATCGTGTAGCTCCTGCAAAACCTTTTGTTTTTCAAAATTTTGTAGGCATCTCAACAAAAAATAATTAGAGTCTTTTCTGAATAACACATAATTAATGATTTCATATCGATTGGCTTTTAACCTTACAGCTCTTTTGATTTTATAATTGATTTTAGGGGGAGCATATCCATTCTTTAAATAGAAAATAAGATCAACATATTGGGAATCAATATCAGTTAGGTTTACCTCAGATATGTGTACATTGTTACTTGAGTCCTCATCATTTGGTATGTTGGAAGCTCCAATAAGTAATCTGCAAAAACCTTGCCCTTTGACAATTTTAGCTAGTTTTATGTCTATGTCGTATTATTGGAGAGGTGTGACCCAATTTTCCCTCTTTTCTCCTAATTATTTCTGTACATGTAACTGTCTCACTGTTGGGAATGGGACTATTACTTTAGTGTGTGTCTTTCGAAGAAAAGGCCTGAAATGATTTATAGATATAAAAAAAGCAAAAGCTTGTTTCTCCACCTCTGAATAATTTAGTTCAATACCTTGAAAATTTGAACTAAAGAACGAGATGGGTGCCTCAATTCATTGATCATTAATTTATGTTAGAAAAACAACATATGATGTTTCAGAAGCAAAAGTATATAAAATAAATTGATCAGAAATATTTGTAGTTAGACAGGGGGAATTTATAATGGTTTGTTTGATTAAATCAAAAGCTTCTCTTTCATTGTGACCTCATTTAAAGACTAAGTTTTTCTTGATCATGGCTTGTAATGGAAGAAAAATTTGGGAAAAATCAGGAACAAATATCTTGACAAAAATTATCTGCCCTAAGAAAGACTGCATCGATTTCTTAGTGTGGGGTTTTATCACTCTGTAATTTATCAAGGCTAAAGAAAGAAATCACAGAGGTAACCACAAACCTACTTTGGAGTTTAGGATCTAGCCCTCCTAAACTCAGAGAGAGCTCTCTCTGTAAGATTTAGCTTTATTTGAAAAATATATTAGGCTAGTTAATAAGTATAGAGTTGGTTTTTTTGAATTGGTTTGGTTAGAAATGTAGAGGAACGCCATTGGGCAATGGAGTCAAAGAGGCTTGGGTGATTAATTTGCAGAAGTATCAAGTTTAAGTGAAACAGGGTAAGGTATACATTACTATTGGATCCTTTATATTTGGATGAAATGTAATAAAAGAAGAAGGGAGACTCAATCGAAACTAGGGAGCATTTAGGAATTTCCTAATATGGATATAAGAATAGCGGTTCAATCGAAACTAGCACTAGCACATTCGCCCCAAATTTCGACGGCCAAAATATCGCTCTTGCGACACATAGGCGTCCCAAGAGCGACGTTTTGAGGTGTGGAAAAACGTGGTTTCTCCTAATGTCGGACTTCCGAAACTTGACTTAAATGTCGGTAGAGCAACAATATTTCCGACATTTTTTTGGAGTCGTCGCAATTCCGAAATTTCAAATTGTCCATCACTCTTCCAATGTTTCATGATTCGTCGCTCTTTGGACGTTTCTAAATGTCGCTATTCTGACTCCAACGAACACTATTACCGACATTTTGAGCATCGCTCTTCCGACAAAACGAAAATAATTTTTTTTAAAATTTAACATCGTAATACCGATGGAAGCAAACAATGGAATACCGATAGAAATTTTTTTTTTTAAAGTAACGTCGTAATACCGACGGAAGCAAACGTTGGACTACCAATGGAAAGAATTTTATTTTTTTTAATTAACGTTGTAATACCGATGAAAACAAATGTCAGAATACCAACGGAAATAAAATATTTAAAAAAAAAAAATAGCGTCGTATTACCGACGGAAAGAAAATTTAAAAAAAAAAAATAACGTTGTAAAATTAACTTTGATCATGCTTTGAAATTTGTCTTTTTTGTTTTTAACTAATATAGCATAAGGATTATCTTACATTATTAATCACTTAATGTTTCACTTATTTTTTTGTTTTTTTTTAAACTAATATAGCATAAGGATTATCACAACCGATTACATTTTAGAAAAATTATTATACCAATTACACGTGAATACAACCATTATGGAGTAATTTATGCTTTCTGGCATATACGGTGAGTTGTGTCCGCATCATTTACCATCAATATCACTTTATATTTCTGTTTTAATTATATTTCTGCATTCCCTTATTTTTGCAAATGAAAAGGCATCACTTCCTGCAGTTCGGCTGGATGCTGATCTCCACATTTACTTGTATGCAAGGGACTACTGCCACATTTTCTTGAACACTGGTATATCCTTCTAGTATTTTAAGAATAGAAATGTGGCCACTATTGATTTTTTACTGTAAAAGTCTATAAAATTTAATTGGAATCACATCTTTATCATTGTTTCTTGAAATTGAAGTGGAAATATTTAATCCTCGCCTTCTAATATCATTGTACATAAGGTAGTGCACTTTCACATCTGAACTTTCCTCAATATTGGAAATAAAATCCAACATGATTAACAATTATAAGGTATATTTTCAGACAATGAAGAATTAAATGGTCTAAGACCATAAAGCATTCATGGCAATGATATTCTAGATAGTGGTAAAGGTAAACCCAAATTTAGTGTCGACTAATAATTAGAAATCATTTTTGTGATTTAACATAATAACCATCATCAAGACAAATAATTTCCTGCAAAAATCAATGACTTGAAATAAAAGGGTGTGGTATTCTAACATCTAAATCAATTCTTTCGCATCAAATAAACAAGAGTATCTTTCACAAGAGAAAATTGCATAGAGAGGAACCTTTGCTCGAAATTTTGCAGCACTTAATACACTCCCAAATATAGAACATAAATCTAAACTAAAATCTAAATTATAGTTTCAAATGAGTTCTCTGCCTCTCCAGTATAAATTAAACTCTCTTCACTGCCTCTGAGAATTTGTACCCACTAGTTTGCCACTACCTTCTCAAAAAATTGGAACAATGTCAGAAAATGAAAATTCTCAGGCTAAACCATCCCAGATTCTCACTGATCTCCTGAGACTATCTTAATAATGTCAGGATCACCTACAACCAGATCAAACAAGTAAGGTCAAAGGTCTCACTCAAAAGATATAATTGTACTATAAATGAAAATAAAAAGCAAATACCTTGATAGATCACTTCAATTGCAACAACAGGTCCAATTATTGCCATCATATGAATTATTTTTTTGAACAGATCTAGGGGAGGCCAATCACACAATGAATAATAGAAAATGCTGACCAAGGTTGTCAAACCATGCTAACAAACCAAGACACCAAGGCAGGCCACCGTTGACACACAGTGCACCCAACAGGTTGCCACCTTTAAGGGGTCCAGAACCATTTGTAGTAGGTTTAAGAGAGATAATTCCAGGGATATTAATCAGTTAACATCATGGAAATGTAAACAATGAAGAACGTTTAATGGTTTTCAATCTAAACTCCAGTGTAGAGTTTGTTTAGAGATTCAAAAATGGGGGAGGAGGATCTCTGTCCCACCCAAAGGATTTAAAATATTAGAAAATTTTTCTGGCACAAGGAGGAAAAGAAAATTGGCCTAGAATTTATGGTGAATGGAGTGTTTATGAGATGGGGTAATCTACAGAAATTTTGAATCTAGTACAAGTACTAAAGGTTCGTCCCCCGTACTGAGCCTTTGACTTTCAAAGATATAAATAATTTGAACCTTCAATTCATTGGCATTTTTTCCAAGAGGTCATTTTGTAATATTTTTTATTGTATACAAAAATTAAACAATCAGTTTCACAATCTCACCCCCCCACCACAAAATAAACCCTTGAGGATGTTCCAATGATAATAACACTTTGGGTAGCATTGTTGAATTTACTTTAGATAAACGATTGAAGATTTCAAAAACAGCAAAGGAATGGATTCTGGAATAAAGTTCAATGTAATAGATTGAAATAAATGAATATAAAAAATCTAGATCATATCGTGATGCCAAGAAAATTAATGATAACAAGCATAATCCAACACCACAAGTTTGGGTAACTATTGTTTAATTTACCCTTAAAACTTTGGGAAGATTCAGCTTATGGAATCAAAAACAACACCTTGAAGAAACTGTTCAAGATTTCAAAAGCTACAAATAATGGTATATCCTAAACCAATTTATATTCAATTCGTTGAATATAAAACATCTTCAATGTCTTAATATGCAAGAAAATGACTGACCATTCACCTAGGTTGTAATGCATGCTTTAAGCATTGACTTGAAAAAAAATGCAATGGAAAAAGAGCATCGAGAAGCTCTACAATTTTCTATGTAGAGAAACAGTTGAAGATGAAGCCATCCAGGATGCTAGGGAATTCTCCTTGATACTTTAAAAAATCTCAAAAAGAGAAAGAAAATTCAAAGGATGTAACCACTTTCAAATCCTACAAATGAAGTGATGATAATGAGCACAAAAAAATAGGAATGACCTGAAATGAATAAAAAGGTTGTCAGTCAAACAAAAACCTGCCTAAATATCATAGTTACTCCTTCGACTAAAAATGAATGAGAATGAGGATAATCCAACACCACAAGTTTGGGTAACTATTGTTTAATTTACCCTTAAAACTTTGGGAAGATTCATCTTATGGAACCAAAAACAACACCTTGAAGAAACTGTTCAAGATTTTAGAAGCTACAAATAATGGTATAGCCTAAACCAATTTATATTCAAGTCATTGAATCTAAAACAATCTTTAGTGTCTTAAGATGCAAGAAAATGAGTGACCATTCACCTTGGTTGCAATGCATGCTTTAAGCATTGACTTGAAAAAAAATGCAATGGAAAAAGAGCATTGAGAAGATTTACAATTTTCTATTTAGAGAAAAAATTGAAGATAAAGCCATCCAGGATGCTAGGGCATTCTCCTTGATAATTTAAAATATCTCAAAAATAGAAAGAAAAGTCAAAGGATTTAACCACTTTCAAATCTTGCAAATGAATTGAAGATAATGAGCACAAAAAAATAGGAATGCCCTGAAATGAAGAAAAAGGTTGTCATTCAAACAAAAACCTACCTAAATATCATAGCTACTCCTTCGACTACAAATGAATGAGAACAAGGATAATCCAACACCACAAGTTTGGGTAACTATTTTTTAATTTACCCTGAAAACTTTAGCAAGATTCAGCTTATGGAACCAAAAACAACACCTTGAAGAAATTGTTCAAGATTTCAGAAGCAACAAATAATGGTATAGCCTAAACCAATTTATATTCAATTCATTGAATCTAAAACCATCTTCAGTGTCTTAAGATGCAAGAAAATGACTGACTATTCATCTTGGTTGTAATGCCTAATTTAAGCATTGACTTGAAAAAAAATGCAATGGAAAAAGAGCATCGAGAAGCTCTACAATTGTCTATGCAAAGAACAATTGAAGATAAAGCCATCCAGGATGCTAGGGAATTCTCCTTGATAATTTAAAAAATCTCAAAAAGAGAAAGAAAAGTCAAAAGATGTAACCACTTTCAAATCCTGCAAATGAAGTGATGATAATAAGCACAAAAAAAATAGGAATTACCTTAAATGAAGAAAAAGGTTGTTAGTCAAACAACAACCTGCCTGAATATCATAGCTACTCCTTCGACTGCAAATGAATGAGAATGAGGATAATCCAACACCACAAGTTTGGGTAACTATTGTTTAATTTACCCTTAAAAATTTGGGAAGATTCGGCTTATGGAATCAAAAACAACACCTTGAAGAAACTGTTCAATATTTCAAAGGCTACAAATAATAATATAGCCTAAACCAATTTCTATTCAAGTCATTGAATCTAAAACCATATTCAGTGTCTTAATATGCAAGCAAATGACTGACCATTCACCTTGGTTTTAATGCCTGCTTTAATCATTGACTTGAAAAAAATGCAATGGAAAAAGAGCATCGAGAAGCTCTACAATTATCTATACAGAGAAACAGTTGAAGATAAATCCATCCAGGATGCTAGGGAATTCTCCTTGATAATTTAAAAAATCTCAAAAAGAGAAAGAAAATTCAAAAGATGTAACCACTTTCAAATCCTGCAAATGAAGTGATGATAATGAGCACAAAAAAAAATAGGAATTACCTTAAATGAAGAAAAAGGTTGTTAGTCAAACAACAACCTGCCTGAATATCATAGATACTCCTTCGACTACAGTGAAATCAAGAAACTTAGGTTACTCAATTTAAATTAGGGAGATCATGGAACAAAGTCTCTCAAATGAGGGAGAACAAGGAACTTATAAGTTACTCAATTGACCATAGGGATATCAAGGGTATTTAGAAACATACTTGTCCAACAGAAGAGGAATAAAATATGAAGCAGATATAACGAAGCATGAACAAAAGATCTAGAAATCAGAAAGAAGAAACAACATTTCTTACATGACCATAGGACTTGGTTATCAGGTAGCAGATCCAGAGCCAACAACAAGAAACAATAAACTGAGTGGATGAAGGATGAAGAAAGAAACCAAAATTGAGTGGGAGTAAGTTGTAACTTGTCCCAAAATGATGGGTGTGGAGCTATTTCAAATTTGACTAAAATAATTTTAATTGGGAAAAAATATAGCAGAAAAACAGGAAGAACACAAAACTAGGCTTAGGCTAGATGAAGTTATATTGACCCAGTACAGGGCAAACTTAGTTTTAATTTAGAATGCAATATATCATATTTTCATGTGAGAAACAATTACCTAGATCCACAATGTTAAGGCAGGACACACGGTAATACTTTCCACATGTTGTTCCCAGATATTCTCTTAAATATCGCAGTTGAAAGTGTTGTTCTTTGGTATGATACTAGAAAATTTTGCATTTCCCTTAATCCATAATAAACTCATGGTAAATTGGTCAAAGAAAAATCACTATTTAAACTAATCATTGAGATTGACCATTGCTTATGAAGATGGAATGTGAATGCTCTAGAAACACTTGTATTGGTATAATTATGTTTGGTACATGATCCACTTGGTGAATGAATGACATATATTTTTTCAATGTGGGAGCATAATTCTTGATTTATGTATGAGAATTACCCATTTATTATATTTGTTTTCTCCCCATTGTACCTTGTATGTTAATTAAATTTCATGGTGGATAAGAACACTAGGGACACATATTTATGGAAATTCATAATGTATAATAATTCTATCAGGATCACCTTTCATGACAAGCAAGTTTTCAAGGATCCGAGATATTTAATTGTTCAATAAAATAAGTTTTTCCAAACTCCCCAAGTGTCACTTCCCACTGCCTCTCCACATGACCAAATATGAGTATAGACTGAGATTTCCCACATATTTGAGCCACTAAAGCATAAATACCAAAGTATATTTTCTGAGATGAGCTAAGTAGTTATGCCTAGAAGTAAGTCACTGCATATTTTTAGTAGAACCCCTCCACGGATTCTAGCCTAGGAATATTATAGATCCACTAAAATAGGTTGTAGTGATCCTTCACACACATCCGAGTTGTGAGATGACATAGTCCTTAAACCAATCTTGATTGGTCTAAGGTGTAAGGAATTGTTTTGAGGTTTGTATAATTATACCAGTAGAAAACTGATGCTAGCATATGCATGTGCCAACTCTCCCCTTCACTGTACCTCTTCTATATCATTGTTGCACCTCCTCTGTTATAACATAATCTAAATTGTTGATATTGCTGGTGCACCTCTATTGTTGAACATGAACACTGTCAGAGCAACAAGGTAAGCAAACTTTAACACTCCCATTTACAATTGTTCTCCACCAAGGCAATATACTATTACAAAACCTTGAACCCCCTATCTTCTAAGGGAAACATCATCACATTGACCATCTGTGAACCTAACGAAATATAACCTTAGACCGCTACTCCCTTCTATACTCTGAAATATCTTTAGAATATTCATAGTGTGCATTCCTTGTTCAAGGAAGACTTCATCAACAACCCACCATTCTCTAACATTGTTGCACCTCCTATGTTCTATCAAAATCTAAATTGTTGCTATTTCTAGTGTGCTTTTGTTGTTGAACATGAACACTCTCAGAGCAACAAGGTATGAAAACTATAACACTCCCTCTTTACAAGTGTTCTTCACCTTGTTGCAAGATAACCTTGTTCAAGAGTTCCTATAACTACATTTTCAATAATAGATGACACAACGAACTTGGGACAATTTGAAAGGAAGGGTCCAATATTGTGTATGCCCATATTTTGACTAGGGAACTAGATGTAGGTGTAGATCCCCTTTTATATCGATAGATTACAAATGCTAGATCACAAGTTCACCTATAATATTATATAATCACCTTAATGAGCCTAGAGAGATGTATTCAACTAAAAATATAGAGGGTTCAATTAGTTTTGTTCGATGTTACTGTTGTTTCTCTTATTTCTTGAGTTGTTAAGTGTAATTTGTATTATGTTTAGAACTACCTATGTTTCTGCTATGAGATTGTTGATGAAGTGAACAGTTCACTTCTCAAGAACATCATGAATTATATAAATTAATCGATATTAAATAATAATTATTTATTCCGAGAATATGTACTTGGGTTTCAACTTTTGTAATCTCCTTCAATGGTACAACTTCATTGATAACAACATTAGGTTTTTCCACATCAATTGTGTAGGTGTCATTGCTCTTATCCTTGTTTTTGGATCTTTGTTGTGCCTTCTCTCTTTCTCTATCTTCTTTATTTCCATTAGTATAGATTTATTATGATTTCTCAAATGAAAATTTGTATCAACTTCATTTGACATTTTTTTTATTAATATCTTCAATCTCTCTTTTGTGAGCATTTTTTATGTTGTTAATATGTTTTTGTATTTCATTTATTTTTTGTTGGAATTGTGAATTTATGTACCTTGTTTTTATGATCATCTCCAAAATAAATATGCCCAAAGCAGAAAATTTTAGGTGAAGAAAGACCTATACAATCTCTGGGACATTCATTCCCCTCCCATTTGTGGCAATTCCCATAGACTCAAAGCAGGATTGGCTCCCTCCCTCCATGAAAGAAGATAACACTCATGACTCAACCTAAGAAGATGGATCTTACATAAGCACAATAAATATTAAAGCAAACAAGAAGTAGCAAAGAATAGAGCCATGGATAAGCTATCAATAATAAGCCAGGCTTTTGATATAGATAAAAGTACATGTACCCTCCAAATGATCAAGGTTTCATCTTTGAACTGAAAAGCATTGGGAAACCCAGAAAGAATAAACAGTTTAAGATTACTAATAAAGAAGTAAAAGCCTATAATATTTCTCATTCAGTAAACTAAATTAAATATGTCGAGTTTTGAAAAAATAAATATGAAGCCTCCATTTGGAAGAGGGCAGAGTTTGTAAAATAGTAATCTCTTGCAAGGTATATTACCGAGGGGTTTGGATGAGCCCAGTAGTGGAACCGAGCAAGTCTGGTCCCCTCGGGGTTAAAACAACCAAGAACAATCACTTGAATTAAATGGGTAGATTTAAACATAAATATCAGAGCATAACTTAAATGAGAATATTGTAAACTGGTAAAAGTAGTTTTTCCTGGCACTGAAAGAGAAACAGTCTAGTCCTAATCATGAACCAGATAATAATGTTATTTTAAACAAAGAAAGAGTAAATCCTTAGTTATAAAGACATATTTAAACAAGCTTCAACGAATCTATACAGGGTTTAGCTATATGCTAGTTAGGAAAGCGACGACTACCTATCCCTACAGAAAATGGAGTAAAATAAAAGAAGTACTATAGGGGAAACAAAAGTATTTTTACTTATGCAACAAACATGCCTCCAGAGGAACGATAGCTACATTATTTCATAAACTTAATATTTTCACATAATTTCTTCAGTAAATGACCATACAGTAATTTAACAATCAACTTTATTCACTGTTCAAATGAAATCAAACTCGTAAACGTTTCTTCTGGGTAAAAACCCCACCCAGTTACCATGAGATTCCAATTCAGATATGATTACAAAAAAATAACAAAGATAATCATAATGTATATGGCCGACACTGCATGCAATGTAACAATTATATAGAAAGGAAATGAGATAACAATACATTAAAAGCTCAGGGTGAAACCCTGTAGTGTATAAAAAACCATGGCTAGACTTAACTTGCATAGTGTGCAGCCAGATTATTGCAACCTCTGGACATAGACATAATTTTGGCACTTAGGGCCTTACACTCAAACCTAATTTAAACAAAGGCAGTCACTTAAAAACCCTCAATTTTGGACCAGAGGTTTCCAACCCAGCTAAGCTAAAACATTAACTTTACAACAAGCCGAGTGTCGTGGCAAGGGTGTCATGATAAATACTTCAACCTTGATAGAGTAAAACCTTGCAAGAACTAAGTGAAATGGCTTGGTACTTCGTTATGATAAAATATTTTTGAAATAAATAGGATAGATAAAATGGCATGAAGGCATACCTGTCAACCATCAGCGTGGAATTTTTTAAGCTCCTGGGAGATGAACTCGAAGTATCCTAGATGTACCTGCAAAGGAGACATAGCATAGAAAAATAGTTACACCAATTCGTGAGCTGAAACCTTTAGGTAAATGAACGGAAAACAATAGTAAAAAGGAAGTAATGATGTTATACCTGCAAAACGAAAATTTGGAACCTGGAAGCGAGAGGAAGTAACACCAGTGCTGCAGCCAACGAAGGATTTCATATTTGCGGATACCATGTCGGCCACTGGGGTCGAGGAGATGAACCCCATTCATGGCATAACAAGGATTCAAACCAACAGCTCCAAGAATTGCAGAGCGGCAGAAACAAAAACAATTAGAATGAAAAAGGGTTTCCGAGTTGGGGTAGGGTAGTTAGGGTAGAACTCAACAAATCAAAGCGAGATTAAGGGTAAGATAAGCTCAGTTTAATGTTAAGCGCACTTAGCGCAAATGAGGTCTTAATCGTGGCTCAAGTGCAGATTAGTGACTTAATTAACGTCATTAATATTCCACTGTAATTTTTCGGAGCTCCTAGTTCCAGGCACTTGGGGGCATGGGGAGGGGGTTGTCACAACGGACTTACCACTGAAAAATTTTAAACGAACTTACCATATGCATATTGCATTAAACCCTGGCTTACATGGACCTTCGGCCTTTGGATGTGACCATTTGGTTGCGGAGGTCCTTGGCTTACGTGGACCTTTGGCCTTTGGATGCATACATTTGAGATTGGAATATGGTTTAATTGCTATTTAATTGGAATATGGTTTAATACTTCGGTCTTGCGACATTTAGGAGGCAAACCAACACTTGTCTTGTAATGTCATAAGACCGACGGTTTGTCCCTAAATGTCGCAAGACTAAAGGTTTTTCTCCTAAACGTCGCAAGACTGATAGTTTTCTCTGAAACGTCGCAAGATGGATGGTTTGTCCCTAAACGTCGCAAGATCGACGGTTTGTCTCCTAAACGTCGCAATACCGACAAATTTCTTCGAAACGTCGCAATTCCGACGGTGTGTCCCGACACGTTGGTATTCCGACGATTGTCATAAATATCGATATTCTAATGATGCTCCCAAAAATATGCTACAGCGACACTTATTGGCGGGATTTAAAAAATTGACAAAATTTGAGGAAATTTCTGACAATATGTCAAAAGTGTCGGAACTAAAGCTTCAGAATTTTGACTATATGTACTAGTGTAGGGAGAAATGAAGAATTCCCTAATCTGGATATCAGAATAAAACATGTAAATTACTAACAGTTAAAGGCATTGTATGATCTCAACATATTTTTTAGTAATACTCCTATTAGAAAATTTAGAATTAAGAAAACAATAAGATGGAAACAAAGGAAATCACATATATAGTGAGGAAAACTTCACCAATGGATATGTCACATGAATCCTAAAACATTTTCTCTTTTATTAATGAAAATAATCACTTAAACTCAGTGAATTACATCACACTGAATGGTGAGGTTACAAATCCCAACCAACACCACAATACTTCAAAAACAGAAGTATTTTGAAAAAATTTACAAACTGTTTACAATAAATGTTGTCTCTAACAGACAGGACATTTTTAGACTATAAATGAACTAAATATCTCTAACTGTTGCAGATTAATATTTATTGTGGAATGTGTTGTGAAAATGTTGTTGCTGTGGAAGTGGGAGCAGGTAATATGTGGACCTAAATTTGTGGTTGTGCTAGCATATGAACTAGCAGATGCATATGTATCTCTTTCTCTTAGTAATTTACTCAACTTCGTGTTGATCCTCTGACTACCCTACTGTTTTATTGTCCATTGGTGTCAAAAATATTTTCGAAAATATATAATAATATATATATATTCGAATAATATTTCCAAAATATTTTAAATGAAATTTATAATTAAATTTCTACAAAACCATGTGTTTTTTCTAATCCGTGGTTTTGTTTTCTCTTTCTATGAATTCACAAAACCATGTGTAGTTTTGTTTCAATCACTCCATCATCTGTAAATTCATTTTACCTACATGTAAATTCCTTTTACCTTTGTAGAATACGTGGATGGTTTTTCAAAACCATGTGTTTATTTCTATGGTTGAGAGAATATTCTCACTTTACTCTTTTACTTTCACCAGTACATTAATTTCATAAGAAATTTTCCCTTTATTTTATGTGTCGTTGTAAAACTATTTTACCTTTGAATCTCATTCCACAACCTTATTCTCATATTGCATGTAGCTATATAATTTTACCTCTGAAATATTACTTCATTCTCATATCTCTGTATTTCACGTGAAATTAATCCACCCTACATTCCCACCACAATTTCATAAGATTTAAAATAAAAAAATTTAATGGTTTTCACATGGGGATCAAGTCGTATGTGGTATTTGGAGAAGGAGTGTGATAGAATGTGGGAATGAAAACTAGTAATACCCCAGTAAAATTAAAATTTCCCATTTCACACTCGAGGTTTTAAACATCGAATGATTGGGGAATGTGATATGGAACTATGGCCATTGGATCTGTGGAGGATGATCAGATGGTTTGAAGAGTAAAGGGATTTGGATAGGTGGGACCCGGGGTGAATAATGCGAAGGGGTCTATTATATATTGTGATGGTTTTAAGGATATGGGATTCTAATACAGTGGAGGGGTAAAAATATATAAAACAGGGAATAAATGTATAAAAATTATAAGTTAAAATAATAAAAGGGGTTGGGGAATATATAATTTATATGGGAATTAATATAATATTAAACTTATGTGTTAACATAATGTTAAAGGGGTCTTTGTGAAATATGAGAGCGGGTGTTAGAAATGTATTTTAACTAAAATGTTAGGGATTCCTTAGGAAGATAGGTTAAGTGAAATGAAAGCAGGATATTTAAAATACACTAAGGAATGGGGGTTTGTTAAAATAACTTTGGGGAAATATTTAACAGTGAGACCCAATAATGTTTTAAATATTATATATTTTAACTAAAATGTTAGGAATGCGTTAGGAAGATAGGTTAAGTGAAATGAAAGCGGGATATTTAGAATACACTAAGGAATGGGGGTTTTTTAAAATAATGTTGGGGAAAAATTTAGCAGTGGGACACAACAATTTTTTAAATATTTCTAACTTAAGATAAGTGGGTTTATTGAAAAATGGAAATTAATAAAGGAGAAGGGAATTTAGTAAAAAGAGTGAGTTTTAACTAGTTAAAGAGTTTTTTTTTAGGAAGGGGAAAAATATTAGGGGATGAAATGTAATGAAGGAGTAATGAAGGGAATATGTAAATAAGGGGTAAGTTAGGAAACAAATAACTTAGGGAATGAGTTTGAAAGGGAAAATACAAATGAAGGGAAATTAATAAAATAGACATGTAAGGGGTTTAGGGAATGAGGGGAAATTAGTGAATGATCTTTAATATTTATAACTAAGATTACATAGAACTTTAGGGTAAATACCCAAAGTAATATATAACCTTTGTGAATGTCCTCCTTCTTTGATAATTCCTCCTGCACATGAAACATAGGATTTAAGCATGATGAAGGTGAATTTGAGCTAGCAACCTTATGCATACCAAAACCTTTTACTCTTTTTCTTTAGTTTCCCTAACATTTTATTGTGCCTTCTTTGTTTATAAAAAATAACACCTAAGAATTATTTTCTTCTTTTTATGGGGTTCATTTTTTATATATTCTTTTTGATCTTTTTCTTTCAGTATTTTGATTTTTCTTTTATGACTTAACCCTCTTTACATTTTTTATTTTTTTAATATGGGAAAAATATTTTGCAGAAATAAAAAGTATGAACAATATTACAAAACCTTAATAAAGTCAATTCAAAATTATGAATCCTATTATTTTAAGACCCTAGCAGTGGCTTCACTTGGGGATGGCATCTCATTGTGAGATGCCAAGAACACTGTCGACTAGTAGCCTGATCCATTGGGATGATCCCAAGCCTGCACATGCTTTGTTATATAATCTCTGTGACTGAAAATATCAAACTGAAATCACACCCTTTTCTGCAAACTGAAATCTGATCTGAAACTAAAAAGGTGCTGCAACTTTCAATCCAAAATGCTAAATCATCAATACTTTAGGACCTTCCTCTCAGCTTTAAATCTTAATGAATTATTTCAATACCTGCTGAAAAATGAAACTGAAATAAATTTAAATTCTACCTACTTACTCTAATCAGTGTCCAACTGCTAGTTAGGTAAAATGAAAGAGCCAATGCAACCATTCAAGCATTATATACTTTGAGTTATTTTGTTGCATGTGCTTATTTGTGATCAACACTGAAGTTCTGCAAACCATTAGAAACTTGTCAATAAATGTGAAGATAAGGAAATACTCAATTCCCTTTGTTGACTCTATAAATTGTACAAAAGGATCTTCCAAGGTATATACACAAATGTTAAATTTATCCAAGCAAATGTACATCTATTCTGGATGGCCTCCATACCATAAAACTAAACTGTAATTTCCCTGCAGTTTTTCAGATAAGCTTTGTGATGATATTGATAAAAATTTATGTCTAATGAAACCTCTATCATCTTGATTCTGAAGCTCATAGTTACTTAATGGAGAATGATTTTTATTGCATTCATCATCCAACACATCAGCTATTGGATCATGAAAAACTTGGAAGGATTGATGCAACCTATTGGATATGGGTTTCAATGAGACTTCATAGATTTCTACAATCTGTTCATCCTTTCCTTTGGAGATACTGTAAAAATTTTCTTTTAAAAACTGAAATGATTCAAAACGTCATCTGATCAGGTATTTCAATGGAATTTGATAACTGTAATTGTGAAACTGAATAATCCCGATCAAGAACTTCATTGTTTTCTTTGTTGTCCATAACAATATCTAAAGACTGCTAATTTGTTATTGCATTAAAGTTGTCTTTGATGAATTGAAATGAACAAAAACAAAGAGGTAGAGATCCATGATTTACTTTTCAATTTTCAGCACTTTCTTCTTCACTCTCATGGTTGATCTGTATTGGCTGATCATTGTATTTTGGCTGCCGAAACTGAGTTTCCTCATCCCACAAACTAGCTTATGATTGCTTTGTAAATTTAGCTTGAGTTTGGAGAACATAACTATCATCATAATGATCATACTTAGGAAAATCATCAAAATAAGGAATGTCATCAAACATACACATTAGATCAACAGATTGCTTCTCCTCATATTGATCTAGAAATCCATTTTTTGATCTTTGGGAGTTGGGATTAGCAAAGTTTTCATGGCCAAAAACCTCTTATTTTCTGCAAAAAATGGGTCATGGTGATATTGAATGAAAAATCCATATTTCATGGTGATTCTTTGTACAATTTCCTCAATTTTACATGCCAAATGTTGAGTTTTAACTCTGAAGATGTCAGGTGCTCTACAATGTTGTTCTTTCCTTATACTTTCATCTTTTCTCTTTTAATTTGCAGATTAACTTCTACATCCACTGCAATGTTCTGTATCTTTTCAAGTGTTACTAAATTTCTTTCTCTTAGCTGAAACTCTACTTCTGGATCAAAGGCCTTTTGAAATTGCAAGAGAGTTGAATCAGGAGGAGGTCTGATGTTTGATGGCATTGAATAATAAACTTGATTAAATCTATCAGAAAATTGTTGTATTGTCTCATTTGGTTGTCTTTTCAACTGATTATATTCTTCTATGATCATGAAAAGATTGAGTTGGATTATCCATCTATCAAGGAAAATTTTGACAAACTGCTGGAAATTTTAGATGCTTGCAATAGGCAAGCTCTTCAACCAAATCTTTACTTTACTCTGCAAAGAAAGGGAACAAATTTTGATACTAACATCATCTTCATCAATCTCAAATAGGTCCAGATAATTCTCAAAACCTTGAATATGTTTTTCAGCAGTGATGTTACCATTTTCTCCATCAAACCGAGGGAGGTATTTTTAATAGTTATTAGGGAAATCATGGAGTGCAGGAGGTAAGATGAGGGGCTTATATCTATCAGGAACTTTATAAGGTACAAGAATATGTACATGAATTTTAAGATCAGTCTTGATTACTTGAGGCTTATCAATCAGAGGATGATCCTCGTAAGTTTCAAAAGAAAGTTGCTCAAAGGAATCAGGAGAAGGTCTATTTACAATCTCCAAAGGAAAGTAATTAAATTATAATCTAAGATATTTATTAAAATACAATATACATTGAAAAACCTTCTTGATGAGAAATAAAATGATTGCTTGGAGTATAATCCAAGTTAGAAACCTGATCTTCCCATGATGTTCTTCCAAGATCATTCCTCCAATGGAGTCTTGAATTTGACTTTGAAATTGATGTGGAGTCGCCAAGTGGATGATTTAACCTTTGTATGTCTGATCATTGTCCACCATCATAGATCAGATCTAAACTTTGATGTATGTTTTTGAAGAAGCTGTTCTCCCTAGTGGAGTTTCCATTATGTTATCACTCTATAATTTCTCAAGGCTAAAGAAAGAAATCACCGAGGTAACCACAAACTTACTTTGGATTTTAGCATCTATCCCTCCTAAGCTCATAGAGGGCTCTATCTATAAGATTCAGCTTTATTTGAAATAGATATTAGGCTAGTTAATAAGTACAGAGTTGGTTTTTTTTAATTTTTTTGGTTGGAAATGCAGAGGAAGGCCATTGGGAAATGGAGTCAAAGAGGCTTGGGTGATTAATTTGCAAAAGTATCAAGTTTAAGTGAAACAGGGAAAGGTAGACATTACTATTGGACCCTTTAGGTTTGGATCAAATGTAATAAATAAGGAGGGAGACTCAATCGAAACTAGGGAGTATTTAAGAATTCCCTAATCTAGATATAAGAATAGAGGTTCAATCGAAACTAGGGAGCAATGAAGAATTCCCTAATCTGGATATCAGAAGAAAACATGTAAATTACTAACAGTTAAAGGTAGAGTGTATGATCTCAACATATTTTGCAGTAATACTCCTATTAGAAAATTCAGAATTAAGAAAACAATAATATGGAACAAAGGAAAGCACATATACAGTGAGGAAAACTTCACCAATGGATATGTCACATGAATCCTAAAACAACTTCTCTTTTATTAATGCAAATAATCACTTAAACTCAGTGAAATGCATCACACTAAATGGTGAGGTTACAAATCCCAACTAACACCACAATAATTCAAAAAAATAAGTATTTATACAAAATTTACAAACTATTTAAAATAAATGTTGTCTCTAACAGACAGGACAATTTTAGACTATAAATGAACTAAAAAGCTCACTATTGCAGATTAATAGTTCTAGTGGAATGTGTTGTGCAAATTTTGTTGCCGTGGAAGCGGGAGAAGGTAAGATGTGGACCCAAATTTGTGGTTGTGTTGGCATATGAACTAGCAGATGCAGATGTATCTCTCTTCCTCTTAGTAATTTACTCAACTGCTTACTGATCCTCTAACTGCCCTGTTGTTTTATTGTCCATTGGTGTCACAAAATATTTTGGAAAATATATAATAATATATATATTTGAATAATATTTCCAAAATATTTTAAATGAAATTTATAATTAAATTTCTACAAAACCATGTGTTGTTTCCAATCCGTGGTTTTATTTTCTCTTTCCATGAATTCACAAAACCATGTGTAGTTTTGTTTCTATTACTCCTTCCTCTGTAAATTCATTTTACCTGCATGTAAATTCCTTTTACCTTTGTAAAATACCTAGATGGTTTTGCAAAACCATGTGTTGATTTGTATGGTTGGGAGAGTATTCTCACTTTACTCTTTTACTTTCACCTGTACATTAATTTCATATGAAATTTTCCCTTTTATTTTCTCTCATAATTTCATGGCATCCCTGAATTTTATTTCGTGTGTCATTGTAAAACTATTTTACCTTTGAATCTCATTCCACAACCTTAATCTCACATTTTCTGCACCAATATAATTTTACCTCAAGTATGGTTTCACTCGTAGCTCTGAAATATTACTGCATTCTCATATCTCTGTATTTCACTTGAAATTAATCCACCCTACATTCCCGCCACAATTTCATAAGATTTAAAATAAAAAATATTAATGTTTTTCGCATGGGGAGCAAGTTGTATGTGGTATTTGGAGAAGGAGTGCGATAGAATGTAGGTGTGAGAGTTAGTAATACCCGGTAAAAGTAAAACTGCCCATTTCACGCTCACTTGAGTTTTTAAACACCGAATGATTGGGGAATGCGATATGGAACTATGGTTGTTGGATCTGTGGAGGATGATCAGATAGTTTGAAGAGTAAATGGATTTGGATGGGTGCGACCCGGGGTGACTAATGCGAAGGGGTCTATTATATATTGTGATGGTTTTAAGGATCTGGGATTCTAATATAGTGGAGGGGTAAAAATATATAAAACGGGGAATAAATTTATAAAAACTGTAAGTTAAAATAATACAAAGAGTTGGGGAATATATAATTTATATGGGAATTAATATAATATTAAACTTATGGGTTAACATAATGTTAAAGGGTTCTTTGTGAAATATGAGAGTCGGTGTTATTTTAACTAAAATGTTAGGAATGCGTTAGGAAGATAGGTTAAGTGAAATTAAAGCGAGATATTTAAAATACACTAAGGAATGGGGGTTTGTTAAAATAATGTTGGGGAAATATTTAGCAGTGGGACCCAACAATGTTTTAAATATTTCAAACTTAAGATAAGTGGGTTTATTGGAAAAGGGAAATTAATAATGGAGAAGGGAATTTAGTAAAAAGAGTGAGTTTTAACTAGGTAAAGAGTTTTTTTTTAGGAACGGGAAAAATATTATGGGATGAAATGTAATGAAGGGGTGATGAAGGGAATATGTAAATAAGGGGTAAGTTAGGAAACAAATAACTTAGGGAATGAGTTTGAAAGGGAAAAAATGAATGAAGGGAAATTAATAAAATAAACATGTAAGGGGTTTAGGGAATGAGGAGAAATTAGTGAATGAGCTTTAATATTTAGAAACAATATTACATAGAAATATAGGGTAAATACCCAAAGTAATATATAACCTTTGTGAATGTACTCCTTCTTTGATAATTCCTCCTGCACATGAAACATAGGATTTAAGAATGATGAAGGTGCATTTGAGCTAGCAACCTTATGAATTCCAAAACCTTTTACTCTTTTTCTTTAGTTTCCCTAACATTTTATTGTGCCTTCTTTGTTTACAGCAACTAACACCTAACATTTTATTTTCTTATTTTTATGGGGTTCATTTTTTATATATTATTTTTGATCTTTTTCTTTCAGTCCTTTTATTTTTATTTTAGGACTTAACCCTCTTTACATTTTTTATTTTTTAATATGGGAAAACAATTTTGCAGAAAGAAAAAGTATGAACAATATTACAAGACCTTAACAAAGTCAATTCAAAATTATGAATCATATTATTATAGGATCCTAACATGAGGCAAAGAGATTTAATAGATTGCCTTAATACTTTTAGGATCAATGCAAATACCTTCTTTGGATACGATAAATCCTAGAAGTTTTCCTTCACTGAGAGCGAAGTATGAATTTTTTGGATTTAATGAAATTCCATATTTTTTACAACGTTCAAAGATATGTTTCAAATCGTGATAATGGTTGCTTATTTTATTGGAATATATTGTTATGTCATCCAAGTAAAAAGAAATTGTTTTTCTTATCAAACCTCTCAAATTTATGTCCATGGCTCTTTGGAAGTTTACCCCTGCATTTATTAGACCAAAAGTAATTTTCTGATAAGCATAAGTCCCCCATTTGGTCCTAAACGTATTTTTTAACCTATCATCTAGATGAACTAGGATTTGGTTATATCCCAAGAAACCATCAAGGAAATACATGGGTTCATAACTTGCTACTGGTTGTAAAATTTGTTCCATGGGTGGCAATGGGAAATTATTCTTTTGACAATATTTATTTAGATTCTTAAAATCTATGCAAATGCATATGTCACCATTTTTCTTCCTTACATTTATTAAGTTTGACACCCATTTGGAATTCCTAACAAGAAAAATGATTTTGGCTTTAATAATTTTATTCAACTTGAACTTGATCTGGTTTTCAAGATTAGGGTGAATTTTCCTTAATTTCTGTTGTACAGGATTGTCGTCGAAAACCATTGGAATAGTGTATTGGATAATGGAGGTATCATATGTTCTAAGATCTTCATAGCTCCAAGAAAAAACATTATTATATCATTTTAATAAATGAATAAAGGCTAATCTCTCATCTGGTGAGAGACCTAGACCTAGATTGATGTTTTGGGGTTTGAGATTAGTTCCAAGGTTTACTTGTTCAAATATCAAGGTTGAGCTTTGAAGTTTGGAGTTAGTAACCTTCTTAAATCTATATTTTAGGTCATATAGATATTCAAGTTTAACCAAAGATTTAGGTAGATAATTTTCATCAGTTTTTTGTTTCAACTGTCTCTTGTGTTCATCCTCATCAATTATTTGATCATCATATGATCCTTCAGATGTTAAAAATTTTAAAATTTACTCATCATCATTGAACACACGCCCATTGGTGAAATTTTCTGGAATGGATGGTCGAAAAATTAATTCAATGGGAAACATATCTAGACTATAATCCTCAGGTGGTATGAGTCTAGATGCTACATTAACCAGAAGGTCAGCACTAGCATTTTGAATCCTTGGGATAGGAGAAATGTTAAATGCAAAAAAATGAGAAGTGAGGGTTTGAACAAGAGATTGATAATGATTCAAATGAGAAGAAACACAATGAATGGTGTTTCTCACCTTTTTTACAATAATTTTGGATTCTCCAAACACTTGAAGATATTTGACATCCAGATCTATTTCTTTATACAATCCTTGGACCAGTTCCTCATTCTCCGTAGTATTATTCATGCATTCAAACTCTAATCTACATGATAGCATTATTTTTTCTCCTTATGGAATTATTAATATACAATCTGCTCCTGCACCATCATTGGATCTAGAGCCATCAAAATACAAAGTCCAAAATAAAGATTTAACGAATGGTTTTTCTACAAATTTACACATTTATAAGAATCAGATTGTGAAAAGTTTTCGACTTGAGAAGTAACAAAATTGATTAAAAATGGAGATTTTTGTGCCTTAAAACTACCCAAAAATGATTCAACAGAGTAGTTTCCAAGAATATTATTGGTAAAGGCCACTGACTCATTCTCATCTTCAAAATCAGTTTCTAAGTATTTCATGTGTTTTTCACGGTCAATTCGAATTTGATTTGTATTTCCATTATAATGAAGCCACATATGAGTTTGTATTTCCATTATAATGAAGCCACATATGAGACTAGTCTGTGGAAAAATAAACATGAAGTTTTTCAAACCAATATTTGTTAAGAATTAAACCATAAAAATCTTGGCAATATGATGCAATATGTTGTCCTTGATGGCAACCTACTTGATAGAGTTGTCCTTGATGGAAACCTAATTGATGAGTTGCCTTGTGATAAGCAACCTATGTGTTAAAGATGTACAAATGAGGTATCTACAGGTCAGATCAGAAGTAACAGAGAAATGACAAATGTAATATCTCACAATGTATATGCATTTTTGATGAAGAGAAGTCATGTATACACGCAGGTATGAAGAAGCAAAGTCGCGTATGCCTGTTGCGCTCTAAAATTATGATACCAAGGGGCATTACCATGGTATTAGCCCATAGTATTGAGCGTTGTGTCGTCTATTTGATTCCGTCCAAGAATACCATCGACATTTGTGTGGTTTTGGCTCATGGTATTGGTAAAGGCTAAAACTATATAAGGAGAAGAAGATCACAATACATTGTCTGAATGTGTTTGGGCATCGAATGTATACTTCACTTTGAAGTATATCTGCATGGAATGGGCTACAGTTTATTGTTAGATCTGAAGTAATAATGCACCTATGAATACAATGATGGATCAGGATCTCTAGATCCAAAAATACTATGTATTTGTTAGATCTGTTTATGAAATTTTTAGATCTATGATTTGGAAAATGTTTGTTGAAGTGAAGGGTAAGATCTGAGTTGATTATTTATTCTGGAGAATTGCACAGTCCAGAAATATTTGCAGATCTATACGCAGGTTTGTCTCTGTAAAAGCATGTATATATGCAAGTTCAATTAAGCAAAATCATGTATGGGATCTAGGGTTTTGCTGAAGTGTGCGAAAGGAAATGTCTGCTCTATTTTCTTGTATTGATGTTGTCTGCCAATGATGTCTTCATACAGATCTCGGTTGTTTGAATACTGATCATGCTACTAGTTGATTATGATTAGAGATCAATTGTTGGTTTTTTAATCGATGATTAAGTGAATTATTTGATAAGGGTATGAGTTTCAGTTTGATGTATGTTCTTTGAGCTTAAATATGTGGAGTGGGTCCAGCCTAAAAATCTGATGAAAACAGGCCTACAAGTTGTGTTGTGTTGAAGTTGTTGGGTCCAGTGTGAAAATTGATGAACCATGGTCTGCGGTGGTGTTGAGGGTCGAAGCCTTCAGTAAGGGGGTCGTAGCTCCCTTCCAGTGGTTGCTGGTAAACGAGATCAGGGGGTAGTAGCTCCCTTCCCGGAGTGGTTGGTAAACGAGAAACAGGGGGTCGTAGTTCCCTTCCAGTGGTAGCTAGTAAATGAGATCAGGGGGTTGGAGCTCCCTTCTGGTAGAAGCTGGAGAATTAGAGAAGGTTGCAGCCCTCTGCAGGTGGGTGCCTACATGTTGGTATGAGGGTGCGCCAGTACAAGATTGTAAGTAGTTTTCTTTATAATAAATATTGAAGACAAAGACGACAACAACGGTGGTTTTCTCTCTAATTGGGTTTCCACCTTAAATCTTGGTGTTCATGTCTGTTGTTTATGTGTGATGATTTATTATGTTCTTACTACTTACTAAGAATTTGATGAATGAATGATGCACTGATATAAGTAAATAATTATCATCATAATAAGGTCTCTATATATATGCAAGTTTTCTTAAATATAGCTGTGTGTATATGCCAGTTGGGTTCATTAAAGTCGCGTATAGAAATCAGTAAAGAAAAAGTAAAAGTTTACAGTGAGTTATAAATACGAATTCCCCCCCCCCCCTGTGCCTCTTAGTGTTTTTCCCAACAATTGGTATCAAAGCGGGTCCTTCAGAAGAAGATTGATCACTTGAAGGAGATTCCTCGCAATGGGAAGTCATGAAGGAGTATTTTCTATCAAGCCACCATGGTTCAATGGAAGTAATATATTATTCTGGATGATACGAACAAGAGAGTATTTGAAAAGTCTTAGAGCAGACGTATGGGGAATTGTGGAAGGAGGTTATCAGTATCATACAAGTATTCCTACAGATGCAGCAGAAAGGAAGAAATATGAAATCAATGCCAAAGTTGTCAATGCTTTATTAGGAAGCCTGTCTGAAACAGAATTTGTCAAGGTGATGCAGCGAAATTCAGAAAAGGAAATATGGGACAAGATCATTCAGAGCTATGAAGGTGATGCAAAGGTAAAAAGTGCCAAACTTTGAACTCTTAGAATGCAATATGAAAATTTAAAAATGCATGATGATGAAAGTATTGCAAGTTTATTCCTAAGATTAGATGAGATTGTAAATTCTATGAGGAATATGGGTGAAGATATAAAAGACTCAACTTTAGTAGAAAATATATTGAGATATCTAACTCCAAAGTTCGAGTCAAAAGTTTCAGCTATTGAAGAAAAGCAGGATCTGCAAAATCTTACTGTTATTCAACTACATGGTATCCTGACTGCTTTTGAAATGAGAAGAGGAGGTCCTTCACAAGTCAAAGAAGTTGCTTTTAAGGCCTGTGCAAAAGGAAAAGAAAAGGAAGTTCTCAAGGAATCAAGTTATATATCAGAAGAAGAAGAAAAAAAAAAATTTAGAAGACTTCAACCAGGTACTGGAAGATTCAAAGGTAAGCTTCCCTTCAAGTTTTTTTCTTGTGGTAGAGTTGGTCATTATGCTGCTAAATGTCCTTATAAAGAAAATCATGATAAAGGGAAACAATTTGAAAAAGGAAGGAGTTATTATACAAATGAGGATAATAATGGATTGTCAAATGAGGAAGAAGAAGATTCAAATCAAGATCTACAAGTGCTCATGTCATGTACCATGGATGCTTATAATTTCCCAAAAGAAAGGGAGCCAGTTATTGAATAATTGCATAGATCAAGGAAAAAAGGATGCTTTCATGGATGTTGTTTCTATTGTAACTCATTTGGGCATAAGGCCACTGATTGCAAGTTAAGTATGATGAAAAGATATGAGAAATTGGAGAATTCCCAGCACACAATAAGAAATTTCAAGCAAAGCTGGAAAAAGAAGAAGCATCGGTCAAAACGTAGGGAATATTGACCCTACTGTAGTCATTTGTTTCTAAAGTTTTCTTTTCATAATGAATGCAGGAGTGATGTGAGAGACATTATAGGAATCGGTAATGTATCATCATAGGGGGGAGAAATATATGGTGATTCCCATGGTTGGTTTTGTAATTATGGTTGTGTTTATTTCTAACATTGCATCTAATGTGACAATAGAGGATAGGTAATGAATGTATAAGTCCAGGAGGAGATGGAGTTATGAAATTTTATGTATTTCAATTTCTATACGTGGGTTTCATGAACTAAAGCCGTGTATACACGCAAGTTCCAATGGTGACAGTTGCGTATTTTTTCTCTCATAAAAAATACAATGAGGCAAACTCAAGAACAGTTTCTGATATGCTGCTGACAGTAATAAAATTATTGATCTGATGTTGATGGTTATATCTGCTGATATGATATTAAGTCTTGAATATCTGATTGATGAAGATGCTTTGATGAATGAGTCGTTGTGGTGATCAGGAGCACAATTTTAGGGGGAGCATTAGCCTTGTTGAAAAGGATGCATTGTTGGTATTCTGATTGGTTGTTGTGTTATGATATTCTGTTTGAGATTCTTTTCATCATGGTTATACAAAGTCATATATGTTTTTGATAAAAAGGTCATGTCTGAGACCTATGATGTAAAATTGTTAAATTCAGTCATGTAAGGACTTTTTCAATTTGTAAACCCACTTGGTTGGGTAGTTGAGTCAAAAATTGTAAACCCACTTGGTTGGGAAGGTGAGTCAAATATGTAATTCCACTTGGTTGGATCTTTAATGTAAGTATGAATCCTTGGTGATAGGAAAGGTCATACTCGGTTGAGTTATAGAGGCATATACTTCATTGAAAAATCTGTCTAAAGATTCATCATGAACTCAGGGGGAGCATGGTAATTTCAATGCACATTTGATCTACATAACTCTTCTTTCTACAAGGGACGAGAAACCTTGTTTTGGTATTAATCTGCCATTTTCCCTTGATGCCAAAGGGGGAGAGTATCTTGGTGTTTGAATAATGGTTATGATTAATGTCTCTATATGTTATGGTGATCAAACACCATCATGGTTTCCATCAATTCCAAACGGGGATATTGTTGGCAATATGATGCAATATGTTGTCCTTGATGAAAACCTACTTGATGAAGTTGTCCTTAATGGAAACCTAATTGATAAGTTTCCTTGTGATAAGCAACCTATGTGTTAAATATGTAGAAATTAGGTATCTACAGGTTAGATCAGAAGTGACAGAGAAATGAAAAATGTAATATCTCATAATGTATATGTAGGTTTGATGAAGAGAAATCGTGTATACACGTAGGTACGAAGAAGAAAAGTCTCATATTCCTGTTGCACTCTAAAATTATGATACCAGGGGGCATTACCATGGTATTAGCCCAAATTATTGAGCGTTGTGTCGTCTATTTTATTCCGTCCAAGAATACCATCGACATTTTTGTGGTTTTGGCTCATGGTATTGGTAAAGGCTAAAACTATATAAGGAGAAGAAGATCACAATACATTGTTTGAATGTGTTTGGGAATTGAATGAATACTACACTCTTAAGCATATATGCATGGAATGGGATACATTTTACTATTAGACTTGAAGTAATAATGCACCTATGAATACAATGATGGATCAGGATCTCTAGATCCGAAATGACTATGTATTTGTTAGATCTGTTTATGAAATGTTTCGATCTGTGATCCGGTGAATGTTTGTTGAAGTGAAGGGTAAGAGCTGAGCTGATTATTTATTCTGAATAATTTGGCGGTCCAAAAATAGTTTCAGATCTATACGCAAGTTCGTCTCTATAAAAGCGCATATATATGTAGGTTAAATTAAGAAAAAGCGTGTATGGGATCTAGGGTTTTGCTGAAGTGTGCAGAAGGAAATGTCTAATTTGTTTTACTATATTGTTGTTGTATGTCAATGATGTCTTCATAAAGATCTTGGTTGTTTGAATACTGATCATGCTACTAGTTGATTATGATTAAATATCAATTGTTGGTTGGTTAATCAAAGATTAAGTGAATTATTTGATATGGGTATGAGTTTTAGTTTGATGTATGTTTTTTGAACTTAAATATGTGGAGTGGGTCCAGTCTGAAAATCTGATGAAAAGAGGCCTACAAGTTGTGTTGTCTTGAAGCTGTTGGATCCAGTGTGAAAATTGATGAAACTTGGTTCGTGGTGGTGTTGAGGGTCGAAGCTATCAGTAAAGGGTTCGTAGCTCCCTTCTAGTGGTTGGTGGTAAACGAGATCAGGGGGTAGTAGCACCCTTCTAGGAGTGGCGAGTAAAAAATAAGTAGGGGGTCGTAGCTCCCTTCCAGTGGTAGTTGGTAAACGAGATCAGGGGGTTGGAGCTCCCTTCCAGTAGAAGCTGGAGAATGAGAGAAGGTTGCAGCCTTCTGCAGATGGGTGCTTGCGTGCTGGTATGAGTGTGTGCCAGTACAAGATTGTAAGTAGTTTTCTTTATAATAAATATTGAAGATAGAGACGACAACAGCGGTGGTTTTCTCCCGAAATGGGTTTCCACCTTAAATATTGATGTTCATGTATGTTTCTTATGTGTGATGATTTATTATGTTCTTACTGCACATTCTTACTGCTTACCAAACATCTGATGAATGAATGATGCACTGATCTAAGTAAATAATTATCATCATAATAAGATCTCTGGACATACGCAAGTTTTCTTAAAGATAGTCGTGTGTATATGCTAGTTGGGTTCATTAAAGTCACGTATATAAATCAGTAAAGAAAAAGTAAAAGTTCACAGTGAGTTATAAACACTGATTCACCCCCCCCCCCCCTCAGTATTTTTCCCATTAAAAAATCAGGAATATCAGCAATTAGTATGTCAATTATTTGACAAATTTGAATTAGAAGCGAGTCTAATGAGAACATAATTCATTTATCATAAAACCTTGAATTTGGTTCTATCAAGTTGAACAATGTGAATATCATAATTTTGGGGAGAGATGTTTAATTTCAGACAAACTGAACATGACATTATGTTTGAAGAAGCCCCAAAGTCTATTAGGGAATTATGCATATTTTTATTGAAAATTTCAAAACCCAGAAAGAAATGAGGAATATGTGAATTGGATTTGTCCCCAATTAAAATAGAATCCGAGGAATCAATATTTGATAATGTATAATTAGGAGGTTTACCTACTCCTTTAGAGGCTTTGGATGTAACAACAACATGTAGAGTAGAAGAAGGAACTACATTCAATTCTGTTGGTAAAAACTTGCGTTGCTATTTCAACTTGCTTACCTCATATAGGGAGATGTTTTCTTTGAATTTATTCATGTCCTTGACTATATTGTATTAAATGGTATCTGAAACTACCAAGGTCTTTTATTTAGATAGATAATTTGATGAAGATGGCGTGGTTTGAGAAGGTGTGGAAGGAGACTTCTTATTGAAAATTTTGTCTTTAACAACAAGAGTTGAGGGTTTATGTTTTTGGATTGATTGTGATGAATCAACATGACTTCTTCTCCTGGTGCTAATAGGTAAGGCTTCTTTCTCATCTTCATTATCATAAGTAGGGAGTATAAAATCCCATAACCCATGTACTTTGACTAGTTCTTCATCTTGATATTCCTCAACAGATAATGGTGTTTCATCCTCATCTTCATCCTAATCAGATTCAACATTAGATATAGTATTGGGTGGCTGAGGATTTGATGTCTGAGATTTCTTGAAATATCTAAAAGGTTTTTTAGAAGAAGACTCAACTACTTGCTTTTTTATTTCTACCATCTCATTTGACATGGATTTAGGGACCTTTTTCAATCCTACAAGATCGAAAGGATCTTTATGATTTTTCTTCTTTGGTTCATCCTTAAATGTAACCTTATTTGTTTTTCTTCCTTAGTGAGAAGTATTTTTTTCTAATGCAAGTATTCTCTTTTCAATAGACAGGGCTTCCTTCATGTTCTCTACTAAAGTTTCTTTGTTAGCTCTATCTACAAAAATTGCAATATTGGAAGGAAGAGAGGATATGTACCATTCAATTTGTAAATCAACACCAGGCTTTGATGTAGTTTGGATTTTGTTTAGAAATTTATTAAACTTGGAATTAAAATCTTTGATATTTTCTCCTGAATTAGCTTTAATATTGGAAAGATAATTTATAAGAGTAGCAGTAGTGAGGTCATCTCAAAACTTGGTTAAAAATTTATCCTCAAATATATCCCAATTGGTTATAGTACCTGGCGGTAGCAAAAATTACCATGATCCTGTTGATCCTTGGAAAGTGTAAGGGAATAACCTAACTACATAGTCTTCTTCATATACTCCATTGAGGTTCATGGCTAGCATGAAATTATGGAGGTGTTACTCAGCAAGGAGTCCATCATCACGATTATACTCAGGCAACCATATCTCTGGGTGCTTAGGTAAATCATGAAGAGGTCCTACCAATTGAACAAATCCTGGATTTTTCAAAGGTCTTATTGCCATTTTATGACCTATAGGATTGAAATATGTTGTATTAGTTCCAGAGGTTGACGTAGTGGTAGAAGAAATAACCACTGAAATAGTATTTATTGAGGCAAGTTTGGTTGTTTAAGTTGAAGAGATATGAATGGATGCAGTGATTGGTTGGGAAGAAGGAAATGGAGGAGGAATGAATGAAGGAGTTTATGGAGGATATGATGAAGTGATCTCGCTAGTGGATGTTTGAGTTTATGATGTAGGAGTATTCCTTCGGTGAGAATGAAGTGGAAACTTGAATGAATTTGTTCTAATTTTTTCATTTTGAGACCGAGTCAGTACACTAGTGCCTTGAAAAATTGAGGTTACACTTCCTTTCGAAGTTTTAGATTGCACATGATTTTCTCCTGAAATAGAAATATATTCTAATTTTTTAATCAAAGTCTGAACTTTAGGTGATTCTGGAGTGTAATCTGGGGAAATTTCCTCAAGAAATGTCCTAGGAGATTTAGGAGGTGATTGAACAACTTCAGACCTATAGGGAGGAGCTTTTGAATGTGACCTTGAAGTTGTAGGAGATTTAGAGGGAGATTGACTCTTTTGATGGAATTTAGATTTAGGATTAGAAATTAATGCCATTCATATTCTAGTTGGCCCTCCTTCTAGCGCCAAAAATTTTTATGCCTGGAAAATCGCTGCAACAACAACAGGGAATGAAAACTCGGTCGGGAACTTAAAAACCGTTCCTTTTCCGTTTGGTATAATGGCTCACACTGGGGATGATGGGACCAGTTTCCCAATAAAGTATAATTGAGTGGGTGTGAGGTATTTATAACTTTATGAATGATAAATGGGAGTGATAACAAACTTTAAAGTTTATATATACCTATATATCCCGAGAATGAATTACGTTTCTTTTGTATGCGATTTCAAAGATGATCCTTAGTGTATGAAAATGTATATTTATCCAACACTTACAGAAGTGGAAACAATTGAATTTAATTAATCTGATTAATTAGTATATCAAATGATTTGATTAAACTCATATCGCATCAAATAGTTGAATGTCTTGTACATATATCAAATGATGGAAATATTTGCATGTTTAAAAGTGAAATAATGCTTAATTGTATTTAGAAGATACATATAACAAAACAATTATAAATAAGTATGGTTATTGATTACATATAATAGAACATCAATATAAATATCGAAGTACCTGATATATCGTAACTCTTCTCATGCAAGAAATAAATCTGGTCTGGCCTTTCTATTAAGATGATTTTAAAAAGTACAAAAGTGCAACTTCTCAAAGCCTTCCTTACAAAATTTCAGTACCCTTTCTTTGTAGACATGAAAGGGTTTATATAGAAATTAATAGAAATGTAAAAATATCAAATACAATAAGTGTTGAAGAGGTTTAAACAACTCTCCTTAAAATTAGAGATAATAGGACAAAAATATAATTTGTTTGTATCACGAGCTCAGTTGTGTGATGTTGTTTATTTTCCCATTTGCTACTTGAGCTTGTAAATATCTAACATTGGCTACACTTCAGTAGGTTGAGTTGACTTAAGAACAATTTTCCAGTATACATTGCATCTGATAATGCAAGAATCATATGGGAGGATGTGTCAGCAAGGAATCGCAACATTAGCCACTGCCTATGTGGCTTGACAAGATACTGCTAGTATTTTTCTCAGTTGAGTTTTTCTATTTTCTTAATTATTTATTCCTTTATCTTTGACTTTTCCTTCCATTGTTTCAATAAAACTTTAACATTGGGAAGGGAACCATGTGGGAATTCTTGAATAATATTGGCACTGAATAAATTGTTACTGACAATTTTAGTATTGTTTCTTGCAACATCCCTTGCTATGAAGACAACCCTTTCTGCTTGCTTCAGTTGTATGTCCCAATCAGTAAAGATTATTTCTTTGTGTGAATCCTCTATTTTGGGAATATATTCTACTCTACCCTCTGTGATGTCTTGCCAAGTGATAAATTCTGAGATCTTTTCATCAGTGTCATCAAAATTCGTCCTCAGATCGGATGATTGATTCATTAGTGAATCACTTTTGTTGCATAGATCATGGATAATTGTTAATTTCTGAAAAAATATTACTTGTTGTTGGGCCAAAATAGTGTTTAATTCCATTGCTTTCTTCTTAAAGTATTCAATTTTTTGGTAGTCCTCCAGTCATTCAGTTTTGAATTGGAGTTTTTGAATTTGAGTATTTTTTACCTTGATATCAGCTTGATGCTGCAATTTCAATTGATCAAATCTATGTTGAAGTTGTGACAATTGTGTCTGCCATTGGTGACCAATACCCTGCTTTTCCTTTAACAACTCTTGTTATAACTATTGGATTTTACCATCCTTTTCCTTGACCAATTGTTGGACCTCTAATGCCTTGTCAATCGTGGCAGTTGCATAAGCACCTGAAAACTATGAAAATCTCGTTAAATCTTCAGAAGGATTGGTTTGCGGAAATTTCCACACCACTTCCATTGGTATATCTCCAGGAATTAATGGCTAGGATTTCTCAAATATTCTCCTATTTCTCTGTCTTCTCATTACAGCTCGATTTTTTGGACTGTTAATGTGTCAAGCGGAGTGATTTATTCAATTTCAAGAACAATTTATGATGAAGGGAATGTCGGGATGAATTCAATTTCATTTGTGCTTACTACTTTTTTAGAAGCCCTAATAGTAAGCGGGCTCTGTCTTTTGCCTTAAGGAGTGTTTCTTATATCTTTAGGCTCTAAAGTGTTTACCTCTTGATTTCCTTTGATCTGATGATCAAACTGGTTCCAAAAATCATCCAAATTACTGCTAAATAAAGTATTAACAATTTTTTGTTCTATGGATGTGGTTTCTTTTATTCCCTATAGGAACTCAGTGTCCTTTGGAGACTGCTCCAAATCTTGTTCTTTCTGTAAAATTGGTTGAGATACCCTCAACATGTTTAGAGGGACATTCTCCAACCTCTTATTCACGTACTCTTTAAACTTGGCAAGTTGTTTTGGATCAAAACGAATTGCTACTAGCTTTTCCACCTGTGAATATTTCTCAACAGATTCAAATAGATAATCATAATCATCGAGCTCATGAATGAATTGTCTAACTTTTACCTGGGTTGTAAATTCTTGGGCCACTTTGTTTGTGTCGAAATGCCTGTCGGGAACGGTAGATAATTTTAAACACTAAATTTGATTTATTTCAAGCACATCACGTTTGAAAATATCTAAAGCATAGACACCACAATTAATAGGAAATGATGGCCAGGTGGACTTTTTGGCTTCCTTTAAGGCTTTGGTTAACCTATTCCCTACTGTTTCATAGGAAATTTCTTTGGCCAAGAGTTTATCTGGTACATACAATGGGAGAACATGGGGATTGGCTAGACTTCCATAAACCCTAACATATGTAAATAACTCTTGTCCAAACCAATTTCCTATGGTCATCTGGCTTCTTTTGACATTCTTGGGGCCTTTTCTCCAAAAAAAACTTGGTAAAGGGGTAAAATGACTCCATGACAAATTCTGTAAAAATGAGACTCATAATTGGACTCCCAAATGATATTGTGGTAGACATGGATAGGGGAAGGGTCTTGTATAGTCCATTCCCATACCATGGTTGGGAAATCAGAAGTAAAGCATACTGCATCCATGATATAAGCGCTCATGAAAAAAGGGGGAACTGTCTCATAAGTGAATTTCTGGTTCTTTCTATATTCTAAGATTTGGGAGGAAATATTATTAGAAAGAATGGTACCCCGATCCATAATTTATGAATTTGATGCAGCCTCAATGAGAGGAACCCATTCAACCGAAAAAATTATTTGTATTAGAGTACCCAAGTAGACTACATATCATAGTATCAATATAGCAATATATACCAACAAGAGAGGATATAGAGTACATACCCTTATCGTCATGTTTTTTCTTGTTGGGGTTGTGCCTCCATTTTCTTATTGGGTCTAACGTTGGCTTATTTTCCTTTGCAAAATTTTCGAGGAAATTATTTTCATATACCTTCTATGGGTCGGGTATTTGATACATTTTCTTTAAATTTTTTGCCTTGAAAGACCCAATTATTGTGTCCCTTGAAGTTAGGAATGTCCTCGCTCCGATGTTCAAATTGTTGGATATCCACTTCACCATATCTGAATAGGGAATAATTTTAGGGCGAGCACAAATTCGATGGAGAAAATAATTAGCAACTTCACTGCAAGAAGTTTCAGAGGATGTTGGGGTGTCAACTGTGGTTACCCTTTCAATTACTCTGGGCTTTTCATCTTCAAACAATCTGTACATGGATTCTCATGAGGAAGATCCATTGTCTGGAGTGCATGTTGTATCAAAGAATAGAGGAGGAATCTCTGTCACTTCTAAAGTAGGAGGCATTGGGTGTGGAGTAGCCATGGGTCTCTTGCTCTTCTTCGTAGCCTTTGACATTTCACAAGGGTCTTTCTTCTCGGGACTACCCTATAGTAAGATAAAATCAAAGAATGAAGAACAATACTTCGCAATACCGGAGCAATTAATACAAATGCTTGAAGTGATGGAAAATATAGTTTAAATGCGAAAAATATGAAAACATTAAGTAAAATGCCATCAAAATCACTTGGAGACTAGAGACCATCAATACCATTATGCCTGAGTAATAATTAAAAATGTGAGTTTACATGATTTAGTTCAACGCTTTAATTAGGATCTCACATCACAAAATTATTTTAGAGCACGACTTTATAGATTTAAAAACAAAAAAAGCTTGTTTCTCCACCTCTGAGTAATTCAGTTCATCACCTTGAAAATTTGAACTAAAGAATGAGATGGGTGCCTCAATTCATTGATAATTAAGTTATGTTAGAACAACATTATATGATGTTTCAGAAGCAAAAGTATATAAAATAAAACGATCATAAAAATTTGGAGTAGTTAGAGAGGGGGAATTTATAATGGCTTGTTTGATTGAATCAAAAGCTTCCCTTTCATTTTGACCCCATTTAAAGACTGGATTTTCCTTGACAATGGCTTGTAATGGAAGAACAATTTGGGAAAAAATAGGGACAAATCTCTTAACAAAATTTATTTTCCCTAAGAAAGACTGCATCAATTTCTTAATGCGGGGTAAAGAGATTTTAGAGATTGCCTTAATCCTTTTAGGATCAATGCAAATACCTTATTTGGATACGATATATCCTAAAAGTTTTCCTTCACTGAGAGCGAAGTATGAATTTTTTGGATTTAATGAAACTCCATATTTTTTACAACGGTTAAATATCTGTTTCAAATCGTGGTAATGGTTTCTTATTTTCTTGGAATATATTGTTATGTCATCCAAGTAAACAAAAAAAAAATTATTTATCGAACCTCTAAAATTTATATACATGGATATTTGGAAGGTTTCCCCTGCATTATTAGACAAAAAGGAATTTTCTGATAAACATAAGTCCCTCATTTGGTCCTGAACGTAGTTTTTAACCTATCATCTGGATGAAGTAGGTTTTGGTTATATCTTGACAAACCACCAAGGAAAGACATGGGTTTGGAACCTACTATTGATTGACAAGCTTTATTCACATTCATAAAATCTATGAAAATGCGTATGTCACCATTTTTCATCCTGGCGGGTACTAATTTTGACACCCATTTGGAATTCCTAACAGGAAAAATGATTTTTTCTTTAAGGAGTTTATTAATCTTAGTCCTGATTTGATTTTCAAGATTGATAAATGATAAATGGGAGTGAGGTATTTATAATTGTATGAATGATAAATGGGAGTGATAATGAACTTGAAAGTATATATATACCTATCTATATCTCGAGACTAAATTATGTTTCTTTTCTATGTGATTTCAATGATTATCCTTAGTGTATGAAAATGCATATTTATCAAACACTTACAGAAGTGAAAACAATTGAAGATAATAAATTTTATTAATTAGTATATCAAATTAATTGATTAAACTCATATCACATCAAATAACATAATGTCTTGTACATATGTCAAATGATGGCAATATTTGCATGTTTAAAAGTGAAATAATGCTCAATTGTATTTAGAAGATACATATAACAATTCAATTAAAAATAAGTATGGCTATTAATGACATATAACAGAACATCAATATAAATATAGAAGCTCCCGATATATCTTAACTCTGCTCATGCAAGAAATAACGATGGTCCAGCCTTTCTATTAAGATCATTTTAAAAAGTACAAAAGTGAAACTTCTTAAAGCCTTCCTTACAAAATTTCAAGACCCTTTCTTTGTAGAAATGAAATGGTTTATATAGAAAGTACTATAAATGTAAAAATAGAAAATACACAAAGTGTTGAGGAGGTTTAAACAACTCTCCTTAAAATTAGAGATAATAGGAAAAAAATAGAATGTTTTTGTATGACGAGATCAAGAGTGTGATGTTGTCTATTTTCCCATTTTCTACTTGAGATCGTAAATATGTAACATTCGATGCACTGAAGGAGGCTGAGCTGGCCTTAAGCACATATTTCTAGTATACACTACATCTGATAGTCACAGGATGCATGTGGGAGGGTGTGTTAGAAAGGCATCACAACATTATCCATTGGCTTTGTGCTTGACAATATATTGCCTATATTTTTCCCAGTTTCTTAATGCTTTCTTCCTTTATCTTTGAATTTTCTTGCCATTGTTTCAGTAAAAATATAACATTGGGAAGGGAACCAGGTGGGAATTCATGGATAAGATTGACACCGAATAAATTGTTACTGATAGTTTTAGTAATTTTTCTTGGAACATCCCTTGCTCTGGATACAACCCTTTCTGCTTGCTTCAGTTGTATGTCCCAATCAGTAAAGAGAATTTCTTTGTGTGAATCCTCTATTCTAGGAAGATTTTCTACTCTTCCCTCTGCGATGTATTTTCAAGTGATAAATTCTCATATCTTTTCATCAATGTCAACAAAATTCGTCCTTAGATCAGATGATTGATTCATTGGTGAATCACTTTTGTTGCACAGATCCTTGATGATTGTTAATTTATAACAGAAGATTACTTGTTGTTGGGCCACAAGAATGTTCAATTCCATTGCTTCCTTCTTAAATTCTTCAAATTTTGGATTTTCCTTTAGTTGCTCAATAGTGAATTGGAGTTGTTGAATTTGAGTATCTTTGACCTTGATATCGGCTTGATGATGGAATTTCAATTGATCAAAGCTATGTTGAAGTTGTGAAAAATGTGTCTACCACTGGTGATTAATACTCTTCTTTTCCTTTAACAACTCTAGTTCTAATTTTTGAATTTTATCATCCTTTTCCTTGACCAATTGTTGGACCTATGATGCCTTGTCAATTGTGGAAGTTGCATAAGCACCTGAAAACTATGACAATCTTGTTATATCTTTAGAAGGATTGGAATGTGGATATTTCCAAACCACTTCCATTGGTATATCTCTAGGAACTAATGCCTGGGATTGAAAAACTCGTCTCCTCTTTCTCTATCTTCTCATTACATATCAATGTTTGAGACTGTCAAATATGTCAAGAGGAGGGGTTTATTCAATTTTGAGAACAATTTCTGATGAAGGGAATGTCGGGATGAATTCAATTTCATTTTTGTTGACTGATTTGTCAGAAGCCCCAATTGTAAGCAAGCTCTATCTATTTCCTTAAGGAGTGATGCTTATCTCTTTAGGCTCTAAATTTTTTACCTCTTGCTTTCCTTTTATATGTTGATCAAAACTCATTCCAAACCTCATCTAAATTACTGCTAAAGAAAGTATTAAATTTTTTTTTTCTGTGGATGTAGTTTCTTGTATTCCATGTTGGACCTCAGTGTCCTTTGTACACTAGTCCAAATCCTGTTCTTTCTGTAAAATTGGTTGAGATACCCTCAACATGTTTAGAGGGACATTCTCCAACCTCTTGTTCTTGTACTCTTTAAACTTGGCAATTTGTTATGGATCAAAACAAATTGATGCCAGCTTTTCCACTTGTGAATATGTCTCTGTAAATTCAAAAATATCATCATATTAATTGGGATCATGAATGAATTGTTTGAGTTTTACCTGGGTTGTAAATTCTTGGGCCACTTTTTTTGGGTCGAACTGCCTGCCGAGAACAGTAGATAATTTTAAACACTGAATTTGATTGGTTTCACACAACATGCTTGAAATAATATAAATCATAGAAACCAAAATTAATAGGAAATGATGTCCAAGAAAACTTTTTGGCTTCCTTTAAGGCTTTGGTTAACCCATTCCCTACTACTTGACAGGTAATTTCTCTAGCCAGGAGTTTATCTAGTACATATAGTGGGATAACATGGGGATTGGATAGATTTTCATAAACCATAACATATGTAAATATCTCCTCTCCAAACCATTTTCCTATGGCCATGAAATCATCTCTGGATTATTTTGATAGTCTTGGGGCGTTTTTTCCAAAAACAGCTTGGTAAAGGGGTAAAATGACTCCATGAAAATTTTTGTAAAAATGAGACTCATAATTGGACTCCCAAGGATATTGTGGTAGAATGGATAGGGGAAGGGTCTTGTATAGTCCATTTCCATCCCATGGTTGGGAAATCAAAATTAAATCATACTACATCCATGATATAAGCACTCATGAAAAAAGGGGGAATTGTCTTGGAAATGAATTTTTGGTTCTTTCTATAATCTAGGATTTGGGAGGCAATATTATTGGAAAGGATGGTTCCCCAATCCATAATTTATGAATCTGATGCATCCTCAATGAGAGTAACCCATTCAACCAAAAATTTACTTGTATTAGAGTACCTAAATATCCTACACATCATAGTAGTAATATAGAAATAAATACCAACAAGAGAGGATATAGAGTACATACCCTTATCATCATGTTTGTGCTTGTTGGGGTTGTGCCTCCATTCTCATATTGGGTTTGATGCTATCTTATTTTCCTTTGAAAACATTTCAAGGAAATTATTTCCATATACCTTCAGTGGGTTGGGTATATGATAAATTTACGTTAAATATTCTGTCTTGAAAGACCCAATTACTATGTCCCTTGAAGTTAGGAATGTCCTCCCTCTGATATTCAAATTTTTTATTATCAACTTCACCATATCTGAATAGGGAATAATTTTAGGGCGAGTGACAATTAGATGGAGAAAATAATTAACAACTTCACTGCAAGAAGTTTTAGAGGATGTTGGGACGTCAGCTGTGGCTACCCTTTCAACTACTTTGGGATTTTCATCTTCAAACAATATGTACATGGATTCACATGAGGTAGATCCACTAGCTAGAGTGTATGTTGTATCAGAGAATATAGGAGGCATCTCTGTCACTTCTGAAGTACGAGGCATTGGGTGTGGAGTAGCCATGGGTTTCTTGCTCTTCTTTGTAGCCTTTGAAATTTCGCAAGGGCCTTGATTCTAATGACTAGCATATATTAAGTTAAAAATAGAGAATGAAGAATAATACATTGCAATGTGGGATAGATTAATAAAAAATCTTGAAGTGATGGAAAATATGTTTTAAATGCGAAAAATATGTAAACATTAAGTAACAGGGCATCAAAATCACTTGGGGACTCGAGACCATCAATACCATTATGCCCGACTAATAATTAAAAACATGTGTTAACGTGATTTACTTTGACAACTCAACACTTTAATTAAGATCTCGCATCACAAAATTCTTTCAGAGCATGACTTTAAAACATATGTAATTTAATTCACCGAGATGCGATCATGACTCTATGTTAATTGATTGTAAGCTCTTTATCATTGGTTTCAAGATATCAGAGCATTGGAGGAGCAAGTGCACTTTGATATTTGAGATGCGATAAGAATATCGCAATCGCAAGACTAGTGGAGTGAGTGAATGCAGTATAGGGTGGCGGAACTGTGATGCGAAATATCACATCGGGGGTTTAGGAGCGGGCAACATAGATGGTAACAAAAGAATATGCGATTGCGCGATAGCGATAAGTGATGCAACTATAAGGTGGGTCCTACCAATGGTTTATATAAGAATGTCTGTCACGGAGATTTTTCCTTTGTTATCATTCTTTATTATTTTAAAGCCTTTACGCATTATTTTATGCATTTGGGTTATATCGCATCGCAACATTTAAATGGATTTCTTTGAGTGGTTCTTATTGCAATTGTGATACACAATATGTTATTATTTTTTTTGGGCAAACTTTCTTATGTCCTTTGGTCAATAGGATCCAATTTTATCCTTCGGATATGAAATTTTTTGTCCTATATACAATAAAAATATTTTATTGTCCTAAATTAAAAAATAAAAATGGTCCCCATTATTTCCTAAGGTAACTATATATAAATAACGGGGGGTTTTTTTACTAGCACAGCAAGACCCAACGCTGAAAATTCCACTTTATGTACTCTTTCGATCAAATGGATTCCCTGCCCAATCTGCCTCTGTGAAGCCACACAACTTCACTCCCTTTATCTGTCTGTATCATAATCCAAACTGGGTAGTGCCTCTGAGGTACCGTAGAACATGCTTACTTTCTTTCTAATATAATATGGTTGGCCTAACCATAGCTTGGATCATCTAGTTGACTAAATAACATGTATATGGTCGTGTGTTCACAAGATACATTAGTGAACCCTCTAGCTATCTTTAAATGGTTCCATCCACTTCTTCACCTGAAGTGTCATCCTCTTTCCTCTAGTTAGTCGCTAGAGGTGTCTCCATTGGGTTACAACTCTCCATGCAGAATATTTGTAGTATCTCATTTGAATACTTGCCATGAGACACAAATAATTCCCCATCACCTTGCCATACTTCCAACCCAAGGAAGTAGTGCATGAGACATGTTGTAACTCCTAACGAAAACCTTTGGGTTTCTTAAGATACCAGTGCCTAGGAAATCATAAAAAGGGGATTTAAAGATATCATATATTTTTCCCCAGATCATTCAATTGGTGAAATTCAAAAAAAAAATTGGTTCAGTCATAGTGTTGACTTCTGATCCTAATAAGAGACTAATGATGTGGCTTGAACCGGGCTTCAAGAATATACGAGGATGAGACCATTCGACAGGGCCATGCATGAACAAGTGTACAAATTCAAGCTGAAAGTAGTGAGGTGAACATAAAGACAAATAATATTTAACATATTGGGGTTAGTTATTTAAGAATCCGGCCCGCTAAAAACTGGAGGAAATGTGAAGTTAGGAGAATATGGAACACAAAACAATTCTATGGAGCGCCTTTAAGAAGATTACAAATATCAATTATTCATGAGTGTCTCTTTTCCTTTTGTGAAAATGAACAAATTCATAAATAAGGAAAATAACATTGAGCTGCTATAACACATAGAATATTAGAAGAAAAATGTAAGCAAATGTAGAGGAAACACATCAAAAGGCATTCATGCATATTATCCACCAGTTTAAGATGGAATCCACCCAAATGTTTTATATATATGTATATATATATATATATATATATATATATATATATATATATATATATATATATATATAGGGCTTTTCATCTTCAAACAATCTGTACATGGATTCCCATGAGGAAGATCCACTATTTGGAGTGCATGTTGTATTAGAGAATAGAGGAGGAAACTCTGTCACTTCTAAAGTAGGAGGGGCTGGGTGTGGAGTAGCCATGGGTTTATTGCTCTTCTTCGTAGCCTTTGACATTTCACAAGGGTATTTATTTTAATGAGTAGCATGTAGTAAGATAAAAACAGAGAATGAAGAAAAATACTTTGCAATGCAGGATCGATTAATACAAAATCTCGAAGTGATGGAAAATATGGTTAAATGTGAAAAATATGCAAACATTAAGTAACATGCCGTCAAAATCGCTTAGGGATTCGAGACCATCAATACTTTTATTCCTAAGTAATAATTAAAAATGTGCGTTCACATGATTTACTTTGACAACTCAGCACTTTAATTAACATCTCGCATCAAAAAATTATTTCATAGCACGACTTTAAAACACGCGATAAGTTAATTCACTGATATGCGATCATGACTCTATGTTAATTGATTGTAAGCTCTTTATCAGCGGTTTCAATATATCAGAGCATTGGAGGAGAAAGTGCACTTTGAGATTTGCGATGTGATAAGAATATCACAATCGCAAGACTAGTGGAGTGAGTGAATGCAATATAGGGTGGCGGAACTATGATGCGAAATATCGCATCGGGGGTTTAGGAGCGAGCATCGTAGATGGTAACAAAATAATATGCGATTGTGATAAGTGACATGGAGGTAAGGTGGTTCCTACCAATGGTTTATATAATAATGTCCGTCGAGGATATTTTTCCTTTGTTATCGTTCTTTATGATTTTCAAGCATTTACGCACTATTTTATGTATTCGGGTTATATCGCATCGCAACATTTAAATGGATTGCTTTGAATGGTGCTTATTGCAATTGCGATATGCGATATGTGATTGGTTTTTTTGGGAAAATTCACTTAAGTAATTTGGTCAATAGGATCCAAGTTTATCCTTCGAATATGAAATTTTTTGTCCTATAAAAAATGAAAATATTTTATTGTCCTAAATTAAAAATTAAAAAGGGTCCCCATTATTTCCTAAGGTAACTATATATAAATAATGGGGGGCGGGGGGGTTGAATAGCACAAGGGGGGGGGGGGGGTGTTGAATAGCACAAGAAGACCCAAAGTTGAAAATTCCACCAGATGTACTCTTTCTTTCAAATGGATTCCCTGTCCAATCTTCCTCTGTGAAGCCACAAAAATTAACTCCCTTTGTCCATTTGTACCATAATCCAAACTAGGTAGTGCCTCTGAGGTACCGTAGAACATGCTTAGTTTTCTTCCAATATAATACGGTTGGCCTAACTATAGCTTGGATCAACTAGTTGACTGCATAACACATATATGGTCATGTGTTCACAAGATACATCAGTGAACCATCTAGATATCGATAAATGGTTCCATCCACTTCTTCACCTGAAGTGTCATCCATTTTCCTCCAATTGGTCGCTAGAATTTTTTCCATTGGTTTACAAATATCCATGCAGAATATTTATAGTATCTCATTTGAATACTTGCCCTAAGACACAAATAATTCCCCAACGCCTTGCCATACTTCCAACCCAGGGAAGTAGTGCATGAGACCTGTTGTAAATCCTAGAGATAGACTTTGGATTTCTTAAGAGACCAGTGCCTAGGAAATCCTAAAAAGAGGATTTAAATATCTCATATATTTTTCCCCAAATCATTCAATCGGTGAAATTCAGAAAATAATGGTTTAGCCGTAGTGTTGACTTTTGATCCTAATAAGAGACTGATGATGTGGCTTGAACTGGGCTTCAAGAAGATACGAGGATGAGACCATTCGATAGGGCCATGCATGAACAAGTGTATAGATTCAAGATGAAAGTAGTGAAGTGAAGACGAAGATAAATATTATTTAACATGTTGGGCTTAGTTATTTAGGAATCCAACCCGCTAAAAACTGGAGGAAACATGAAGTTAGGAGAATACGGAACACAAAATAGTTCTATGGAGCGCTTTTAAGGAGATTACAAATACCAATTATTCTCAAGTGTCTCTCTTACTGTGTGTCTCTCTTCCTTTTGTGAAAATAAACAAATTCATGAATGAGGAAAACAACATACAGCTACTATAACACATAGAATATTAGAAGAAAAACGTAAGCAAATGTAGATGAAACACATCAAGAAACATTGATACATATTTTTCACCAGTTTAAGATGGAATCCAACTGAATGTTATAGATATATATATATATATATATATATATATATATCAAAAAAGCTTCAAGGGATATTCATTGCACTGCCAAAATTCTCATACTTACGCATAGAAATATAGAACCAAAATATTAGACAAAACTTTGAACCTGTTCTCCTTCTCTTATATTTCTCTTTATAGATTTTCTAGAGAGGGCTTAGCCCTAAATATTCTTTCTTGGTATTTCAGTACATCCATCATGATAAAATTGAGTGTGCTTCGAGCACAGCTCGATAACAAAAAAGTAAATCAAAATATCTGCCTTGACATTGCAACTTTACCATAAGATAAGATAAAAGTAAAAAATAGAAATAACTAAAGGCCACATAGGCCGAATCCTGAATATTTCATTTGGTGTAGCGCATTCCTGAAGATTGTGTGGAGTTTCGAGGAAGCAGCGAAGCCAAATGTGAAGACTGTGTGGTGGACTATGATGGTTGTGAAGTTGTTCTGATAGGATGAAAGGTTGAAACAGTCAGTGCATGAAAAAAATCATAAATCCTCTACCACAAGAGCATCAAGGGAAAAGGAGCATTTTTTAATAGCTCATATAAGGTTCGGAGCTGAGTTAACTCTAAATAATCCAAGCTTGCAGTGAAAAGTTGTTTCACCTTTGCCAACAGTAAAAACTCCTTCTTGAGACGGACCACAATAGTCTCTTCTTTTAACCTTGTTTTATTTTCAAGTATAGGGTCCACCAGACTCTTGATCTCAAATAATTTATGTTTATATGCGTCCCACTGGATCAATTCGCCTTCTAGATCCCAGCAGATAGGTAGTCCTTCCTCAACAACCTTTTCCATCTCCACCTCAAATATTTCAACTCCCTTAGAGACTAATGCTAGATATCCTACAGCCTTATCACTGTGGAAAATTAATTAACAACTTCATGGTCTCTGAGTTCCTCAGTAGGGAGCTCATTTCTGAATTGAATATATTTTCTGGAAGCTACCACATTCTCAGCTCTGTCTCACCGGCCGACATCTAAATGTACTCTGTAATCACGAACCGTGACCTTTTTGTCATTCACCAACATTATATGCTCCCAATGACTTTTAACTTCTACAATAATTTCATCTCATACCATCTGTCGAGCCTCGACCGGGGACATGTTTCCTTAGAGATGATTCTTGAGTTCTCAAACCTTCTTTTTTAATGTCTGCATTTCTTTACGAACCGAGTCAAACTCAATTTGGAGTGAACATACTTGCCTTTGTTTTGCAACCAAGTCTTCTTGCGACTCCTCAAGATGTTTGCGCACTTTCTTGACCTCATCCTTAGAGAGCCTCAGCTCCGTCAGAGTCTTGGTGAGTTGATTCATAGGATTCTAGGGGTCATCAAGTATCAGCACAATGCAAATATGGGTCTCCTATTGTTTTTGCAACTCCATCAATATTATTTTAAGCTTTATTGCTTCATCACTCTTCTGTACTAACATCTTTGACAAGGCTTCCTTCTCTTTTTCCACGTAGGCCAACTCAGGGATTTGGACATGTTCTGAGCCTGGTAGCTTTAATCTTCATCGCAATTCTTGAATTTCTTGTTCTTCTCTTTTGAGAAGAGGCTCAGTAGTAGACTTCCCATCAATCGCCTTCCCCTTGATCATCTTCTTGTACTCCTCAACCTATAGTGTGAGGGCCTTATAATTATCCCTCTTTCGTTTTAGCATTTAAATGGTCTTCTCCAATGTGCTCTGAACCTTATCTATAGTTAGGGTATACTTTAGGACTTCATTTCATAGCATGTGTCCTACCTTTGAGTGAAGGTTTAACTTATGACGCAGAGGAATAGATGAAAGATCAACCTTAATCTCTAGTGGTTGTTACCCTAATCCATGGGGCATGGGGTGAGATGGAGGGTGTTTCACAGAAAACACCATTTGATCATTCTCCACATATAAGGATGCCAAAAGTCTGGTGTGATGCTTTTTAATATGCAACGTCAATTTTTCTTTCAACTTCTCCCTTTCTCCCTAGTTCCTTTCTCTGATATCTTACAATAAGGGCCAACGTACTCTACTATATGTGTCTGAAGGACCTTATCCCGATAGACTCTCACCTAAAGAAAAGACTTGTGAAGAGAGATGTTGTGGGTGAGGGGGGACCCTCCAGAGTGACTTGAAAACTAGGTCGATTTGACCCTCGTTCCACCAATACGGGAACCACCTCATCTGGTTGTTCAGGGACTTGTCCTTTGGGCACCTGTGTTCTTTCTTTCTTGCTGACGTGTCCCTCCTATTATTCTTCTTTGAAATCCTCCTCCTCCTAAGCACTACCCCTTTTTTATTGTTTGTCTCCAGTTAGGGGCTCAGTCTCCATATCTGTATCCAAAGGCCATGACTCAGAATTATATTTCCACTCAACATTAGGTCTGGGCTCATGTTCATAGGTTTAAGCATTGATCTTTCATCTTCTTTGTGCAATAATCCCTTTAGGATCATAATTCTATATATCCCCCTGCTGAAAGTTCATTTTCTAGAGCAAATCCTCAATTAGAGGGAAATAATGTCACGAATTGATGGTGAAATGGCATATTATACTAGGGAGTTTGAAGATATAGCCTTACTTTGTTGACACAAAATTTTCTTGGTCTGTACTCATGGATTTCCTTATAAACTAAAGAGAAAAAATTCTCATTGGCATGAATATTGGCAATTAAAAAGGAGGAACCTCATAGTCATAAATTTGGACTTCAGTGTGATCTTCAAATAGATACCAATCTCCTACACAATCTTCCCCACTAAATTGGAGCAGATCTTTCTATTCAGGAAAGATCCTGGGTGGGGGCATCCCATATATAATTTCATAGGCTCTGGACATGAATAACCCTTGCCTCCAGAATTCTGACAGACTGAGGGGGCCCAGTCAAACACAGATTTAGGTTTTGTTTGTCTATTAAAGAATATATCCATGCCTACACCTTCAAACATATCTACATGTGCAAATAAGAATATATAGAACACCAATGAATAATATGTGAAAAAACTTGAAGTTGGTAGGTGTTGGAACTAGGCTTTTATGATGGAGGCTAGAAATGAGGTAATGTCAACAAGGGCACCTGGTTGCATCATTAGTTCAAAAAAGCCTAGATAGGAATTGTTGATCTGACTAGCATCATCCGCCCTAAAAATACATGAAATAATTGTGAAGATGGGTTGAACGGTGTCAACGAATAGAGATAGAGGAAAATTTTCAGTGGGGGGCAGGACTGGTAGCTTGGAAACTATAATCAACTCGAGGATGGCTTTCAATTTTTCAGTGGGCAGGTTTTTAAAACATAACAATAGGTTTACTTCGGTGAACTCTAAAAATTCAGAGGAAGAGGGGTAACACAGACCTTTGTGGATCATTTCAGGGGTAATTTCCAGTATTTTTTTCCCCTGGGAGGAGGCAAAATATCCCTTTTGTCCAATGTAGACCTAGGAGATCCAGGATATGAATTCAGTGAAATGGTGGACAGAAGGGGAAATCTGGTAATGCAACTCTGAGTCAACTACCCTAAAAAAGTATTCTCCTCTCCATTTGTATCCCATTAGGTCATGATGCTTTGTTGCCACGCTAAAAGGGTAAATGGGGTCACAGATTTGAGTATGGGCATCCATGAGAGGGTCAAGACTAGAGGTGGGCCTAACCTCTCGAGCTTGTGGGGTCTCGGGAGAAAAAAATTTCATTTTAAAATGAAAATATTGAACTTTAAAAATAAAACATGTAGCTAAAAAAGCACCTCATGAATGAAAGTGACGCAGGGGACAAGGCTGGGACAATGACTGGCTTAGTTGAAGGCTTGCCCTAGATCCCAACTGGCAGCAGCATGTAGAGTGAAAAATAATAGTCAGGTGAATTTTGTGGGAGAAGCAGGCCTTTTTTAGGCTTAAAGGTGACAACTGGAGGGATGACATCAGGATAATGTTAGTGGGTCGACACGTGTCATCCACTGATTTTTGGGATGGGACTAGGTAGGTGGAGGACAAGTGGTAGGCGCGTTGTGTATTCCACTTTTCCACATTACCTTACCTGACTTACCGTTTACCTTTAGACCTGAGAGAGCGACCCCCACCATGTATTTCGGTGGGTTGAGAGGGCCTCGTGGAGGTAGGTGACTACCCCCTAGAATGACCCTGATTGGCTGGTCTCCTAGCTGACTTGTTCAATTCTCGGGGGGTGTCTTCCGTTGGTACCTGCGCCCTTCTTCCCATCAGAATGCGTTTTGTTCTAATGTTTCAGTTTCCTAAGTGATACAGCCACACGGTTTGATGGTCCATACAACCGTTTTGTAGATGATTTCAATTTTGTTTTGATATGTGACCGAATGCCATCCCCTTTTTGCATTTTGCACCAAAATTGTCTTGTGGATTTTTGGGTTCGATGCAAACATTAGCTCCATCTGGGAACATCGTGTTTTGGTTAGCATGTTGAGAACCTCCATACCTAAATTCTACGTTCCTTTTGGCATGGAGTCATTTTATTGAAAACATTACTAAACAATATGTAAGAAAGAGAAGAACATAATTGGAAAGTGAATATTTACAATGAGGTGGTATTTACAATGGAATAGGGGTACCACTTAGTATTGGAAATATAACTTGAGGAATTCCCCATTGAATGGTAGCTCCAGTATGTCCCCTTCCAATTTCTCCAGCATCAAGATATTATTTCCCTTTGCTTATGTCATCCTGAATGGTCCAAACCATAAGGGGTTGAATTTTCCATGTTTTCCTTTGTCGGCCCTCCTTACATCCCATCTTAATACCATATCACCTGGTTTAAAACCTTTTTCCTTGGATTTCCTGTAAAATAAACTCTTCATCTTGTGATTTTCCCGTTCCCTATCTTCCTGGAGTTCCACCAACTGATTTATTCTCATCGTTAGATAATTTGGCTCTTCTTCACTGTCCTGCAAAAAATTCGCCACTGGAAATGCCAACTATATCGGGAAGATTGTTTCCCTACCATAGACCAGTTCATATGGGGATTTTCCAGTAGACCTCTTGGTTGTAACTCTACTTGCCCACATAGCAAACCTGATCTTTGAGTCCCAGTTTTTCTGGTTTTCTATTATTGTTTTTTTTAAGATCCTCACGAGGGTCTTGTTCGAGGATTCGACCAGCCCATTTCCTTGTGGATAATAAGTAGTTGAATGCTCGAGGAGGATATTGTAATTATGGCAGAAACTTAAGAAATTTTCAGATTTGAAAGCTTGGGCATTGTTAGTTATTATTTTCACATGACATCCGAACCTAGCAAGTATGTTTTCCTCCAATAATTTCATGACCACCACATCAGTGGCATTCCTAACAAGCACAGCCGCTACCCTCTTTGTGAAGTATTCAATAGCATTCAATATCCACTAGTGTTGACTTTTGGATGCGGGATGTATCCTCCCAATGAAGTCAATTACCCATTGTCGTAAAGGTTCCTCCACGTGTACTGGGATGAGTGGAAAGGGGGCGAATTTTTTTTTCTCTACCAATGTTTAGTACTTATCACAAGCCCTGACATAAGCCTAGACTTCCCCAAAAAGTTTTTTCCAGAAGAAGCCAACCTTGAGTATTTTATGATCTGTCGCTCTCCAACTATAGTTTCCTCCACACAAGAAACCATGAAATTCCTCCATCGTTTGCTCAGTTTCACCTCCTGTCAAGCATAATAGTAAAATACCTACCAGATCTCTCCAATACAAATGCTCGATGGCCACGACAAACTTTTGGGATCTCAATCTTAAAGCTCGGTATTTTAATTTTTCAAAAATTGGGTAGGCACCTCAATGTCAACAATTATTCCACTATGTATTTATACCACGGGGAGACCATGTATTTGACATTTTTTTTATGCGTCATGTTTTCTATTCCAGATTTTAGTCCATTTCCATTGCCTTTCCCACCATTTTTGGTCGATAAATTGATTCCCAAAGACTGGAAATTTGATTCGGAAAGGATCTATTATCACCAAATTGATCTTGATTGGCTGCTCATCAATCAACTCAATGTAACTCTTTCAAACCACTTCTAACTAAATATTAGCCTCTTCAGTTTGAGAGGTCTCTCTCAAGGGGGTTTTATGATTTTAAATAATGATAGTAGTATATGGCTAACTCTATGGAATTGTAACTTGTTTTGTATGATTGTAGTTGAAAAATGCAGGCTTCCTACCATTAGGCTTATGGAGTCAACAATCAGTAGTCTTAGTGACAGTGGTTCTTCACATGGAAGCTGAGGCAGATAAAGGTTTTCAACAGAGATAATTCACACATACAACATAGGAAAACATAGTCATTTCACCACTAAAGGAACTCAGAGCATAATATTATGAATTCTAATTAATTAGGGATGAAATATACTGCAAATTATTAAACATAATATAAATATCAATAAGACATCAAAACCTCATGAGAATCTTAGGTCTAGAAGTATAATGTCACTTTGTATTACTGATAATAGTAAAAAACATACAAGCAGCACTTTGGTGCAAATATTCTCCAACCCTTTGCTTCTTTGATGTTTTGTCTATAAATAGACATTATTTACAATATGGATGATCTTCCTGGTGGCTAGATCCTTGAATTCTCCTATGACACCTTTCATAACTGAAATCAATAAATTACAACAGAAAACTAATAGCTACCTTTTAAAGAAACCAACTCCTAATAGGACTCTATCTCCTATTTATTACATTCCTATATCCTATCTGTGAAACATTTACATGATGGTTACATAATGAATATCACATGCTCAAAGGACACATGACCAAGTTCACCACCACTTTACATATTTAAAGCACCCCTAGATTTGTGGAACATAACCATGCCTTTTAGGAATGGATGACCTTCATCTTCAACGCTATTTTGACTGATGACCTGGCTGCATAGCACTCACTTTGAGTCATAAATATCTACTAATAAGGTCCTCTGACATGTTGGAGGTCTCCAGCTAGAAAATACCACTTTTAATATGCTCAAAATCCTTCAACAATTTCTCACTACGAAAGCAGGACAGTTTCGTAGCGAGTTTTAGTAGCGTGGGAAAAGCGGCTTCTCCATCCATCTTCTTCACTTGTTTGTTGTTCCATTATCTTCATCATGTCATGAAAAATTACAATCATGGATCCCTCACCTTAAAACATGCAAAATCTTACTTTAAATGCAAAAAGGCACCTACAGGTTTTTTCGTAGCGTATTTCTGGCTTCAAGCCTAAGGTATGCTTCGATACTATGCAAAAACCAAGAAATTTCTCCTTTCAAAATTATCTTCAAAAACTAACCTCTAACTGAAAATTTTGGGTTTTCTACATGTAATGAACCTCCTAAGGCATATTCCATCTCAAATTATTACTTATGTGGTGTTTCTTCCTCATTTACAATTAGTTGGCTAATGGGCTCTTCTACCACAATCATTTTCAATCCTTTCTTTTCTAATTCTACATGAACTAGATCCAATTGCTCTTCTAAATCTTTCACTTTGTCCTTTAATGCCCTGTTCTTGGATTGCAAGTGAAATTTGACCCTTTTGATGTGCTTGATCTCTCTTCTTAGTGGTTGAGTCCACTTTATCAACTTTTATGTATTGTCCAAGGTCTTTGAGACACTTGTCACTTGATCTTCCCATATTTTCCTCATTTGTTCAAACTGAACCTTCTTATCTCTATGCTTCTTTGCTTCTTGCTTCAAGACTGATATCTCCTTACCTGCCTCCTTCAACTCCTCCTTAAGGGTTTCAATTTCTGATTTTTCACTAATTTTCTCTTTACCCTTCTTTTGTTTGATAACCAACTCTTCTTTTGTAGGTGAAGAGAGATCTATGATGCTTGGTGGTTGAGCAATTTCACTGACCTTCTGAGTCTCTTTGCTACTTTCCATGACCTTTCTTGTATGTCTAGTCATTGGCTTTCTAGGTTGAAACATGAAACCAACATCGTCACCTGCAAACTCTAATTTTTTAGTTGTCTTACCTTTCTTCAGCTTTATTCCTCCATCTTTAATATCTTCAGCTTTCACAATGGGTGATTCTTCAATGTCAATTACATGCAAGATGTCTTCTAAGTTTCCTTTAGCCACTGTTTGGCTCCTAGTAACTCTCTTGTTGCCTAGTTTGCTGGTTGTTTTCTTCTGTTTTGCAAGTGATGTTTTAGGTGTGTCAATATTCTGCACAGGCTTTGTCTCCATGCTCACTGGTTCTGGTGGGGATGTTCCATTCCCTTCTTCAAATTCCTCTTCCCTTAATGTTTCTAGGTTTGGAGGTTCTCTTAGGAGTGATAGCATCAATTTCAAAACCACTCATGAATAGAAAGGAAGTCAAATCTCCTTCTAGTCTCTTCAACTCCTCTAACACCAACAACTTAATCAAACCATGGTGAAAGAGAGAAGTTTCATTACCCTCTGTTTTAATTTGAACATTGTCTAACATTTTACGTAGACTTCTTTATAAATAAAAGGGCAATTCAAGTGACCTCTTACCCACAAAATGCCAAAGAAGCCTAAGGTGGTAGGAGTATACCATGTGAAACCTTCCTTCACAGGTAAAATACTTCTGAATGGTCATCAACAGCTTTAAATAGCTGTCCTTCATGAAACTCCTAGGAATAGCATTTTTCAGATCAATTTCACTATGCTTTGGTTTAATGAACTCTTTGCAATCCTTCATTGTGAACTTGACACCTTTAAACCATCGTTCCCCTCCTCTAGGGATTTGTGTTGCTGTTGAAATGTTGTCTAGTGTCACTGTTAGTTTCAAAATTCCCACTTTTGAAGCTCTTCCAGTGAAACTGTTAGCAAAATCCTTGGAAACCTGTAGACGACAACCCTGTAACCTTTGAAAGAATTGCAAGAAACATGTTCTTCTGAAAATCTCCATGGAAATTGGGTCTTCATTGAGAAAATTCATTTCCATGGGCTCATACCTATGGTAGTGACCACCTTTGTTTGTTTTCTTCCTTGCAGCCATGGATGGCTTATATCTTCTCAGCCTCTCTTGCTTGATGACACCTGCAACCTTTAAATCTGCCAGCAACCTGCTTGGCTCGATGAATCAGCTCTCCAAAAATCCAATTACATGCAAAGATAAAGTGGAGTATGACAAAAATACTAATTGGGTAAGGTTTTATGTTTTAAATGACAACTCATGCATTAATCATGACACATGCATGCTAAAAAGGGTAATGATGACCTCAAACATGGCTTTGTACCTTTGAGTTAACCGTAACAAACTTGAATGACCTCCACCGTAACTCCTCCAACCATGAACTGACACTTCACATCGAGTTTTACAAGACAGACAAGAAAACAGTTTTTTGTAGCGTGATTAGTTTAACTTCTGATAGTTCCGCTACAAAACTATTAGGCAGTTTTGTAGCCAAAACTGTTGTTTTGCTGTATAAAACGCTACAAAAAGTTGTAAAAATGACTTAAGTGCCCTTTTTAAATTTAAATGCTTGGGGAATGAAAACTAACACCATATGATGACTGATGGGACCTGACATGACCTAAATGGAGGTGGCCTTGAACCTTAGGATAGGTTAAACATGTAAAAAATGAAATTTTCCTATACCAACTTGAAAGGCTTAAGGAGACTTTATCCTTTTGATAAATGAACTGTATGACCATGTCAAGTAATGTTTCACAATATTATAAGTGATAACAGGATCTTTGTCAGGCCCTATCCCTTGATAAACTTTGTGGGCTTAATTTCCATCTCATATTCCTGTATTTTGACTATCCATTTTCCACTATTCGCTTCGTTGTATCCCTGTACCAAAATATATTTCACAACAGTAGTTGGTACATAGGATGGTATGCTGGATTGGAGAATCTACATCATGAAGGCTTTGAGGGCCTTGACCAGAGCATACACCCACTTTTCCAAAATTTTATATTTTAGTTCTTATTCCCTGAGCACCTGGCTAAAAAATGTGATGGTTTGTTCATATCCATCGTCGTTCTTCTGCAACAATACCACAACTATTGTATGAGGAGAGGAAAATGAGAATATAAAGAAAGGATTCAAGTAATTTGGTTCAAAAAGTATAGGTGCTTCCCTGAAATCCTGTTTAATCCTGGAAAATGATTCTCGGGAAGGTGCGATCCATTTACTTCATTATTCTTTTTTAACATCTCAATGACGTTTCTGACAATTTCTGCATAATTGGGTATAAATCGCCTCGAAAAATTTATTCTTCTTAGAAAAACTTGGATCTCTTTTTTGTTTCTGGGCAGTGAGAAATTGTTTATAGTCTCAACCCGCTTGTGGTCAATTTTGACTCCCTCTTTTTCTTCTATATGTCCCAATAGCTTTCCTTCATGCAAACCAAAATGATATTTCTTGGGGTTCAATGATAATCCATACCTTCTACATTTCTCAAAGGTTTGTTTTAAATGTTTGATGTGCTCTTCATGAGTCTTAGAAAAAACGGTGATACCATCTAGGTAAACTACCTCAAAATTGTCTTGATCTCCAATGAATGTGGTGTCCATGTCCCTTTGAAATGTAGCTTCAGAATTTATGAGGCCGAAAGGCATCTGAGCATACATGAACGTCTCCCAAGGTGTGGTGATTGCAGTTTTATTTTAAATTTATGGGTGTAGAACAACCTGATTGTACCCCGAGAATCCATCCATCATGGACATATGGGCTGACGCTACTACCTTCTCCAAAATATGATCCATTTTGGGTAGCAGGTAATTATCTTTCAAAGAGGACCTATTTAAATTCTAAAAATCCATGCATAATCTGATTTTTCCATTCTTTTTTCTCACTGGCACTAGATTTTCCACCCACTCAGAATACCTCAAAGGAAAAATAATCTTCACTTGTAACAACTTTTTAACTTCTTTTTGTATTGGAAGGAGCAGGAGTGGATTAATCTACCTCATTTTCTATTTATGTTGCTTTGATCCTTCCTTCAAAGGGATTTTTTGTTGTATGATATCAACATCAAAAAATTTGCAGGTCTTGATACGACCAGGAAAAAACGTCCTTATAAGCTCTGAAAAGATTTATATATTTTTTCTTGAACTCATATGGGACGCCCTTGGCCAATTTTATGAACTTTGGGTCTTCCTCTGATCCAATGTTATGATCCTCTATCTTTTCATCAAGCTCAGGCCCACGAGGTTTGATGGGTACATCATATGTATTGATTGTAGAATCCAGATTATCCACAGTATCATAAAACGATTGTCGACATTTCAAATCCCAATGGGGATCCATCTTCAGGATGAGAAATGAATTAAGACTGAAAGAAGGTCGCAAAAGGTATAAATAGTGAAGGGCTGAGATGATGAGAAGATGAGAAGAGCCGACAGACTCTATAATTTGTTTAAAAAAAAAAAATTATTTTAAAAATTTTATTTTTATTTAAAATAAAAAATTAAGGTTTTATATAAATTAATTCTAATTTTAATAATAAATATTTACAATTTTATTAATTTAATAATAAATATTTTAAATAATAGATATTTTTTAAATAATAGATTTTTTTTTAATTTTAATAATAAATATTTTTTAAATATTTTTAAGAATTTTAAAATTTTGTATGTTTAATAAATATTTGTACTTAATATTTATTTAATTATCAGACTCTAAATTACTACAATATTTTATTTTATTTTAATTGTTACTTAAAATTTTTATTATCAATAATAAAGTCAAAATTTATTTTATATTTTAATGTCTAAATTAATTTTATAATATATATAATCTCATAATATGTTATGAAAAATTATTCTAATGCCTAAAAAGTATTTTATGATCTAAATCTTACCTAAAATAATATAATAATTTAACTATCAAAATAAATGTTCAAAGGAATGTTAATAAATATAATGAATTTATTTAAGTATATTAAATATATTTTATTAATTTAATAAAATTCTAATAAATTTTTATTTTTATTTTTATTAATAAATTTGATTTAAAATTGTTATCCTTACTTATTTCCAATCATTGACAATAATTATTAATTAAATAATTTTTATTAATAAAAATTAATTAATACAAATAATTATTATGAGTAAGTGAAGTAATAAGTGTTATGAAATGGCATGACCTTAAATTGTTTACTAAATAGGAGAAGAAGCAAACCTGCGAGGTCATACCTGAGATGAGGACGAACCTAAGGAGCAAATTTGTCTAATTTGCTTCTTAGGTTCGTCCCCATCCCAGGTATGATCTCGCAGGTTTGCTTCTTCTCCTGTTTAGTGAACAATTTAAGGTCATGCCATTTCATAACACTTATTACTTCACTTACTCATAATAAGTATCTGTATTAATTAATTTTTATTAATAAAAATTAATTAATTAATAATTATTATCAGTGAGTGGAAGTAAGTAAGGATAACAATTCTAAATCAAATTTATTAATAAAAATTAAAATTAAAATTTATTAGGATTTTATTAAATTAATAAAATATATTTAATATACTTAATATAAATTCATTATATTTATTAACATTCCTTGGAACATTTATTTTAATAGTTAAACTATTATAGTATTTTAGGTAAGATTTAGATTACAAAATACCTTTTAAGCATTAGAATAAATTTTCATAACATTTTATGAGATTATATAGATTATAAAATTAATTTAGACATTAAAATATAAAATAAATTTTGAGTTTATTATTGATAATAAAAATTTTAAGTAACAACTAAAATAAATTAAAATATTGTAGTAATTTAGAGTTTGATAATTAAATAAATATTAAATATAAATATTTATTAAAAATGACAAAATTTTAAAATTCTTAAAAAATATTTATTATTAAATTAATAAAAAATGTAAATATTATTATTAAAATTAGAATTAATTTATATAAAACCTTAAAAAAAAAAATTAAAAAAAAAAAACAAATTAAACAAATTATAGAGTCTGTCGGCTCTTCTCATCTTCTCATCATCTCAGCCCTTCACTATTTATATCTTTTGCGACCTTCTTTCAGTCTTCATTCATTTCTCATCCTGAAGATGGATTCGAAACGTCGACAATCGTTGTATGATGTTGTGGATAATCCGGATTCTACAATCAACAAAAACCACAGAAGCTTGAAAATCATTTGTATTAAAGATCCTTTCCAGAGGTATAAGACCCCTGAGGATAGTGTTTCCTTTTAGTTGAATGACCTTATGCCCAACTATGGTTTCTTGACAATTTGAATTATGTTTTCCTGTCACAATCTCCTCCTCTTGGTCAATCACCAAATTTGAAAACTCTCTGACTATCTCCATAAATCATTTGATTTGTTCTTCGTCCTCGAAAACTTGCCAATGTTTGACGTTGTACCACATAGAGGGCATGTATCTAACTTCAATTTCATATCTTAGTAGACGATTCAGTGGGGGTCAAAAATTACTAGTAGCCACAGCTAGTGAATCCTCCATTTGATTTATGTCATGCGGCATAAAATGAATATTGAAGGCCAAGATTTTTTTTTCCACTAAATCCCATACCTCATTTCTGTAGATTTTGAGTCGTGGGTTTTTCACTTGGAATTGATTCCTCACTTGTTTTACCACAAAATCTGAGTCCTCGAACAACTTAAGGCTATGAATATTCAGATTTTGTGTCACTTGTAGCCACAAGAGCAAAGCTTCATACTCAACCACGTTGTCGGTGGATTTTAACTCTAATTTAAAAGAGAGAGGTATCAAGCAACATTCCGATGAGATGAAAAATACCTCAGCCCTGTTTCCTTCCTTAAAATAGGTTCCATCAAACTGTAAAGTTCAAATCTCATTTACCTCTATAATCTGTTAGTTTATCTACCTCGGGGGCAGGGTTTTAGTCTCTTCCAATATAAGATCATCTTCTTCTAACATAAGGCAGGAAAAATCACGAATATTATTCTTCATGAATCTTGATTCTCTGTACAATCAACTTTCTTCCCTGCTGAAAATGGGATGTTGGCATATGTTAGATAAAGTTTTATACAACCACCAATTTTGGATCCCCTTGATCTGGATAACAACATTCCGAACCTGGCAGGAATGTTTATCATTAAAATATCCATCACCCACTTTTTTCTGGGATTTGAGCTAAGTTCACCACCAGATCCTTTATCATCCCCAAGCACTTTACTATCTTGGAGTCGAAGGAGTACAGATCTTTGTAAGGTTGAGTGATCAACAGTCCCAACTGTTCCATGATAGATAGGGGCATTAAATTATGCGAAGCTCCTGAGTCCAGCATACAGTTATGCAATAAGAGGTCATGTACTACTAAGGTCACATAGAAAGGTGGGGTTGAAGGATATTGTTCCTCTACATGAGGCCCAAAAACTACCATAGGTCTTTCTTCTTGGAGATTCAGACTGTCTGGGATGGGGACTGCAATGGATGGACACATGAATTGAGATACCTGGGCTTTGTAGGAAGGATGTTTCAGTAACTCTGCAAGAGGTACGAAGATCTTTAATTTTTCTAGTTCTTTTTGAAGATTGAAAGTGGTGGGACTTCTTTCAGCAGAAGGGTTTTCGATGGGTTCATTATTATGGTCAGTTAGGGGATGAGAAGGCGAAGGATATTTCTCGACTTTAGCAGTGTCGGGCTTATGCACTAGAGTTTTAGGGACTGTGGAGGTTTATGGTAAACTTGCTCCAGTGGTTTCTTACCTTTTTCCAACAGATCTGAGGACCCTTGAGGTCCTGGTCCTGACTCGTCAGTTTGCTCGTATATACGTGACATATTCCTGGAATACCTGAGGTCATACTTCTTATGTAATTAGGCCTGCATGAAATCCACAAACTGCCTGCAATATTTATCAATATCCTTGTCATCTCTGGGTGCATCTTGCTCTTCACCATCTTCCTAATGCAATGCAATTTCACCCTCTTCGTTGGAATAAGCGAATAATTGATTCTCTCGTGTGGTTGTGACTTCATATTTCTGTCCTTCCATTTCTTCCTCTAGATACACAGGGGGCTGAATGTGATCTGGTTGTTCCTTCCTTTCTCTTTGCAACAACTAGAGTGGGGGCCTCCAGTATTATGGGTTGAAACCTCTATTAGGGATCATCTGATTTGAATGAGTGGGGAGGGGGGGGGCGACTTTTCCTTTCCATTTCTATCTTTACGAACTTGTTGGACAAGTTCCTGATCAACTTGTTCATTTCTTCTATCCCATGTTCTTGAGATTGCCTCTCTTGGTTTGAGGAGCTAACCTCCTCCTTACCTCTTCTTCTTTCTCCATGATCTAGTTTCCCCTTCAGTTTTCCAGTAGAATAAAAGTTGGCTTCTAATTCCATGACATCGGTTTGGATCTGATCTAGGGATGTAGATTTCCTCTCTCGGAGAATGAATCTGAATTTTGGTTCAAAAGCTCCAGCAAAAACCACCTTGGCTACTGCTTGATGAGGCTTTGTCTTTGCCGGAAGATTATTGTACAGTTTATTGAACCTCTTAATAAAATCAATTACATCCTCATTGTGTCTCTTTTTCATAGCATTGAACTCTGTGAGGATGTAACCATGGTCTATTTTCTCCCCCCATTTCATTATGAAAGCATTTTCCATCTCTTCCTAGATATGGATAGATTTATCAATCAAAGGTTTAAACCACTTCCTATATTTTCCATCCAAGGATTGGATGAAAAGTCTTAAAACCACATCAAGGTGTTCAACATTTAATTTCTCTACGAAGGCGCATAAATTCTCAATGTTCCTTTATGTAGCAACGTTGCGCTCTCCTTTGAACCAGGGTAGAAGCTTCAAGTAATCTTGTGGCATGTCATTCATTAGTTGAGGTAAAGCCATGGGGGCATATTTATTCAATATAAAACTAGGTACTGCCACGTTATATAGAGGGGGAGTTAGATTTATGATATGAGGTTGTGGATGCACAATATGAGGGGTAACGGGTATGAGCTGAGGGGGCAGAGAATTAGCCTGATGCTGGGTGAAATTATTCAGAATGTATTTAATTTCTTATGTCTCAGGCTGAGGATGAGATGCGTGAAAATATGGACTAGCAGAAATTGCTTCGTCTTTTAGTTGTGACTTGAGAGAGTTGAGGACAAAATATCCTTTCTGAGGGTATTCTAAAACACGAGTGGTAGGAGAGAGTTGAGGACAAAATATCCTACTTGAGGGTATTCTAAAACACGAGTGGAAAAATCTAGTCCATATATGTTAGCTCTTTGATTTGAGGAAGAGGAAGCTTCAAGAGAGAACGGGGGTAGTTTGGGTTGACTAAGGACCTTTTCTTTACAAATTATTTTAAATATTAACTTCTCGGGCTCAGATACAATGGGTGTCTTTTTCTGAGAGGTGTCTGACCGGGTATGAGGCTTGGTGAAAGCTAGTATTTCTTAGACTTATATCTTGACAGTGGAGTCTCCAAAGTGAGATATATACAACCCACAATCCTTCATGCTCACCTGAATAAAGGGTGTAAACCTATCTTATCCCAGGGAAAGGTTTTCTCATTTGTTCCCTGGAAACAGCGCCAATATGTTCTAACTCTTAGAGACAGCCTCTGGGTTGCTTCAGAGACCAGTGCCTAGGAAATCTTAAAAAGGGGATTTAAAGATCTCATATATTATTCCCCATATTCAATCGGTGAAATTTATAAAACCGTGGTTCAGTCATAGTGTTTACTTCTAATACTAATAACAGACTGATGATGTGGCTTGAACTGGGATTCAAGAAGATATGAGTACGAGAAAATTCGATAGGGCCATGTGTTGTACCTTAAGAAACAATTCCTTGGCTGTGAAAAGGAATCCGTGCTTAAGACATTCATATAATTATGTCACAGAAATATTGATCCTTGTTTAATCACCTCCAGATTTTAATCATTAAACCTTCAAAATCAAATGCTATAAATGTCCCACAATTCTATGATCTGCTGATATAGAATGAAATGATCAGAAGAAGAATGAAAGGAAAAAGCCCAAAATGATATGTTGTTGTACAGAATCTATCATCTCAAACTTTAGAAGAATTATAAGAAAGGAACAGTTAAAATGAAGGAGCACCTATTAAGGGTTTTAACTCTTATTTACACATGTAAAAAGAGACCTGTTGCTTCAATACTTCATTTTATTCAAAGACAGGAAATACATTATGTAAACTAGAAGACACATCAATATCAACGAATGCTAGAAGCTTGCTTTTCATTCATTAATCACTTGAAATCTCAATCCAAATATCACTGTCTGGAGGTCCAAAAACCAGAACCTTTTCCTTTCTTGGAATCTTCTTTAAATACAAAATAACAAAACAGTTTCCATTGATGAAACTAATTCTAACTGCTTTAACTACTTACAGTTACAGAGGTACATGCCTCAAAAAGGTCCTATCACAATTTACATGATTGAGAAAATAACATAACGTGAAATTGAAAATTCCCAATCTATAAGAACAGCCTCTTCTGATACGGTTGCTGAGTCAACGGCTACTTTTTGTTGAGATGTTGGGATTCCTTTTGCTGAGTCCATTGAGAATATTTTGCACTTTTTCCACATCTCACTTTGGGTTGTTGATGAATTCTTGAAACTATGATATTCCAACCTGAATGCAACAATCTGACTGTGTGTAGGTATTTCTGTGAAGAGAGTCTTCACCATCCATAAAAAATTGAAATACCTTTGCAAGAAATTAAACATTGTTTCTCCTTTTAAAATATGCGTCTTTTCATGCCTGTTATCCATCTTGATTTTTGCCAGTATTAATGAATCTTCATAAAATTTCCATGACAGAATGTTTCTTTTCTCTGTCCAACATGAAGGTAAACCTATTCTTGTCAACAATCCGTAAATTAGTGGAGAATGAAAAGGTGGCAACGACACGGATCAAAGGGGAAAACAATTACAAATGATTTGAAACTCTGATAAAAATCAATTTAAAATCCGCGCAAACTCGTAATAAATGCCTGAAATGACATGTAAAAATCCGTTGACAAGGTTTATCATGGATTACCGTTTTCTTCCACTCTGCCTCATGACGTCATTGCGGAGGCTCCTAGAGTACGGCGGCAAACTTTGGCTAGTCCCCCTGCAATGAATCTACATCATTGATCGTTGTTTACCCCGCGGTCAAATAGGTCAACTGCAGGGGCACTTGATTCAATAACTCACGAGCTCTTTGCGCCTCCGCACTTTATCATTCGGTTATAATCTTCAATACTTGCCACTTCCGCTCGGAGACTTGCTCAACGTTTAAACATGAAACTATAATATACATCCAAATAAAGTTTAACAATAAACTTAATTTTCATCAAGCTTTTAGAAACATTTCTTTTTTATGTTACAGACACTCGGAAAAAGCAGCAAACCAACATGCTAGGCAATGCATTTGGGTAGAGCTGACAAATTCTGGCCATAAGTAATGCCCAATTAACACCCATAGAAAACCTGCTACATTTGAATAGACATCACGTCGTTTTGCCCAAAACTTCATGCATTTAATTGTAGTTCAAAAAATCTGAATATCTGGTAAGACCCAAACGTACAAATCTTAGAATTAGCTTCCTGGGCAACCTGCTCATTAAATCCCTTGCTTCTACTATTCTAAGATTTTATAAGAAATATTAAAACTCGGATTATTTGGCAGTGATTTTTTTATACCCAATTCATTACTCAAAAATAACTATTTGGGTTTCCCAAAATGCCAACACCAGATTCAAATCACGAATGACTGCTCCAAATATCCACCTTGAAATGTAATTAAGTCATCCAATAGAGGTGAATCATTGAGCAACATATGTTGAGCTTGCGATTATTTTTATTTGAACATGTTCCAATTCTTTTTAAATCTTAATAATTTTTTCCTCAACAACCTTGAATTGTTGAGACCCTCTCTTGACTTTTAGCTGAGTCGAATTAGGCTACAACACCATGCATGAACAAGTGTACAGATTCAAGCTGAAAGTAGTGAAGTGAAGACAAAGAGAAATAATATTTAATGTGATGGGCTTAGTTATTTTAAAAGAATCCAACCCGCTAAAAACTGGAGGAAACGTGAAGTTGGGAGAATATGGAACACAAAACAGTTCTATGAAGCGCCTTTAAGGAGATTACAAATACCAATTATTCACGATTAAAAATACCAATTATTCACGAGTGTCTCTCTTCCTGCTGTGAAAAATAAACAATTTCATGAATAAGGAAAATAACGTCGAGTTTATATAACACAGAGAATCTTAAAATAAAAATGTAAGAAAATCTAGATGAAACACATCAAGAAACATTCATACATATTGATCACCAGTTTAACATGGAATCCAGACGAATGTTATATATATAGAAAGATAGAACCAAAATCTTAGAAAAGGCTATGAACATGTTCTCCTTCTCTGATAGTTCTCTTTATGGAGTTTCTAGAGGGGGCTTAGCCCCGAATATTATTTCTTGATCTTTTAGTACATCCATCATGACAAAATTGAGCGTGCTTCGAGCGCAGTTGGATAACAGAAAAGTAAATCAAAATATATGTCGTGACATTGTAACTTTACCATAAGATAAGATAAAAGTAAAAAACAGAAATAATTAAAGGCCATATAGTCCAAATCCTGCATATTTCATTTGGTGCAGCACATTCCTGAAGATTGCGCACAGTGTCAAGGCAGCATCGAAGTAGAATGAGAAGACTGTGTGGCGGAATGCGATGGCTGTGAAATTGTTCTGATAGAATGCAAGGTTGAAATAGTCGGTGGATGAAAATTTTCATAACACCTTTGCCACAGGATAATAAAGGGCAAATGAGTGTTGTTGAATAAATCATATAAGTTTTGGAGCTAAGTTAACTCTGAATAATCCAGGGTGGTAGTGAAAGGATGTTGCACCTTTTCCAAAAGTAAAAACTCCTTCTTGAGACAGGCCACAATGATCTCTTCTTTTAACATGGTTGTCTTTTCATGTATAGGTTCCACCCCACTCTTGATATCAAATAATTTATATTCATAGGAATCCCACAAGATCAAAGTGCCTTCCAAATCCCAGCAGACCGGTAATCCTGCCTCAAAAAAAAATTTCCAACCCTGCCTCAAATATTTCAACTCCCTTAGTGACTAACGCTAGACATCCTGCAGTCTTAGCCCTAGCGTCTTCCTTCTCGACCATCCTCATTATTTCCATCATTGTGCCAAAGTTTTCAACCAATTCACAGGCTCTGATTTTCTCAATATGGAGCTCATTTACGAATTGAATATATTTTCTGGCAGTTACCACATTCTCAGCTCCCTCTTGTCAACTGACGTCGAACTGGACTTTGTAATCACGAACCATGACCTTTTTTTCATTCACCTACATGATATTATCCCAATGACTTTTAACTTCTACAATAATTTCATCCCATACCATATGTAGGGCCTTGACCAAGGAGATGTTTCCTTTGAGCTAATTCTTCAGTTCTTAAACCTTTTTGTTTAACATCTGCATTTCATTATGAACCGAGTCAACTTCAATTTTGAGTGAAGCTAATTGCCTTTCTTTCGCATCTAAGGTTTCTTGCGACTCCTCAATATGTATAAACACTCTCTTGACCTCATGCTTAGAGAGCCTCAACTCCATCAAAGTCTTCGTGATCTGATCCGTAAGATTCTGGGGGTCATCAGGTATCGAAACAATGCAAACATGTGTCTCCTTTTGTTGTTTCAACTCCGCCAATCTTCTTTTCAGCTATATTTCTTCGTCGCTCTTTTGGACCAACATCATTGACAGGGCTTCCTTTTCTTTTTCCATGTGGGCCATCTCAAGGGTTTGCACATGTTCTGAGCCTGACATCTTTAATATTCGTCACAATTCTTGATTTTCATGTTCTTCTCTTTTAAGAAGAGCCTTAGTAGCATATTGCCCATCATTCACCCTCCCCTTGATCCTCTTCTTGTATTCATCAACCTGTAGTGTGAGGTCCTTAGAATTAACCCTATCTCATTTTAACATTTCAATGGTCTTCTCCAATGTGCTCTGAACCTTATCTAAATTTAGGGTAGACTTTTGGACTTAATTGTGTAGCATGTGTCCTACCTCTAAGTGAAGTTTCAACTTATCAGGAAGAGGAATAGATGACATATGAACCTTCATATCTAGTGACTGATACCTTGATCCAGGGGGCATGGGGTGAGATGGAGGGTGTTGCACAAAAAACACCATTTTATCATTCTCCACGTCTAAGGTTTCCAAAAGTCTGATGTGATGCTTGTCAATATCCTGCATCAATTTTCCTTTCAACTTATCCCTTGATCCCTAGTTCATTTCTCTGATCTCTTCCCCTAAGGGCCAACCTACTCTACTATATGTGTCTGAAGGACCTTCTCCTGATGGACCCTCACCTAAAAAAAACACTTGTGATGAGAGATATGTTGTGGGTGAGGGGGGACCCTCTAGAGTGACTTGAAAACTAGGTCGATTTGACCCTTGGTCCACCAATACAGGAACCACCTCATCTAGTTGTTCAGGTACTTGTCCTTCGGGCCCCTGTGTTCTTTGTTTCTTGCTGACGTGTCCCTCCTCTTCTTCTTCTCTCATATCCTCCTCCTCCTAAGCACTATCCCTTTTTTATTACTTGTCTTCAGTTGGGAACTCAGTCTCCATCTCTGTATCCAAAGGCCATGAGTCAGAGTTAGCTTTCCGTTAAACATCGGGTCTAGGCTCATGAAGCTTTGATCTTTCTTCTTCTTTGTGCAATAATCCCTTTAGGATTGCAATTTCATATATCCCCCTACTAAAAGTTCATTTTCTGGAGTAGCTCCTCAATTAGAGGGAAATCATGTCGCAAATTGATGGTGAAAGGGACTATTATACTCAGGAGTTTGAATATATAACCTTTCTTTGCTGACACAAAATGTTCTTGGTCTGTACTAAGGGCTTTCCTTATAAATTCAAGAGAAAAAATTCTCATGGGCATGAATATTGGAAATTCAAAGGAGGAAGCTCACAACCATAAATTCAAACTTCATTGCGATTTTCAAATAGATACCAATCACCTACACAGTATTCCTCACTGAATCGGAGCAGCTCTTTCTATTTAGGAAAGATCCTAGGTGGGGGTGTCCCATGTATAATTTTATAGGCTCGAGACATAAATTGTGTTATGAACTTTGAATAACCTTCGCCTCGAGAATCCTAACAGACAAAGGGGGTCTAGTAAAACACAGATTTGGGTTATGTCCCTCTATTAGAGAATCTATCCAGGCCTACACCTTAGAACTTCTTTGCATGTGAAACCAAGAATAGATAGAACACCAATGAATAGTACCTGAAACAACTTGAAGTTGGTAGGTGCTTGAAATGGGATTTTATGGCAGAGGCTAGGAGTGAGGGAATGTCAAGAAGGGCACTTGGCTACATCATTATATCAAAAAACCCTGAACAATAATTGTTGACCTGACTAGCATCATTCTCCACAAACATACCTAAAACAACTACAAGGAATGGTTGAATGATGTCAACGATTAGAGATAGAGGAAATTTTTTAGTGGGGGGCAGGACTGTTATCTTGGAAACTGTAATCAACTCGAGGAAGGATTTATGTTTTTCAGCGGGAAGGTTTGTGAAATGGAACATTAGGATTACTTCAATGAACTCTAAACAATAAGAGGAAGAGGCTTAACACAAAGCTTTGCAGATGCGTTTGGGGGTAATTTCTAGTATTTTGTTCCCCTGGGAGGAGGAAAAATACCTCTTTTTTCAATGTAGACTTGAGAGAGACAGGATATGAATTTAGGGAAATGGTGGATAGAAGGGGCAATCTGGTAATCCAACCCTGAGTCAACTACCCTAAAAATCCTTCCCCTCTCAATTTCTATCCCATTAGTTCATGATGCTATGATGCCACGTTAAAACAGTAAATGGGGTTGAAGATTTGAGCTTGGGCATCGATGATAGGGATCTCGGGAGCAGACTTTTTCATTTTAAAATGTAGAGATTAATGAATTGTAAAAACAAAACATGTAGCTGACAAAGTACCAAATGAATGAAATCGATGGGGGGGACAAGGTTGGGACGATGACTAGCTTGGTTGAAGGCTTTCCCTAGATCCAAACTAGTAGCAGCATGTAGAGTGAAAAACAACAGTCGAACGAATTTTACAGGATAAGCAGAGATTTTTTAGGCTGAAAGGTGACAACTGGATGGATGAAGTTAGGATAACGTTAGCGGGTCGACATGTGTCATCCACTGATTTGCGGGATGGGATTGGGTAGGTGGAGGACAATTGGCATGTGCGTGGTGTATTCCACTTCACCACATTACCTCACCTTACTTACCTTTCACCTTCAGACCTAAGCGGGTGGCCCCCACCATGTATTTCGGCTGGTAGAGTGGGCCTCCTGGAGGTAGGTGACTACCCCTTAGAATGAGCCTGATTGGCTGGCCCCCTTGCTGACGTGTGCAATTTCGGGGGGGGCGTCTTTCGTTGGGACCTGCACCCTTCTTCCTATCATAACATGTTGTGTTTTGATGTTTCGGTTGCCTAAGTGATACAGCTGTGCAATGTGATGAGCCATTCAACCTTTTTGCAGATGGCTTCAATTTTTTTTGATATGTGACCAGATGTCGCCCCCTTTTTTGCGCTTTGCACCAAAATTGTCTTGTGGATTTTTGAGTTTGATACAAACAAGACCCATGTCCTTCATATCAAATTCCTTTGCAAGGTCCTCCTTGCAAGATTTTATCAATTTCTTATCACCAGTTATATCAACATATAAAACAATGATGAACAATTTACCTTCTACCAAAATATGATATAGGTTCCTAAACCAGTGATATAATTGTCGATACTAGTGTACCAAGTATGTGATGCTTGTTTGAGACCGTAAAACACTCGCTTGAGTCTGCACACATGATACTCCTAATGAAATGTCTCAAAACCTTCTAGTTGCACGATGTATACCTCCTCATCAGTAACCCCATTGAGAAATGTTATTTTTACATCCATCTGGTGGATCTTCCATGCAATTTGTGCATCCAATACAAGAATTAATCTAATGGATCAATTCCTTTCTATGGGAGCAAATATTTCCTCATATACAATTCACTTAACTTGAGAGAATCCTTTGGCCACAAATATAGCCTTATATTTCTCTATGCTTCCATCTATTGCATGCTTAACCTTGAAGATCCATCTTGAACCCACAACTTATTTATTTGTTGGTCTTGGGACCACTTCCCAAAAACTATTCTTTACAATGGATTCATATTCTTCCACCATTGCATCAACCCAAACAGGTTTCTCTACTTCTTCCTCGCAATATGATGGCTCATCCTCTACAATATCGGTAATTATATCCATCTAGCCAGTGTAACTCTTAGACAAACTCCTTTTCCTGCATAAATTTGAAGGATCTCCTACATTCTCCCTCGTATCCTGCACTAATCTATCAGCTTCCTTAGTTATTTTCCTGCCTTATATGGATGGCTCTACCTGAGTGGATGTATCCACTCTATGATCCTCAATTTATAACCTCTCCACAACTTCTTGAGGCTCCTCGTTTGGAGCTAAAATCTCCTCTTCTAGTGGGATCTGAAGCTCTCTCTCAATAGAGCACCGCATCACTTTATCCTCATTAAAATTTGCATCCTTCACACAACTATCATTCTAAGGGATGGTAATTACACACGGTAATTGTGTGGATTTTCGGTGTAACCCACAAAACTCTCAAGTTTGTTGTCGACTCAAGATTCTTCCTCGAATATTTGGAGACATGGCAATAAAAAAAAGCTCCAAAAATCCTAAAGTGAGACACATCTAGATTTCTCACTAAGAAATCCTGCTCTGGTGTAATTATACCAAGAATCCAATGAGGAATGAGGTTCTTCAAGTAGAATATTGTGTTACATGCCTCTTCCCAAAAATGCAATGGTAAGACTTTGTCATGTAGCATAGCTCTCGCAGATCCAACAATGCTCTGTTATTTCTCTTATCTAACTCATTCTGTTGTGGGTTGTGGGTTGTTTTCAACTCTCTTTGAATGCCTTCTTTCACATGGAAATTATTGAATTCATTTGAAACATACTCACCTATATTTGTGGTCCTGAGATCCTTCACCTTCTTTCCTATCTCTTTCCCAAATAGTGCCTTGTATTCTACAAACTTGGATAATGTTGAATCCTTCTTCCACGTGAATAATATCCAACAATTCCTTGAGAAATCATCAATAAAAATGACAAAATGTCTATTTCTGTCAGTGGAGGCTGTCGAGAAGGGTCCACAAACATCAAAGTGGACTCTTTCCAAGACTGCGTATGCTTTTTTGTTTGATCATGGAATGTGGATTTTACATACTTCCCCAAGTTACAACATTTGTAGACATCTTGTTGTTCAAGTTCTCCTTTAGGGACGCCTGTGGTTATGTGCTCCATAATATTTAAGGCGCCATGATGCAAGTGGCCAAGTCTTCTATGCCAAATTTCACCGACATCATGGCTTTTCACTTTTGGTTCCTTAATATTTATGCAACACAATACTCCACATCAAGTTTATACAAATTCTTCACACGAACCTCGATCTACTTCACCTGTCTAATGGCTATGTGTCTCAGGAATGATTTCCCTGTAATGAAGATCATATCATAGCCATGATGCCCTAAACGTATTACAGATATAAAATTATTCTTTAGGTCTGGAATGAACATAACATCCTTGAGTCAAAGAGGGGATCCAGACTCCCTCTGAAATCTTATTATACCAATCTCGGTCGCACTATACCTTTCTTCATCCCCAAGCTCAATATGCATTTCAAGATATTTCTCCTCCAGGTTGCTGAAAATCTATCTACACCCTATCATGTGGAAAAATGAACCTGAGTCCAAGTGCCACATGCTCCCCATCATTGTGCTGGTCATGCACACGATAAGGGTTAATTCAAGCTCGAATTTTGAAGCCAAAAATTCACCTACTACTCCTCCTGAGCTCTTCTTGCTCAATTTTTTGTGTGGACACTTGGTGGCATAGTGCTCAAATTCATGACAATTGAAGCATTTTATTTTTTAGAAGTATGTATTCTATCCCCCTTGGTTGGATTCTGGTTTGGTTTGATATTTCTTCCCTTTGCCCTTCTTTCCCTTTCCCACCAATGAAAATTTTTCTTCATCCTCACCCTTGGATGAGATCCCATCTCTAATATTCTTATTGATCTCTTCTTATACCAAATCAGACCACAAGCATTCCTAATTCGGTAATTTCTCCCTCCCGTTCATCAAGTCCTAGTAGTTATGTCAGCGTTTAGGAAGGCTTAGAAGATCTAGGCACACCATGTCATCTTCTACAAAATTTACACCAAATTTGTTGTCGGGTCTCCAAAATTTCATTGATTTCACCCTCTTTTATTTCACTCTACATCAGAATTTTACATATTCCATAGCTCCATAACCATGCACTAAGACCATATTCAAGATCAAATATGGGTTTAGATATATGATTTTCCAATACATTTATTTTGGTATTTTGAAAGAATTTGTGTTTAAATATTAGAAAAATAACATGTACTCACTTATATATAAAATTTGGATGATTTTTGTGACGTGTTGGCATATTTGAAGATCTCAGGACAATGATATTTGGCCTCCAAGACTCAAATTCGAATTTCCTCTTTAAACTCTTGAAGATTTGAGGAAGATTTGAGATCATTGGTTAAGCACAATTATTGGAGAAGAATTATGGAAGTTTTCATAAATGTCTCCTATCAAAGCTAGGATAGATTTGTTAGACGATATGAAGAGATGTTAATTGCTAGATGTCAACACATGGTTGTGACCATATGAGATATTTGTGGATTGAGGAGAGATTTTGGATCTACATTTATGATTTAGTTATCTTACTTTTTGTATAAATAAGAGTGCCTACTCCTCTCAAAGGGTGTGAAAAGTTTGGGAGCTATGCTCATACTCCAATGTAGATTTTTGGATGTTAAGGATTGTCACTATGCTTATGATTGATGTAATCAATACCATTCTAGTTTTCTTTGATATGGTTGTGCCTTCATTTGGTGTTTGATTAAAATTATTCTCAACTTTCCACCTCTCATGCACTTTGGGATGACCACCTAATGAGTATAGGATGTATTATAATGTTTTAATTTTTTAACTTTCTTTATTTTCAATTTAATTCTTTTGATTATATGCATTGTTTACATTATTTCATGCTCATTCCATTTATGTTCTTTTGCAGGTTAGTCGTTATTGATCTCATTTCATATATTCAGTGCTTTTCAATTTGTTTGAAATATACTCATGTATGATTCTAATTTGACAATGCACATATTAGTAATTTCAATTGATCTCTCACTACTTTCATAATATGTTGTCTTTAAATTTCATAGTTTAAGAATTCAATGTGTTCTTGGTTTAGGATTTGTTGCTTTATAAATTAATATTTACTTTCAAGTCATTAGATATATTTACTTTCCTATTGGTAAAATGTATTTACTTTCATATCAGTAGAATAGATTTATTTTCATGTCAATAGAATAAGTTTGCTTTCATGCCAATCGTCATTTCAATTTCATAGATTAAAAGATTGCTTTCCAAGTTCCAAATTTGATATTTTTGAAAAATAAAGTGTGTGCATACTCATCTTAGATATTTTTCATGAATAGGTTTTCCATCATTTCAATAAGTTAATTCACTCTTAAATTGAAAGTTTATTCCTAACATATATTGTGAAAGTATACTTCACAACTTCACGAACCCTGGTTTGACAATTTAATGACATAATTAAATAACAATTAAATTACCCAAAAAATTTTGCATTGTTGTTAGGGAAGTATACATAAGGGTTAAATTTTAATCTACAATTCCTTTTCAGCTTCAATCTTATTTTTTTAGTTGCATGCATAGTTAAAATTCATGTTAAAAATCATTTAGATGCATAAATTTTAATCAATTTTTGTACTATAAGAGTTTTGACACTACTCCATTTATGGACAGGAAATCTAGAATGATGATCAAGTGTTTCTTGGAGAGCAAGGACTACATTGAATATTGGTTCCAAACAATGACTACGCCACAACATTCATCCATTCTTCAACAATTCCTTGCGAAAAATCCAAATGTGCAAATGGTCTCTCATATCCTAATGGGCATTGAGGTATATTTTTCAAGTTTAGATGTGAGCATACTAGAGTTCTTGATTCGTAAATGGCTTCATTGGAAATAATCCTACACTTAAAAAAAATATTTCCCCAAAATAGAGTAGGATAGAATAGGGAAATAACACCAAGCTTGGTGATGACTTTGAGTTTTTCTTTTCAAGTTTTAAGTTTGATTTAATTTTTTTTTGGATTTTCCAGTTTTGGTGGTGCAGTAAGAGCCACCTCATTCACTAACCACTCGCAATAAAATTTACAAGAAAATGAACGTTTGTGAACGAGAATATGTAGAGTTTCGAGAGAAAAACTTGAGATCACTTCATCTTACTTTGTTTTTCAAATTTCAAACGAATAAAGAATTCACAAAATTCTTGAGTACGATCTCTTCTTGCGCCTTGTTGCAACATGGAAGATCATAAATGAAAATTGGAAGAGTTATCTTTAAAATTTCGAAATAAAATTCATAGATATGAGAAGAAATGACTAGGAGATCTAAATTGACTATTCATTCGAAAAAGAAAAAAAACTGCCTAAATTTTGTTCTCAACTCACATGGATTGTCTCAAAAGGACTAAATGAATTTTTTTTTGTTTTGTTGTTTTATTATTAAAAAAAATAAACTTAATTAGATTTTTTTCTAAAATTTTCTACAGTTTTTTTTCTTTATTAAATAAAAAATAATAAAACAAAACGCATTAAAAAAACAAAAACAAACAATAAAAAATCAAATAAATAAAACATATAAAATCAAAAAAATAAAACAAAATATATAAAAATAAATAAAAATAAACAAAACACAAAAACAATCCACATAGGTCATATATAAACCAACACAAAATAATAAAATTAAAATTAAAAAACAAATAAAAAAATACACAAATAAAAACAAACCAATGAAAAATATATAACGCAAAAAACAAATAATTAAAAAAAACCATTCATAAAAACCATGAACCTTTAACATAAAAACTAAACAAAACACAATAAAAAGTATAAAACATAAAATAAACAAATAAGATAAAACTTAATGAACCATGAATAAAAGTAGAGTATGCATGCCTTTGTAGACTTAGAATTTACATCGATGCGTAAACGTGGTTCTCTTGTCCAAAAATAAAGGGTATCATACACCAATTTTGTGTGTGGCTTAGTCGTGACCTTAAAATTAGATAACAATAATAAAAGAACTATGGCGGATTGCATAAAATCAATAAATATGGGTAGGAACAGTTTGTTGCGGCGGGAAGCGAAAGCCATGAAGGTGGTAATGGGAAATGCAGTGTCAAATGAGCTTCAACCTTCTTAAATCAAACCTGCAAATAAAAATTTTAACCCAATCTACCTTCGTGCTTTGGATCAATGAATAAAAAATGAGTAAGCGGGCATTGAATTAGTTGCCCAGATCCATTTTTTGATCAAGGAATGAGTTGGAATTGAAATAACATATATTCATGGATGATTCGTTGTAGGACTCATGGATTGTAACTGTCATATCTATTGAATTTTTGGCAGAAATGTCTAGGACTCATATCTAGGACTCATGGATTCGTTGTGGGAATTTTTCATTTTGTTGATTTTTTTGATATTTTGTCGAATTTTTAATATTTCAAACTTTAAATAAAGTAATTTTCTCGTTTATGAAACATGTGTAGTCATTGTTCTAATGGTAAAGACATTTAGTTTGTGCAGAATAGTTCTCACGTGCAAATCTTGTGGAGTTACCCACATTTTGAACATTGCGTATTTTGATCAAATTCAAGCTACCGCGTGGCAGCCCAAGAATGGCCCACGTAGAAGCCAACGATTGGCCCACTTGGTCAACCCAGTCAACTACCACATAATTTGCATGTCATTAGTGACCCACCTGTCATATCAATAATCCATGTTAGCGATCCACATCAACACTCATTTTCCACGTGTCATTCCCTGGCACTGCCACGTGGCACCCATACACAATTATTTTCCCTATTTTGCAAAAAATTCAGAAGGGCATAACTTTCTCATGCGACGATCGTTTAAGGAAATTCAAGCGGCGTTGGAACTATCTCGATGAGATCTATGCGATGAGATAGTTTTAATTATCATTTGAGACAAAAAATGGTAATTTTGATGGATTTTTCAGCAATTGGACTTTGAAAATTCATAAATTCATTAAAAACATGTTTCTGATATGAATTTTCTTTAACTTGGTTTTTGAATCACCAAAATTGGGCATCAAACAAATAAATTATCAACAAAATACTGAAGGGTAGTCTAAGTGCACAAACTTCCTGATGGGTAAAAATTGCATTTTAGTTTTATTTATCTTCCTTGAATTTGTTTTATTAGCACTATTTATGAATTTTTTGTGTATATATCATATGGAGAGAGACTGGTCACCTCTCTCCTTCAAGAATCTTATGTTTTATTTCATATTAGTGCAAAACTTTTGCAGGTTCCAGGATGATTAAAGAAGATCATTTATGCACAAATGGTTCTTAAAGACCAATTTCTTTTTCAAGAATAACATGAAGAAATCAAGTCCATGTAAAAACATATTCAAAATTCCATGGATACTCATTCATTTTCCTTTTTGTAAGCATACAGCCCATCCATGGATTCCCATCTTCCCACTATTAGATCATGACTGCAAAACCATTTTCCTTTTACAAATTTCACACTTTCATGCCTCATTTAAATTTCATCCCTCACCCATGAATAAATTCATTCATCTCACTTAAAATGTTGAGTTATCTAATTGTCATTTTTCCTTTTGAAAAATAAAAACTGCTTCATAAATGAAAATATTTCATCCACAACTCTCTAAATCATTATTTTATACTAGTGTTAGATGATGAGGGGTTCATTAAATCCCTCCTTCTAGAAATTCTTGACCCATTGACTTCAATAGATTATCTGGGTTTGAGACTAGAGCTATTTTTAGTACCTTGAGGCTTGCATGCCTCAATGGCAAGTTATCTTGCCAATAAACAACGAGAATACATCAATGTCTCTTGTTTTTTGGATATTCTAGGTGACTCAACTTCAACTCATTTATTCATACCTAGTAAGATGTACTTGGGCATCTTGACTCTCATTAAAATTAATGGTGAGTAGTCTCGTGTTGGTTAACGACATTCATCAATGGTTGGTAATCCAACAATTTCTTTCTATGTTTGACATCAGCAAAATCTATTCACATAGAAATAATTATGTCACGATGCGGATATGAATGAAGAATATATGATTTCAGTAGTTTGCATCAATGTCATAATAAAACAAGATTCAATTTCAAATCTCAAGAACCGCAGCATTAGTTCCAACAATAAGAAGGCACAGATATTCCACTTTCAAGATTACATCCACTATTCATGCAACCAAAAGAAGAAGAAGCATATCGTATTCTTTCACTTTACATTGCATGATCCAACAATAGCAATCTAGATCTCAAACATGCATATCTTATTGACTTTTCAGATAAGTGAAGGTATGTTGTTTTCTAATATTTAATCATTAATTCCTTGAATGCTAAAATACATGTATTTTGAAAATTCCTCATGCCACAGTACTTTCCTCATTTGTTTTTAAGAGACAAAAACACCTTTAGTTGGGGGGGATATCCATTACCATTTTTCAATTCCATATCCCATCACCTCATATATTTTTTACCAACATGCTTCTCCCAACTTATTGATGTTTTGTTTTTCTCTAAAGATGGATATGATTTGAAAAATATTCAAATTATGAGCATGGATTGATTAAAATGTATATGAATAAGTCTTCATTTTGAATGCATTCTTAATTATTCTTTGTTGCAGCAAAAAGAAGAACAAAATAAAAGTGTCATCACACAAGAACCAACACTTGAAATATTTATGGTTGCCCCACAAGAACCAACCATAAGAGCTACCAGTTAGATATATTTTAGATAAATAATACTTTTCAAAAGATATAAATCTTTCAAAATTATCTTAAGTCACAAAATGTCTTGTTGACAAATCTTTGAGGCTACAGAAAACAAAAAATATATATTCCAAAACTATCAATGCAAAGTTGCATGAGGACATGAAACATATTTAGTTGGGGAAAATGTTGGGTCTCCAAAATGTCATTCATTTCACCCTCTTTTCTTTCACGTTGCTTTAGAATTTTCCATATTCCTCGGCTCCATAACCATGCACTAAGACCATCTTCATGACCAAATATGTGTTTAGACATGATTTTCCAATACATTTATTTTTGTATTTTGAGAGAATTTATGGTTATATATTATAAAAATAAGATGTATTCACATAAATATAAAAGTTAGATGAGTTTTGTGACATGTGTAGGAATATTTGAAGATTTCAGGACAATCATATTTTGCCTCCAAGACTCAAATTCGAATTTCCTCTTCAAACTCTTGAAGATTTGAGATCATTGTTCAAGCACAATTTTTAGAGAAGAATCACGGAAGTTTTCATAAGTGTCTCTTATCAAAGCTGGGAGAGATTTGTGAGAGGATATTAATAGATGTTAATTTCTATATGTCAACACATGGTTGTAACTACATGAGATATTTGTGGATCTAAGAGAGATTTGTGGATCTACATTTATGTGTTATTTATCTTACTTTTTGTATAAATAGGAGTGCCTACTCCTCTCAAAGGGTGTGAAAATTTTTGGATTTATGCTCATACTTCAATGTATAGTTTTGGATGTTAAGGATTGGCATTATGCTTATGATTGATGTAATGAATACCATTCTAGTTCACTTTGATATGGTTGTGCCTTCATTTGGTGTTTGATCAATAATTTTCTCAACTTTCCACCTCTCATGCACTTTGGGATGGCCACCTAATGAGTATTGGATGTATTCTAATGTTTTAATTTTTTAGTTTCTTTATGTTCATTTAATTCTTTTTATTATATGCATTGTTTACATTCTTTCATGCTCATTCCATTTATGTTCTTTTGTAGGTTAAGAGTTACTGCTTTCATTTCATAGATTCATTGCTTTTTAATTTTTTTGATAGATACTCATGCATGATTCTAATTTGACAATTCACACATTAGTAATTTCAATTTATCTCTCAATACTTTCATAATGATTTTCCTTTAAATTTCATAGTTTAAGAATTCAATGTTTTCTTATTGTAGGATTTGCTTCTTTATAAATTAAAATTTATTTTCAAGTCACTAGAATAGAATTTTTTTCATGTCAATATAATAAGTTTGCTTTCAAGTCAATCTTCATTTCAATTTCATAGATTAAAAGATTGATTTCCAAGTTCCAAATTTGAGACTTTTGAAAAAGAAACTGTCATTAGGGGAATTTTGAGCTCTAAAATGGGTCTCCTAAGAAAAATGTACAAAAAAATAAAAATTTTAAGAACAAATAGGATTCAAGATGTTGATGTCAACCATGGGGGATGATTCACCATTTTTTAAGTAAAATGGTAAAAATAATAAAAATAATAAAATAATAAAACTACCTTTTCAACTCGTATTTTCAACTTATCTCCCAAATTTTTTATTCAAATTTAGAGTGGGAGCACTCGTTAGATGCAAAAATTAATTCATAATCCAAGGAGTACCCATGTTTCATACTTTTGATGGACCCTGCTACACTAAAAATGAGAAATACATAATAATAATAATAAATAAATAAAACGTGATTGTAATCACGTTTTTCATGTATTCCACATTTTTCATGTAGCAAGACCCATCGAAAGTATGTAACATGGGTACTCCTTAGATGGTGAATTAAATTATGCATCCAATGAGTGCTCCCGCTCAAAATTTGAGTAAAAAATTTGGGAGATAAGTTGAAAATATGAGTTCAAAAAGTAGTTTTTTTTTTTTTCCCTCTAAAATTCGATGATGTAAACAAATCTTATTTTATTATTTCCACTATTATTTTATAATTTCCTTAGGAGGCCCATTTTAGACCTAAAAATTCCCTTAATGGTGCATACTCATCTTAGAAATTTTTCATGAATAGGTTTTCCATCATTTCAATAGGTTAATTCACTATTAAATTCAAATTTGATTGCTAGCATATATTGTGAAAGTATACTTCACACGTTCACAAACCCCGGGTTCACAATTTAATTACAAGTAATTTAACTAACAATTAAATTACCCCACTCGCCAAGCTCATCACGAGCTTGTGTAAATCTGTTTAGATGTTGCATAATAATGTCATTCTTTTGCATCTTCATATTTCAAATTTTATCCTTGAGGGCCAGCTTCCTGTGATAACTGGCATTCTCAAACAACTCTGTCAATGGTGTCACATTTTCTTTCCCATGGATATTTGAGACAATGTGGTCTCGCACTCTCTCCAATATTATTCTCCTCACCTAGGGTACATCTTTCTTCCATTGAGCTAGGTTTTGGGAATCAACTGATCTTGGTTTCAGAATGCATGTCTTGAGATATTCCAAAAATCCGTTGTCATCCAGTACTGCCTCCATGCGATCCTACTACACTGAAGCTGCAAATTCTAACCTTGTGAGAAACAAATTTGAAATTTAGAACAACAATCAGAAACATGCAATAAGAAATAGCACACATGCATAGTGTTTTTCTAGGGGAAAGAAACTACTAGAAATCCCTTATGTATGCTTGCATTAATCTGATGACGAGTGTTGTGGAGGTAAATCCCCTCTGCAGACAGAGGCGATCCCTACTAGCCCAGCAGGGGTCTAGCAACAAACAAACAATGCTATGACGCAAGCTCCTAGTTACGAATGAAAGACTTGGGATAAGAGCCTACCTGGATTCCGACGCTAGATCTGAAGAAGAAGATGTCCCCGTCCTTCAGCCCTGGCAGATCACAATCCTTCCACGATCTCCGTGGATGAACACCTGCACGCAGAAGAAACGAACAGATACATGCATAGGAACCAGCATACGTAACTAAACATCGGTCAAAAAAGATATTACTCGCATTAACATGATAGAAAAAGGAGTGGAACCATAATCATAGTCATCTATTAAAGTGATAAACGAATAGAAGTTACAACCAAGTTCTGACGTCGCGGCTTCCTTCGAACGGGTCTCCGGTTGTCCACGTCTCGCAAAGCTCGCCAAGGAAAGGGAAACCTCTCCAGAGTCTCGTAACAATGGTCTCCTCGCTTGAATGGGCCTTAAGGGAAAGAAGGGATTCTTTACGGCACAAAGGCACTTGGGAATAGGGAGATGCAAAGCTTCAGCACTTCAAGACTATCAACCCTTTAGCCCCTTCATCAATGGATGAAGGCTATATTTATAGAGGAGAGGAGGAGGTTGGGATCCCTACAATAGTGGAAGGGAGGCCTTATCCTTTGGGAGGTTCCCCATATGGTGGAAACAAGAGGCCAAAGGAGGAAGGCCGTGGTTATTCAAGCGAAACCACTCCTGATGACTCATCCACGAAGTTGTTGTAATCGAAACTTCGCCTCCTTTTTTAAAAAACTTTCCAAAAGCAGAGTGGCGCGGGTGCAACACTGGGACAGAGCGCCAATTGGCGCGGGCTCAGTGTTAATTTTCCCCCATTGGCGCGAGTACATAACGGGCTACCAGCGCCAATGCAAAAACAGGTGTTTTTAGGGGTCTGCTCAGGAAATGATCAACAGAAGGAATGTTGTCCTCATGGAAAGGGATACAATGATGGTATTTGCAAGGCATGACACTGCTTATTGGTCACAGAAACGACCCTCCAATGGGCGAGATGGGAATTGTAGGGACGGTGACAAATTACTGTGTAACAGATGCCCCCTAAAGCATGAGGCCCGAGAGAGAGAGGGGTGAAATGCTTTACGAGAACATGTCCAACTGAAGGCCCGCCGTCGGAAAACCTGCACAGACAGATACAACTGATATCTCAAGTATATGATGTATATATATGGTATGGACGCAGCCATCCGAACAGAGTATGCTATAATCCGGATCCAGGGTATGGGCGCAGCCATCCAACTAAGATCAAACAAATAGACTCGGGTATGGTCGCAGCCATCCAATCAGTGAGTCATGTACATAATGATAATAATCCACAATCGCAGCCTGGATTACAACAGACACAATCCAGGGTCTTGCGCTCCATCTCGACCCAACGAAGTACAAGTTCAAGCATGTGAATATGTGAGCTGAAGTCGAACATGCAAGAACATCGTCTGATTACCAACCAATGATGAAAGCTGTTAACAGACGCGAGAGAAACCACCAATAATGACAATGGTCCTCAAGGTACTACAGGTACAATCTATGGCGTGCGAATAAATGAGTTGATGTCGAACACCCGCAGAATCACTCGATCGGAGGCCAATGATGTAAACCTCTCGTCGAATGCGACGAACCTGCCATTGAGGCATGCAGGCTCCAAGGTACCATAAGGAGTCTCTAGACCAACTTCCTGGATAATGAGTTGATGTCGACAGGAAGTGACCTTGATCGAAGGTGGGCCATAATGATTCCCACATCATCGACACGAGACAGAGGAACATGATGTTTTTGTTGTGAATCAGGATCGTATGAGAAACAGAGGAAGGTTGATATTTGCAGAGGCCAAATTCTCTTGAACACATGAACGGCACGACAATGGGCTTGGCAGTATTTGACATCAACGGATCAGGGGTCATGTCGACGAGGAAGTGAACAGATGAGAGGTCAAAAGAGATTAACCAAACCCATGGAAGCAAAGTGAAGCAACGAGATGAGATGTCCCCAACCCGACACGAATGCAGACAAGTGCCATGTTCAAGAGCGACATACTGCCAACGACAACGACGATGGTTCCATTTTTCCCCACCATCTTGGTGAGTACCTCTTTATTTTTACACAAGCTTGAAGAGGATACCATATGCTTGTCATATAAGTCCACCCTTCGGGCGAATCCATCCTAGTACATTTAACGAGCCCTACGAAGGAGCGACTCGAATAACGTCATTTCGACTGGATCCGATGTCATCAAGGTTTAACGAGTCTGACAAAGGAAGAACTCAGTGTCTTTTCATGTTTAGAGAGTTTGAAAAGACAGCGGAAAAGAAAACTCCACAAGTCCCTTTTCGTAAATAGTTCCCCAGATCCGAAAAGGTAGAAAACAATATCCGGAAAAACCTCCTAGTCGCAATAGGCTAGGGTATTCCTTTTTCGTAATCAATCCATCCCAGCCCGAAAAAGGGTTAAACTTATACTGGGTGAATGTCGATTCGTGTCCATTTTAACGAGATCGAAACGACAAGGGCCTCGGCAATCTTTTCATGTTTAGAGAGTCAGAAAAGAGATGAAAGATGACTCCTCCTGAGAACGAGTGGTATAAAGGGTAGCAACTGTTCCAAGGGCAACAACTTCAACAAAGCAAAGGTCGAGAGGTCAAGTTAACAAGACCACTATAGCAAAGCGTTCCTCGTGGAACGGGTAAACAACCAAGTGAAGGCAGCATCGCTGCGTATAGTAGACAATGATAGGAAAACCAAGGCCTATCTCGGTAAGTAAAGAAAATGAGAAATGGCAACTGCTGGAGGTAAACAAGAATGGTTTCATTTTTACACAAGCTTGAAACAAAGATAAACTGTGCTTGAAACCGGTTTCATTTTTACACAAGCTTGAAACGGAAACAAACTATGCTTGAAAAAGTAAGCATGCCCCCAACATGGTGACTCAATTCGAGGTACATGCCCCCCAAGCTTCAGTCCATATGAAAGGCAGATGGAGTGAAGGTTCAAATTACTAGATCAAGAGAAAGACTCGACTGGGATTTTACGAGATCTAAACAAAGACTCGAATTGAACGGGAACGTGTTTCATTATTTTAACGAGGTTGACACATTAAAAGAACTATCCTCAAACACCTTGTTTCATGGTTTAGGGAGCTTGACACAAGACCATGAACTGTGCTCCGACAAACCTTGTTTCATTTTTTAAGGAGCTTGACACAAGACAAGGAACTATGCTCCGACGACCTTGTTTCATTTTTTTAAGGAGCTTGACACAAGACAAGGAACTCTGCTCCGACAACCTTGTTTCATTTTTTAAGGAGCTTGACACAAGACAAGGAACTGTGCTCCGACAACCTTGTTTCATTTTTTAAGGAGCTTGACACAAGACAAGGAACTCTGCTCCGACAAACTTGGTCATAATGAACAAGAAGTCATCGCTTCCAAGAGTTCCACTCCTGATGGAAGGGAAACATCCTGGAAGTCGAAATCCACGTTCCCAGACATGTTGCAATTTGCTGAATCACTACCGGCAGCACGGGGGAAATATGACAGTTGACCCATGGTGGGGCATGACATGGGGTTTGTGGATAAAAACCAGAGGGGGTGATAAGGACCAAGCAAGGCGTCAGGGACCCAAGAACGAAAAGCCGATCAATGGTCACAATCCGTCCTCTATGTGGAAAGCACATAACACAAAGAGAGTGAGACAAGTGCTCCCATGGCATAGTGTAATCGCGCTCCAAGATACATTGAACCAAAGGCCTGGAACGACCATCACGCCTATATAGATCTGTTTACCTCCTGTGCTAGCTTCTGTGCAACCTGGAAGGATCCCCCAACGGTTGACTCGTCCTTCGTTAAAAGACAGATTCCCAGGCTGTGCGCAAGCGGCGGCAACCGGAAGCTGCTGCAGTTGAAGACATAATCGCAGTTGAAGACAGAATACTAACAGAGGCACCTTCGTCTATAATGGTGCTGGGTACGACCAGACCAAGAGCCTGTACTGTGATCTCGAAAGGCACATAAGACGGAAGGCGAAATCCTGCAAATCGATTCCAATCAAAGGAAGCGACCAAACTACTCGGAGGGGCTACCATTGAAATGCGAAGGTCTTCCCCTGATGTTACGGAAGCAGAAGCCTCCTCCATGACCTCCATCTCGAAGGCGGGAGGAATATCTTCCGGAGCCTCCATCATGGGAGGCGGAGGAGCGACTTCTTGAAGCACAGGGACAGGAGAATATTTCTCCAAGTCTGAAGAATCTGAAGAGACCAGAAGGACATGAGGGGTGTGAGATCCACTCTCGACAGAAAAGACCTGGTGTACCGCCGGGGCGTCTAGTCCGATCCCGCCACCAATGAAGAGCTGGTCGTGGCCGGATTCGTGGAATTTAATTTCTGGGAGTGGGATCGACTCGTGATGACTCTCGACCAACCATAGGATCGGTCAGTAGAGGACCCACGAAAGCCACGAGATTATAAACCATGAAGGCGTGGTGTAGAACTGGCTGGGTTGTCCAAGACTTGCTTGGCTTCATCCATATAAGGACAAAGGTGAATGGCATGGTGCCCTTCACACAACTTACAGGGATTGGTGATCTTACCCTGCTTCTTAGAGTTCTTATCAACAGCAGCTGAAGACGTGCCCTCAACTTGACTCCCGGAAGCCAAAGGCAACGGTGGGCGGCCGTTGGACCAGACTTCGAGCACCTTGGGAATGCCAGGGCAGTCTCGAAGAAGATGGTCTCCCGTGCATAACATGCACGGGAACTTGACTTTCCGAGGAGGGTTGGAAGGACTATCGAGAGGAGATTCCTTAGGGACAGTAGCTGTACATTTAGCCTCTCGTTTATCGGACTTCTTCTTCTTTGTCTTCTTCTTCTTCTTCTTAGCCACCTGGTTACTTGAATCCAAACTTTCACCAAGCGAAGTAGAAGAGGAGGACGCAGAAACAGGCGAAGAAGGGGAGAGGTCCACCTTGGAATCAACATGATGTTGTTCCGGTGGAGGAACTGACTGAACAGTAACGGAGTTATCCGGGACAACAGAGGTTGAGAACAACCAAACAGGCAACCCAACAGTTAACCTGGGAAGGGACAACGTCGCCATGTAAGGAGCACCAACATTTCCAAAAGGAGAAAAATGACCAGGATTCCCCTCTGAGGGGATTCCTTGGTTGGTGAACTCTGAAAAAGTTGCCATCAAACTCAAAACCACACACGGGCTGAAAACGAGTTAAGGGCACACGATCAAACGGGCGGCCAATTCTCAGAATCTTCCAAATGGTGTGTAATCGTGTGATTAATTTTACTGCATTGAAAGTAATAATCTAATTCTACCGTTTACAGTGACAGCAGAGTCGAAACATAAAAAGATGACTCTATCTCTTCAGAGCGATACAAGCGCAGAAGACAGTTACCGTCTTTTTCAAGCTTAGGGAGCCAGTAGGTTCACGATTATGCCAGAAAACTAGGTAACAAGTAAGGGTGTAACAAATATTCGTGAACCTAAGAAGACCTTGGTTTCAAAATGAAATGTGAATCATCGACTCCGACTAACCCAAACAGTCTCCAATGTTGTGCCCGTGTATCACTTTATAGGGCTTACTCGGCTTCCTGTGGAAAAAGGATTGAAAACCTAGAGGGGTCTCCCTTTATATACGCGACGGTACGGGGAGCGCAAGTCCGTACTAGCGCTGTCTAAAGCCAACAGGCGAACGACAGCTGCTAGGTTTAACGACGCCGGAACACGTCTCTAGCCTAGACTTTTCTAAATATGTTTCGTTAAGTTCCAATGCTGCCTTAGGTTAATTGAATAAATTTTACAGTTGATCTTCAATTAAGTTTCAATTTTCAGGCCTACCCGATGGAAACCAAAAAGACCTTAGATGCAAAACTTAGTAGAAAAAGAAAACTTTTCAATTCGATGAATGCTATCTAGTTAAGGGAAGAGCTTCAAACAATGATGCAACAAACAACAAAACTGAAAACGAAACTTTTCCAAACTAGATGACTTTCATTATCCAAAAGTATTCTAAAACATCCAACGAAGCGAATTATGCAATGTAATCTACGAAAAATTCTTTTTCCGAAAACTATGCAATTGTAATCTATGCACAATTTCCTTTTCTTTTCAAATAATACGAATGCACTCAAAGCGATTTCTAGTTTTCAATCATTAAACAATGTAATCTATGTTCAATGATGGATCTCAAAAAATACTTTTCAATGCAATGTGATCTAATGCATTTTAACAAAAAGAACACTTTGAGACGAAAACTAAATAAACGCAAATCTCCTTAATGAAGGATGAAGGAAAAAGGGATGCAAACAAACACTAAGAATGCAACCGTTGTTTCAAAATACTTTGTGACGAAATTCCTCAAAAGGTGACAAAACACAAAGAGGACTTCCAAAGAATGAAATCAAAACAAGGCATTCATCCCTTTTACCTCAAACAATCACAGAAAGAAGACATTCCAAATAATGAGCAATGTAATCTATGCTCATACAGAGGAAAGACCCAAAGGGAAAGACACACTAGTGAAGGATTAAGGAAAAAAAACTCAATTTTCATACACCCTGAAAGTGGCCCGACTTGTACATTGACAACTAGCGCCACTTGGCGCGACTTTTACTTGAAAACTAGCGCCAATGGCCAAGTGGCGCGGGTTGCTAACTGACAACAAGCGCCACTGCCTGAAAATGAAAAAATAAAGAATTTCTCCCAACCAAAACCAGACTTCCCACTTCAAGCTGAATCTAAAACAAACCCAGAAGCAAAATACTGACCAAAAGAAACTTCCGAACAAGGATAACCCTACCACCTATAGGAAATGGCGCGACTGTCTGGCTGTAATCCGCGCCAGACAGGGGATGGTGTGAGTGATAAACTGGCAATCTGCGCCAACTGGCGCGACTGTCAGGGCTAAACTCGCGCCAATCAAGCCAACTATGAAAAGGTGAAAATTCGGAAAAGCAGAGGTCAGATCTGATCCTCTGGGGGCTGAACCAAAAGCCAAAACACAAAAAGAACCCAACCCAGAAGGCTCATCAAGCAAGGAAAAACGATCAAAGCGAAACAATCATAAACGAGACAAGGAAAACCGGACGCTCCCCAGCGGAGTCGCCAATTTGTTGAGGAGGTAAATCCCCTCTGCGGACAGAGGCGATCCCTACTAGCCCAGCAGGGGTCTAGCAACAAACAAACAATGCTATGGCGCAAGCTCCTAGTTACGAAATGAAAGACTTGGGATAAGAGCCTACCTGGATTCCAACGCTAGATCTGAAGAAGAAGATGCCCCCGTCCTTCAGCCCTGGCAGGTCACAATCCTTCCACGATCTCCGTGGACGAACACCTGCACACAGAAGAGACGAACAGATACATGCATAGGAACCAGCATACGTAACTAAATATCGGTCAGAAAAGATATTACTCGCATTAACATGATTGCAAAAGGAGTGGAACCATAATCATAGTCATCTATTAAAGTGATAAACGAATAGAAGTTACAACCGAGTTCTGACGTCGCAGCCTCCTTCGTACGGGTCTCCGGTTGTCCCCGTCTCGCAAAGCTCGCCAAGGAAAGGGAAACCTCTCCAGAGTCTCGTAACAATGATCTCCTTGCTTAATGGGCCTTAAGGGAAAGAAGGGATTCTTTACGGCACAAAGGCACTTGGGAAATAGGGAGATGCAAAGCTTGACATGAAGACTATAGTGACCTTTGACCCCTTCATCAATGGATGAAGGCTATATTTATAGAGGAGAGGAGGAGGTTGGGATCCTAAAATAGTGGAGGGGCCTTATCACACGGAGGTTCCCATAAGGTGAAACGAAGGCCAAAGGAGGAAGGCGTGGGCCTGTTCGAGCGAAAACCGCTCATTGACTCATCCACGAAGTTGTTGTAATCGAAAATTCGCCTCTTTTTTAAAAAACTTTCCCATAAACGAGTCGTGGCAACGGGTACAACAATTTGAGACGGAAGTGCCAATTGGCGGGCCTCGGTGTAATTTCCCCCATTAGCGCGAGTACACCTTAGGACTACCCGGCCCTTGATACACAAAAACATGTGTTTTTAGGGGTCTGTTCAGGAAATGATAAACAGGAGAAATGTTGTCCTCATGGAAAGGGATGCAATGAAGGTATTTTCAAGGCTTGACATTGCTCACAGGTCACATAATGGGTCCTCCATTGTGTGGGACGGGGAATGGTAGGGACGGTGACAAATTACTGTGTAACAACGAGTGATGTATTACAATTGTTTTCTTGATTTGAGCACAAATTGCAAGTGAATAACCTATCTCTCCACTCACAAAGAAGCTCTGACCTAGACTTCATCAATTTCTGCCTCTTCTTGGGCCCCTATTTCCTTACACAAATCCTAAGGAATTAGGCCCCTATTTTTTAGGATTTTCCTCCAACTGATTGCACAATTCCCAAGGTATATTTTGATTGCGTGCAACACATATACACTCAAGACTAGTCTACAAATGATGTTACACTACCTTGGAATCTCCACCCCAACTAGGGAACTCAAATTATCTGCATGCACTAGCTATTTTGGGTCTATTAACCAGCTAACTGAATGATCACTGTGTTAGACCGTTGTCTCACTACACAACTTACCTTCCACTAGTTCCCCCAAATGTTAGAACTAGTTTAACTAAAAACAACTTGAAATAATTGACGTTGATTGCTACAAATTAGCAATCACACATGCTTGACTGAACTCTAAGCCCTCTAACTCAAATTTACTGAGCTAAATGAGTGAAAATATCCATGTCACACAAGTTAACTACATCCAAATTGTCTGTTGATGTGGAAATTCAAATTTTCTCAATTTGATGAAGGCAACGTAAAATTGAAACTTTCTTGTTGCATTTTTCAGCATCTCTCTAAGGTTTGAAAAATACATGTTTACATCAAGTTTAACCTAACATCTTTAACAAAGTCAAGTTTAACCTAACATTCCTTCTTTCAAATTTAACTCACAAAAAAATTTTGTATCCAACCTTTTGTCATGGCCTGCTCTAGCTGACTGACTTTTTCATTACATTAGCCTGGATATAGTCGTAGGTTTTATACATTATTATTTGAGGACCTCAGGTTTAGGATCTTATTATTTTACTTGTATTCTTAGTGGATGTGATAATAATTGTGATGTACCAGTTTTATGTTATCATGATGATGGTTATGATGGACTTATTGATGACTATGTGTAATCATGTTGATGAATTCATCATATTGTTTTGTTTACATTTTCTGAGGACTAGCTGCTTACTTACAATAACAATTATGTTGTTGATTATTTCATGATGATAATTTAGCATGAGCAATTAAATCAATTAATATCATTATGAAAAAATATTACTAATGATTATTTAGTGTAGCATGAAACCACCCATACACACCTACATGTGATGAATAAACGACCTCTGGTTTGATCAATTGCATACTATTAACACTAAACTTTAAAATTCAAATTAATATTATGTTATGATTATTAATGGAATGATAGTGGCTGCAAGCACATGTCAGTTGTTTGGTTGAACGACTCACACATGGGTGATAGGGTTGTATAGGAAAAATGAAACTTCATGGGAGGAGTGGGACAATGTCCATGATTCCACCTTCTAGCACTCTCATTGTGACTTAGGTTGAAAGGTGTTGGGAAACTTCACCTTGAAGTTCACGATGCCATAAGGGTGTATCTTGGATTGGGTTTCTCATGAGAATTTACTGGGGATGTGCATAAGAGAATATTTCTTGATCCCTAACACCATTAATCTCACTATAGAGGGCGACACATGAGATGGCACTAGTATCCATCATTGCACAATTTTTTCCCCTTGTAGTCACAGGATTCCTGAAGGGAAAGTAACGTGGCACCTTTGGAACTTAAAAGAGAAGTTCTTGAGTGGCACAACTGACTTGGAACCCTTGGCGTCAAGAAGAAAAAACTAAAATATAATCAAGGGTTAATTATCATGCAATGGTGACACTAATTCAGATAATGAAATAAATGGGTTTTAGGATCAAATTAACTAAATCAAGAGTAATTGTTTGGAAAAGAGAGAGTAGAAAGAATTATAAAAACTAGACCAAATTAATAACTCTCCCCTCCTCACATTGGAAAATATGAAATATCTAATGTGTATTAGAATAACCCAAAAATAATGTATGTGTTCTAATTAAAAAAGGAGAAGGGTACATAGAGCTTAATTAGAAACATTAATCTAGGAATAATCTAACCTCATTAACAAAAGAGGGTGGTGTATGAAATTAAAGAATAAAAAATTAAAATTAATGCAATTTAGTTCCATGATAGAACCACCTTGTGGCAAGAGCACAACAAAAATATCTACATTCATGATTCCAACTTGTGATAAACTTGGGTGTAGTTGGGGAAAAAAGTATGAGACCTACCATTTTACTTATGTAATGAACACAAAATAAGGACTATAAAGGGTGGATCTAGGTAGAACTAGGATAAATGATAGGGAATCATGTTGGGGTGAGGGAAAATGTGCTTTTTAATAAGAAATTAAGTAAAGAATTTTATGAAACCCTTGGTAAGAGGCTGACACATGGATAAGTAAATTGTCAAATTATTGGATTAATAAAAATATTTATTTTTTCATTAAGTGACAAATGTCATCTATGAAGCCTCCTATAAAAGGAGCAAGTTATGAGAGAATAGACTCTCTTTACCCTACTATTGTATGACTATCCTAATGTTATTGTATTTAGAGTGACTATTGGTTTTTATAGTGTTTTTGGTGAAGTGGATGCTCTTAGAGTGGGAACTCATGAGCTGGAGTGATCTCCTCCACTTACTAGTGTTTTTCCTCTACCTTACAGTCCCATTGTAGCTTGAGTGTCTGTGAGGAAGAAGATTACCCAAGGAGTAGGCTTGGAGGCCAACTAGTGAGTCAAAACCATTCATTTGAGACATAGATATATCCACACGTGTATGAGGATTACATCAAGGAAACACAAGAATCCATGGAACTGAGATCAATATCCCATTCCCATTGATGTATGGTATCATTGGATTTCAAAAACTTTATCCTATATGATTATTTGTTGTAATAAATTATTAGATTGTAAAAGTTAAGGATATGATGTATATTTGTAAATTTCTTAATTGTTGTCATATGTACATGAAATTATTATATGATTATTATGTTGGTCGTCATTATTCAATAGATGTTTGTTTTAAAAAAAAACCTACATTTTCTTATTACTTTGTAATTCACTAACTTGGAATGCATAACTTATTTTCTAATAAAAATGTGAGCGTGGATTTCTACATATAATAACTTGTGTGTTATTATCTCTTCTTTTTTTTGTTTATATTTTAAAAAAAATGTGTAACTGGCATACATAGGAATTCTCTCCACACTCACCTTCAAACCAAGGTATTCAATAATACCACATGGTCCCCTATCACTCTAGATTTAATGATGAATATGCTTGCCTAACTAGCTTTTGCAGTTATGTTCCCATTTTCACTGGATCAACAATATCCCACTTTTATTTTAATAAATAGTTACTCCACTGCTACTATACATGTTGTAATATGCTTCAAATTTGTACCTAGAAAATTTCTTATCTTCACCATCATGGTTGTAGGCCAACTAAAACTAAGGACTAAAATTCTCCTTAGTTACTACATTCATTAACATGTCTATAGGATTATAACTAGTGTGTATCTTTTCTAGCTTCAACTATCCATATTCCAAAATTAATCACATGAAATGGTACCTAAACTATATATGTCTTGTATTACAATGGAAAACTAATTTTCTTTGCAAGATGAAATACACTCTATATATTAATATACTATTTTATTTTCCTACTTCTTTCCCAATTCCTCCATAAAACTATATAACCAAATCATCTCTTTACTAGCCTTAGTAGTAGAAACATATTCTACTTCCATTATTGAAAGTGCAACTACCTTCTTCAAATTTTAAATCCCACTTAGCATTATTCCACCTACAGTGAAAATACACCTTATGTTTCTCCTCCCGCCATATATCTCACCTGCCTTTTGAATCAACATATCCTTGTAGAATAATATTTGAACCTTCAAAAAATAATTCACGAGTAGTGGTACTTTTTAAATACTAGATAATCCACTTGATTATATGCCAACACTCTTTACTTAGATTGTCCATATACCTTTTCACAAATCCCACTACATGTGCAATATATGGTCGTGTGAACACCATTTGATACATCAAGTTTCCAAAACCAATGAGTACAAAACCTTGGACATGTAATCTATCATTTCTTATGTCTTGGGACACATCTCAACCATCTAATGGTGTAATAACTAGTTTTTCATCTTGAATTATAAATCTTTCCAATTCCTTATCTATATACTCATCCTGGGACAATGCCAATTCATGATTTTTCTAGTCTTTTGTTATCCTCATGAAAACAATTTGCTTTGAAACACCCAAATACTTTATAACAAATGAATTTGCTAATTTTATTTTGAGTACATTTATATCCTACATGTTAGACCATGTGACAAGCATGTCATCTACATACAATAACAAGATATTATCGCTATCATATCTAGTTTTTTTTAAATAAACACAATGGTAAAAATGACATAAAGTATAACATTGTTGTCATAAACCTATTTAATTCAAATGCCACTACCTTGGAGCTTGCTTTAGGCCATACAAGCTCTTATTCAATCTGCGTACTAATTTCTTCTTTCCTTTGACATTATACCCTTGTGGTTGTTATACATAAATTTCTTCTTCCAAATTCCCATGGAGAAAATTTGTCATTACATATAACTATTTAAAATACAAATATTTTTCCCACTAGGTGTATATGGGGTGTCTATTAAGTCACTTTGTGATGTGAAGGTCACCAGTTCAAAACACCATGGGAAAAAATCCAGCCATGTTAAGGGAAAGTGTGGCCCAGACTAGGTGATATCCTGAGGTCATTTTGACAGCTTAGATGCCCCTGGGTTGCAGTTTCTCAAGCCATAGTTCAAGCCTGAAACTATCTCTGGAGAACTCAGACAACTTGACAAACGAAAAAAATGCAAAACTTCTACTATTATTACACTTAAAATAGTTCTAATCGAAGTCATTTTAACAATAGGAGAAGATATTTTAGTAAAATAAATGTCTTCCTTTTTAGTAAATATTGTCACCATTAGCCTTGTCATGTATATTTCCTTTTTTCCATTGTCCCTAATTCTTAATCCTATACACCCATTTGTTTTGTAGGGATTTTCTTCCTTTCAAAAGCTTTACCAAATCTAAAGTTTCATTTTGCAACAAGGAACCCATTTCTTCCTCAATTTATTTCAATTTACAAGCCTCAAAACAATCAAGTTCAATTTAATTAGTTAATAATATAATTTGAAGGAAGATACCTTTGTGAAATCTTGTGAGGCCTAGGAGACCTATGGAGCAATTGTGGTGGTGTATTTCTAGATTGATTTGTCTTCTTGTAATGGTTGTGTGCAATTTATTCTTGTTGTTGTTTATCGTTTTTTATTTATTTTTTAGCTTGTTCTTGAATATGCTTCCCATTTTCTTACAATTGTGGAATATATTTTGGTTGTTCAACAAACCTATCAAAAAATTTCTTAACCTCCATATTACTTGCAAACTTCTTAAACTTCTCTAAGTCATTAAATATGACATCCCTACTTCTAATAAATTTATTTTTAATTGGATCCCATAATTGGTAACCAAGCTCACCATCCACAAATTTTAAAAATATACCATTAATGTATTTATCATCTAGCTTAGTTCTATTCTAGTTGGGAATATGCACAAATGTTTAACATCCAAAAAAAAATTAGGTAAGTAATTTACCTTTTAACCGTTCCAATTTTTTTCAAGAATACACGGACTATCCAAAGCTATAGTAGAAGATTAATTTAGAAGGTAGAAAATTGTCTTTATCACTTTTGCTCAAAAATGATTTTCCAATCCATAATTTTACAACATGCTTCATTTTCCATGATAATTTGATTCAGCACCATTCTATTAAGGAGTAAGAGGGATTGTTTAATAAAAAAGTTGTTGTTGATGATGTCAAAGGACTTATATCATTGATTTTATATATATTACTATCCAAATGTATAAGGTAGGGTGCTTGTGAAAAAATGTGAAGACAAAATAAAAAATGAAATTACATGGAAAAATAATAAAGTATATTTTCGTAAAGAAGTCAAAAAGTGAGACAGTGGTTCCAAACCCATGGTTTAGGAATCCATGGTATTTTCCCTTGGTATTTAGAAAAGTGAAATAAAAAGGGATTGCTTATTTAATTAATGATTTGATGTGTTTATTTTAGTTGACATGTATTTTCATGAAGCATTACGATAATGTATAAAAGTATTATAAGGATAGTGTGTATGGTAAAAATGTAATTTGTGAAGTGAACTTGCCATCCTGGCATTTTCACTGTATTTTTTTTTTATGCTTCAAATTGTGAATTTTTGAGTATATTAAGGAGATTGTAATGTCCCCTAATAATTATAATATAATAAATAATATATAAATTATATAATATAATTAAATAAATAATAACTCAAGAGAATAATAAAAATAATAAATAAAACAATAAATGATAATTGAAGTTCTATATAAAATAGTAAATAAAAAAAGATAGAGTCCTAAACAGTAAACAAATAAGTAAAGTTAAGAGTTATTTAAGAAAGAGTTAATTAAAAAAAGTAAAAATAAATAAATTAACAAAGGGTTAAACTATGAAACTATAAAAAAAGGAATAAATTAACAGAGATTTAAACTAAGAGAAACACTAAATTAAGTAAAGTTAACAAAAAGTAAGTTAAACTAAGAGAAAACTAAATTAAGTAAAACTTAAGTTGCATGTTGACACAGTGAATGTGTGCATGTGGTTCCCATTGCAGTGTTTTTTCTATTTAATAGACATTGAGGAATATTCAAACATCATTCTTTCATCCATTCTCTGAAGAGAAAGGTATTGTGAGGCAAAGGATACCCTGGCAGTAGTACGTTGATTGAGGGCTCGGGGGTGGCCAGCTGTGGAAGGATTACATACAATTGAGCCTATTGTTGGGTGGAGAGTTGTCCCCAAAACTTTGCTGTGGTCAGCAAGATTCAGATAGCGTTCAACTTGGGAGTCTCAAGTAAGGAATATCTCCATTATAGGTAAGTCGTCTTTCTCATGTTTCTGAAAATTATATGATGATTAGTTAAACATTTTTTGGGGTGATCATTAATTTTTTAATTGATATAACTAATTGCATGTTAAATTTGGGGTTGTTATAGAGATTTCAAGGGGAAAATTTGGTAAAAATGTTAAATTTGGTTGTCTATAATTTTAGATACATACACTATGGAATTTATGGGTCCTGAACTTAGATTCTTGTTTTATAAAATTTTAGACATATACCCGATGGAAGTTAGAATTTGTGAATGGTCGTGAAAGAAATTTTAAATGAAAACTTTTGAAATTTGTTTTATAATTCACCTTTTGTGAAGAACAATACCATGAAATTTGAGCATATTTAGAAAACAACTCAAGGTATGTTTGGTAAATATTTTTTAGTGTGGTTCACTGCAATTTTGGAGATATACATTGTGAAAGTTAGGGTTTGTGAGTAGTCCTGAAATCAATTTTAAAAAATTGAACTTGGAACTTTTGATACAATTCCTTTTAAGTGAAGAATCAGACTATGAAATATTGAGCATATTGAGAAAACAACTCATGTCACATGTGGTAAATATATCATATCATGATTCACTATAATTTCGTAGATAAACCTTGTGGAAGTTAGGTTTTGTGAATGGTCCTAAAATCAGTTTCAAAAGAGTAATCATGACACTTATGTTATAATTATTTTTTGGGACACTTTATACTATGAAATTTTCATAGATTTGAGGAGTGATACCAAAGTGACTAAGGTGAAAATTTTAGAATTAGACATAAATAATTCGACATGTGACATGCTATACGGGTTTTTTTGGAAGAGGCCAAAATTTAATGTGTTTTGGGAAAGTTACCATAACATTCACTTTGCACATCAATGAGAAAATCTAATGAATAAGCAAGGTGTTGCAACAACATTGCTCTAATTGTGTTGGTACATTAGTGATGGTGTTGTTGTAAGAAAAAGGAATTATAAGGGCATTGCAACACAAATATATTGTTCGAGGTGAATTTATGGTGTAATAGCAATGGATATGTGTTGTGGTATTGACTCTTTAATTATTTATTGATGCCTCTAGGGGTACTTTTTATAAACCTATCTACAATGTTTATCATGCTTTCCTTATTAGTTAGCATAAAAAGGTGGATTCTTTTACTAATTCTTAGTAATGAACATTAGAAGAGACATAATCAGATTAATATTTTTCATTCATAAAAAACACAATATCGTGGGAAAATTGGATTATAATATGGTATGCAAATGGGAAAAGGTATTAAAAAGGTCATGAATGGATGTTGAAAGGATGATATTTTCGGTGCTCATCATCTCTCCCTAGATAAAAGTGTTGCATGTCCCTATGCAACAATATAATCAGTCTAAATCATAATTGAAGTGACTTCCATGGATATTGATGATGCTATAGTTAACCCCGCCTACTTCATAGGCATGTAAATAACTTCTTTTCTTCTCAATATCCCTCCAAAATAAAACCTTTTCCTTTTAGTACCAGATACAATTTCTAACTAGAATGTATGCGATGATGACAGGAAGATCATTGATTTCCTACATATGGGGGGAACCTTCAAGTATTCGTTCATTGACAAGGTTATGCATGAGAAAATTATGTAATATTTTTCACAGAAAAGTAAAGAGAAATCATTCGATGAGCTTATTAAAATGGAAAAACCAATACCTAAGTCTGTTGTAAAATTAGAACATCTCTACGACTTACATGATAGATTCAAAAGGGTTAATTGTAATACTAATAGTTTTTAAATATCATTTTTTAGATTAAATGGTCATAGATGAATGACTTACTTAACGCAGTTGAATCCCAAAAATGACATATAATATAATGCACTGCAGAAACCCCTCATACTAATAGTTTTGTCATGTCAACTAAGATTATAAACCTGGGCACACAAGAACTCCCTCAATCCCTCAATAAGTTAATTTTGGATTCAATTGTTCATGCCAAGAAAGGGTTGACTTTCTCAGTTTGTTCAAGCAATACAAGGATGTATTTTCTTGGACATATGATGATCTTAAGACTTTTGACCCAAATACCATGCAACACACCATTCCTATAAAACCCCAAAGTAACCATTTTTAACAAAAACTTAGGAATATCCATCCAAATTTTGATTCAACTATAAAATAAGCTCTTATCATCCATGATCATTTTTCCAGTAAGACACACACATTGGGTTGCAAATATTATTCTCATCAGAAAGAAAAATGGTGATATGTGTTTATGTGTAGACTTCAAAATTTTAAATCAAGCCTCTAAAAAATATCATTATCTAGTCCCACCCATGGAAAAATTCTTCATTGCATTTCAAGATCTGAGATGTTGTCCCTTTTGGACGGTTTCTCACGATATAACCAGGTTCTGGTGTATCTAGTTGACCATTTGAAAACCTCTTTTAGGACTCCATGGGGCACTTTCGCATACAGGAAGATTCCATTTGGAATGATAAATGATGGGGGAAATTTCTAACATGCCATGGAAATAGCCTTTAGAGGACTCATCAATAAAAAATTTGTCATTGACCTTGATTATATCATTTTTTTTAACAAAGATCAAATCACTTCTAACATTTAAAAGGTGTATTTGAAAGATGCAGGAAAATAGGGATCTCCCTAAAGCCCAAAAAGTCATTTTTGCAGTCACTGGAGGTAAATTGTTGGGATGCATCATGTCTAAGGATGACATTATGATTGACCTAGAGAGGATTCAAATGACTAATTCTTTAAGGCCTCCTAATTCTAAAATATTTGTCTAATCCTTTTTGGGTAAAATCAACTTTGTAAAACCCTTCGTCCCAAGTTTTTCAAAAATTGTTAAACCCCTTCAAGAACTGGTTAAAAATACTACTATTTTTAGTTGGAGAGATCTAAAAAACGAGCTTTTGACACTATAAAATAAGTTATTACAGAGGTGTCTTCTCTTATAAGCCCAAATTTTTCTGAGTTCCTTTTATACACTTTTGCCTTTGATTCTTCCTATGTTGTTGTCCTTACCCAGAAAGCTATACAGAATGTAGAAATCTCGGTTGTGTTTATGAGCTCCTCATTTAAAGGAGAAAAATTTAATTATTCACTAATTGAAAAACAAGCTTTCGCATTTTATAAAGCAGCCAAGCACTTTTGCTTTTATTTATTGAAATCAAGGATGAAAGTAATTGTACCTTACCCTGCGGTTAGAAACTTGTTTGTTTAAAAGGAACTTGGGGAAAAGAGGGCACAATGGATGACATCCTTGCAAGAGTTTTCTCTTGAGATTAAACCCACACAAAATATTAAAGATCAAGATCTTTGCAAGTTATTTATTGAATCTGTCCCTCCCACTAATAATTCTTTTGTCAAAAGTGATCAATCACCTCTTGACAATAAAATTTATTTTATTCAAAATGAAGTTTTGTGCGTTGATCATAATTCGAATTCCACATATGCATACATAAAATTTTATCTGAAAAATTATACCTCTCCATCTCATTTAAATTCAATGCGAAGAAGGGAATTACGATTACAATCTGACCCATATCAGTTTATTGGTGACGTTCTTTTTACGATAAATTATGATGGAGTGTTTCTTCATTGTCTTGAGAAAGAGGAAGTCTCTAAATTTCTTATTGAAATTCATTCAAGTCTTGTTGGTGGCCATTTAGTGGTCAAAATACCATTCACAAAATATTAAGGGCAGGTTATTACTTGCCAACCTTGATTAGGGACGCCCATGCTTTAGTCAGAAAGTGTCAAACATGCCAAAAGGTTGTTGGCAGATTGGGTAAGCATGCTTTTCCTTTGCAACTTATTTCCAATGAAGCTCCTTTTCAGCAATGGAGCTTAGATATTATAGACCCTATTAATCCTACTTCATCTCAAAAACACAAATATATCATAAAAACAATAGATTACTTCACAATATGGGTTAATGCAACACCACTTCGTGTAGTGAATTAAAATCAGGTTATAAACTTTCTTGTAACTCATATCATTTCTGGTCTTTGATAATGCGTCATATTTTTCATCACATGATTTAGATGCATCTGTAGTCGATAAAGGCATAAATATTAAATACTGAACAAACTACTATCCTTAAGGTAATGTTTTAGCTAAGTCATCCAATAAAAAATTGCTTCAAATTTTTAAAAGGACTATATCTGGAAACCAGAAAAATTGGCATGTTTCTTTGTTTAATGCATTATGGGATGATAGGGTCACTCCAAAAGCTACCATTTACAACTCTCCTTTCTTTTTGGTTTATGGAAGAGAATTTTACCACCTAATATTTTCTTTCCATCCCTTCAACTGTCCCAAAATGTTCGGGAACTCAAATCGTCAGCCATGTAAAATAGGATCAATGAATTACTAAGGGTGGAAGAAGAAATACCTAGAGCTACGACTAAATTTCAAAAACATAAATAACTATTAAAACTTTGGTTCGACAATAAATCTTCCCCCAAGAGAGATTTGGAGGTTGGTGATTTGGTTTAAGTGGGACAAATCCCATGAAAACAAAGGAGAGCACACTAAATTCCAGAAGTTATGGCTAGGACCTTACACTATTACAGAAAAGTTGGGTCCCAACACATTTTGGTTGTAGAACTTGGAAGGAAAATCTAAGTCACTTCCTATCAATGGTTTTCTTCTGAAAAAATAGTTTGCATATTCCTTCCTATCGAACACTTGTACAAATTTTTATCTTGATTGCATTTTTTATTTTTCATTTTTCTCCTTTCTTTTTGACTACTCTATTTTTATTTCTTTAGCATGCTTCATTCCACTATAAATCTGTCTGCAACAAATTTTATAAAGCTCTCGACTATTATATGGTTATCTATGGTAATCGATTGAAATATTTCCTTTAGTTAGCTCCTCTTAATCTGTAAATTGACAAAGCAGCTAAAATATGTTACAGGATAACATTTGTTTTTTGTTTTTTAGAAAGTTTATGACCCAAAGCCAACACATGTATTTCAAAAATTATATTTATGTTTGAGTAGTTACTCAAATTTCATAGTGTAATTCAAAAATATTAAAGTTATTAATTGAAATATAGGGGGTCTCATCACGAGCCTTCCTACCATGATCATAATATTTTAACAAATGTGACATTGTTTATAAAACTCTTCTAGAAAATCACATTATCGTTTAAACGGCTGACGTATTTCGAATTACCCAATGTAGTTCATCATCAGGAAAATGTTGATTGTGTTGATCCGAGTAACTCAATATATATATTTCTTAGATGCAACAGTCAATTGAAAAAACATAACCAATAATTAATGTAGGAGAACGTTAAGAAAATAAAATATTAATAAACAATGATAGTATGAATATAAAACAAGAATTTAAAATTAGTAAAAATAATAATAATAGTAATAAAAATTAGTGAAAATAATAAAATTAATGAAGGTGAACGTTAAAAAATTAAACTAAAAATAATAATAATAATAATATAATGACAAACAATGGAAAATCAAATAGTAAGACCGCAAAATCAGTTACCTAACAAATAATAATTCAAAATTAAAAATAAAAATATAATCAAACACAATATAAAAATTAAAAACAAGGTTATAATATAAACCAAAACTAAAATATTTAAAATAAAAAAACATAATAAAACTACTACCAATAAAATAAAATAAAAAGGAACATTATTTTATTAGTAGTAGTTTTATTGAGTTTTATTTATTTTAAATATTTTTGTTTTGGTTTATATTATAACCTTGTTTTTAATTTTTTTTATTTTGCTTGGTTATATTTTTATTTTTAATTTGGAAATATTATTTATTGGATAACCGATTTTGTGGTCTTATTGGTTGATATTCCATTGTTTGTCATTATTATTATTACTTTTATTGATTTACTTATTTATTATTATTTTTATTTAATTTCTTAATCACATTCATTAATTTTATTATTCTTACTATTATTATTATTTTTATTTTTACTAATTTTAAATTCTTGTTTTATTGTAATATTCCTAATTTAGCACACAGCTAATTGGAATATAAAGTTTTGATTTGCTCTTAGATAGAGGAATAAGAGGGTATGGAGACCCATAAATCTCCTTAGTAGGAATAAAAGACACTCCTAGTGTGAATGGAGGTCATCTAAAAGCTGGATTGAAGACCCTTAGGTGTGAAAAGGGGCTAGAGCATGAAGACTAGGTCAACTTTGACCAAATCAAACAATGTTGTTATGGAGGAGTGGCATTCATGGTAGGACAGTGCAGTTTTGGAGGGATATTGATTGCATGGAGCTAGTGACCTAATTGAGTGGGGCCAAGGGTGAGGAAGCTCATAACTTATATAAGGAAGAGGATGGCAGCCATATGGGGTTATGTTTTTGGATTATTATTTTGTATATGGTATGTTTAGACTTGTTACTCTCTTCAACTGTTTAGCTAAGATTGCAGTGTTGTTTAGCACAGGGTGTTCCCAAGCGGGAATCCCACCTCTTTCCTTGAGAGGCCTCTTGGAGGAGTATTGCACTACATTTCCACACTCATGGTTAAGGCCAAGCTATAGCTTTCTTCATCAGCGCGGTTTCTGCTTAGAGTTGTGTTGTGTTGTAGGGCGCAGCAGTGGAGAATTATATTGGGTGGCTTCAGAGCTATTTTTGTAATGGAGGAAGGTTTCCATCCATTGGAAGGCCTATAAAGAAGCCCCTTGGACTTTATTGACATATTTGGCATCAGGCCAAGGAGTATTAATCCCCTACAGCGCAGTTTCAGTCCAGATCTGCGTTATTTTAGGGAGGAGTTGCAGGGGTGGTTGCAGTGGTTGTTTTGGGAGGTGATTTCTTCAGTGGAGGAGCCATTCTTTCATTCAGAGGATCTATTAGAGAAGAGTTGTCGGTTTCCACATCAGCTTCAGCCATAGCTTACATTGGAAAATTGTGTGCATTTTCTGAAAACCCTCTTGGGTTGTCTTGGAAAGTTGATCTAGTGCCCAGATCTGTATCTGTAGTATCTATTGTGGCCTATATCAGTATTTTTATATCATTGTATAATATCCAGCTGTAGGTATGCTTAATATGACTGCGTTGTAGCTGCTCTCCGGCATTTTGTATTATAACAGCAGCTCATATTTGGGAGTGATTGCTTAAGGGAGGCATGTTTCCTCATTCCATATTATTTATGCCTCACTATTTTGTATTGATTTGTTGTTCTTATACATAATTTTATGGCTCCATATTGTCTCCATTGTTGATGTGTTGATTTACACTATTATTTCCTTGGTTTTGCACTATATTCCTGCTTTTCCCATTTGGGAATATTACATTTATATTTATATTATCATTGTTTATGAATATTTTATTTTCTTAACGTTCTCCTACATTAATTATTGGTTATGTTTTTTCAATTGATCGTTGCATCTAAGCAATATATATATTGAGTTATTCAGATCAGCACAATCAACATTTTCCTGATGATGAACTACACTGGGTAGTTTGAAACACGTCAACCCTTTAAACGATAATGTGATTTTCCGGAAGAGTTTTATAAGTAATTATGGATCACAGAAGTTTACACTCTCAGATGTGACATTTTTGTATCTGGTCACCAAGCCCGGCAGTGGCTTGTGGTAATTACATCACAAGACATGGGGTATCATCACGAGCCAAAATGTTCACATTTGTTACATCTCGTGAATGAGAGTGTTATCTTACATGTCACCAAGCTTGAACACTGCCTTTCAATTAGTACTTTTAAACAAACAAACAAAAAAAAAGAGGAAGACAAGAATAAAAAATGTGTATATGACAATATTTCTCACTATGAGTTCTAAACAAATGGGATATTTACACATCCGGGTTAAATGGTAACCCTGCCAAGGATATGGACGTCTGTTGTAGCAATGTCTCTACCAATGGTATTGAAGTAAATCTCTTAACTAGTATTTATTTTAAAAGTTGCTTATTTATTTTCTATTGTAATTTGAGCTTCCTTTCTGAAAGTATATATTTAAGGTTTCTTAATTATGTAATTATTTTTTTCTCTTTTCTGTCTACAGATTCGGCTAAAGGAAACATGTTCAATATATTCCACTTAACTTTTATATCAACTGATCTTTTTCTTTTAATTTTCATAATTGGTCCTTCCCAGTGAGTCGTCAATTGTTCAAAGGCCAACCACTCCCATCTCATTCACTGCTGATGAGATGGGCCCCCTTTTTAACGATTTTCAATTTTCAATTTGATTTTTGATTTGTGTTTTTAATACTTTCTAGTTGCTTGAGAATTTATTTCATTATACATTTGGATTTAGATTTTGGTTTGATAATGGTATTCCCAAGGTTATGATCACTCATGCATTTGAACTTGCATATGACAATTATATCAAACAAATAGAGATTGTTATAGAATTTTTGAAATCCTGTAACAATTCTTTATATATCGTTGTTCTTGTCTTTTTGTGTTTTTATCTTATGGTATGCTTGAATGCATATATTATTTTCTTTGTTATAACCTGTAAGAAACTATTTAACTAATCCTAATCTATATATTTCAGACCTATTATGATGATGGTATGATTATTATCTAAACCTACACTTAACACTTATCAGAGTATGATTCAAAACTTATCTCTTACCATCATAATCATGTTTCGAACCCTCTCGAATTAGGTTATGTTCACGAGTATTGGGAATTGGGATTATCGAAGTGTTTGTAAGATGGAGATCAGCTTGTACACCTATTGGTTTCTGACGGTCAATATTTTCAACCCCGTCATGATTGTACCTCGTTCTTCATTACTCGATGTAACTAGAGTTTTTGAACCCCATTATTTTTGTTGTCTCTGCTAAACTCCTATATGGTTCAATTCTCTTGGTAACAAGTTAGGGTTTTGAGTGTTTGTTGATTTTATAGTTACCTTGTAATGCAGAGAGCGGATATTGTCTCACCATGTCATGAGTAGTCTGGTTTGAGACCCAGGGAATTGATATGTTGGAAACCTATGAGGATTGTGCTCAGTTGTTTCGTACCATTGGTTGGTTCAAATTCTTGAAATTTTTCCAAGTACATAACCAGGAGGCCATTGAGGCTTTTGCAGTCTCTTTCAATGGTTATAGGGTTATAATAGGGGAAATTTAGTTTACGATGTAACCTGAGTTTATTGTTGAAGCTACCAATCTATCTCTCAAAGGTGAAAAATGGTCGAAGACCAAGAGAATTAAGAAAGTCCCATAGAAGAAATGTTGGCCAAAAGAGGATATACCTACGACATTAAAGGTATGTCGGTTACCCATTTAAAACACAAATGGAAAAACATGTTACTATTTCTCAAAAAGTACATAACATGTGAAGGTTGCTACAGTTTAGTGTTTTTATATCATGTTAGACTATTAATGCTTTTATTGGGATACCCTTTGAATCTTCCACATTTCTTGTATGTATCGTTGGTTAAGTCAATTTCGACATACCAGAAGAAACATAACCATCATTATCTGATTCATCATGCCTTAATTGTGATTTTGGTTAAGTCTCAATTGAAGAAATTAGGGTTAGAATGGGAGTCGCTCCTGTTAAAGAATGGTTTTGCTGAAAAACCCCAACTCAACTAGTCTTTCCCTTATGTGTCTTCAGAACCTAATATAGAAATTGACGATGCCCCAATCGAGCCTTTGCACAACAATACCCATGTCAGTGACCCTGAGTCTATTTTAGAACTTGTGTCTTCGGGGAAGAGGGAAAATGAAAGTTTGACACCTGAAACCATAGGGTTTTGTAGCAGTTGGAATAATAATCGTATTGTTCAAGTGAGTGTGGTTCAAAAGGTGTCTGTTTGACGGGGTAAAAATGCAGCTAATAAGGATAAGCCTCAGGTCGACTCTTTTGATCTCGATCCTACAACACAATGTAAAAATAGTCAATCTCATCAAGATATAAATATACATTTAAAGGACAAATTGTTAAATAGGAAAATTTCTAGCCCGTTGCGTAACAGAAAGAAAAAAAAAACCCCCATGACCCGAATGTTGTATATCTTGAGGAACTAATCCAAATAAGGTTAATCCAAAAGTCATCCAAGATGAAGGTTCTCCTTATAATGTTGATAATTCACCAAAATTCATAAACTCGCAAATTTGCTTATGAGACGTTGTTATATCTCTACTGGCACCAACGATACTTGGTGATTGTTCCAAAACTCACCCATAGAATTGAATAGTTGACTCAGGAGAACAAGAAATTAAGGGTTGTTTGTAATCGTCATATAAATATTAAACAACATGAGGTTGCTTATTCTGTCGAAATATCACAGGCATCAAACACTCACATTATAGTAAAGTCTGCCAAAGTCAAGTTGGTTATTTCTCAAGAACCAAAAAATGATAAATAAATTTTTTAATTGATATTTCTTTAGGTTAATATTGAGGTAAGATATTATTGTTATTTTGAATTTATTTAAAAATAAAAATAAAAGGAGAGAAGGATGTAGAAACTCTGTAACAACCTTATTTTCCTGGTACTAACTTTTTTTAACTATTTGTTATGTATATCATAGGTGAAATCTCAGATGAAAATTGTTGTAACTCTACCTGTGGGATGCACCTACTTGAATCGAGACATATTCCCTAATGTTCTCATATTACTTTATTTTAATATTAGTTTTTTCATGATTGTTCATTTGGACCAACAAACAAAATACTTCTTATTATTATCATTGTAATTGTATTGTTTTAAGTTTTAATTCTATAAGTATGTAAGAGGTATTGTAATCGCCTATATAAACCCCTTATTTTTTAAGTAAAGGGAGGGAACCCGAGAGAGGAGAGAGATACACTATTCTGAACAGAGAAGTCTTTATTTTTTTATTATGGAATTAATGAAAATTTGAGACATCTTGGCATGGTTTGATTCCACCAATGTGTTGTATTTTATTATTTCCATAGTCATAATTTAAATTTCATAATATCTTGTGGTTTATGGAACACATTTGTGTTTGTTAGTTCACTTTGTGTGTTGACAAGAGAATTCTTTTAACACATTTCTCTATTTTTACAATATATCTACTTAGATTTAAATAATTGATAAATTATTCATCTCTATTTTCTTGTGGCCTCAGAAGAATGATTTGATTTTAATGGTTGGATTAGCTTGATTAATGTCTGGATAATTTTAATGTTGTTTTCCTTAATCTGTAATAGGGATATCATAGTTAATGTGATAAATATTATCCTTTTCAGTATCGATTTGATGATTATATAATTTAATTCGGTAATCACCAATGAAGGTGTGACTTAATAAATGATATCATTTATTGTTTGTTTTATCTTTCTCTCTTGTAAGCCTTGGCCAAGTAGTAACTGTAAATTAGAGTAATTTATTTATTTTTTCTGTCAACATAGGCATGTCAATGCCCACATCAACAAGATGTCAATTTCTTCTTGCAACTCAAATCCTACCAATTATTATGTGTCAGTATATGTTTTCACTTCTTCATCCACTATTCCCATTGGTGCTTGTGTATCAGCAAGGATTTATGTTGTTTCTTCTTCCACATTTCCTTGCATTGTCCCTGCTAGTTCTTGTGTGTTAACGGGGAATTCAATGAACTATTATTACTTTGTTACCTTTCTATGAGTTGCAAATGTTTGGGCTGAGCCTTCCTTTTTCAAATACTTGGTTCTCCTCCTTTTAGTTATGGCCACATCATAGGGTCACTTAGTCATGCGTTGGAGCCTTTTGGTCAAAGGAAAACTCCCAATAATTTTGATATCATTTTCATGGCCATCTTGACCTCTTCCTCAAACTGTTCTGGCTTTGTTTATGCCCTAAGTGTTGCATCAAAAACCCTTGTACTGGTGACTTTTGATGTAGCAACAACTACAGATGCTTCATTTTTTGTGGTATCTACTATTGTTTCTAGCTCTTCAAGCATTGCAGTCAAGGATGCTTACGGTGTCACAACACCTTCTTTAGATGCCTCTTTAAGTGTTGCATATGGTAGATTTGGTTATAATATACTCATAAAATAATCCTAACTTCAACTTATTTCTTATATAACATGCACCACTAATAGTTTGATGAGATAGTGATGTGAGAGGGATTCCTTGGGATGATGTGCCTTCTGAAAACTAGCAGCCATTTTTTGGAGTGTCTTCCATAGGAAAAAGGGCATATCCTTCCTTGGTGCCTCAAATGATACAACTGCTTTGGGTGGTTCCAAAATAAAAGATCTTGGAATTCCTCACATGTAAAGTACCCCTATACGAACATGGATACATCATCCCATGGTGCCAACAGGGGTTTTCTGTCAAACCCATTGCCCTTCTTCTCCAATTATTCCCCTTCCTCCAAGAATTCCTCCATTAGGTATGTTCATGGCTTTTTTTGTTTGTACCATTTATCTCTGACGCATGGTATCCCTGATATAGTAGTTATGGTTTCCATGTTTACCAACATCGGTGTCCCTCCTACCACTATTATCTCACTTTGTAGGTTTAAAGTGAACTCAAGTGCAATGTTTCCATGATACCCCTCAAGTCTCTTGGCATATTCAATTCACCTTACAGCCTGGAAGATAACCCGAATGTGGTTGTATGCTTGTAGGAGGAGTGTCTCATAGGGTTCTTGGTAATTTAGTGACCCACCAATGATGCCTACTCAAGTTCAGATTTCCTATCAATTTCAATGTGAAATAAATAATTTGTTGGGTGGATTTTCTAGGTAGTACAATCAGTTTTTTAATGGAAAGGATTACGTCATAGATTGTGGTGACAATGTGGCATTATGGTAATTTAGGGTGGGTGATGTGCGCAAATAATTCCAAGGTAAATGTGATCATGCTAATTTAATGTCATTCATTATGTAAGGAAAGTTTTAATTTTTAATTCTTACCATGAATGGGTAAAATTTTACAAGGTTGCAACATTAGTCATGTCACACCCCATCCTTTTATAATGTTGTCGGTGGTGTAAATTTTGGCTATAATTAATTGTAAAAGGTGCAATATATACTTTTTACCGATGATGCAACTAGAGGTGTTGCAACAATTACCCTGAACTAGTGTTGCATCAACAACCATAGTATTGGCCCCACTCGAAAAGTCTCGTAGCATGGTCACTGAGTCAATTGCGTCATGACCACCTAAAGGAATTGCAAAATTTGTATCAATTTAATCTACGAGAGGTGTTACATCAATGTTTTTATGACAATGTGTTAATTATGAATGTGGAAGGTGTCATTGCATCACAATAACTGGTGTTGCAACAAGAAGGTTGTCCCCGTTTGTCTTATGAGCAAACTTAGATATCATTTTTTTAGGAGCAACATAAAAAGAATAAAAATAAATAAAATAGGAACCTGCACGAATATATAATTTTCAACATATTTTATTTATTATTATTTTTCTTATTTTAATATATCAAGCGCCAACTAAGTTGGCTTTCACATGACATGTGCCTGATTATGCCCCAGGGGTTTTCACAAATGAATTATAATTATGTCTTCATTTTTTTGAAAAATATTCATTAACAATCTATCACTTAAGAAGGATTTCTCCCTTACAGATGATCATCAAGTCATTGTTGGTCCATCCTTTATTAATCCTTCTTAAGAAAGCTTCTTTAGATAGGGGTTTGTGATACAATCAAAGCATGTGCCCATTTTCCATAAGTGGATTTCTTTCCTCATTAATGGTGCATAGTTTGATGGACCTATTATCATACATAATATCGATCTCATATGGATCAATCCAATAAGTAGACAATTTTCCTTTAAAATCCTTGAATCTTGGTTCGAACATTAAGGCCCAACATTCAACTTTGAATCTATTTTTCTTTCTGAACTTTTCATGCCACCAAGCTCTCTTTTGCTAAACAATGTTTTCTTGATGTAGAGCAACTTGATGAATTTAATCTAACTCATTGATTTCAAGAATTCTTTATTGTTGTACCTTAGATAAATTCATGCCAAGTTGAAATGGTGTCCTTAGGGTCTGTATTTCAATCTCTATCGGTATACATTTCTTTATGTATACTCTCTCACATGGAGTGAAACTAGTGGTATTTCATTTTGCATTTTTTTATTCCCATAATTATTTAGGTAGTTTATATGTCCAATCTTTAAGGTGGAGTTCAAAAAAATTTCTATGATCATTGTAACGATATTATTTTTCCCTTATACCTTCCTATTGGCCTACAAATATGGCATTATTTCCCTATGTTTAATCTTATATGTTTACATGATTTCCTCAATGAGACTTGAAATGAATTGTGTTACTCCATCAATGACAATCTCTTTTGGTACCATAAATTCAAAAAAGATATCCCCATTGGGGAAGTGTTTTATTTCTTCTTTTGTTACATAGGTTGTTTCTTAAGAGACAATTCCTTGGCGGTGGAAAGGAACCAGTGCTTAAGACATTTTTAAAAATTTGTCACAAAAGTAATTTTATTAGGTGATCTTCGTTCAATCCCTTTGGAAACTAATTCTTTAAAACCCTTAACAATATGGTATAATGAAAGACTCTACAATGCCATTAACTGCTGATATTTGAATGGAAAAGAAGAATTGTAGAAGAAACTCAAAATGATATGTTGTAACACAGAATCTATCACTTTAAATTTCAGAATGAATTTATGGAGAGAGAGGAAACTCAAAATAATATGTTGTAAACACAAAATCTATTACTTTTAAGTTCCAGAGAGAATGTGTGAAGGGAGAGGAGTTGGAGTGGAGGAGTGAAATTTAAGGTTATTTAACTCTTACTCACAGATGTAATTAAGATACCGGCATCTACTTTACTTCATTTCATTACAGGAAGAAGGAACACAAATTGACACAGGAAAAAAGAATCACCATCAATAGTTGCAGGAAACTTGATGCTTCTTTCATTAATTCCTCAGAAAAGTAAGTACCAAAGCTTTAGTCTTCCAGAGGTCCAAAACTCGGAACCCTTCTTCTTTCTTTCTATCTTACTTAAATACATCAAAAATAGTTCGTAATTGTTAAAACTTCTTGAAACTACTTTGACTACCTAAACTATTAAAACCACTCATTACATTGCAATTGAGGACATCACTCTAGCTTCAATCTTAACAGACAAAGAAAACAAATTAAAACTTGGAATATTATTTTGTTTGTTGAATTTGACTTGTTTCTGATGTGTCTCCGTGAATTGCTGATGTGTCTCCTTGACAGATCAGATATCCTTGCCCTGCATTTCTTCCAGAGTTCAATATTTGTCTTTTTTGCTTGTTTTCATGTCTTTTCTGCTTCTGGTGCGGTATTTGAACAGTTCTACAATAACACATTCTTTCCCAACTTGAGCCAGCTGTTATGTTTCAACCAAGGTTATCATGTCCCCTTCTGCCCAAATCTCCCTCTTCTACTCATGCCTACTACGTTCTATCTTCTCTTCTTCCTTGCTTTGCGTCGGTTCACTTACCCGAGTCCACTTCCCATGTCCACGTTTCTTCATAAAACTAAAGCAACTGCACATAAGGTTGGACTTTCAATGAATTCAAATTAACCTTTGAATGGTATTGCGTCTGCCTTTCCATCGCATTTTGGCCTTCGGCATTTATAACATACTCCTTAGTGATATTCCTCTTAAGCTTGCGATGTTCGAAGTGCGATGAGTGGAGGGAGACGTGGCAGGATGGAGGTGGGGCCACCCGAAAATTGCAAATCAAGAGTTTTTTTATGAAAAGCAGGAGGTAAGTGTTAAAACTTGCGAAGTGCGATGTGCGATGGAACCTATGGATGATGGGTGGATTCTCTTCACAACCTCCAATCTATTAACTCTCTTGCATATTTATTTGCAATATCTATTCTTGATCACTTATCTCTAACTTAGATCTTGCAATCTAATATTTTTCGTCCATCTGACTTGCATTTATGTGCTATGATCTTCGTCGTCCATCTCCCCGCTTCAATTATGCTCTCCTGACCATCTATTTTTTCCCTTTACACTTCCTCCAAAACTCCTAAGTTTTAAGGAAAATACGCCAGTTCTCTGCCTTCGGGAAATCTATATGATTTCTTCAATAATGAACATTGTTTCATTCAACAAGCTCGCATGCATTCCTTTGACAAATAAATGATCTTAATTACTATTTTTTTTTTCTCCACGGTGTAACCCTCCTAAGCTTATTCAGTATTCTATAGCGTTAGTGCCTCTTGAGCTTGCTAATAAGCCCGACTTGACCCTGACCTGTGTCCAATGTTCTGAACGCATCAATCAACCTGACTCAACCCACCTTCACATCTCCATACATAATGTTAGTACACCAACATGTAAATCAAAATTCCTCTTCGACATACAATTTTTCACATTTTCTAACATATATGGTTTTTTCGTGTTTTGAAAAATATTTCAAAAGTAAATGCAAATGAGCCACAACATCTGTCTCCACCTGGGGATAGTGATTTTTTCCACGAAAGCGCTAAGAACCGTAGATTAGTGCCTTATCCATTGGGCATGGAGTCAAATATTTCTTGGTGACATATGAACAACGAGAAATATGGTATTTATAGTGGTGGAATGTTGACTTTTAATGCTCAAAATAATGCTTCAAATATTGCCCATTCACAGGTAGCTGCAGAGATTCTCCATCTAAATCTTCTAAGATGAAAGTATTGTTTGATCTAGCTTCATAAATTCTATACAGACCATACCAGAGAGGGTCAAACTTACCATGCTTTCTTTTATCCTCCCTTTTGGTGTCCCATCTTAATACTAAATCTCCTGCTTGGAAGAGGATTTATTTTTCTTTTGTTTCAAATATGTACTTCATCTTTGCCTGATAAGAAATTAAGTTATCTCTCACTTTGTTTCTGTTTTCACTTGATTTAATCACTTTGTTCAATCTTCTCACTATAGCATTAGGTTCCTCCTAAGCTTCTTGAAGGAAAGCAATCACAAGTCTGGCCAACTGAGTAGGAAATATTGTCTGAGTTCCATAAACCAATTCATAAGGTGACTTGCGAGTAGACCTCCTGGTGGTTACTCAGACTGCCCAAAGAGAAAACTTCAACTTTGAATCCTATTCTTTCTTATTTTCGGTGTTTGTCTTCTTCTTAATATTGACCAATGTCTTGTTTTAAGACTCTGCTAATCCATTCCCTTATGGATGGTAGGCTGTGGAATGTGATAAAATTACATTATATGTTTGATAGAAATTAATGAAACAAGTAGAATTAAATACCTGAGAATTATCAGTTACAATTTTGACTGGACAACCAAACCTACTGAAAATTTTCTCCTCCAGAAACTTCATCACCACTTGGTCATTTTCTTTCTTGGTGGGGATTACTTCAACCCACTTTGTGAAGTGATTAGTAGTAGTTAGAATCCATTTGAACTACCCACTTGATGGTGGATTGATCTCTCCAATAAAGTATAGTCCCTACTTCCTGAAAGGCTCTTCTATGAATACTGGAATGAGAGGTAATGGGATGAGTCTTTTCTTTTTTGCAAGCAATTGACACTTCTGACAACTTCTGACCAGTCTGTATACATCTGCAAATACGGTGCACCAATAGAAACCTGACTTGAGGATTTTGTGGGTTGTGACCTTCCAACTATAATGTCCTCCACATAAAATTTCATGATATTCCTTGATAGCCTCAATGGATTCACCTTCATTCAAACACAACAGCAAAATACCAGCAGCATCTTTCCAGTACAACTTTGCTTCCAATATGACATATGGTTGAGATTTAAGATTGAGAACTCTGTATTTGGTCCTATTCAGTGAAGATGGACAAGAAAAGAAACACATGTAATGAACAACATCTTTATACCAATCTAAACACAAATTTTGTATTGAACACCTGTTTTGGGCTTATTCTGACCTTCGTCATTATCAGATCCATCCGCTGGTGCCAAGAGGTTAATTCCCAATGCTTGAAAATTTGTTTCTATTAGAAACTTTGCTAAACCATGTCCTTTGATTAAATTGGTGGGCTTAATGTCCAAATCATACTCCTAGATTTTAGCTATCCATTTTCCTCTTTTTCCTTCAACGTCACTTTGAACCAGCATGTCATTGACCATAGAATTAGGTACATAAGTGGTTATTTTGGATTGTAACACATAAGTCCTGAAGGCTTTGAGTGCTTTGACTAGTGCATACACTTTTTTCTCCAAAATTTTATATTTGAGCTCACCATCTCTGAGAATATTTTTGAAGAATGACATTGGTTGTTCCTTACTATCATCATTTTTCTGCAATAACACAACAGCAATAGTAGTGGGGGAAGCAAATGAAAATATTTGAAATACCTTTTGATAATCAGGACTTATTAAAACAGGAGCTTCCTGGAGTGCCTATTTTATTCTCGAAAATGATTCTCTTGCTTCTTTATCCCACCTCACTTCTGCATTTTTCTTCAACATGTCAGTTATATTTCTCACAATCTCGGCATAATTTGGTACAAATCTTCTCAAAATGTTTATTTTCCCCAAAAAACTCTGAATATATTTCTTGATTTTGGGTAAAGGAATGGTTTGAATTTCCTCCACCCTTGATGGATCAATCTGTACCCCTTTTTTTGAAATATGTGACCCAATAATTTACCTTCCTCCAAGGCAAACAAAGATTTTTTGGCATTTAGTGACAAGCCATACTTCCTGCACTTTTCGAAATTTATTTGTAGATGTTCCAGGTGTTCATCATCTAATCCTGAAAAAATAGATACATCATCCAAATATATAACCACATACTTGTCCCCAACAAACGCTATGTCCATGGCCCTCTGAAAATTTGTACCTGCATTCATAAGACCAAATGGCATCCTTGCATACATGAAGGTTCCCCAGGGGGTTGTGAAAGTTTTCTTTTTCTAATCGTCCTGATCCACTACCACTTGATTATATCCAGAGAATCCATCAACCATAGACATCATGTAAGATTGTGTCACCTTTTGTAAAACATAATCCATTTTAGGTAAAGGATAATTATCTTTTAGAGATGCTTTGTTCAAATTCCTGAAGTCCACACACAATCTTATCTCTCCATTTTTCTTCCTCACGGGAATTAGATTAGAAACCCAACTCGAATATCTGAGAGGGACTATGATTTTTTCTTGCAGCAATTCCTTCACTTCCTTTTCAATTGGAGCTAACAGTAATGGATTAATCTTTCTAAGATTTTTTCTGTGTGGTTTGATTCCTTCTTTCAATGGCATCTTATGTTGTATTATGTTTTTATCAAACGGTTTCAAGTCTTCATATGACCAAGAAAACACATCCATATACTTTTTAAAGAGATCAATATATCTTTCTTTATAATTTTGGGGAACACCTTTGAATAATTTCACCATTTTTGGATCCTGCTAAGTTCCCAAATTAAAATCTTCCATATCTTCCTCTTGACGTATTTTCTTCGAATTAACAGCAACATCATTTGAATCAAACAGTATCTCAAGAGGAACCAAACCTTTAGGGAGTACATTTTCTTTGAACTGAATAATATTCTGATCACCTATTGAATCTTTGAAATGTATTACTTTTTTTTTTGTTTTTTTTTTCCTTCTTCTTGATCTACCTCAACATCTTCAAAGTTTCCAAGCATTGTCAAGAAATGTTTTATCTGCTCATCATCGTCAAACACCTGCCAATGTTTCACATTATCAGGAATAGAGTGTCTATGTCTAATTTCAATCTCATACCTTAACCTTGGATTCATAGGTGGCTTGAAGGTGCTAGCTGCAACTGCTAAATAATCTGCCAATCTATTCTCCTCCCTTGGAATAAACTGAAGATTGAAGGCTCCAAAATAGTTCTCTATCAGATCCCAAACTTCATTCATATATGATCTTAATCTTGGATGCTGGGTTTGAAAATGATTTTTAATCTGTCTTATTATCAATTCAGAGTCACCAAAAATTGAAATACATTGCACTCCTATCTGTTTAGCAACTTGAAGGCTAATTATCAAGGCCTCATACTCAGCTACATTGTTTGTTGAATCAAACTCCAACTTGAAAGAAAAAGGCCTGAGGTTACATTCTAGCGATATCAGCAAGAATCCATCTCTTGTGCCTTCCTTGGAGTAGGCACCATAAAATTAGCATTTCCAAATCCTTTTTGAGTGAATCTCATTATTTAAAATTGCTGAAGAGAGATGCTTCCCTGTTTCTTCATCAAATTATGCATCTTCATGCAGCATGAAACATGAAATATCCTCTGTTTCTTGACTATAAATAGGGGAATTTCCTGCATCTTTCTTGGTAGTGGTCTTCACGAACCTTGTTTCCCTATACAATCTCCTTTCTTCCCCATTGAAAATAGGAATTATAGCATAAGTGAAATCCAATTTTAGAACACCTCCCAAATTTTCTCCCCAAGATCTTGACAGGAGCATTCTAAACCTAGTTTGAATCTCAGCAACAACTACATCCATGACTATACTCTTTGCTGGAATTTGTGCCAAAGAAACTATTACATCTTTAATTAACCCAACACATTTCACCCTTTTGGAATCAAATGAATACAGATCCATGTAAGGTTTGGTAATCTGCAAGTTTAGTTCCTTCATAACAGACAATAGCATGAGATTATGGGATGCACCTGAGTCCAACATACAATTATGGAGAGTAAAATCATGAAGCAACAAAGAAATATAGAATGGTGAAACGGAAGGGACTACTTCTTCTACATGAGGACCAATGGTGACCACTAGATTTTCTTCTTGTAGGTTCACAGTCTCACTTATATCTTCAATCTATGTGATATTAATAAATTCTGAAATCTCTTCCTTGTAGACTGGTATTTTAGCTAATTCTAGAAGAGGTACCCAAATTTTTACCTTCTCCATCTCTTTTTTCAAACTGAAAGCATGAGTTTGTTTAACATTATTTTCAGGTTCTTCTTCACTCTTTCTAGAATTTTCCGCTTGTTCGGGTACAGGAACAACTCTCTCCAAAATATTATTATGAACTGATTTTCTCTGGGAAGGTTCACCCTGCTACACATCTGTTCTATTAACTGAATTTACAGGTTTTTTTCCATTACTGACTTGTTTTACAAGGTCCTTTTGTTGTGGAGTTTCCATTAGAGGAGGAATAGAATCTTGTTGTTCACCTTCATTATCCTGCACTCTAGATCTCTTTCTAGACCTTATATCATACTTTTTATGTAACTTAGATTACATCAAATCTATGAATTGCCTATAGTATTCATCCATTTCATCTTGATCAAAAGATACTTCAGCTTCAGCATATTCTCCCTCACAAACTTCCTCTTCATCCTCTTCTATTGTATACATAGCGAATATTTGATCTTCAGCTTAAGTTTTGATCATCTTATGTTGACTCTTCGGGTGTTGCTTCCATATACAATGGTGCTTGAACCTGGTCTTGATATTTTCTTTCCCTCTACAAAATTTGCAGGTGTCTTCTGAATTGAGGATTAAATCCTCCTCGGTTTTTTCGTACTTGTCTTTGGGAGTTTTTTTTTCCAATTCCATCTTAACTAGCTTATTTGAAAAAAAAATTATCACCCTTTTCATATCTTCAATTTTTTGATCTTGTGATGATTCTTCTTTTTCTTTCCCCTTCTCTTGGACTGGTTGTTTCCCTTTCGCATTCCCTACTGCAGTCATATTAGCTTCAATTTATAAAGCATCTATATGTATCTGCTCCAGAGTATGGGATCTCCTTTCTCTAAGTGTGAAACTAAAATTGGCTTCAAAAGCCCCAACAAAAAATACCTTTGCTCCAATAGGAGGGGGCTTCATTTCTACAGGAAAATTTTTATACAATTTATTGAACCTTTTGATATATTCTCATCTGGTTTTCTTTTGATAGCATTGAATTATGTTATTGAATATCCATGATCCCTTTTTACACCCCATCTCTGAGTGAATTGATTTTCCAGTTCTTCCCAATCACTTAAACCAATTTCTAGCCTCTCCATCCAGAGACTGAACAAAAAGCCTCATTACAACATCAATATGTTCTACATTCATAATTTCAGCAAAATTACAAAACACAGGAAAGTGTTTTTCTGCAGTTATTTCATCTTCTCCAGTAAAACGTGGGAGTAATTTAAGATACCCTTGAGGAATTGCAGTCATTGGTTGTGCAAGGTTAAGTGCAGCATATTTGTTCATCAAAAAGGATGGTGCCCCCATGTTTGCACCTTGATTGACTGTTTTTTGGTTAGATGCAGTCGATGAAACTGTTGTGAAAATGAACGAAGGTGGAGGTAAAACTGATATGGGAGTGGGTTGATGGACAATGGCAGAGGGACCAGCAACTGGTTTTGTTGAGCTTGAGTAAAAGTAAAAGAAGCGGGCTCAAATGAGTGTTCTTCCAACTTAGGTTCTTGAAAATAAATTGGTGTGAAGGGTGAATCTTGTTCCAAGAAAGGAAGTACTTTAGAGATATCTTCAAACAAAGGATTACTAGAACTATTGTCAGCAGCAGACAGTGTAGGACTAGGTGTTGAGGGGGTTTTGGGTTTCCGAACCCTTTCAGAAACCAATATTTCAGGGTCTGACAAAGTAGGGACCTTTTGTTGTGAGCTAGCCGACCTCGTGTGAGGCCTTTTATGAGCCAAAATTCTGAAAATAAAAAACACATCCAAACATTTCCTCCTCACTGAACAACCAGAAGAAATAATGTGAAAAACCCAAGGAAAATAAACTTTTTCTCTTCGTCCTCGGAAACGATGCCAGAAAATGTTGTTTATTAAGAGACAAATCCTTGGCTATGGAAAGGAATCAGTGCTTAAGACATTTTTAAAAATGTGTCACAAAAGTAATTATATCGAGTGGTCTTTGTTCAATCGCTTTGGAAACTAATTCTTTAAAACCCTTAACAATCTATTATAATGAAAGACTCTACAATGCCATTAACTGATGATATCTGAATGGAAAATAAGAACTGTAGAATAAACTCAAAATGATATGTTGTAACACAGAATCTATCACTTTAAATTTTAGAATGAATTTATGGAGAGAGGTGAAACTCAAAATAATATGATGTAAACACATAATCTATTACTTTTAAGTTCCAGAGAGAATGTGAGAAGGGAGAGGAGCTGGAGTGGAGGAGCGCAAATTAAGGTTATTTAACTCTTACTCATAGATGTAATTAAGAGACCAGAAACTACTTTACTTCACTTCATTCTAGGAATAAGGAACACAAAATGACACAGGAAAAATGAATCACCATCAACAGTTGCAGGAAACTTGATGCTTATTTCATTAATTCCTCAGAAAAGTAAGTACCAAAGCTTTAGTCTTCCAGAGGTCCAAAAATTGGAACCCTTCTTCTTTATTTCTATCTTGCTTAAATACATCAAAAACAGTTGGTAACTGCTAAAAATTCTTGAAAGTACTTCGACTACCTAAACTGTTAAAACTACTTATTACATTGCAATTGAGGACATCACTCTAGCTTTGATCTTAACAGAAAAAAGAAAACAAATCAATACTTGGAATATTATTATGTTCGCTAAATCTGACTTGTCGTTGATGTGTCTCCATGAATTTCTAATGTGTCTCCCTGACATTTCAGACATCCTTGCCCTGCATTTCTTCCAGAGTTCAATATTTGTCTTTTCTTCTTTATGTCATGTCTTTTCTGCTTCTAGTGCGGTATTCGAACAGTTCTGAAATAACGCATCCTTGCCCGACTTGACCCAGCTATTATGTTTTAACCAAGTTTATCATGTCCCCTTCTACCCAACTCTACCTCTTCTCCTCGTGCCTGTTGTGTTCCATATTCTCTTCTCCTTTGCTTTGCATCGGGTCACTTACCCGAGTCCACTTCCCGCGTCCACATTTTTTCATAAAACCAATGCAACTGCACATATCCTTGGACTTTCAATAAATTCAAATTAACCTTTGAATGGTATCGCATCCACCTTTCCATTTCATTTCGGCCTTCGTCGTTTATAACATACTCCTTAGCGTCATTCCTCCTGAATTTGCGACATGCGAAGTGCGATGAGCGGAGGGTGACATGGCAGGGCGGAGGTGGGGCCGCCCGCAAATCGAAAATCAGGATTTTTGTTATGAAAGAAGGAGGTAAGTGTTAAAACTTGCGAATTGTGATGTGTGATGTGCGATGGAACCTATGGCCAACGTGTGGCTTCTCTTCACAATCTTCGATCTATTAACTCTCTTGCATCTTTATTTGTGATATCCATTCTTGACCACTTATCTCTAACTTATATCTTGCGATCTAATCTTGTCCATCCATCTAACTTTCATTTTTGTGCTATGATCTCCATCTTCCATCTCTCCGCTTCAATTCTGCGCTTCTATCCTGACCGTCTATTTTTCCCTTTACACTTCCTCCAAAATTCCTAAGTTTTTAAGGAAAATACGCCATTTCTCTGCCTTCAAGAAATATATATGATTTCTTCAATAATGAACATTGTTTCATTCAACAGGCTTGCATACGTTCCTTTAACAAATAAATTATCTTAATTACTATTTTTTTTTTCTCCACGGTGTAACCCTCCTAAGCTTATTTGGTATTCTATAGCGCTAGTCCCTCCTAAGCTTGTGAATAAGCTTGAATCGACCCTGACCTTTGTGCAATGTTCTGAATGCATCAATCGGCCCGACTCGACTCGCCTTCACATCTCTGCACATAATGTTAGTACACTAACATGTAAATCAAAATTCCTCTTCAAAATACAAATTTTTACATTTTCTAACATATTTTCTTTTTGGGTGTTTTGAAAAATATTTCAAAAGTAAATTCAAATGAGCCACAACAACATTCAAGAGCGCCTTTACTTCCATCCACTTCATAACATAATATATGCATGCCAGGATATAGGATTTTTACCCAAATGGAGAGTTGATAGGTCCAATTAAATTAAGATCCCTACTCTCAAAGCATTCTATTAATAGTTATGTTTTAATGACATTTCATATAACTAGGTTTTCCTTTCCATGCATGGATAGTTCTCAAATATTTTTACGTACTATTTAGCAACTTGAAAAATGTAGGGCTAGTAGCATCCTTAATGGATTACCTTATATAAATCCCTCGTATATGCAAAATGGATCTACGATATGATATGTCATGGATCTCATCCACTATTACACATCATTGGATAACTAGATCCGGCCTTGTGTAAAAGAGGCATCCATAAATCCATGACAACCTCCAACTCTCTTTGGTGATATTTTTTTGTTCCTTTGGATATATATGAGTTGGAAGCTTCCCTACAACCAAATAATTAACAATATCTACAAACCATGGTGAGCTAATAGATAGTGCAAAAATATGTTCATTAGGAAAAGAATCTTCTACAAGTGGCTTATTTTTTTTGTGGTAAGCCTCAAAAGAAAATATACCGCCGCATTGTCTTTTCTTGGCTTATTAATGATCATTATGTCAAACTATTGCAATAATAACAACCATCTAGTCACCCCATCATTATTAATTTCTTTTTTCATTAGATATTTAATGGCATCATGGTCAATATGTAAAGTCATATTATATTTAGCTATATAACATTGAAAATTATTGATAGCATGAATCACTACAATTTTTTTTTTAGTTACCATGTAATTTATTTTAGCGAGAGAGCCTCTTACTAATAAAGTATATTACATATAGATGATGCTATTGTTTTTATTTGAGGACAACTCAATAGTAGTATCTAAATAATTTATAGATATATGGAATGAAAGGGACCAATGGTGTGAATATTGCAACAATAAATAGTCAAAGAGGCATCCGGAAACATCATCCTTGATCCTAGTGAAAAATCAGCACCTACACTAGGTGGGGCCCACACAGGCTATTTTTAGGTGTATGTCTATTTTTAGAATGGTGAGAATATTCTAAAATTAGCAGGAGGTTGATTCTAGATGGTTGAGAAAATTCTATCTTTGAATGAATTTCTATTTTTAGAAGATGGGCGAAGTCTATTTATAGATCGCAAATCTAAAAATAGAATGCATGTCGATTATTATTATCCCTTAATAATAATCAGAAAATAAATAGTAACTTATTCTCTTGGAGCACTTTATTTCAGTGAAAATATGTGGCACATCAATGAGCTAAATGAATTACGCAATTCCTAGGGTGGTTGGTGACTCATGCAAGGAGGACTTCGTTATAATTGATAGTGGCAAGTTGTAACAGAGTTAGAAGAGTAGTTATGTGAGTTGTTATTTAGTTTAACTCAATTTAGTGACTTAAACTCAGTTGTGCTAGTTGTAAATGAACATACACTAGTGAAATATGAGTGAATTAATTATTTAATTAATTCACAAGTATTTTCTTACTTGCAACTGAAGAAATACATCAGTTAACTACTTGCATGTCAGATCCAGTGGAGACCCAGTGGAGAGATAGGTGAAAGGGTGAAATGAAATATCAGTTGTGACTATAGTGATGCATTTAATGCATCTACACACACATTGGAGATGCTTATGGATTTCACAATAAAGGAAAGGTAAGGTGAATGCATTTAGGGTTCTTCTTCAGCAGGGATGCAAAGTGGAGGCAAGAAATTGGTGCATGGAGGTGCAAATTTCTGCAAGACAGTGTGAGACGATTGTATATTGTACTGAGAGCTCTATGATCTGAGCTTTTTATGAGATATATGAGATTGTTTAATGATCCATTGGTATACATAATATATGATATTTGGGGTTTTTAGCTTTAATCATTCCCAGTAAAACATCTCGTTATGTGTGATTGATTTTTCTTCATGTGTTTGCAATTGGCGATTTAATTTCCGCAAAGAATTAAGTAGGAGGACTATGTATTTAACATAAGGATTAAATTGTTAGATCAGGAGAATCTGGTAATATACATGCATATTGTATAATTTCTACATGGTATCGTAGCTGAAGAGATTGCAATATTGAAGCAGTGCTGAGTTTTTGTCGGTGGAAACAATTCGAAATTGCTGCAAGAATTTCTTGGTGCGACAATTGAGTATACATTGAAATGGATTTCAATGGGTTACGGTTGGAGTATGAACTCGAGGGCAGCTCGAACTACCTAACCTGGAAGGACAAGATGGAGGCAATGCTTAAAGATAATGGCTTGAAGGAATTCATCGAGAGAGATGTTCCTAAGCCCACTTCGGCAGATGCTGCAGTACTTGACGCATGGCAAAAGAAAGTAGCAAGGGCGAGGAGGATTCCATTGGAAGGTGTGAAATACCATATTGTATCAAGCCTTCATGGGAAATCCACTCCATTTTCGATGTGGAAGGCTTTGACAGATCTTTTCTAAAGCAGCAGCGACCATAGGAAATTGGCGCTGAAGGATAAACTCAGAAAAATCAAGATGGAGAAGAACGACACTATTCCAGTATACTTGACAAAGTTTTTCCAATGCAGGGATGAGCTTGGGAGTGTAGGAGCTAGTGTTGTGGATTATGACTTGGTGAGCTTGGCTCTCCTTGGGCTTCCGAAGAGTTGGCAAAGCTATCAAGACTCTGTCAATGGACGGGAGAAATTGCCGGATTGGGAGCGAATGTGGTCGGATCTAGTGCAGGAGGAGATAAGGCGGACCACCAGGGATGGCTCTTCATCAAAGCATGATGATGAAGAGGATTTTTCTTTGGCTGCCAAGGTGAAGAAGGGGAAGGGGCATAAATTCCATTCTAAATATGAGGCCAGTGAAGATGGTAAGGAGCAAAACATGTCCAAAGTGAAGTTTTTTCATTGTCACAAGTTTGGACATATTGCCACAAATTTTCCACATAAGAAGAAGAACAAGATGGTTGTTGGAGCTGCAGCTGGTGCAGCTCTTGCCTCACAATTTGAGCTTGACTTCTCATTGATTGCATGCATGGTGTCTAGTGCATTGGGATCGGGGTTTTACTTTGATAGTGGTTCTTCCTTTCACATGACGGGAGATGAGAAAGTGTTCAGTGAATTGATGGAGAAATATCTCCATATGCATGTTGAGTTGGGTGACGATGGATGATACATTGCAACCAGCGTTGGTACCATTACCTTTCAGAGGGCATCAGGTAAACTCTTTCATTTAAAAGATGTTGTACATGTTCCAGGTTTAAAGAATAATTTAATCTCAGTCACAATCTTAGAGGATAGAGGCTATGATGTTGTCTTTAGTGAAGGAAAATTTTTCTTGCAACACAAAGCAACAGGGAAAGCCAAGAAGGTTGGGATTTGAGTTAAGGATCTCTACAGACTTGAAGTAGATGGGATTTCTACGGAGCTTCCTACTATTGGGAAGTGTGATAAAGCCATGCAATTGAAGCTTGAGAGGGAGCAAGATTTGCATGCAGGTAAGAGTGAACCTAAGGATGTGGAGCAGCCACAAGATGAGGAACATGGAGTGGGAGCAACCACTCATGCACAGAAATTTCATTCCAGATGGGCAAAGGGAGTGCATGCAGCTATACCACCAGGTAAGAGGTGGGGCGATATGCATGAGTAATCCCAAGAAGATATTTTTGGGCAGGATTCATTGAGATAGTGTGGATCTCATGAATTGAAACTGGCTATGAGGTGCCCACAGAGCAGCAGTAGCATGATTAGTTGGATTGATGCAGTCATATCAAAGTGACAGTGTCGGATACTGGAGCGCGATTCAGAGTTCACAGCGAATGTAGAGTGCATGGGTGTAGAGTTCAACAACGCAATGGTTCCTGAAGACATGTGCAGTAGCTAAGCAGAAGTCAGAAGACTTTGATGATAGATGCATTAGACTAATTGAGTTGTTTGGAGGCTTTCAGTTTCAGAAGTCACGTTGCATGCAAGAGTTGCAGGGCAGATGCATGGAGTTGCAAGGCGCTTGCAAAGGTTGCAGGACGAATGCATGGAGTTGCATTTTGCATGCAAATATATTCCTTTCTTGTTGAGAGGCAGTGTTGAATATTGCAACAAGAAACAGTGAAAGAGGCATCCGGAAACATCATCCTTGATCCTAGTGAAAAATCAGCACCTACACTAGGTGGGGCCCACACAGGCTATTTTTAGGTGTATGTCTATTTTTAGAATGGTGAGCATATTCTAAAATTAGCATGAGGCTGATTCTAGATGGTTGAGAAAATTTCATCTTTGGATGAATTTCTATTTTTAGAAGATGGGCGAAGTCTATTTATAGATTGCAAATATAAAAATAGAATGCATGTCGATTATTATTAGCCCTTAATAATAATCAGACAATAAAGAGTAACTTATTCTCTTAGAGCACTTTATTTCAGTGAACAGATGTGGCACATCATTGGGCTAAAGGAATTACACAATTCCTAGGGTGGTTGGTAACTCACGCATGGAGGACTTCGTTATAACTGATAGTGGAAAGTTGTAACAGAGTTGGAAGAGTAGTTATGTGAGTTGTTTTTTAGTTTAACACAGTTCAGTGAGTTAAACTCAGTTGTGCTAGTTGTAACTGAACATACACTAGTGAAAGATGAGTGAATTAATTATTTAATTAATTCATAAGTAGTGTCTTAGTTGCAACTGAAGAAATATAATAGTTAACTACTTACATATCAGATCCAGTGGAGACCCAGTGGAGAGATAGGTGAAAGGGTGAGATGGAATATCAATTGTGACTATGGTGATGCATTCAATGCATCTACACACACATTGGAGATTATGAGGATTGCGCAATCAAGGCAAGGTAAGGTCGAATTCATTCAGGGTTCTTCTTCAACAGGGATTGTGCAATGGAGGCAGGCTGTCAGGAGGCAAGAAATTGGTGCATGGAGGTGCAAGTTTCTGCAAGGCAGTGTGAGACGATTGTATATTGTACTGAGAGCTCTATGAGCTGATCTTTGTATGAGATATATGAGATTTTTTCATGATCCATTGGTATACATAATATATGATAGTTGGGGTTTTTAGATTTAAGCTTTCCCGGTAAAACATCTTGTTATGTGTGATTTATTTTTCTTCATGTGTTTGCAATTGGTGATTTGATTTCCGAAAAGAATTAAGTAGAAGGATTATGTATTTAACATAAGGATTAAATTGTTAGATCAGGATAATCTGGTAATATACATGCATATTGTATAATTTCTACAAATGGACCCTATTAAGATGGTATCCTTGGATAACCTTGCTTTTAACTCCTCAAAGGCATGATGGCAACTCTTTGTTCACATAAATTTAGCACTTTTGGTAATCAATGAAAATAAAAGACAAACTACTTACATAAAATTTTCAATGAATTGTCTATGGCAACCTGCACGTGCAAGGAACCTATGTACCTCTTTTTGAATTATTTGAGTTGGAAAATTCAATATTACCTTTTATTTTTGCTATATCTTTTGTGCATTTTGATGAAATAATACCCTGGAACAATTCCTTCAACTAATTTCATGAAAAAAAATCATTATCGAGGGATACATCACATTCCTTACATATTATTAATGCTTTCTCTTCATTGACCAAAACTATTTCAAATTCATCACCATAGGTTCTAAAATCATCCAAGTAAATTTCCACACATTCATGGATCAAGTTATAGAATATTCTAATTAAAACTCAATCGAAAGTTGTAGGAGAGTTCCAAAGTCCAAATCGTAGAACACGATAGACAAATGTCCCATAGGGATAAGTAAACATGGTTTTGTACCAATCCTCAAGAGCAATCTAAATTTGGTTATATCCACTAAATTTGTCAAGGAGAGAGAAAAATATATTCCATGCTAAGGTATCTAGCATCTTGTTGATGAATCATAATGGGAAGTGATCCTTATGAGTGGCCTTGTATATTTATCTATAATCTACACAAATTCTTCACTTTCCATTATTTTTAGGTATAATGATAAGAGGGGAGGCCCATTGGCTATCAAAAATAAGGTATATAAATTTAGTTTAAAGCAACTTCTGCATATGCTCTTTGACAATGTCTTGGAGGGTTAGTTTCATTTGTTGCCGAGGTTGGAAAATGGGTCTGGAATCTTCCTTGATGTAACTACAATGAATTCATAGATTGGGGATAAACACCTTCATGTCAGTGTAATATCAAGAAAAAAAATCACTATGCTTTTAGAACATTAATCATCCATTCATTTTGATGTTTTGTTAGCCCTGGAGTGATCTTTAAGAAATTTATGGGTTTGATTTCCATAGTTTCCAAGGTTGGCTCGCGCTCTTCCTCAAAAGAGGAATCATGTTCAAAATGTGATGACTCTATTGCGGAAATATAATATTGGAATTCTGGGTCTAATATATGGGTGAGAATGTGTGAGTTGGATGAGGGAGATGAGACTATGAAATCACCAAATTCCTCATCCTTAGTTTCATCTTTGAGAGTGAGATATTAATCTATAGTAAGTACTTGGTGAGAAATTATATCATCATAAATTTCCTCCCCACCAACCCAAAATGGAACTTTTGGGTCAATTTTGGGCTTGATAGAGGATAAAGGGTGAGTATATTGGTGGAGGTCCCATGCGAAATGGTCATATTATTGACTTGCAGCCGATACATGCATCTTCAGTGGCTAGCCATGGTATTCCTAAGACCAAAGGATATCCCCCCAAGGAATATTTTGGTTGCATACCATGAAATAAATTGGGTATTCCCAATAATATACATAAACTACCATGTCTTCCAAAATCCCTTCAGGTTTAACCATGGGATGATCAACTAGTTGTAACACTGTAGCGATTTATATAAGACCTGAAATTCCTAGGGCTTCCATCATTTAATGGGTCATTGCATTGATGGCAGCTCCAAGTTTTATCAATGTGTTTGGAATAAATATATGATTAATCTACAAATTGAAAACTAGGATGCTAGGATCTTTAGCGACAAGGACCCCACCCAACATAAGGTATATTAATTCTCATATAACATGTACAATTTGAGGTTCCTTATTTTTTCTACGGGTCTCCTCAATCATAGTTCATGAACCACCTTTGAAGACATAATACCATCCTTAATGGCCTAAAACAACAATATGTGATCATGCACATTCTTGAGTTAATCTATAAACTACCATGGATATTCCACTAAATAGTTCATCATATGAGATCTAATAAAATTATATTTAAAATTTCAAAATCTACACTGTGAGGGTTTATTTCTCTTTAGATTATTGGATATGGAAATTATTGTATATTATTTACGCATGAAAATTATAAGTATTCATAAAATGAAGAAAAACAAAATAAAAAATCTCATAAACCATGATTTGAGACACGAGATATAACCTGGAAACCCTTTTCGGGAGAAAACCCAGCTAGAAGTTGAGGTCATTATGCTCTCTTTCTCTGAATAGAAAACTGTTGTAAGTATAAAGAAGTAACGCTTTTGGATTGTGGGATACTATAGTGAAAAAATCATCTTTGTGTCCTCTCTCCCTATCCCTCTTAGCTACTCTACTCATTAACGGAAAAATGCACTCGAAAATAATAGAACATGTTTTCCTCCTACTGGCCTAGTTATAACAAAACAAAATATCCTACTAGTGTTTAGGTTTCACTCTCTCAACTCATAAAAATAGTTACAATATGGAATCTTATATATTCTTCGTCATAATGATCATGTGGGTAGCTCATTTTCCATAAATAATGGTGGTTGAATTGGTTTCCTCTCAAATTCTAGTGGCCAAAATAGGGATGTCAACTTCCGAGTGGCATGAATTTTGCATATGGACTCTAATAAGGTGATTCTTGCACCGTTGGAAAGGTCTCGGTGTGAATAATTGGGATAAAAAGTGAAATGCTAAAGTAGAAAAATTTTATTCCCAAAAAAATTTGTTTGATGTCTCAAAATTCTCAAAGAAGGTTTCAGACCTCACTTTTCCAAACTAAGTCCCATAGGTAAATATGGTATTTTGAGTTTATTCCTCCACTTTTTCCATCCAAAAATCATTGATATGGTTGAGAAAAAATACAATGATCTAATCTAGATCATGTGTTCTCTAAACAAGTTAAACTCGGACTAAGTAACATTTTTTTCTTCATCCATTGTCTCAGGTTATGAAGGGACTTCTAGTTCCATGATAGCTTAATTGGTTATTAAGACTTTAGGAGATTGAAATAGTTTCGGTTCTTCATTTTGAACTTCCTCATTAAGATTATTTATTTTTACACTTCATGTTATATTTCATGGTTCACTTAAAGGTGACAAAAGCATTAAAACAAAGGAAGTTGTGATGGTGACTGGACAAGTTGAAGACCGAGAAGGTGATACACTGGACCTCTTCAAGAACTTGTGTATGACAGTGAGCCATATAATCTATTGCAGCAAACTTATAACTGAAGTTGGATATCCATTTGTATATTTACGGAATACGAGACCAAAATCATTCTGGAGTTTATATTCATTTATATCTTCCTAAAATACAACATACCATCAACTGTGAGTTCCTTGGCAACCTTGTTAAGCGAGCTTATGGTTAATACACTATTTGTAAAATAAATTGGCACAAAGCTCCTGACTTCTTTGATGTCACTAACATCTTCTCAACAATATGTCTGGATTCTTTATGAGATCTCTCTATACATGTGGATCCTTTCATATTATGATGTTGTTGTTTATGGGCGACTTATTTCATTATCAGTTAAAACTTCATTTTGGCTACTCCAAACATACTTGGTGTACCATTATGTCAGATTATGTTTTATTGCAGGTTTTGGAAGCAACCACATCTTGAAGACAATAAAAAACTGGAGCAACCTATAAGACTCCTTCATTGCAAAATCTATATCATATTTCTCAGATTGGTTTTTTCATGTCTCCTTCGAGTAACAATTCCATCTTCTTGGATTATCAATAAAATATTTTTTCATATGATATGTGGTCATATATAGATTCAATCTAAGACACTTCATCACTTATTTGATTACCTATGAGGTTAACTTTGACATATTATTCTGCCCATAATAAAATCCCATTATAGATTATTTTGAGCTCAACCACTTAAAACTCAAAGCTATTGTGACTACAACTTCCCCATTGGCATGGGATCAACTGCGAACCTTTGAGAAAAAAAGCCATGTCATTGAGGTTCAAGAGACTTATGGTCTTATGAGACACAGTTGCATCACATTGACTCATTTCACTCTTGGAAACATACATATTGGGAGATCCAAGAAGAGTATGATTGGTTTTAGTATTCCAACCTGGAAATGAAGTAATTTATCCTGAAAGTGGAAATTCATTGCTCAATAATTCCATCTAGGGGATGTGCGTCAGAAGCCAACGTGTCATGCAAGTCTATTAAAATAAATTGGAGAAAACCAAGAAGGCACTAATATTAGTGATGTTGATTTCATAAATGACAATGATAATGTATTCATCATTGGCTGGATTAAAGTGTAGGTTTTAACCCTGTACAGAAATTATCTACAAACGAATTCTTGAAAACAGAAAATAAACAATAGCAAGAGCATAAAACATAAAATAGATATACACAGAGATTTTTCCCTTGGATCCAAAATCAATACTACCATCTTGATTTTTCATTATATTCCTTTTAGTGTTACAAATCATATATATACATGTTGAAGCATTCATAAAACCCAATCCATTAACCCTGGATTAGAACATAATCGTAGTTCCCTTGACTGGATCTACAAAATACCAGGGGCCAAAAACCATCATGCCCCAAACCATGTGCAAACCCATGCACAAAACCATAGGTGGGTTTGCCCACCTAAAATGGGGTCACAAAAAAAAATCCCAAGGCATTTCCCTGGACCCTGCATAGGGGGCTTCACCCCACCCCCCCGCATGTGCGACTATTCGTCAAAAGAATATAACACACACCCAACATAAAGAAATAATCAAATATAAAGGTTTTCAATTTTCTCTTCTAGAGATGGAAGCTATTCTACCTCTTATCCATTAGTGGAAGACGAAGCAGTAATTCCTTTATCTAATGAATAAGTTGAGGAGACTGAATAGAGGTTCAAATTTTGGTCGAAAACTAGTGTTATTTATTGGTGAAATTCGTTTAGATTGCACTAGTAGAGAAGAAACTCATATATTTTGTCCATTTGTTGGATACAGAGGTGTGATTTATTCATAAAGAGCCTGAAATTCATAGTTCCTTGAGAAAAAATATTCTTGTCATTATGAGCTATGGAAATGTGATTGCTAATGTCTAGTTTTAGGAAGGCATTAAAGATCCTATTGTACTAGCAAAAGAAATAAATAAAATGCAGAAACGGTGGTTAGAGTTATTGATTTCATGAATCAACTATTACAGATCCCAGAAGGCTAAAATGTAGAAACGGTGGTTAGAGTTATTGATTTCATGAATCAACTATTACAGATCCCAGAAGGCTTGAATCCTCGGTGGACAACTATGATTGAAATTTTTTTTCACAATGATGTATGTTTTATCGAAACCCCGAGAACAATCATTCATTATCAATAGCATTGAATTACCCTTCTGAGATGGCATGTTGCAAGGAGAATTCATTGTTAGTGTATTATTCTATGAATAATGCATGGATGAGCCTCCAAAATGGAACATAGATCATTGTTTTGATGATTTTTAATTTCAAAGACATCTAACTCCTCAGGATTGTATGTTAAATGTATGAAGTTACGACATATTCAATCACCCATGCCCATATTATAGTGATCTGATTTCACTAGTACAAATCATAATTTTTGATCCACCTCAATGGTTACATAAAAGTAGGCAACCAGTCAAATCAAAAGGGTTCCCAATATTTTTCACCCAGATGTTGCCCAAAATTTTAGTGAGGGCTAGATGAGTTTGAGATATTTTCTTGATGTTTTCCCATTTATATTTTGTGCATTGATCTATGTATTCCGATCATGATTGTGGGTTTGAAGGATTCCTTTCAAGTGTGTTGAAGTACGTGAGGAAAAATCTCTGTGAATCAGTGGCAAGGTGAAGGTATTGTCTCTATTTTCTACATAATTTTCAAAAAATTCCTATCATTTAACTAGTATTAATCAAGTGATGGTTGTGCAGCATTTTATTCTCCTTTAGGTTACTGATCTATTTAAATTTGACTATGTTCACCTTCTTCCATAAGCATATACCATCATGTAGAGTCATGTACTGAGATTTTTTGTCATGTCCCAAAAAAAAAATTGTCATATCACTCTTTTTGTTTAATAATCAGCAGTCCTCCTCAACCATCTTAACATCTTAAATAAATTTGATATTTAATTAAGGTTGGAGAAATCATATCTCCCTAGTTAATTTTATGTACACTATGGTTACAATAGTTCCCTAACCATTACACATATAATGTTAGGAAACCAGCTCCAAAAATAGAAGAAAAGAGATATCAACACTTTAGAAATATGCCACTTTGAGGGGGTAACCTCCAATACATTACATGAATAAAAAATTCTTGGATGATTCAAATTACAAAACCTCCTTTCTATATATAGGAGTCCATGGGGCCACAATGTAATCCTATCCGACCTAACAATAATAATTTAAGGGCACAATAATAACAATATGGGGGTTACAGGGGTACAATAATAACAATAAGGGGGTTACAATAACAACAATAAGGGACTATAATATTAATATAGGGACCTAACATGCCCCTCTCCTTCAATAAAGTGTTGTCCTCAACACTTGAGTAGCTCTGGGTGCTTCTGTATAAAATTCTCATCCTCCCATGTACAATCTTCAGTGAGTAAGTTCTTCCACTTGATCAGATACTCTGAAATTGATCAATTCCGTAGCTGTCGAGTTCTTGTTTCCGTGACCGCTTCAGGTTCCAATATGATTTTTCCTTCCTCATCAAGTTTTGGAAATATTGTTTGAACTGGAATATTTTCACCTATAACCTTCTTTAAGCATGAAACATGGAAAACTGGATGCACTCGTTAAGAAGCAAGAAGCCCCAATTTGTATGCCATAGTACCAATCTTTTGCAACACCTTGTAAGGACCATAGTAATTTGGCGATAATTTATTATCCTTATTAGCTTGCTTGAGGGACATTTGTTTGTATGGTTTTAGCCGTAAAAATACCCAGTCTCCTACATCAAAACTTCTCTCGTTGCGATGTTGATCTCCCTGTTGTTTAATTCGATTTTGTGCCAAATTCAAGTTATCCTTTAAGAGTTGGAGAACTTCTTGTTGATGCTCGATGTGATCTTCCACTACTTGAACCTTCAAATTTTCTCTTCAAGATGATGTGATGGATGGTGGATGATATCCATAAAGTGCCATAAATGGGGTCATTTTTTCTGCAGTATGGAAGTGTTATACCACCATTCAGCGAGAGGTAACCACTTGACCCATTGTGTTTGCTTATCAGATACAAAACAACGAAGATATCCTTCCAAACATTTATTTACTATCTCAGTTTGACCATCAGATTGAGGATGATAAGATGAGCTATGAGCTAATTGAGTACCCAAACAAGAAAATAACTCCGTCCAAAAATTTCCAGTAAAAATGGGATCTCTGTCGCTCACAATAACCCTTGGGTTCCCATGTAGCTTTTGAATTGTGTCCATAAATGTAGTAGCAACTGTACTTGCTTTAAATGGATGATATAATGCACAAAAGTATGCATATTTGGTAAGTCTATCAACTACCACCATGACGACACTCTTTCATTTGGACTTAGGTAAACCTGTGATAAAATCCATTGAAATCTCCTCCCAGCGTTGACTTGGAATGGATAAAGGTTGTAGAAGACCCGGGGTCTTAATTGTATCAACTTTACTCTGCTGGCAAACCAAACATTCTGCCAAAAAATTTTGCATATCAGATTTAAGGCCATCACAAACAAATTCTTTCTTCACCCTATGGTAATTTTTTAAAAATCCTGAGTTTCCTCCTAAAGGAGAAGTGTGCAATTCCAAAATAATCTTTTGTTTTAGTTGGGAATTCTTACAAATATATAAGCGATCTTTGTACCATAAGGAATCATTTTTCCAACTAAATGTATCAGATTTACTAGGATCTTGCTGCAACTTTTGAATGAGTGTCCACAATTCTTCATCCTTCTTCCATTCATCTCTTGCTTCGGTTATCCAATCTGGTTGGATAATAGAAATGGCACAAAACAATGCTTCCACCTCTTCATTCTTTCTTGAGAGTGCATCTGCAACAACATTAAGCTTTTCTTTTTTGTAGATTATTTCAAAGTCATAACCCAACATCTTTGCGACCCATTTTTGCTGCTCTTCTGACGATAGTCTTTGTTCCAAAAAGTGTTTAAGACTATCATGATCAGTTTTTACCTTGAAGTGTCTTCCCATTAGGTAAGTTCGCCATTTTTTTAGTGCATGCAGTATTGCTAACATTTCCTTCTCATAAATAGGTTTCTGTAAATACTTTCCTTTGATTGGACGACTTTCAAAAGCAATGGGTCTTCCTTCCTGCATTAAAACTGCACCAATTCCATTTCCTGAGGCATCACATTCCATAATAAAGGTTTTTGTGAAGTCTGGCGTAGCTAAGACCGGTGCTAGGCACATTGCATCTTTAAGATGTTCAAAGGCCTTAGTTGCTTCAGGAGTCCATGAAAATGCATCTTTCTTCAATAATGTTGTTAGAGGTGCTGCTATTCTCCCATAATTCTTAACAAACTTGCGATAATACCCTGTTAACCCGAGAAATCCTCACAACTTCTTTATGGTTGTGGGACTTTCCATTCCTTAATGGCTTTAATTTTGTTAGGGTCTACTTTAACACCCTCGTGAGATACAATATGACCCAGATATTCCACCTCTTGTACTCCAAAGAAACATTTGGATGTTTTTGCATATAATTGTTTCTCCTGCAATAGTTTGAGCACCCTGTCAACATGTTGAACATGATCCTTCCAAGCCCTGTTGTAGATTAGTATATCATCAAAAAATACTCGCACAAATTTTCTAAGGAAGGGTTTGAAAATGGAATTCATCAACCCTTGAAATGTAGAAGGTGCAATGGTAAGGCCAAAAGGCATGACAAAAAATTCATAATGACCCTCATGAGTTCGAAATGCTATTTTAGGAATATCTTCTGTCTTCATTCTAATTTGATGATATCTTGAACGAAGATCCAACTTGGTAAAATAAATTTATCCATGTAAATCATCCAATAATTCATCAATCACAGGAATGGGAAATTTATCTTTAATGGTGAGCTTATTGAGCTCCCTATAATCCGAACACATGCGCCATGATCCATTCTTCTTGTGTACCAATACTACAGGAGCAGAGAAAGAACTTTGACTAGGTTGAATTATACCTACCTCTAACATTTCTGAAATCATAAGTTCAATTTCGCTCTTTTGGACATAAGGATATTTATAAGGCCTGATGTTTGGAGGAACACTTCCTAGAATCAAATGAATAGCATGATCATGATCACGAATAGGTGGGAGCCCTTTGGGAGTTTCAAACACCTTGGAATGATTGTCCAAGACTTTTTGGAGATCTGCAGAAATAGATGATTTTGATGTTGGAACTTCTAGTGAGCATAATTGTGCAATTACATCGCGGTGTTATTTATTTAGAAGATTTTTCATGACATTAGAGCTTATTATCTTTCCTGGCTTCCCTGCAATACCCCGTAATTCGACTTCCTTTCCTTCTGAAAAAAAATTCAAGAAAAGTTCTTGAAAATTAAAAGTTATTGTCCCCAAAAATTGTAACCATTGTACTCCTAGTACAACATCAGCACCTCCCATAGGAATGGAAAGCATTGGACTATTCAATACATATTCCCCCGTGGTTAACTTGATATTATGGCATTTTCCAGAGCAATTTATAGTTCCTCCATTTGCGACCATCACTTGACATTATGGTGTTGGGTATAGGAAACAATTCAATTCCTTGGCTACCTTACAATGAATAAAATTATGGGTGCTACCTGAATCAATCAACACTATTACCTTTTTCTTCTTGATATGTCCTTCTATCTTGAGAGTTTGAGGAGTGGTAATTCGTGCCAATGCATTACATGATATGGTCGGACTCATTTCTTCCTCTTCTAGGGCTGGTTCCTGGTGTATATCCTCTTCTTGTTCATTTTCTTCTTCCTCTTCACAATCTATGTAAAATAATTTCTTCTCAACACACTTATGACCTTTAGTGTATTCGCTATACAACTGTAGAAAAGCCCTTTTGCTCTTTTTTCTTCAAATTTTTGTGGTGTCAACCTTGTAGGTTGTGGAAATATAGGAGTAGCAACACTTCCATCTTTATAGAAGTGAGTGGTAGGTTTCCTTGTCGCCATAATTTTACATTAAATTTTTCTTTCCAACCTGAATGCCTCCTCTAATGAATCAAGTTCCAAAAAGTGAACTTCATGTTGGATGTTATCCTTTAAAGTACCTATGAAGAGATCAATTTTGTGTTCCTCTAGAATATCAGTTACCCTTATATTCAATTTTTGGAAGTCCTCAATGTGCTCCGCCATTAAACCCTTTTGTTTGAGATTTATCAATTGGCTAAAGAAGGTGTTGCTCTTTGTATCCTCATAATGTGCTATCATTTCCTCCGTAAAAATTGACCAAGTGACAATTTTTTTACGGAAGCAAAGCCATTGATACCATACAAATGTATTTTGTTCTAAATGTAAAGTTGCAATGCGTACCTTTTGTGTGTTTTGCACATTATTGAGATCAAAATATTGCTCCATCTGTAGTATCCATGTTACGGGATCCTTGCCATCAAACTTCCTCATAACCATCTTTGGAATATGGTGGTTCTTTAATCCAACATTAGAGTTTATGAAATCACGATTAACATTTAATTTTTTCTCATCATGATTTTCATCTACTATCTTTTTGTCGTTAGGAATCATTTCTTGTATCAACTTTGACAAACCTTCCATTTTTTCTTCCATACCATCCAATTTTATCTTCCATACCATTCTTCAAACCATCCATCTTAGCTTCCATGCTTTTCTTTAAAACATCCATTTCATTTTTTGTTGCTCTTTGAGAGAGTGAATTTTGGTGCACTTGCTCTTGTAATTTTTATAGATCATGTTGCAATTCTTCATCTTCATGAGTCATAGTAGAGTACTCTGAGGGCTTAATGGGTGTTGAATTTTTTTAGGAGGCATTTTAGAACCCAATACTGATATCTATGCTCAATAGGCCTTTGGAATCACTTAAAACTGATTTTTCAAACAAGACTTATGCAAATTGAAAAAAAAATACACACCTTTTTTTTTTTTTTTTGAGGAGCTCGATATTGAAAATGAATTATCTCTGTGATTTTGGATCTTAAATATCTAAAATTTGGCCCTGACGTAGCCCCCTGAATATTATTTCAATTTCCACAGGTCTGACTTGATTTGGATTCTTCAAGGCAAAGTTATTTCCAATCTCCCACAATGACCTACTTATGGACTGGTTCAGTAGAGCGAACTTATATGGCTTGCCACGTGTCACTGTTTGCTCCTTTGGCTCTGAAATTTATAGATAGGAAACTACAGTCCATGTAATTCCAGTCACACTTTACATAATTCCAATCTGATGCACAAAGAGAAAGTTATGAACATTTTCCCATGATCACCTCTTTGAGATGAAATTCAAGAGCCTAAAAAAGACCTAACTTCCACAGATCATATCTCCAAAAATATTGCGAACCAAGCTCTGAAATTTTGGGACGATGTTCCTTAGGATTTCAGTTTCACTCTCTAAAAATTTAAGCTTCTGAACCTTCGTGGAAAAAATTTTATAGCAAAAATTCCATGATGACCTTTTTAAGTGAAATTCAGGAGCCTGTAAAAAGACCTAACTTCCACAGATCATATCTCCGAAAATATTGCAAACCAAGCTCTGAAATTTTGTGACGATGTTCCTCAGGATTTTAGATTCACACTCTAAGAATTTCAGCTTCTGAACCTTCATAGAAAAAAATTTATAGCGAAAATTCCACGATGACCTGTTTGGAGCAGCGAAACCCTAGAATCCAAAGCTCTGATACCAAATGTTGGGAAACCAGCTCCAAAAATAGAAGAAAAGAGATATCAACGCCTTAGAAATAAGTCACTTCGAGGGGGAAACCTCCAATACATTACATGAATGAACAATTCTTGGATGATTCAAATTAAAAAACCTCTTTTCTATATATAGGAGTCCATGGGGCCACAATGTAATCCTATCCGACCTAACAATAATAATTTAACGGCACAATAATAACAATATGGGGGTTACAGGGGTACAATAATAATAATAAGGGGGTTACAATAACAACAATAAGGGACTATAATAGTAATATAGGGACCTAACATATAATTTTTTTCCTTACCTATAATGCCTTATTAACTTTGATACTTACTAAGCTGGAAGAACTCTTAACCCTTTATTTAATTACATGCATTACTTATAGGTTAATAATTTTACCATACCATTACATACATTAAATTTACCTATACCCTTTATCCTTAGCCATATTTGACCTCTACCTATACTCTATACCCTTAACTCCAGTTATTCAATATATGTATAGTCCTCTTATGGTTTGATATGAAGGCTCATTTTACACTTAAATGAAATGTACCCTCCTCATGATGTGTCTCACTCCATACGTCACCATTTGTCAAAGGCCATGTGCTAGTCTGTCCTACTCACATGTCCTTCGCAATTATTGATGCCATGGAGGGATGGTTGAGATCTGTGGGACGAAGATCTACGGTCCAGAGGCATCACGAAAAACCTAAGAGTTTACCTGCCCTAACTTTCCTCATTTCGACCTTTAACTCACAGAGTTGCGGTCGTCATGCTCGAGAGAGTTGTGCCGCCATTAGCGCAGACCTGCACATTGAATTCAGGGTGCCATGGTAGCTCGATTCAACCACGATGTTGACTCTCTATGTTAGTATAATTTTAGTTGTCGGAGTATGTAGCTACACAGTGCAATTCTTTAGCATTTTCCTCATAGGTAATGGGTTTTTTTGTGATTTCTCAATGTTTTCCCTTGGCATGAAATATATTGGGTATATTAGTCTATTTTCATTTTTGATGGTTGCAGAGAAATCCCATGACAAGGTCAGCCTCGGCACTCGAAATCTCAGGTAAATCTCTCTTTTTCCTCTGTATATACTCTGTTATGTTTCTTTGTTTTTTGTTAAATTTGTAAATAGCCATCTCACAATGGGGTTTTACCCTACGCAGGGAAATAATCCTCTGGTTTCACTGCGTGGCCACCTGGTAAGGATTTTCCACCATAATTATAGCATATATTCATAATTGGTGTTGGGGTCTGCTTCTTCAGATCTAGTGCGTAATTTTTGTGCTACCCATTTAATTTTTGGGTTTGATTTTGGTGCATATGATATGTTAACCAAAGCATTAGATAATATTTGTTCTATCATTTGAATCTAGGTCTTGTTATTGTGCATTTGATATATTAACAAGAGCATTTGATAATCATTTTACCCATTAAGTTATGGGTTTGGTCACTAGGCCTTTGATATATTAAATAGCTTCTTTTTTACATGCTATTCTACCCATTTGATTCTGGGTCTTACTCTTATACATTTGATTGTTAAACAGGGTATTTTCAATCCTTTGTTTTATTAAATTGTGGGTTTTATCTTTCGGAATTTGTTATGTTCATAAGAGTATTTTCGAACGGGGTTTTTGGCCTCTTACTATTCCATGAAAATGCAAAATAGAAATCTAGGGTTTTTCTCCTCCTACTTTTCATGATAATGCGTATAGAAAATCTAGGGTTTTCACCTCTTAAGTTTCCATGCTGATGTGTATAGCAATATGGGTTCCTAGTTCAAGGTTTTTTACAACCCATGTTATCTCTGTTATTTTTATTGTTTTGGTATTGTTGTACATTGAGTTAGAATTACACATTTTATTCTTTGGGTGTTCATTCTAGGTTTGTCTCTAAGTTTATACTATTGAGGTTTTGTTTCCCAGGTTGAAGCTTCTGTCTAGAACAAGAATTTTAGGATGCTGAGAATGAAAGCTATGCTCGTGTTCCTCCTTCCATAGGTAATTCCTATACCTTGCGAAATTTCAGGGTTTTAAATTTGTTCTTTTACACATATATTTTGTTGGAGTATTCTTTCACTCACCATGTTGTGTGTTTTGTGTGCACAGGTGGAGCAAATCCACATCTTGACATCATATTCAGGTAAGGTATCCCTCTGTCCCTTATGCAGTGATATTTTTCTATATGATCTTGCTCTATCCCTTTTTGGCTCTTCTCTAATTTCGTGTTTCGATCCTTGTAGGTATGACGATTAGTTCTGGGTCTACATCAAATTCATTGTTCCACCATTGCCAATTCTTACCAACGACGTCCTTTCTCAGGTTGGTAGTATGTTATTTCTGCCATGGCTCTCCTTCTGGCAAGGATTTTAGGTTCAATTAGATTAGGTGAATTCTATGTAGCTTCTATATTTCGGTGTTAAGGCCATAAATGGCCTATTATGTGTGATAAATGTATGTAATGTATTTTTCCTAATTATAACACAGATGACTGTGTAAAATTAAGGATGTATAATGTTATTTTTATGTATCTGGATAGTTTTATATTTCATTATGGATATGAGTTTCATTTCCTTATCTTTTACTATGAGGGATGATCATGCATCTCGAGTTAGACTCTCATGTTATGTTAATGAAATTATCAAATTTTTATCTATCTTGGACACCTCCAGATGTTATACGCTTTCTGACTTTATTTCATAAGAATGAATCTTGTTACTGAATTAGTAATATAATTATGTTTGTTGAGTTTATGTTTTAAATGTGAAGTGTAGCTTCTTTCTACATTGGGTTATGCATTTACCTCTTTCTTTTACTATAGTAGTTAGACAGACTTTTTTTAAGAATTAAATCATAGTTCACTTTGTAATTATCATACTAGATTAGAAGTAGCATTCTTGGTTTTGATTTATTCTTTCCAGAGAATTGAAATAATAACATTTTTCAATTGCTAGATTTGTCTTAGCTTAGCCTCTAATTTTCAAGTTTCTGTTATTCATTCCAACAATAGATTTGTTTTAACATTTTATAACACCAACATGATTCATTGTACCTAACTGACCTTCTATACTCAAAGAAGTGTGACTGTAATTATTATTTAAATTAATTACTAATGGTCACAGTATTCTTCCAAAGAAACTGATTATGTAATATCCCAAATCTAGAATTTTCTACAACAATGAGAATACCCTAAGGTATTCCAGATTTTGATATGCATCCCTATGACTGATAAAAGATGTTATAGTGCATATCCTTCAATAATATGATCAGCATCAGCCTTTACTTCACTTTTGGACTCAAAAGGGTGGGGAAAATGGGTGATTTTTTCCCTAAAATGAGTGTATATAGAAATACGCTTAAAAATACGCAAAATGGTGAGATTTTATTTTAGCTTAGGTCATGTAGGATGTTAGGGTCCCGTGATTTGGCCGATTGGTGAGCCAAATGACGATGTAACATCAAACCAAGCTTTGGAGCCCAAGGACCTAGCCTTCCTGGACTCAGAGAGGGCTCTCTCTATTGGATGTAAAAGATATCGGTGTTTTCGCTTATGGTGTTCTGATATTAGGCTAGTTATGAAGTGAGTTTTCTGATTTTTGGTTTTTAAGTTTGTGAGGGATAAACCTGATCAAAGATGTAAAAATGGATAACAAGAAGTCAGATCAATTGGGCTATGGGGTCAAACAGGTCAAGGAAGCTATGAGATGATGATGCAAGGTTGCTGTAGGGCCGATTTGATTCACGGTAGAAGGGATCTTTGGGAAGAATAGAGTAAATGGACATCAAGCTTGTGAAAGACGAGGGATTTCAAGTGTAATTAGTTGATAGCAGACATAAACATGTTATAGCAAGCCATTAATCATGCTAAGTGTAACTATGAGCTAATTAATACACAGAAATCAAACATTCCCGACTATTATAGAAGTATAAATTTCTCTAACTTTGAAATAACTGTAGGACTTTGAGGCTTGCATAAAGGCTAACAACTCACAACTATCTGGAGCCTTCAAACACGATCTCTAGAGTCATTGAGCACATTTATGGATGTTGAGAGAGGTAATCCCTCTGTGAATGACAGTCCCTACTATGTGAGAGTCTAACAACAATAAAACAGTACTCATGGCCTCTAAGCTCCTCGTTCCAATGAGGCACCCAGGATAAGAGCCTACCTGGATTCCAACGCTAGATCTGAAGAAGAAGATGCTCCCGTCCTTCAGCCCTGGCAGATCACAATCCTTCCACGATCTCCGTGGACGAACACCTGCACACAGAAGAGACGAACAGATACATGCATAGGAACCAGCATACGTAACTAAATATAGGTCAGAAAAGATATTACTCGCATTAACATGATTGCAAAAGGAGTGGAACCATAATCATAGTCATCTATTAAAGTGATAAACGAATAGAAGTTACAACCGAGTTCTGACGTCGCAGCCTCCTTCGTACGGGTCTCCGGTTGTCCACGTCTCGCAAAGCTTGCCAAGGAAAGGGAAACCTCTCCAGAGTCTCGTAACAATGATCTCCTTGCTTAATGGGCCTTAAGGGAAAGAAGGGATTCTTTACAGCACAAAGGCACTTGGGAAATAGGGAGATGCAAAGCTTCAGCACTTCAAGACTATCAGCCTTTTCAACCTTTCAGCCCCTTCATCAATGGATGAAGGCTATATTTATAGAGGAGAGGAGGAGGTTGGGATCCCTACAATAGTGGAAGGAAGGCCTTATCCTTTGGGAGGTTCCCCATAAGGTGGAAACAAGAGGCCAAAGGAGGAAGGCCGTGGTTATTCAGGCGAAACCACTCCTGATGACTCATCCACGAAGTTGTTGTAATCGAAACTTCGCCTCTTTTTTTAAAAAACTTTCCATAAACAGAGTGGCGCGGGTACAACACTAGGACAAAGCGCCAATTGGCGCGGGCTCAGTGTTAATTTTCCCCCATTGGCGCGAGTACATAACGGACTACCAGCGCCAATGCAAAAACATGTGTTTTTAGGGGTCTGTTCAGGAAATGATAAACAGGAGAAATGTTGTCCTCATGGAAAGGGATGCAATGAAGGTATTTTCAAGGATTGACATTGCTCACAGGTCACATAATGGGTCCTCCATTGTGCGGGACGGGGAATGGTAGGGACGGTGACAAATTACTGTGTAACAACAAACAAGCTTTCATAGTTTTAGGCAAAGGGCTAGATCGAGACTAGGCCTCCTTGGTTCAACAAGATGATCAACTAATCAGTCAAAGAGAAAGTTTTATGGACAGAACTATGGACGAGCTTATAAGTCAGGCAGGAGCACACACACATCCTACTCAACATGCATAGAACTTGTAAATAAAACTGTAGTATCATAAAGTTACTAAAGAGGCAGTTAATTCTTTAGCATAACTAAGGGAAAGAAGAAAAATAAGCTATGAAGATTGAGAATTTTAGAAATTTGCCACCCATGGGCATATCTCAAAATCGTAAAAATCTCTCTTGATCTATAACGACAAGAAGCATGGATTATGAATGAAAACTAGAAGACAAAAACATAGCAAGAAACACTATACCATTCTACCATGTCATGGATTCCATCACCAATCCTTCATCATTCATCAAAAGCATCCAAGAGGCAGTCCAAAAATCATAACACAAGTATGTTCTTCAAAGCTCATATGACCAATATATTGATTCTTCTCGCAAGTTCAGCCTCTGTTTTACAGTAAACCCATGGAATAAATAGGCTTGAGAAGAAAACCTCATGGAGCATTCTTTATCCACATTGGTAAAGTCAAATTTTCTAAACTTATACATGTGAGTCTCTAGGCCCAAGGCACAAAATATCCCATAAAATATCTAAAAAGCGCTAAAAACAGAATTATATTAGGCTTTACATCATTTCCCAAGTATAAAATAGCTAAGCATTTGGATTAGAGTTTTAGGGGTTCAAAGTACAAATGCTTCTTTCATTAGCATCTTACGAAAAGGGTCTGACTTGGAAATTAATTCGATTATCAAACGAGGCTCATGATAGCTTGTTGGAAAGCTCTTTGTGTCTACCTTCCGGCGCAACTGAAATCATCTCAATCTGATGCTTGAAAGTTCCCCAAAACTATACCTGTGTGCAAAAAACCAGGAAATAGCAGACTGCTGATATGGCGGGCAGAATGTGCAAAAAGCGAGAATTTTTCGCCAATTTGAGGGGGCGAATGATCTCCAAATGCTCTGAAAATCGCTGGTGACCTGCTCATAGAATTATGGCATCCATTGGTATCATCCTCCACTCTTGACAATTCCTCAAACTGAAATGGCGAAATTATGAGTTTTTGACCAAAAACCCAAAAAATGCCAAAAAAAAAAAAGTTGCCGAAAAAGGCCCAAAATTGGCATGCATGACCCTCAGGGGTCCATAGCAACATGCTTCAAAGCTGAGGCCAAAATATCAAGGGATGATATGCTTTTCTCTTCTTTCTGTGCCGGGCACTTCTTGAAACTGTTGTTTATCACTACTGAGTTACTGCTGTTCAGCACTCCTCCCCTCTTTTTCCTGCTGCTGCTCATATTTATCACTGTCATGCTGCTCTTGTTGTCTTGCCTTGGAGGCATTTTGACCTGAATATGCTTTGGAAAAGGAAAATTGTTTCACTGTGTGTAAACTGCCCTGTTGGAGTCAAACTGTGTCAATGTACTGCTTTGACAGATAAACAATGTGGTTTAGATGGTTTTGCAACAAGTTTCTCTTAATACACAACCTCTGCTCTCTTAAAAAGTAGCCTTCTATCTTGAATGTACCTCAACCAGGCAGATTTCTCAATAGGACACCATATAGTAAAAAAGGAGGCAGACTGCTGTGTAAATTTTTTGTACACAGTGTTGAGAAATCACTCTTCTTGTGAATTTGTTAGAGGCCAATCAACATACCTGCATCTGTGTCTCCAAGGTAAAATTCAATCATAAAAACCCTGCTCTTCAGAAAGTGGCCTTCCACCTTGAAAATATCTCAGTCAAAAATTTTTCAATATGATATAGTATAGTGTAATAAAGGATAGACTGTATGAGGCAGGATGTATACAGTGTCAAAATCACCCTGTTCTATGAATTTTTTAGATGTCAATCAATACACCTGTCTCTCTGTCTCAAAGTAGAATTTCAATGATTAACAACCTGCTCTTCTCGGAGTGCAAATAAAACAACAGGCTTATGGATATGCAGTCAAACTTCAGTGTAGGTATACAGTCAAATTTTACTGTTTGAACAAGGTGACGGAATTTGGAAAATGCCTCAAAAGGTTTCAACAAGGTCTGCAAGAGTCTCTACCTTGCCAAATAGGCAAGATCTCCTACCAATACAACAACTCTGGTTATGTTAAAGAAACCTTCACTTTAGATGGATAACAGCTTCAATAAGCTTGAAAAACACAAGGCAATCAACCAACAAACACAGTGAATACTGTCCCTTTGTGAGGAGCGTGAGCAGCCTTCCCCTGTAGCTTCAACATGTAAAATTCTGCTTGATCAAGAGCCCTTTCTCCTATTAAACCTCACTGTTCTCTATATGTGTGTCACTCCACCAAACAGGATTATACACATACAAATTTAACCTTTAGTGTGTGCATACATCCAAACTCACTGTTATGGAACAATGGTGACAGTCTTTGAAACAAGCTTTATAGTTTTAATAAGGGCTGTAGCAGCTTATTTCTTCCCCATAATCTAAGCTCCTGTTAAATATGTAAACCCTGTTTTTTGTAGAAAAAGCCTCTGTCCTATCTGAATACCAACTTGTGTTGAAATAAGCTTGAATGAAAAAAAACAGTCAAGTTAAAAAACTCAGGAGTAAACTGCCCTTTCTGTAGTTTATGGATTTAACCTCTGTCCTTTGATGCTGTGAAAGTATAGGATCCCTGATCCTTTGATTAATTAAAGTGAAAATATACTGCTCTTAGTTTCAAAACCAATTATCTCCTGTAGGTGCTTTTGAATGACACAGTCAGCATTTTCCCACATTTCAACACCTCAGATCACCGTGTAGAAAACACTGTTTTTAGCTATAGTGACAGGGTTTTGAAGGTTTTGAATGTTGTGGTATGAAACACCTGTAGTGGTTCAGCACACTGATCTATTTATAGGTACTTCCAGCAGTGAATTTATCCTATAAACACAGCTCCAAACTATGGGCATTTTCATAGCAAAACCAATTGCCAGATATGGTGATATACCAGAGTAAACTAAGACAAGCCGCTCTTTGATTTGTCTTTGACCTTGCTAGGCAACTTCTTTAACATATATGTCGATAATCAAACTAAGTCACACTCAGCAGTTTTGTTCTAACCCTTTCATTTCACACCACAGTTTTATTTTAAACTTTCATGTCACTTAGCAATTTTTTGAAACCGAGGGAGAAAAACGTGTGAAAATACCTCCAAATTTGATGAACAACCCTTGGGGAGAGCTAGAGTAGCACCGGAGGTCTTCAAGTTTTGCGCGGCACTCTGCAAGGAAAGCACGGCGCGCAACAATTGCTCGGGTGGCTTGTCGGGTCGGGCATTCGGGTCGGGCGGGCGCCGTGTACAGGCGCGTCGCGCGTTTGTACAGGCGCGTCGCGTGTACACTGGCTGCCCGTGTAAACTCACTCCCAGGCGCGTCGCGCGAAATGGCAGGCGCGTCGCGCGGCCAAAATTGCTGCAAATCTTGGAATTTTGACCCGGAACCTCTTCGCTTATGCTGTGAACACCTTGATTGCCGTTTTGAAAATGAAATTTCCTTCTTCGATTTACTCTTATGTTATTTCAAATGCTTCAACGGTCACTTGGTCTTTAAATGTAAAGTGAAATTTTTGTTTGGCCTTTTTGCAGGGTTTTCACAGTCTTTTTGATCCTTTTTAATAACCTCGGTGCATTCCATATCTGCGTTGGAGATTTTCCACACTTCTAGACCATGTCAATCACGGGCCAACCTCTTTATAAAAACGAAAATGGCTTAAAAAGCCAGAACTTTGTCTCACTTATGCACAGGTGTTAGAAAAGTGACTTCCAGCTTTGTCCCTTGGGTGACACTTTGACATCGAACTTCAAACTTTGAAAAATAACTCCATAGCTTCCACATCATCTCTGCCACTGTTTTTAAAGATGCTGGTGATATTTATGATGTAAAACAACCCCTCTTTAAAGCTGTCAAGGAAATACCTGAATGCTAATTTGTTTCTGAAAGGACAGGGTTTTGCACTGTCAACTTGCTTTGACAACCCCGGAGTTTACTTGCTTCTTCAACTTTTTCTCCAATGCAGGTGTCAAACTTGCTGGTCTCCTTGGACTTTATCTAAGAAAAGCTCACCCTTTCAACATACTTTCTTGCTTATACCATTTATGATATCTCTGTCTTTTTTTAATAATGAGAAAGTTGTATTTGTTTTAAAACTCCCAAAACACTGACACTCTATCAAAACCACTTCTTTGTCTATTCATAACTGGTATACTTATTTACAATGTTGAAACACAGTTACCATTTGCTTTGACTAGTGCATTGGTCTTTTTGTAAGAGAAACATTCCAAAGCTCAACTCTGTCCCCTGCTTTGACACTTTAGGTGATATTTTAACAAGGAAAAATCATCCAAAATCTGTCAAAAGGCATTTGAAAGCTGTTTTGTTACTTAACAGGAGATGGCCTGTGCTCTTCCAACTTGTTTGATAATTTCTGCTTCTAGGCGATTTATGAGCTCCTTCTTTGATTGTAAGTGCCATATTTTGGTTGCATCCCTTCATACCACAATTCTCTGTTTACTTAGGCGCTCCTTTAGACTTTTGGCATGTGACAGTGGGGTAATGTTTGACCCTCTCTCTTAAGGAAACTGCCCCTTTTTTGTATTAATGACCTGCATATATTCAATATTGTCTCCTGTCCACTATAGGTATAGTTTGACAGACATTTCCATTTGAATAGGAAAACCAATACTTTTGAATCAGAAACACTATCTTTTACCTGTGTACAGACTTTTGCTTTCTTTCATTGTCTCTTTTCACTGCATCTTTTGACCAATCAGTTTTCAAAAACATCCAATGCCTTGGCCATCTGCTCATGAACAAAGGAGGCCCTTCACTAGGCAAAGTATCTGAAGATTGTTTGACAAATCTGTTTGACACAGATTTTCCTTGGATGTGATGGTAAGCAAACAACTTGAAAAACATCAATACTAGCACCTCCGCTTGCAATCATCACTGTGCTTCAGAAAAACCCTAGCCAAAGTGTCACTGTCTTCCTGCACTGATCTGAGGGTGACTGAAATGTCATCATTTGCTTTAGTCAACTTATGACAAATTTTTTGAAAGATAATCTCTGTGACTATGAAGGTCAGCACCCTTTGAAAAACAAACAACTTTTCTTCTGCCTAGGTGATGACATGATCTGTCAGCATCTCTTCAATTTGGTCTTGTGGGGAAAACAAGCTTCCTATGATTAGAATTGTTTTTACTCATGATATGCCTTTCTAAAGTTTAATAATTCATATGATTTGAAACTTCAAATGACCTCCTTTATCAGACCAAACTCTGTTTTCCTCTGAACTTGCATACTTCAGACTCTATCCCTGTCATGATCATCACTCACATTCAAAAAACCTGGAGTTATTGTTTCACTGTTCAGTAAAAGGAAAACCTGGGTTTCTGCATTCCTTTAAGTCAATACTGGCCGGCGCCCTCTGGTTGTAGATGAAGGAGGCGCTCTAACCCTCTTCTTGTAAATGAAGGAGGTTCTGGCCCATGACAATTTACCAGTTTGCTGTGACAATGGTGTCTTTCTCTTATTGTGATTTTCACGCTGAAAAGAGGCTGCAAGATCTTGATGAGTGACTCTTTGTTCTGCAGATTCATCTCAGGCTCATGCTACATTTAGAAGCAGCTGTTCTTCTAACTGTAGATTCAAGAATGTTCTCCTGAGATGAAGTTATATTTCCTGTCTTTGCAGAATCCATAAAACACTGTGAAACACCTAGTAATCAGCTTGAGACTGTGGTTTATGCAGTGCTGAGACCAAGGGGTGTAAGTGGCGCGACTTAGAGCTGTTTTTCAATTTTATTTGTAGAGTGGGAGGTCAGTCATGGTAGGTCTGTAGCAGATGGAGGCTTTTTGGCTTTTTGATGATTGCCAAGGGTAAAATGTATTAAAGCGCCACTTCTTAACATAGGGGGGACTTTTGAAACAGACTTGGATTTTTCTTTTAAAGTTGATGGGCAGACCAATAGGGCTGAAGCTAGATAGGATAGTGATAATGAGGTTTTGATTTTGACATGGGTGGACTGAAAAGTAGAAAGGGCGAAAAAAGTTTTATGAGGGTTTTCTAGATGGCATATTGACATAAGGAAATCAGTTTCTAAAAAACTCAGCTATAGATATAGTCATCACTAACATGTAAAAAATACTGATGTCTAACGACTCCCATGTCAAATTTCAGGTCAAAAAAATGATCCTAGCTATATTAAACAGTTCCTCCAATCCCGACTAGGCTTAAAAACCCTGATTTCCCATGACTTAATGTATGCAGAAGTTTCTGAAGCTAAAGCAGCGTGAATTTCTGAAGGGATTAGATTAAATATGTTTATAAAATCATGAAATTAGAGCTGGGGCAAGACTTATGCATTTACAAGATAAAAACAGAGATTTTCCATGGATAAACCCTCAAGATTGAGGTGCTGCAACACTAGAAATTGCCAAGAAAGATAGACAGCATAATTTTCTAAAGAATGAAGCTCTAATTTATTTTATCTTAGATCTATAACATATATATGCATGAAAAATACAGATATATTACAGATCTGGAAGCCAAAGAGGTTGTTTATTACATTCCCCTTGGGGTCTTGTGCAAATCATGAAGCACAGAGAGTAGATCTGAGATCTAAGGTTGCAGATCTGAAAAATTATTTAGAAATTTCTGAATAATACAATGGTACAGCAGATCAAATCTAAAACTCACATGAATTGGATGGCCAAACCATGGATCACCACAATGAGAGGATGAATCCCAACACCGGAGATCTCTCCTCCAAAATGTAGACAAAACACCCTACAGCTGTAGATCTGCAAATAATGCTATCCAAGGAGAGAAACAGCACTGTAGGCTCTAAGAATGCTTTTGCCTCATGCCAAGATCAAAAACTGAAGCTCCAACAATGGATGCACTCTTCTAGGAGGTTAAAAGACACACTCACTGAGAAGATGCTCGAATACAAGCTAGATCTGAACAGATCTAGTATTCCACTTGCTGCAACTTAAAAAGGAAAGAAAACCCTCACTGGATCTGCGTTGCAGTTGGAAGTAGGAGCTTGGTCTCCAACCTGATAGTGGACAAGCAATACAAGCTCTCCCAAGAACTCCTCAATGGGAGGAGATTGAACCCCTAAACAGGAAATCCCAATGTAATCTAGGTTAAGCAGCCAAGAAAGCTGTTTGTCTAAACAGATAGCAATTCAGAAATCATATCATGAACAACCTCCATATGTTTCCCTCCTATTCCTTTTATAAGATCAAGAGATTGTAAAACCCTAAACCACCTTCAATGATTTAGCCCCATTCACATGTGTAGCCTCCAACTTGACTGCGCTGTCCTTCTAGGAGATTCATTGCATCTGGAAAATTTGGTTGATTTGGTCCTAGTTGACTTGGTCAATAGATTCAGTCTCTTTCACACTCAAGTGTGTTTTTACAAGTGGCCCAGATTTAGCCTTGTTCACATTGGGCATTGATTTATTCTTCTATTAGGAGTTTTATGAACCTCCTTTACATATTTATCATTTAAACAAAGAAAGAAAAACAAAATGAATATTCCTATTAGTTTAGGACTAATTAGGAACATTACAGTCCTCCCCTCCAAAATTTTGCTTGTCCTCAAGCAACTCACAAGGACTTTGCAAAATATCCAATGGAATTGTCTCCTCCCAAGAATACAAGTTTGCCTTTGGTGGATGAACCAAATAGCTGTCATCATGAAGTAGTGGGAGATACATGAAAAGAGTCATATGCTATCCATTGGCCTTCTCAAGGCATGAGAGATGGTAAATATTGGGTACTTCAACCCCCATGAGAAACTTCAATCTCCATGCTATCAACCAAAAAAAGTGAGCCATCCTTGATAGCTCAAAGAAATAGTCTCCAATCCCCACCATATGCAATGTGCAGGGGCTCCATGGCTGGAAATGAGAGATAAGAATTCTCAATTCACGCTGTGTCTCCCTCCATTTATGATAAATATGGAGCTGACGATCCTGGGCTGCATTAATATAGTCCTCATGAAGCCAAAAGAGACTTGGAACTTCATGATTCCCTTCATGGATTCTAGTGAGCCTCCTTGCCCAATCTTCCATGCATATAGTGAATAGAGGATCTTCACCATGTGTGCTCCAAAAGAAACATGGAATAAGTGTCATATGACATATTGGATGGTGACAATAGTCCCTCCCTTGAGACCAGCGTTGTCCTTCATCTTGCTGCCTCAAATCATAGTACAATAAGTGGCCATCCCACCACCTTCTTGCTGCAAAAAGCTTCTTCAAAGCTTGGAAATAGTAGAGGATAATAGGTGTTGGCTGAATATGATTCAAGCAACACATGTCTTGCTGCAAATTCTCCCAAGTGAGAGACTTCTTCCAATGACATAAGTCCAACATATGGCTCCTTGCATAAGAAAACAAAGGATATGATGTAGCATCCATAGAACATGCTACCCTCCTCTTGAAGCATGATTGAATATGGGAGATTTCATTCCCAAAGGACACACTCAACCAATGTGTCATCCCTCCTCTCATGTTCCCAAAAAAGATCAGAGCATCACCATCATCATGATATAAATAAGCTCTCTTATGCCACCTCATGAGAGAGTTACATTTTCTCCCAAACCACATTACATACATGATCATGAAATACATTCCAAACAGAAATACATGTACATACATGAGACTCATCCCAATCACAAGAAAATATATGGACATGAAATTTGACATGGGATGTCCAAACTCTCTTCTTCTCAACCAAAGCAACCATGCCTTCTTCTTCTTATGCATCCTCTCATTGAGATACAAGGCATCAGACAAGAAAATATCAAACCTTGGGTAGTACCCATACTCACCCAATAGCAACCAGCATAGGACATCTCCTACTTGCGTAACATTAAAATGTGGTAAGTGGTTTCCCCACCACTTACTTGCTGCCCATAACATATCTCCATGGCTGAAAGTGGAATATATATTTGGTGCCTTAGGAAAGCACCCATCATGCTGCAAAATCTCCCTTAGTCCATCAAGGGAGTGGCCATGTTTAGAAATAGTTTTGGCCTAAAGTTGGCCATGAAGTTTATAAGATATGACACTCCTCCTTGGATTCATGGCATGGATATATAATGTAAAAGAATGCATACAATCAGAAAATATAACATGATTTGCATAAGTATGCTCTTCACCAATAGTCCTCCTCCTACAAGTGGAGAGTTGCACAAATCTATCTCCTTCTTCATGAGGAGAAAGAGAGGGTTGAACTAAGTCTTCCATAGAGTTATATTGCTGCTCCATCTTCATGTCAGACATGCATCTTTTATAATTCTTATATAAGTCTTCTTCAAAGCCTTCCCACATGAATCCATTTGAGATAACATTTTGTGTTCTAATGAAAATAGTGGGGGTAGAAAGCAGGATATCATAGGCAGCACTTAGTAGTTGGTCTTTGATTCTTGACTCTCTAGTCAAATAGATCTGATCATGAAATAAAATGACTCCATCAACCACCTTATACCTCCTATATTTCCTTTGTCCATCAAGAACCTTACATGTGAAGAGGTTCTTAGAATATTCTACCAAGAGTTGGGATTCCCAATAGGAAACAAGGCTTCTCAACAAAGACAGCGTTGTAGAGTTATGAAATGAAGTAGCCATCACCTCATATTCTTTCTTTTTATGGAGAGATATCATTTGCTACCCCAAATCTATGGAGTGGCATTTTGACACCATGCTAATGTCATCATATGTCTTTGACTTCTTCTTTATCAGTGCAAATAGATGAGTGAGAAATAGCAAAACAAATTTCAGGAAATTTCTCAGCTCTCCTTGAAATCTATCAATAGATCTTAGTGTTGTGGTAGCTCCCTTCGAGGCTCCCTCCTTAGCCAATTTTGTAATTGATTCACAAAGTTGAGAGAACACTTTATTCTTCTTCTCGTCAGGGGGTCTCCCTAGTGAAATGCCTCCATGTAAAGATACATCAAGATCTGAAGTAGACTGCATAAATGGTTGGACTGATGTGTCCCTTTCCTTGCTACATAGTTCAGTCTCCTTCTCATGAAGAGAAACCCCTTGAAATAAAAAAGGGTGCATGCTCCTCATCATTGGATGCTGATCCATCCTTCCTCCTCTTGCTTGGAGTAAGGTATCACTGCTCAATAAGGCTATCACATAATATTCCTTAGGAATCACTTGCAAAGATACACAAGCTCTTTCCCTTGAAACAATAACTTCATCTCCATCCCCATGTGGTAATGGGTCTTATTTTGAAGTGACAGCGTTGCTACTGCCTTCTGGCTCTTCCATCTCATCAATATTTGAGAACACCTCACTATCAACAAGAGACCTTAGATCTTGGTTGTTGTGTGTGGAGCCTGATTATCTTGTTTACTTTGTATCACAGCATTGGACCCCTGTACCTTAAAAAGGGGCGGCAACGCCGCCTGAAATTAATCATTGCCGTGGGGGGTCCAGGGGGGTCCAGGGGGGGCAGCGCCCCCGAAGCTAAAAATGGATGTAAAATTTCCTTGTAAAAGTATAGTAATTTCTAGTCAATCTGGGCCGTTCATTAGGCAAATGATCTGACGGTAGAAGTTATGTTTAGATTAGGGATTTTTGCCCTAGAAGGCAACCCCCTTGTATATATGAGGGCATTGTATTGCGGCTGTGCATGATGATTGTATTCTCGGAGCGAGAAACAGAGAGGGAGACTGTGAGAGAGAACAGAGGATATTACAGCGGATTTGTTGTAGGTTTTGTCTCTTCATTTTTGTTGGATAATATAAAGGAAGGACTGGCTGTTCGGGGTGGACGTAGCCCAAACTGGGTGAACCACGTATATCTGTGTCTCTCTGGTTTTATGTGTTTTGTGGGCTTGTATTTTCCGCATATTTTATGTGTTTCATTGCTCTGTAATTTTTAATTTTCTAACAACTGGTATCGAAGACAAGTTATATTTGGCTGATAAACTCGCAGGAAAAAAGGGTTCCTAGTTCGAGTGGGAGAAATGGCGGATGATGGTAAGTTTAGGGTTGAGAAATTTAACGGCCAAAACTTCCCGCTGTGGAAGATGCAGATGGAAGATTATCTGTATCAGAAAGATCTATACCTACCATTGAGCGGAAAAACAAAGAAGCCAGCGGCCATGATAGACGCGGAATGGAACATTCTTGATAGAAAGGCACTCGGAACTGTACGGTTGTGTCTTGCGGCGTCAGTCCTTCAATATTTCGAAGGAAACAACAACAGAGGGTTTGATGCAGACGTTGGCGAAACTATATGAAAAACCCTCGACCTCAAACAAGGTATTTCTTATGAAACAACTATTTAATATGAAGATGTCGGAAGGTGGATCTGTTGCAGACCATTTAAATGAATTTAATACAGTTACCAGTCAGTTAAGTTCTGTAGGGGTAAAATTTGATGATGAAGTTAGAGCTCTGTTATTCTTGTGCTCATTGCTAGAGAGTTGGAATGGTTTATAATGGCCATTAGTAACTCTGTCTCTGGATCTAGTACTTTAAAGTTTGATGATGTTGTTGGTGCTATCCTTAGCGAGGAAATGCGACGGAAAATCTCCGGTGAGACATCAGGTAATGCTTTGAGTGCAGAGTCTAGGGGAAGAAGAATGGAAAGAGGAAAAAGCTCGGGATATCACAGTAAATCAAGGAAAGCGAATCAGAAGTCTAGATCGGGGATAGTGTCTTGGAATTGCGGAAAGAAAGGACACCTAAAGAAAGACTGTAGATCTCGGAAGGGAAAAGAAGGAGATACAAAGCAATAAAACAATCATGAAGCAAATGTGACGGTGATGTGTTACAAGATGCTTTGATTCTTTCTTTCGAAAATGTTACTGATTCTTGGGTTGTAGATTCAGGGGCTTCATTCCATGCCACACCTGATAAGAAATATTTTCATGACTATGTTCAAGGAGATTTTGGACAAGTTCGTTGGGTGATGATAAACCCTGTAAAATTGTTGGAATGGGTAAAGTTCTTGTAAAACAACAGAATGGAAACCAATGGCTACTAAAGGAGGTAAGGCATGTTCCAGATCTGAAGAAAAATCTGATTTCAACAGGGCAGTTAGGCAGTGAAGGTTGTGTGACAACTTTCACGGATAAAACTTGGAAGGTCACCAAAGGAGCCCTGGTAATAGAAAAAGGCGAAAAGGTTGGTACATTGTATTTATGCAATGGTATTTCTAACTTTGTTAATGCTTTAACTTCCAAAGGAGCAGATGCAGCATTATGGCATCATAGGCTAGGACACATGAGTGAGAAGGGAATGAAGATTCTTCACTCAAGAAATTTGTTGCCAGGTTTGAAGAATGTTGATTTGGATTTCTGTGAGAATTGCATTTATGGAAAACAGAAGAGAGTCAGATTTCTCAGAGTTGGGAAAGAAAAGAAGAGCAAAAAATTAGAGCTTGTGCATACAGATGTATGGGGACCTGCTCAGGTATCATCTCTTGGTGGCTCTTGTTATTATATTACTTTTATTGATGATGCAACTAGAAAAACTTGGATTTATTGTATTCAGAATAAATCTGATGTATTTGATACTTTCAAGAAATGGAAAGATTTGGTTGAGATTGAGACAGGAAATAAGTTGAAGTGTCTCAGATCAGACAATGGAGGTGAGTATTGAAGCAAAGAGTTTGATAGGTACTGTTCAGAGCATGGAATTCGTAGAGAGAAGACAGTTCCAAGAACACCACAAGAAAATGGTGTGTCAGAAAGGATGAACAGAACAATCATGGAGCGTGCAAGGTGCATGAGATTGCATGCGAGATTGCCTTTACAATTTTTGGCAGATGCTGTAGATACTGCTGTTTATCTAATAAACAGAGGGCCTTCAAGTTCCTTGGATGGTGGTATTCCAGAGGAAGCATGGACAGGTAAAAAGGTAAACTAATCTTTTTTAAAGCCTTTTGGTTGTGAGGCCTTTGTCCATATTAATAAAGAAAACAAAACAAAGCTTGAGGCAAAATCAAAGAAATGTACCTTTATTGGATATGGTGCTAATGATTTTGGTTATCGCTTATATGATTATGAAAATCACAAAATAATTAGGAGCAGAGATGTAATATTCAATGAAAAGGTCTTGTATAAGAATCAGTTGCAGGAAAAGAAACAGGAAAAAGAAAGCAAGGAATACGCAGTTCTTGATGAGATATCTGAAAAAGTAAAGGTGCCTGAAAATAATAATAATCAACAACCACAGCAGCAGCAACCACCACAACAGCAACAGGCACCTCAAACACCTGAAAGTGGTGTTAGAAGATCTACCAGGATAAGTAGACCCCCTGAGCGATACTCTCCTTCATTATATTATTTATTGCTGATTGATTCTGGTGAACCTGAATGTTATGAAGAAGCAATGCAGGTTGAAAGCAGGAAGAAGTGGGAGCTAGCCATGGAAGAAGAGATGGACTCCTTAATGCATAACCGGACTTGGGACTTAGTCAGGTTGCCTGCAGGTAAAACTACATTGCAGAATAAATGGGTTTACAGGCTGAAGGAAGAAGATGGAGGAAAACAGAGGTACAAAGCTAGACTTGTGGTGAAGGGGTTTGTACAGAAGAAAGGTATTGATTTTGATGAAATATTTTCTCTTGTTGTTAAAATGAATTCAATCAGAACTATTTTAAGTCTTGTAGCAGCGGAATATTTACATCTTGAACAGTTAGATGTAAAGACAACATTTCTCCATGGAGATTTGGAGGAAGAGATATACATGCAGCAACCAGAAGGATATGAGGTAAAAGGGAAAGAAAAATTGGTGTGCAGGTTAAAGAAGAGCTTGTATGGCTTAAAACAGGCTCCGAGGCAGTGGTATCTAAAATTTGACAAGTTTATGTCTGAACAAGGTTATACTAGATGTCACTCTGATCATTGTGTTTATCTAAAAAGGAAAAATGATGGCAGCTATATTATATTGTTATTGTATGTAGATGACATACTTGTTGCAGGATCTAACATGCAGGAAATAAATGTGCTCAAAAGAAAATTGGCAAATTCATTTGCAATGAAGGATTTGGGAGCTGCAAAACAAATCCTTGGTATGAGGATAACTAGAGACAGGAAAAATCGCAAATTAACAATGTCTCAGAATGAGTACATAGAAAAGGTGTTGAAAAGATTTAATATGCAGAATGCAAAACCAGTTAGTACACCTTTTGCTAGCCATTTCAAACTTAGTAAGGAGATGTGCCCAAAGAACCAAGAAGACATGGATTATATGTCTAAAGTTCCATATGCATCAGCAGTTGGAAGCTTAATTTATGCAATGGTCTGCACAAGGCCTGATATTGCACATGCAGTGGGAGTTGTAAGCAGGTACATGAATAATCCAGGAAAAGAACATTGGATGGCAGTAAAATGAATTCTCAGATATTTGAGAGGTACCACAAATCAAGCATTATGCTTTGGTGGTTCAAACATTTCTCTACAAGGATATGTTGATGCAGATATGGCAGGTGATAGAGATAACAGGAGGAGCACTACAGGATATGTATTTACTGTAGGTGGAACAACTGTCAGTTGGGTTTCAAAAATCCAAAGTGTTGTTGCACTTTCAACAACAGAAGCCGAGTATGTTGCTGCTACGGAGGCTAGTAAAGAAATGATTTGGTTACAAAGGTTTATGGATGAATTGGGTAAGAAGCATGATATGGGCACACTATACAGTGATAGCCAAAGTGCTATTCATCTTGCAAAGAACTCAACATTTCATTCCAGGACTAAACACATACATCTCAAGTACCATTTCATACGGTTAGTATTGGAAGATGGAGGTTGAAGCTGGAAAAGATACACACTAGCCAGAATCCTGCAGATATGCTAACAAAAGTTGTAACCGGGGAGAAACTGAGAACATGCTCAGTTTCAATTGGTCTTCAAGGATGACGATGAAGATGAGAAACAGCCAGGTCCAAAGAGGAGTCATTGTCCAGCAAATGAAGCAGCGATGGAGTTGCTACAATCAGTCTCCAAGTGGGAGATTGTTGGGTGTGGAGCCTGATTATCTTGTTTACTTTTTATCACAGCATTGGACCCCTATTGCAGCAAAAAGGGCGGCAACGCCTTCGAGGTGTCAGCTGCGAGTGGGGGGTCCAGGGGGCGCGCCCAGCACTAAAACGGATGTAAAATTGCCTTGTAAAAGTATAGTAATTTCTAGTCAATCTGGGCCGTTCATTAGGCAAATGATCTGACGGTAGAAGTTATGTTTAGATTAGGGATTTTTTCCCTAGAAGGCAACCCCCTTGTATATATGAGGGCATTGTATTGCGGCTGTGCATGATGAGTGTATTCTCGAAGCGAGAAACAGAGAGGGAGACGGTGAGAGAGAACAGAGGATATTACAGCGGATTTGCTGTAGGTTTTGTCTCTTCATTTTTGTTGGATAATATAAAGGAAGGACTGGCTATTCGGGGTGGACGTAGCCCAAACTGGGTGAACCACGTATATCTGTGTCTCTCTAGTTTTATGTGTTTTGTGTGCTTGTATTTTCTGCATATTTTATGTGTTTCATTGCTCTGTAATATTTAATTTTCTAACATTGGTCTTCTTTTTAAAGAGGAATCTCCATGACTTCTTTTTGAGAAGAAATCTCTTCATGCAATGGGGATCTTGCCCTGGGCAAGGTATCACACAAGTTTTCATCCCCTCCAATGGAAATCTGAAGTGGAGTTTTCATAGTAGGTCTTTCCAACTCATGCAAGGGTTTTTCATTCTCATGCTTTGCTAGTTCTTTCACAGATGTTTTAGCTTTCCTCTCATCAAATCTATTCACCATTCTCCTAGTGAACTTAGCATAAGTGGAAATATTTGCATTCTTCAAAGAAAAAGTTTCAAATAACCATCAAGCATAAGCTTTACCTTTAAGATGCAGGGCTGCTACCTTAAGGGCTTCTTCTTCTTAAACTTGATGTAGATCCAGATATGAGTCTAGTTGATCTATCCATTCTTCAGTTGTGCATGTGGAGGATCCATCAAAGTTAGGCAAAAATAATATACCTCTTCTTCTTCTATTCCTGGCTCTTCTCTCCTCCTTGAGCTGGAAGAACTCTTGGAAGCTCAAGTGCTCCTTTATTTCCCAAGATTTATATTCATACTCCTAAATATAATCACTCAAATTCTCCTCCTTTGGTGCATCTCCCTCCTCTTGAAACCCTCTAAGAGTTTCACCGCAACTCTTCATTTGCTTAACCTCCTAGGGTAGGTCCTTTCTGGATCTAAAAACTGATGAGAGTAATATCATATTCTTCATCATTCTGATCTCCTTTTGTCTTCTTGCGCTAAGACTCACAGGCTGAGCCAAGAAAGATGTTTTGATACCATCATAATATCCCAAATCTGGAATTTTCTACAACAATGAGAATACCCTAAGGTATTCTAGAGTTTTATATGTAGCCCTATGACTGATAACATATTTTATAGTGCATATCCTTCAATAATATGATCAGCAGCAGCCTTTACTTCACTTTTGGACTCAAAAGGGTGGGGAAAATGGGTGATTTTTGCCCTAAAATGATTGTATACAGAAATCTGCGTAAAAATAAGGAAACTGGCATGATTTTATTTTATCTTAGGTCATGTAGGAATCCCATGTCAAATTTTAGGTCAAAAAAATGATCCTAGCTATATTAAACAGTTCCTCCAATCCTAACTAGGCTTAAAAACCCTGATTTCCCATGACTTAATGTATGCAGAAGTTTATGAAGCTAAAGTAGCATGAATTTCTGAATGGATTAGATGAAATATGTTTATAAAATCATGAAATTATATCTGGGGTAATCTTATGCATTTACAAGATAAAAACAGATATTTTACATGGATAAACCCTCAAGATTGAGGTGCTACAACACTGGAAATTTCCAAGAAAGATAGACAGCGTAATTTTCTGAAGAATGAAGCTTTGATTTATTGTATCTTAGATCTATAACAGATATATGCATGAAAATATAGATCTATTACAGATCTGGAAGCCAAAGAGGTTGTTTAGTACATTCCCCTTGGGGTTTTGTGCATATCATGAAGCGCAGAGAGTAGATCTGAGATCTAAGGTTGTAGATCTGCAGAATGATTCAGAAATTTCTGAATAATACAATGGTACAGTAGATCAAATCTGAAACTCACATGGATTGGATGGCCAATCCATGGATCGCCACAGTGAGAGGAAGAATCCCAACACCGGAGATCTCTCCTCCAAAATGAAGACAAAACACCCTACAACTGTAGATATGCAAATAACGCTATCCAGGGAAAGAAACGGTGTTGTAGGCTCTAATAATGCTTTGGCCTGATGCCAATATCAAAAAATGAAGCTCCAACAATGGATGCCCTCTTCCAGGAGGTTAAAAGACACACTCACTGAGAAGAGGCTCCAATACAAGCTAGATCTGAACAGATCTAGTATTCCACTTGTTGCAGCTTACAAAAGCAAGCAAACCCTCACTGGATCTACGTTGCATTTGGAAGTAGAAGCTTGGTCTCCAAATTGATAGTGGACAAGCAATACAAGCTCTCCCAAGAGCTCCTCAATGGGAAGAGATGGAACCCCTAAACAGGAAATCCCAATGCAATCTAGGCTAAGCAGTCAAGAAAGTTGTTTGTCTAAACAAACAGTAATTCAGAAATCATATCATGAACAACCTCCATATGCTTCCCTCCTCTTCCTTTTATAAGATCAAGAGATTGTAAAACCCTAAACCACCTTCGATGATTTAGCCCCATTCACATGTGTAGCCTCCAACTTGACTGTGTTTACCTTCTAGGAGATTCATCGCATCTGGACAGTGTGGTTGATTTGGTCCTGGTTGACTTGGTCAATAGATTCAGTTTCTATCACACTCAAGTGTGTTTTTACAAGTGGCCCGGATTTAGCCTTGTTCACATTGGGAATTGATTTTTTTATCACGCCTCAAATTTTCAAAATCTCATGCTTGAAAATCAGTCATAATACTCCTTCAAATTGCTTAGGTTGCAAGATATCATAAAATGATGAATTTTATGGTGTATTTAAGTTTTTAAATCCTTGATAAGACTTTAGAAATGATTCCAAGTCACATCGGAGGAGTGTGTTCTGAGTAAACACTTTGAAATGATCATGAGTCCCAAATTTTTCCATTTGTCATAAAAATTTCTGAGTCCGCAGCAAATACAGCACGAAATTAACCAAATTCGCTACGGAAACACCTAGTAGTTCCGTAGCAGAACTGACACTTGTCAAATGAAACGTGCTACGAAATCTCTGCCAGTCTTTAACGGTTTAAAGAGTAATGATGAATGGTTAAGTGTTTGAGAATTTCAAGGACCTGCTACCAGACTTAAGCCATCGTTTAAAAGTTATACACTTTCTCATATCAGTCATCATTTGTCTTACGTCCTCTCATTCCACTTTTGGAATTTATCTCTCATAATTTTTTCTTTGTTTTCTTTGCACTCATCATTTGCTACCAAAGCAACTCTCTGTCAAGAAGATCCCCAGTAGAAACCCTTGTTTTATATCAGTTCATCTCCATTTTAGCTTCTCTCTGTCATCAAGTATTTTCTCCCAAACAGGTGTAAAGTTATAAGGAAGGCCACCACTGCATCATACAGGAAATGGCTATAGCTACTCGCAAGAAGGTTTATAAAGGAGGTTTTCCATTCCTATATGAACCTACAACTCCATATTTGGTTTTAGAAGATCAACGTTTCACCGAGTTATTTACAAAGGTAGAGTGTATTGAATTCTTTCAAAAATTACAAGGGCATAATCAACAGGTATCATGAGACTTTGTGGATAATTTCAGAGGTACGTTTACAAAGGTAGGCTATATTCATATCCCAATTTCACCTGATAGTATCTCTAAAGTGACAGGGATCCCAAGAACTGGAGAGGAATGGTTTAAAGCTACCAAATTTGACTTGAAAATTTGTGATGATTACTTAAATTCGGAGCATGCAGGGATTAAAATGACTGAAGGAATTCCTAGAACCTGTCTTAAAGATGAATTTTCCAAGTTGCTAACAGTAATACAAAAATATTTTACATGTGAAGGTCGTTTTCAGACAATTTATATGTATCATTTCAAATTATTGATTCATTTCACAAGGAATAAATTGATAGATATTCCATTCTATCTCTTTAGAAGTCTCGGGAAAATGGCAGACTAGGTGCAAGGAAAATCTGAAAGGAATGAAACTTCCATTTTCCACCATGGGTTGATGAAATTTCTAGTTTTGGAGGAATTAAAAAAACTAAACAGAGACTGGGCATCATTCCTGTTCATGAATGGATATGAGCTTGATGTCTTATCTCCAAGAAATCCTTCAAGCTTAAAAATTCTTCTTCCAAGAAAGAAATGGATGTCAATACTACTGCAGAATTAGAAGGAACTCAGCATGAAGTTTCAAAGGTTTCAGAGAAAGACTTGGTAGAGAAAAATGATTTAGTCCAAGATACATCATCACCTCCAGCAACTAGAAATAGAATGAGAACTAACAAACATGTTATACACAGCAAGATCAAATCTGAAGCTAAGAGATCCAAAGGAAATGTTGAAGAAGATGTTAAAGGAAAAGGCAGACTTGAAGACATCTATAGGCCATTGACATTGCAGAAAATCCTGTGGTGAAAGCAGCTGAAGATAAAAAATCTAAAGCCAAAGGTAAGGGACTCATAGTAAAGAAATTAGACTTCTTTTTAGATGATTCAGCCTTTCTTTTCAAACCCCGAAAACCTCTCACTAGGTCACAAATATCAGAAACCATTACTATTGGTAATAGTAAAAAGAGGGAAGATAAAGGTAAGGAAGTAATGGAAAAAGAATTTATTGTTATATCACCTAGTGAGACAGAGGCTATCAAGGATAATAGGACATACAAATCTAAAAGTAAGCCTCAAAGAAAACTTGAGATAGATTCTTCTAAAAGACAGAGCAAAGAAAAAGAAAAAACAGTCAAACAGAGAGAGAGAAAAGACAAGGTCATAGAGAAGACTGAAAAAGATATTTTGGAAGAACAATTGAAAGTTTTCAAAGATGAATTTTCTGAGACAAAGAAAGAACTGGAAGGATATAAGAAAGATACAGAGATGATAGATGAGGTAGAGAAGAAATTAAATGAACAAGATACTCATTTTGAGACTTCCATTGCAAAAGCTAAAAATCTGTTGAAGAGGACACAGCCTTTACGCATCATAGTGTCACATACAAGAAAGAGGAACTTATGTTTACAAGCAGAGAAGAGAATCCTTCAAAGACAAGTGAAAGAGTTAAAAGAAGAGATGGATTTGATGAAGATAGAATCAAAGAAAGGAAACTTAGAAAGAGGAATCATGAACAAAGCTGTTTGAAATTGCTGATAGATAAGGAGGTAAAAATCAGATCATCATCTTTTTGTCTTATAAACTACATGGCATGTTCATGTAATTTCTGAAGCTCAGATCTAAGTTTTGACAAATTTCCAAAGTGTTAGGAAATTCCGCAGCAAGTGTCAGGCTTGAAGCCCAGTTTTTGCTGCGGAATTTCTGAAGGTTTCTTTTTGTTTTTGAGAGACATAAACTGATGGGAGTGAGCAGTTTTGAAGGTCATGTTTAATTTTTTTTTATCATTGAACATCTTCCAATGTTTAAAAACAGCAGAGGAATTTCACATATCAACTTTTAGTGTGCGCTATGAAAACAGGTTGTTTTCATAGCTCAAAACAGAGTTTGACAGTAAGGACAATTTTCATGATAAATGATGAAAAGGGGGAGAAAGGTTAAGCATGTTTAAAGCTATCCATCATTAGGGTGTCAAAGAGTATCAGGGTGACAAAGAGTATCATATTTTCCAAGTATATATTTTCAGTTAAATTAGTTTGAATGATACTAGTTTACATATGCCAGGTCATCAAATTAACTTCTCTTAAATGAGGAGCAGAGTTACTTCACGAAGGCAATCATGTTATAAATGTTTTTTTAATGGCTAGCATGGTAAAAATATTGGATTCCTTTCGAGGAAGACTTGGATTAGTTTAGTTTAAATGTAATAAATAAGTGTTTAAGTCCTAGTAGGACTCTTAGTCTTATTTCGAAAAGGTGTCAGTCCTAGTTTCTAGAATCTAGTTTATGGTTAGATTTAAGTTTCAGATAAAGGTTAAATGGTCTAGCAACTTGGTAGGCTAATTGTAAAGGCTAAAAGCCTATAAATAGTGTAGACTTCGATGCTCACCAGGTCGGAAAAATGTTATCAGAACAGTGTACTTTGTAAATGCTTTGGATGCACTGATATATACAGAAGCAGACTAAACTTTCTAAGGTTGAGATTCTTAGTGTACTTCAGTGAGCTTTATCTTCTATCATATGTTTTACTTCCATAGTTTTAATGCTCATTACTCAGAATTCATGGGAACATGCTCTGACTTCCTTTAAGTGTTACATTATGGTGAATTGAGTTCTTAAGTCCTATCTGTGGATGGTTTCTTTTAATGTTTAATACTTATTACTCAGAATTCATGGTCATTCATGCTCTGACTTCCTTTAAGTGTTAAGCTTTGATAAATCTCTGTTAAATACTTTCCTTTCAATATCTTGAGGTATCATTACTCAGAATTCATACACTCATGCTCTGACTTCCTTTGAACCTTAAGATATTGAGACTTTCCTGAATGTGTCACTCTTTCATTGAAGTATATACAAGCCTCGGTTTTATAGGAAGAGCTATTTTTTTATCTTTATCCCTGTCAGTGACTCCATTGCCCAATGGTAGCTAGTCTCCATATTTCAACCAACAAACCTACAAAATCATAAACCATAGAGTTAGCCATCTATTTACATCTTTATTCAAAAGCATTAACCCTTGAGAGAGCCCTCTCAGGCTGAGGAGGCTAAGCCTCAGCTAAAATATTGGTTTGAAATAGTTACACTTAGGTAGTCTGATCAGCAGCCTATCAGGGTCCTATTTTGGTGATAACAGATTTATTCTTTTATTAGGAGTTTTATGAACCTCCTTTACATATTTATTCTTTAAACAAAGAAAGAAAAACAAAATGAATATTCCTATTAGCTTAGGACTAATTAGGAATATTACAGATTATTATCCCTGATATCTTATTTTCACTTCTATACATATATGAATACATATTGAATTAACCACCTGTTCATAAACCTACTTGGGTTTATACTTAAATATATTGATATATATCTACATTACATTAATCTACTCTACATAATTATATAGTACACAGTATTGAAGGAGCGTATGGGAACCAGCACAAATAACCATTCCACCCTTGTTTAATATAAAATTAATCACTTATTCCAAAGCAGAATTTTTATTTTAAAACTTAGACAAGCTGATGCATCTAATCATTATTATAACAAAAAAAATTGAATATAAATTATTTCTACATGCTACATACCAACTTGTAAAGACTATTTTCCTCCCAACCACGAGCTTCTCCTTAGAGCTCTCCCACAAGCAAAGATCTATTTACCCCAGTGTTGACAACCTCTTTTCAAACTAGTGAAGGCACTTTTAAGCCAACTTTCCCCATAAAGTTTTCGTAACGGTGTCTCGTTATTCTGGGTTGTTGTTTCCCATAGCCTAGGCTTTTAATTTTGTTTTTTTTCCACAAAGGTTTGTTTTAAAAACTCGCTTTTCCTTAGCGTTGTTTTTTTCTTACCTATTCCCAGTAACTTTCCTCTTTATTGATGATTCCTTAGATATTTTCTTCTATATAATTTTTTTCCAATTTTATTTTTTCCAAAGGATTTTTTGGAGAATTTTGGAAAGTATGAAATTCTATCCTATCCTCATGGATAAGAATTTCCAGATCTCTCTATACTTTGTCTTTACAAAATTGATACAATTTTCATCAATAATTATTAATTAAAATTTAATATTTCCTCCAACAACATAATTGTTCCATAGTGTTAGTGTGAATTATAATCGCAAGCGTAAAAAAAAATCTCACTTTAGCTATGCATAACAAACATCCCTAACATCAAAGATGGCTATCAATTTCCTTAGATCTCCAATTAGTGATCAGAATAAATGCTACATAAATCCAAATATATGCAGTTAAAGACATTAAACAACAAGAAATAAGCAAGAGTTGCTCCATGCATCCAATGAAAAAGACAAGAATTTTTAAAGAATTTTTTGTATTAAGACACCTGGGAAGGGAACATAGAAAGATGTTACCAATCCCCCCCAATGGGATGGGTTCTTGTATGTCCTTAGCGCTTCAAATCTAATATCTCTCTCTCTTGATGGTGCAGAAAACCCAGAAAAAAACGGAACTCAAGGTGAGCTCACAAGCAAAAAGTATAAAAATATGACAATGATGGAGGATCAAAGTCAAACCAAAAGTATAGATCGAGAGTGATCTTTAGGAAACAAAAGCTAGTGAATGAACAGAAAAACCCTTCTATTTATAACAAAGTATTAAGTTATTCTAAATATTGGTGCATAATTAAAATATTATTGACCAAATCTAGATCCAACTTTTATGGAATATTTTATTTTTATTTTTTGAGGGCAAAAGAATTTGAATTTGGTCAAATACCTTTATTTTTAAATAATAAATAAATAAATGATTTATTTATTAATTTAAGAATTTGGTTGACTAATAATTAAATAAATATTGATTTATTCAATTATCTATAAATGATTTAGTCAAATTTAACAATGAATATTATTTAAATAATGTTTTAAATAATTATTCCTAGAAAATAATAAGATAAATAATGATTTATTTAATTAATTTTCCTGTTTTGGGTTAAATATGACCAGAAATATTAATTAAACTATGGTTTAATTAATTATCCCTTGAGGAAAATCAAACAAATAAGGATTTATTCAATTATTCCTCATGGGATTTCCTGTTTAGACCATAAACAACTTAATAAATTATGGATTATTAAGTTAATTTTCATAGTGAAAGAAATTTTACTATGGTAAAATTGGTCTTACATGGTGTACTTTGTTTCATCTAATAGTAACAGGTTAGATGACCAAAAATTGGTGTAACAGATTTCCCCCCAACGTGTGAGTGTTAGGAGCTAATTGTATGACTAAAGTACGTTGTAATAACTCGATCACTAGACACCGAAGGGGGAGTCAAAGAGAGAGAAATATAAGGTAGACTAAAGCGCAGGAGGACAAGACCTTGAGGAAACGAGACTTACAGGTGTGACAAGTATATTTTATGAGTGAGTACATGTTCTGCATGAGGCAAGGGAGGCATAACTATACCCACCAAGATAACAAAGTACAAAGAATAATGTGTCCAGCAAACAAGGGAATTAACTATATAGTACATGCTGGCATAAACATGGGCCAGATAAAAACATGATAATGGATCCCACATGCATATTGTACCTGTGACAATAGCCAGGACTTATACAGTAATATCTGTGTACATGAGATATAAGTACAACCAAAGAGGCCCTGTAAAATAGGAAAGGGCTCTGAAAATATGAATGATACATGCAAACTAAAGAGGCATTGCAAGCGTTTGAGGTCGAAACCATCAAATCTATGGAGCTGCATCCAAGGTTGTAGTAAAGAGGTCATCCGGGCATGTGGGGGGCTGCCTGAAGGGCCACCCCCTCATGAGGCCTGAAACATCTCACACACACCCGGGTATCACTGGTACAATTTGTTGCATCACTGAACCATCGAGTATACATATCTCAATCATGCCATGAGGAGCTGGAGCTAAGAAACAATCAATTCAAAGGGCAATAACAGGTCTCTTTTCCTGATCTGAGGTACCGAACAAGAGTGGAAGATGGAACCAAGGTACACCGCCCTCTAGACCTGTCTTCTAGAATGAATAAGCTAATGTCGACATAAGGAGGTCAGCCATAGGTGAGGCAATGAGGAATCCTCAACTAAGGCACAAAGGCTAATAGTAGAGCGACTAATAGACTGATACCAAGTATGATGGTGGAATGGGGGTTACTGAGTAGTGGGCTGACGACTTCCCTTGTTAGAGCATAAAGGGAATGGATGACCTGGCAGCTACTGACTTGACTCAGGGGGGGATAGGGGACAGTATTACTGAAGGCCAAAATTTGCGACACAAGAGAGGAACAAAGCAATGAAGGATGGAGGACTGTGGTGGGATACAAAGGGACTCAGGACAAACTCCATGGATGCGATGATGACTTAACTCAGATGCTCTGAACAAGGGTGACTCGATGATGTTTCCACACATTACAGGCCCAGTGGGGACCATAAAAACATGAGTACAAGATGGTTAATCATGAAGAAAATTGACACAACATGGACAAGTATGAAGGCAAGGTGGTGCCCCAAGTACAAGTGTTGTAAGTGAACAAATTCGATTTTGAGGAGCAGTGAAGTGACCCTTCTTGGAAAAATGTGTCCAGGTGAAGTATAAAATCACCAAAAACGAAAGGATACCCATTTGAGAGCTCGGTGAGAGCTTTCCAACGGTGCTAACGGTTTGTCAAAACGAGCTTGTAGGAATTATATAACTAATGCGTTATATATCCAATATTCTCTTGATCACACACTATTTTAACTTCATGCACAATACAGAATCTATTCCACCATTGATCATCACATGCGGAAATTAAATCAATTGCAATGCACACATGAAACCATAAAAATTCACACACATTAACACAGTTGTTTAACGGGAAAGCCTGAAGCTAAAAACCCCAACTATATGTATATAATATATGTCATAGAGATCATTTAACAATCCTCATTCAAAGCTGAACATGTCAAGTTCTCAGTACAATATAATCGCTACACACTAATCAGGTCCGATCTAGAAAATCCATGCACCGATCTCTGCCACCTGCTATCCTGCCTCTACTACGCAATCATTTCTGAATAATGGCTCTGAATGAACTCAAATCCTCCTTCCTTGCACTGCGCAATCCTCATTGGCATCTCCACTGAGTGTTGGATGCAATCAATGCATCACTATAGTCACAACTGATAGTCACACTTGCTCTTTCACCTACCTCTCCACTGGTCTCCATGGCTTGTCCATGCACTGTAGTTAAATGATGTATTCTTCAGTTGATTAATGAGTTATTATTTAGTGAATTAGTTAACTAATTAATTCACACCACTCTCACTAGTGTATCAATCAGTTAGACTAGATACAACTAGCTCAACTGAGTCTAACTGAGTTAAACTGAATACAACTCCACCAACTACCTCTATAACTCCACCAAACTCTATCACATGAGTTCTAACTAAAGTCCTCATGCATTAGCTCTAGTAAACCCTCAGGAATAGTGTAATTCCTTCTGTCAGCTATTGTGCCACATCTGTGCACTTAATTGAAGTGCTCCAAGAGAATAAGATAATGTTTAGAGTCCAAATATTATTAAGAGCTAATAATATTCGACATATCTATTTTTAGACTGGCGATCTAAAAATATATTCCGCCCAATATGTCTAAAAATAGAAGTCCATCTATTTTTCCAACTTGACCAACCATCCAAAAATAGCATCCTGCAACTCATAGAATATGATCAACATGTCTAAAAATAAACTTTGCACCAAAAATAGCCTGCGGGCCCACTTAGTGAAGGCGACTCTTTTCACTAAGCTCATCATCTTGTTGAATCTCAACACTCCCTCTCAACAAGATAGGGATTATCTGCCACCCCGATCCTATCTCTATGGTATTTGAATTTGCTCCTGGTGAGCGCCTTCGTCAGAATATCAGCATCTTGATCCTCCGTAGGAATGTAAGATAGTAACATGATCTTCCGCTACACACAATCTCTGATATGATGGTACTGGATGTCAATATGTTTATATCTATCATGAAATATTGGATTAATCGAGAGTTTAATGCAACTCTGATTATCACAATATATCACAGTAGGATCTAAGTGTGAACCGAACAACCCAACCAGGATCTTCCTCATCCATATAGCCTCGCATGCAGCCAAACTTGTTGCCATGTACTCAGCCTCCGCTGAACTAAGTGCCACAGATCTCTGTTTCCTGCTGTACTAAAAAACTGATGTAGACCCGATACTGAAAATCCCTCCAGATGTGCTCTTTCTGTCCATTGGGCTCCCTGCCCAATTTGCATCCGTGAAGCCATGCAGCTTCACCTCATCCGACTGTCTGTACCACATTCCATATCCAGATGTGCCCTTGAGATACCTCAGGACATGCTTGCCTGCCTTCCAAAAGAGCTTGGTAGGCTTAACCATAGCTTGTGAAAGTTGGTTAACAGCGTAGCATATGTCCAGTCGTGTATTGACCAAATACATGAGCGAACCAACCAACTGTCGATAAACAGTGGCATCCACTACCTCTACCAATGTAGCATCCTCTTTCCTCCAACCACCAGGAAGAGGAGTGTCGATAGGCTTGCAGCCTTGCATGTTGAACTTCTCCAGTATCTCCTGGGCATACTTCCCTTGAGACACAAATAGTCCACCCTTCCGCTGCCAAATTTCCAATCCCAGGAAATAATGAAGGAGGCCCAAGTCCTTCATCTCAAACTCCTTTGCAAGATCTTCCTTGCATGAGTGTATCAAAAGTTCATCACCTGTTAGTATCAAATCATCTACATAAAGTACAATGATCAGCAACTTACCCTCAACCACAATCTGGTACAGGTTAGGATCCGCCTCACTCTTGGTAAAACCAAGTCCGATGAAATAACTATATATCTGTGTGTACCAAGCACGAGGTGCTTGTTTCAGCCCATACAGCGCTCTTTTGAGTCTGCACACATGCGACTCGCTGCTGAAGATTTTGAATCCTTCAAGATTCTCTATGTACACCTCCTCCTCAATGACTGTATTAAGGAACGCAGTCTTCACATCCATCTGATGAATGTGCCAACCCATCTGTGCTGAGAGAGCAAGGATGCTCCGTGTGGAAGAATACCTTGCGACAGGTGCGAAGGTTTCTTCATAGTCGATGCCCTCGATCTGTGAGAAGCCCCGGGCAACAAATACTGCCTTGTACTTCTCGATGCTCCCATCAGTAGCTTGCTTCACTTTGTAGATCCATCTTGAACCTACCACTGATTTCCCTTCCGGCCTTGGGACAATCTCCCATGCACTGTTTCTGACAATCGAATCATACTCTTCCACCATGGAATCTACCCATGTAGCGTCCTCCACAGCTTCCTCGAAAGAAGATGGTTCTGTCACAATACACTTGCTCATCAGAGCCATGTATCTAGTAAATTGGTCAAGTGACTATCTCTGTATACGCTGTGATGTAGGTGCTCCTACATTCTGCGCTGCATCAAAATTCAGTCACTCAGCTTCTGTAGTGCGCTTCCGCCCTCTGATGTTTGGCACTGCATGAGTGGTTTCTTCCACTCCATGAACCTCCTCTTGTGGTTGATCCACATCCTGAGGCTCATCTTTAGGAACTAGTAGCTCCTCATCTGCATGCAAGTGTAGCTCCTTCTCAAGCGACAACTTCATGGCTTTCTCCTCATGAAATTTGATATCCCTTCGCACAACAGTATTTTGACTGTCTGGAAAATACACACGATAGTTGTGGGGTGTTTCTGTGTACCCCACAAATATCCCAACCTCTGCGGTCGGCTCCAGCTTCTTCCTGGCATCCTTCGTCACACGAATGTAAACAGGTGAGCCAAAAATCTTCAAATGAGAAATATTAGACTTCTTACTAGAAAACGCCTCTTCGGGTGCACTCATGCCAAGTACTCTATGAGGACAACGGTTTTTCACATAAACCGCAGTGTTGCATGCCTCAGCCCACAAGTGTATGGGAAGGCCCTGTCTGTGTACACAGCATAAAATGTGACACCCACGATGCGTTCATTTCTTTCTCTCCCATGACCCCATTCTGCTGTGGGTTGTGAGGCATTATGAGTTCTCTTCAAATTCCTTCTTTGCTACAGAAGTCTTTGAATTCGCCAGAGATGTATTCACCACCATTATCACTCTAGAGAGCTTTCACTTGCTTCCCCGACTCTTTCTCAACCAACGCCTTGAACTCACAGAACTTTGAGTATGTCTCGCTCTTCTTCTGCATGAAGAAGATCCAGCACTTACGAGAAAATTCATCAACAAATATCACATAATACCTGTGCTTTGCTGTTGAAGCTACTAAGAAAGGTCCACACATGTCTATGTGAATTATCTCAAGGATTGTCATGGTGCGACTATCCTTCTCATGAAAGGTGGCTTTCACAAATTTTCCCAAAGTACATCCCTTGCACTGATCTGACTGCACAAGTGTACCCTTGGGAAGCCCGGTAGAAATATGCTGCAAAATTTTCAAAGCGCCATGGTGAAGATGGCCCAATCTCCTGTGCCACAATTCGCCCTCATCCCGGCTCACCACTCCTTCTGCTTTGCCTGCCATTGTTGCGCAGCCATCTACCTGCAATTGATAAAGGTTCTTAACTCTAACCCCTATCCTCCGGGTTTCACCAGTTGCCTTACTGCGCAAGAAAGCCTTTCCCTCGCTAAAGACAACATCATATCCCTTGTCTTCCAACATCGCCACTGTTGAGCCCTAGAATTGCCTTCTCTTTTACAAACCTTCACTTCATTTCATCATTCTTTTATCACTTCATAAGCCTAAAATAAATGAACAACGATTAGGATTTCTTAAAGGTTACATGCAATTGATTAACATATTGTATTTTCATGGTTTTTGCTATTTTAATAATTTTGTGCAAAATAGCTACAGAATACAGACGTTCCATATCCGAACAGGCGTTTCGTGGCTATTTTAGTGTTTAAACAGGTTACAGGTGTCGTCTGAGGGAAAGACACATATGGTTGAATTTCAGAACTCACCTACATCATTCCTTGCCCTCTACGAAGTCTGAGCAAAAATCTGCAAGTGGTTATGCACGTGGAGGAAGCCAAAACTAAGAAGTAGACTTCTACAAGGACAAGGACTCTGCAGATGTCTTCAGCAAAGTACGAGTCCTCAACAGGAGTTCTAATTCGATTTTGATTGAAAAATACACCTATGACTATTTCCACTCAATGATAGTTATGTATTTTGCTTATAAGAATAACTCGGTGAACCGAGAGACAGTTAGCTAGTTGATGTTTTGTTGTTAGTTCTCAAAGACTATGATACTCTGTTTTCTGAAGCATTTTATTTTAATGAAAGAAGTATAACTTTGATGCATGATCTGAAGAAACTTTAAGGAGTTAAGGATTCGTGTGCCAATCTGATGGTAGAGGGCCCCTACTGTCCGAAAAGGCTTTTGCATATTTTCTAGATAAGTGACCTTTTAACTCTGTTTTGTTTTTAACTTAGGCAATTTTCTGATTTTGTCCTCTTGCATTATGTTTTATGTCATTTACTTACATCGAATATTACAGTCAATCTTGTTCTCATGAGTTGTTCCAATATATCACTAATACGTGAATGAGATCTAGCTGTAGTCCTTTGAGTTAATTGCATTTTAGTCCAGTTCTGTTCACTGCATTTCAGTCCTGTTAGTTAATTGCATTTCAGTCTTGTTAATTAGATTCAAAAGACCCTCATTATTTTATAAGCTTCTCTTGTTCTCAACTTATTCTAACACATCACTATTATAAGAACAAGAATTCGTTATATTATTTTGAGTTCTTGATTGTTCTGTAAGAGATTCTCATGATTTTACAAACAAGTCTTTTTCCCAAGTTGTTCCAAGAAATCTCTAATCCTTGAATAAGGCTTAATGGTAAAATTGTGAGTTGCATAAGGAGTTAATTTTAGTGTCATAAGTTATTTTAGCATAGGATTCTTTACTATGTTACAGATGATCTTTTTTTCAAAATGTTCCAATAGATTTCTAACAATGAACAAGCTTTCTCTGTGATGTTTTAAAGAGAACCTCATTACATCAAAACTAATCCTTTTCTCAGTTTGTTCCAATATACCTCTAATGAAATGAATTGGACTAAGTTTAATGTTATGAGTTATTTTTCTTAACAGCTTTACAATCTGTGTATTAGCATTCTCTGTTTTTGGTACCATTCATAGTTTAGAGTAGATTTTATTCTGTTTTAGTGTGATCAATAACTTCTTTTTGCCAACAATTTAGTTCTTTTCCTCTTAGCATAAAAACACAAAACCAAAAACACTAGAAAAAACACTAAACACAACAAATTAGGAAAGAGATATCTAGGCACATATAGTGCACTTCACTTCAACAGTTTACTAGCCCTAGTTGACAATTTATGACATCAATTTAGGAACACTAAGTTGAGTACACAGCCATAGAGATCAGATTCTTCTTCAATCCTGGAACATGCATGACATCCTTCAATATGAAAGGTTTATCAGACTCCCTCTCAAAGGAAATGGTCCCGATACCAGTCGCATTGTATCTACCATCATCGCCCATCTCGATGTGCACTCCAAGATCCTTTTCATCCAGATCACTAAACAAATCTTTGTCTCCGGTCATATGGAAAGACGCACCACTGTCAAGAAACCACACTGATCCCATCACACTTGAAACCAAGCATGTGATCAACGAAAAATCCATCTCAAACTGCGAGGCTAAGGCCTCTCCAGCTGCAGATCCAGCAGCCTACTTATTTTTCTTCTTCTATGGACAATTAGTGGCGTAATGTCCATGTTGGTGATAGTGAAAGCACTTCACCTTGGACAAGTCCTGCTTCTTGCCTTTCGCACTAGATTGAGAAGGATTTTTCTTTCCCTTCCCTTTCCTTGCTTTGGCAGCCAAAGTGAAATTTTCTTCATCTTCATTCTTCGATGAAGATCCATCCCTGGTACCCCGCCTTATCTCCTCCTACACAAGATCCGACCAAAGTCGCTCCCATCCTAGAAATTTCTCCCGACCATTGACAAAGTCCTCGTAGCTATGCCAACTCTTCAGAAGCCCAAGGAGAGCCACTCTCACCAAGTCCTCTTCATATACAGTAACCCCCACAATTCCCAGCTCATCCCTGCACTGGACAAACTTCGTGAGGTACTTGGGTATACTTTCGCCTTTCTCCATTTTTATTTTTCTAAGCTTGTCTTTAAGCGCCAACTTCCTCTGGTCACTTCTGATTTGGAACAAGTCTATCAAAGCTTTCCACATCAAGAATGGACTAGATTTACCATGAAGACTGGACACTATGTGATCCTTCACACCTTCCAACATAATTCTTCGACACTTTGATGTCTTCTTTTGCCATGCATCAAGTGCGGCTGCATCGCTAGAAGCAGGTTTTGGAATTTCTGCATCTATGAACTCCTTCAACCCATTATCATCCAGAACAGCCTCCATCCTGTCCTTCCATTCAATATAATTCGAGCTGACCTCAAGGGCATACTCCAATCGTAATCCGTTGAAATACATTTCAATGAATGCTCAACTTCGACACCAAGAAAACACTGCAGCAAATTCGAATTCCACTAGCACAAAACTCAACCGCTTCAATAATTGCAATCTGCTCTGATCAATATCCCTCTGATACCATGTATAAATTATATAACTAATGCGCTATATATCCAAGATTCTCCTGATCACACACTATTTTAACTTCATGCACAATATAGAATCTATTCCACCATTGATCATCACATGCGAAAATTAAATCAATTGCAATGCACACATGAAACCATAAAAATTCACGCACATTTACACAGTTGTTTAACAGGAAAGCCTGAAGCTAAAAACCCCAACTATCTGTATATAATATATGTCATAGAGATCATGTAACAATCCTCATATAAAGCTGAACATGTCAAGCTCTCAGTACAATACAATCACTACACACTAATCAAGTCCGATCTAGCAAATCCATGCACCGATCTCTGCCACCTACTAGCCTGCCTCTACTGCACAATCCCTGCTGAAGAATGGCTCTGAATGAACTCAAATCCTCCTAGCTTGCACTGCGCAATCTTCATTGGAATCTCCACTGAGTGTTGGATGCAATCAATGCATCACTATAGTCACAACTGAGAGTCACACTTTCTCTTTCACCTACCTCTCCGCTGGTCTCCACTGAAACTGTCCATGCACTGTAGTTAACTAATGTATTCTTCAGTTGATTAATGAGTTATTATTTAGTGAATTAATTCACACCACTCTCACTAGTGTATCAATCAGTTAGACTAGATACAACTAGCTCAACTGTGTCTAACTGAGTTAAACTGAACACAACTCCATTAACTACTTCTACTAACTCCACCAAACTCTGTCACATGAGTTGTAACTGAAGTCTCCATGCAATAGCTCCACTTAACGCTCAAGAATAGCATAATTCATACCTTCGACTATTAGCGCCACATCTATGCATAGCAGTGCTCGAAGATAAGATAATGTTTAGAGTCCAAATATTATTAGAGCTAATAATATTACGACATATCCTTTTAAATCTAAAAATAGATTAATAATATTAAAATAAATTCCACATACATTTTCCAACTTGACCAACCATCGAAAAATACCATCCTGCAATTCATAGAATATGATCGACATGTCTAAAAATAGACATAGTCTAAAAATAGACTTTGCACCAAAAATAGCCTATGGGCCCACTTAATGAAGGCGACTCTTTTCACTAAGCTCATCATCTTGTTGAATCTCAACAGAGCTACGAAATGGTCGCAGATAGCGAAAGAAAAATCTGGGGTGCTTCTTTTAATAAGGAATTTTCCCTCTAATTTGATTCATTTGCAAGTGTTGTGGTGAATGCAGAGAGGAGAAAAGGCCCTAAATCTTGCGATGATCATAGAGGACAAACCGACTGTTAGAATCAATATCTATGAGTTGCAAGTAAGAGGCCTAAACCTACTCTTTCATTTCAGTGGATTAAAATTTCAGTTTAGGCACCCAAAGCACGAGAATAGACCCCTGCTCTTCTTCACGGCCGGGTCGCACCTTTTGGGGCATTTTTTACGACCTGGGTAGGAGGTTTTGGGCAGAAAACTATGACTTGTCCCAGGAATGGCTTGAAAAGTGTGACCTGTCAGAGAGAGGGATTTTGGTGTTGTTTTTTGGCTGAGAGTTGGGATTTTTCTGTAGGTAGTCTTTCCTTTTAGTACACTAAAAAACATGATGGTTTTGTGCAGATATGGCAGAGTTGAGGATCAACTGGAGAGAGAGAGAGACCTGGACACATTACGGTATGAGATCCGAGAGGATCATGGTGTCCGTGCTGCATTGGCCAGGTTTGGGGTCCTCAAATTGTTGAGAACCCACTGATGAGGGCAGGAGAGCCCTTAATTTTCTAAGGATGGCCTTAATGCTTCTTGGAAGGATGGTCTTGATGAAGGATCAAGGTAAGAAAATAATATGAGAATGAACTACTAGAGAAGGTGTAGAATCATCCTCACCCAACAAGTCAAATAGAGGGACCAAGTGGTAAACATGGTATCACACAAAGTAGAATATTTAAAGATAGGGTATCAAACATCTACGATATATGGCTCGTCGGAGAGGCCGGTAGGTGAAACTATCCAAGGAATGGGAGGAAAATCAACCATACCTAGATTGATGGGGTCTAGGTCGAGACTTATGGTAATCATATGAGAAGATGGTCAGGGGTGCCATCATGCCCCCAAGCATATGCGATGGAGGGGACTAATCTGGTACGCAGAGGTGGGAATGATGCCCCTAGCCAGAGGAGTTTATGGAGCGCCATATATGGTGTCACTATACCGAAGGGTGTCTTTGGAGATAATGAAATGGTGCTCACTGAGAAAATATAGAGTTTGGTCAACAACAATGTCTAAGGGGCTGGGTTGTTAATTTAAGATGAAGGAATGATGAGGGGGATCATCCTTAGAGTGATCTGAAGTGATATGGGACTCTAGAGGTTCTTCTAAATGGGGAAGAATAATGGTACTAGAGTCGACATGATCGGATGCACTAGGAGGGTTGTGGAGAATTTCTTCTCCTGGACTCTCAAATATGGGTGCCCCCTAACCCAAACATTGGGTGTCAGTGTAATGGCCACAAGGTGTATGTGGTTCGAATGCATGGGTTCGATGTAAGGGGGGATAGATAAAGTCAAGGGTGGTGATTGCTTCCATAATTTCGTCATTGCAATAGAAGATGGGGTGACTAGTGGAAGAAAGACCACGTGGTGCGGTGAAGATACATGAATCATCATCATGAGAAGAGAGGTTCACATGCACATCATCACGGAGGGTGACAAAAAAACAAGTAGATGAAGGATCCACCGATGTTGAGCCTAGGGTGATCGAGGTCAGGTGAAACAGAAAGGAAAGCCCCAGAGGAGTCTTCCACCATGGATCTCATAGACGATGACAGGTAGAGGATAGTGGCCAAAGACTCCGTCATCTCGACATCGGGTGGGGGAATGTCAATGGGAGTAGATGTATCCTCATGTTGGACCGAAGCATACTATGCAAGTACGGGAGAGGCGAACTCGTTCTGTGCAGTCTCGTATTCCCAAACTAATTCCAAATAGACGCGATAGTGCTTGAGGCAAGTACATAGGTGGGTATAATGGCCATGGAGATCACACAAAGCACAAGGGTGGTTGCTGTGAATAGTATTGGGGTTCTTGGCTATAGTCGGTAAAGTAACAGGGGCTTTAGGAACCGTAGACTCAGGAATTGTGACATTGACCATGGGCTTGATACGAGGCAATTTAGGACAATTATGGGTGGCCTAACCGACAACATCTCACAAATCACACGCGGGGTATGCTTTAGAGGCTGAGGAGGAGCAGGGGTTGCCTAGGCGGCCTTATCCTTTGGTTCCTTCTTATGGGCTTTGCCCCCCTCACCTAAATCTTTCGCAATAGGAGTAGGTTCCTTTTGAGGTGGCTGAGGCACAGAAGCAAAGGGAGGGGTCATGGCGACCGATTGGACCGGGGTCAAATCAGTATAAGATTTGGGCTAATTAGGTGGGATAGTGGCTGGGGGATCAATGCACCAAACTGGGATCCCTAGGATAATTTTAGGAAGAGACAAGGTAGCCATAATAGGTACCGAAAATACTCCAGGAGGGGGAGCAAGAAACGCTATCTGACCGGAGGGGTAATGGCCAGGCACGACAGCTTCGAGATGGTTAAGGCAAGGGGGGAACCATTCCAGGAGGGTAGATAAGATCATGGACACCATCTGTAGAAGAGGGATCTGGAGGAGGGGGTCATGAACGTTGAGTCAAAGTACAAGGAGCAGGTTGCGGAGGGTGGGGCTGCTGGCTAGTCAAACCAGTCCGTTTGAGGTCGGACTGAGATGATTGCATCATGAAAACATTCAACAAGCTAGGGTCATAGATAGGAGGGGGAAGATCATGGAATCAACCAAGCAAACAGGAATCTTTATAGACTCCGGGTGAGACATTGTTCAAAGGTTCGAATGCTTATTTATTGGCCATCGAAGAGATGATGGACTCGGGGGAGGTCTAAGACTTCGGTTCGTAATATGTCAACTGATCGATGGTGATGATATTTCAATTGTGAGGAAAACACAACTTATGGTGAAATACATATGGGACAACAAACATCGCATAAGTGAAATTATGACCCAATAGAATTTTGTAGTCTAAGGGGGCGTCAATGACTTCTACGTCAACACAAACAGTCTTTCCTGCAAGAGTCATAGGACAATTGCGGAACATGCCAAGGGGCTGGGAAGAGTGGCCATCCCACACACGGAGGGTGATAGTGGAAGGGGATAACTCAGGAGATCTGAGTTTTTTCCAAACCGAAGTGGACATCACATAGGTGGATGCCCCCTCGTCAATGATACAACGGGAGACGTTGGAATTCCGGACCTTGATATGGATTTGGAAGGCGACGGAAGAAGGAAGGGGGGGATGCCCTGACTTTTCAATGTCTAATACAATCAAACGATCATCTTAAGGATCCACAGCACCCCTGGAAGTTAGTAGAGCTTTTCATTGTGAAGGGCACAACTGGAGGACTTCCAGCGTTGACATGGCAATAGGGGATTGCACCAAGTCATCTACTATATTGTAGGAGTGGACAGCTTTAGTAGAAGCAGTGTTTCAGCATAATGGTCCCTTGGGGATCTTGGTATGAACCTCTACCTTAGGCTGAGGGATCTTTAAAGGACTATTGGGTGTCGAAAGAGGCTTTGTGGGACCTGAAGAAGAGGACTCGGTGGTAGACTTAGTAGGGGGTTGGGTGTACTGACGAGACCGAGTCTAAAGGTTGAGGTCAGTGGTATTAGGTTGGTCATATTTCATCATGAGGATCTGGTAATCGGAGGTACCAGATGGAGGAGGTTGAGTGGCCACCTGACTTTCAGGGGGTTGGGCAACCACATATCCTTGTTGGGGGAAAGGATTGGTAAACACAACCGATTGGATAGGGGTAGCGTTGGGATGAACTGAAGGGGAGGCTTGTTGTCCCTAGGATGCTTCTTGAGCTTCCCACATCTGACGCATTTGATGTAAAAGAAGAAAATCGTGGGTATAGTGACCATAGACACAGAAACAAGAACAAGGTTTATCTATGCGAATAGGCCTATCCTGCTCAGGTTGAGTGCCATGTTGTTGTGTTGCAGTGTCAGATGTATTCTCTTGGGGGTTGTTTCCTGTATTACCTTGGGCAGATTTGTTTTGGTTGCCTTTCTTCTTCTTTTTGGAAGTACAAGGATTGGTCGCACTCTGCTATGCATACACCTACCCCTGGGGGGGTGGGGGGGGTTGCTGTTGCAGAGCTTGAGAAGGAAACGGAGGCTAAGGTGCTTATGCTAGAGGAGATGGAGCACCAGGCTACGGAGACGGATAATAAGGAGGTTGGGCAACATTGGGGTAAAGAGGTTGGGAAGAAGGAGGAGGCATGTCGTATCCTAGATACATGCTACCGGGAGGGGGAAAGGTGCTGGAGGATCTAGCCCCTCCTTGAGGGAAACCATAACCCATGGGAGGATGAGTGTACAGATGTGAAAGGGCTCCAACGATACCATCGGCGGTATGAGATTCCCTCAGTGCGTTGACACCACCAGGTCTAGGGATATCAGGTAAGACGGTATAAACATAATCAGATTGTGCGTAGATCAGGTCATATTTCAACGCAATCTGGAGGGAAGCTTCCTCGGTCTGAGGGAAGTGAGATGCGACATCTTTGCCAATAGAAGGAAAAAGGGATCTGAGAAACCAGTCCATGTAGACACGGTCTTATAAGGTAGGGGCTCAACATAGGCTCTTTCTTCTCCACCATTCTTGAACATGGTCAGATAGGCGGGTCGCAGACGATTGATGGAAAGAGGTCAAGAGTTCGGTACCAGTGTCATAGCAGAGGAGAAGCTGGAAATAAGATAGAAAATCCTTGGCAAGGGTCACAAAAGTAGTATGAGAGGAGGAGGCTTGGTCGACATACCACTTGGAAGCTTCTCTAGAAATCGTACGCTGGAATAACCGAAGACAGACGGAGTCATCGGTGATGGAGTTAGACGAACGCCACATGTGGAAAGAATGAACATGGTTGGTAAGATCCTCTCCAGCAATTCCTTCAAACTTGGGGATGTCTGAAGGGAGCTTGGTTGGCATAGCAGGCCAACCAAGATCATGGTGTATGGGGTCATTGATCAACTGGCTACAATTGGGAAGGCTTAGGCCCGCCATATAAGGAAGTAAGGGAGCAGTCGGGATACTTCCTATTGCGGCACCACTAGTAGCATTCCCAGCATTAGGGTCGGGGTTTCCACTAGCGGTAGGTCCTAAACCATACATGGTGAAGGTGAAAGGTGGAGGATAACCAGGGATAGAACCAAAAGGGGAACCCAATGAACCAGAAGCAGAGTCAAAATGGGGACTCACTGGAGGAAGAACACGAAACCTACGCGGTGGGGTAATTCTTCCTAATGGAAACTGAGGACGAAGGCCTTGGAGTCTATGGGATAAACACCTTGGGGGTGCAATGATGGTAAAGAGACACAGAACACAAAAAGGAAGAGAGATGAATAAGGGCAGGGAGGTGCAGGATCAATTGATTACAATTTTTTAGTCTTGGACTGCCAGTGTAAACCAAGTGCTCTTCACTTATGGTGTGCATGTATGTGATAAGTGTGTTAATTTTAATTAAGCCCAAGCATGTGTAGAGAAAAAAGAAATAAAAAATGGTACAATTGAAAATAAATCTGAAAATGACATTAAAAGGAAACTGAATACGACAGTAAAATAAACAGCTAATGATGCATCAATTTAAACCCAAGGAGGAGGACTTCCCAAAAACTAGTCTATGGGTGGGCGAAATCTAGTCAAAACACACAAAATGGCCAATGGATCTAAATTCGGGAGGGACAGGGATCCAACGGTCAGATCTACTGGAAATGAGTGTAGAAAACAACAAAAAACGAGAGGGAAAAATGCTGCAAAAAAGGTGGCAAAAGGTTACAACCTGAAGGGAAATGGAAGGGACCCTAAAGGAGGACCAAACAAAATTGAAAAGAGGTTTTTTAGATGGATGAATAACCAATCTGAAAAGGATCTGAAAGTACAGGTTCAAATCTGAAAAATGGTTGAAAACACTGAAATCTCAGAAGGCCTACTTCAGCTAAACTCCTCCTAAAAAGGTGGAAGCGTACTGGAGCCCTAAGGATCTTGGTTCCTACTTCTATGAGTAAAACTAAGCAATTACAGGTCCAAGACAGGTGAAGAGGGAGGTTAGAAAACCTTGAACAGTGGCCCAGAAAAACCCAGAAAAATCACAGAAAAAATTCCCGCAAAAAGTAAAAGTCGCAGGTTCTGACCTGTTTTTTGTTGAGGTCACAGGTTTCAGGCTATTTTCCACTTCCTGAAGGCTAAGGTCGCAATTTTTGGCCCAAAAAATGTGACCTGCACTTCTGGCTGTTTCGAGAGCTGATTTCAGAAAAAGTTGTCGTCTCTGCTACGACTGATACCTGTTACCTACGTAATAGGCCCAGAAACACACGGAAGTTAGAATTTTTATTTTTTGGGTTTTAAAGCTTAAAAAAAACATCAAGAAATGAAAAATAAGAAGCTAAGGAAAAACCCTATGGGTTGAAGCAGTTTGTCATGCAGGGATCTAAAAAACGACAGTGGTCGTAATTATAAACCCTTGTGGAGTCGCCAGTTGTTAGTGTGAATTCTAATCGCAATCGTACGGAAAAATATCACTTTAGTTGTGCATAACAAACAGTCCTAACATCAAAGATGGTTGTCAATTTCCTTAGATCTGTAGTTAGTGATCAGAATAAATGTTATAGAAATCTAGATCTATGCAGTTAAAGTCATTAAACAGCAAGAAATAAGCAAGAGTTTCTTCGTGCATCCAATGAACAAGACAATAATTTTTAAAGAATTTTTTGCATCATGACACATGGGAAGGGAACATAGAAAGATGTTACCAGTCCCCCCCAATGGGATGGGTTCTTGTATGTCCTCAGTGCTTCAGATCTAAGACTTCTCTCTCTTGATGGTGTAGAAAACCCAAACAAAAATGGAACTCAAGGGGAGCTCACAGGCAAAAAGTAGAAAAATATGACAATGGTGGAGGATCAAAGTCAAACCAAGAGTATAGATCTAGAGTGATTTTTAGGCAGAAAAAGGTAGTGAATGAATGGAAAAATCCTTCTATTTATAACAAAATATTGAGTTAGTCTAGATATTGGTGCATAAATAAAATATTATTAACCAAATCTAGATACAACTTTTATGGAATATTTTATTATTTTTGTTGGAGGGAAAAATAATTGAATTTGGTCAAATCCCTTTATTTGTAAATAATAAATAAATAAATGATTTATTTATTATTTTAAGAGTGTGGTTGAATAATAATTAAATAAATAGTGATTTATTCAATTATTTATAAATGATTTAGTCAAATTTAACAAGGAATATTATTTAAATAATTATTCCTAGAAAATAATAAGATAAATAATGATTTATCTAATTATTTTTCATGTTTTGGGTTAAATATGATGAGGAATATTAATTAAACTGTGGTTTAAGTAATTATCCCTTGATGAAAATCAAACAAATAAGGATTTATTCAATTATTCCTCATGGGGTTTCCTGTTTAGACCAGAAACAACTTAATAAATTATGGATTATTAAGTTATTTTTCATAGTGAAAGCAATTTTACAATGGTAAAAATGGTCTTACATGATGTACTTTGGTCCATCTAATAGTAACATGTTAGATGACCAAAATTTGGTGTAACACATACGTCCACATAGTATTTATCTTATCTACATAAAACATAATAGTTGTAAATCAGGGGTATTACATTTTTGAAGCATTAATAAAATTCTCTTGTTGGTTCAAATACTCTCTCAGTTTTTCATAGTGAAGGCTTCATTTTTATCATTAGTTTTCATATTTTGTCTTCTATGTAAATCTATCACTTTATTTCTTTTTACAGGTTCAATCGTGCTTTATATATACTCGTTGACCTTTTCACTTGTACAATTCCAGGTTTATTTATTATGCACATGTTAAATTTTTCAATTTGCATATAATCTCACCTTATTTGAGTTCTCTTACCATTTCTCATAGCATATACCTTTGTTATAATTTGATCTAACTGTATTTCTTTGAATGATGGTTTCATTTATTAACTTTTCTCTTATTACAAATTACTTACAAATTAATTCAACATCCATACCTTCTTTAACTTTGTTTCATTATTTCACATTGATTTTAGTTTTGTTCTATAAATCATTTATAACTTAATCTTACATTTTTGTATGACACTTATAATTTCTTTTTGTTTCATAAATACAAAAAAAACATGTAATATAAAAAGCAAAATATAGTAACACAATAATAGAATCAACATTCAAAATAACACATTATCTATCCCTTTCACCATTCAATGGTTAATATTTCATTGTAAAGGAGGTGGGGGTATTGTTTAGCTTTGCATATGGATATGGGATTCTCATAGCATCATTTGATATTCCTTTGTTTTATTTTCTTATTTTCTATTTTTTGACGAAATTTCATGTCGCGGGATTGTTTTTATGGGATGCAATTTCTTTGATAAAGACGAGAGGGTTGAGTTGCGCCAGTTTAGTGTGGAATCAACCCTACTCGCATGGCTTAAAACCCTAGGCAAGTTCTCCCATCGCTTCTTTCTAGCCATCGAGATGTTCGAGGTGTTGATACCGAAGTTACCTTATTTAAAATATCAACATCCTCCTGGTGACCATACTAAGGACTCATGATTAGTTCCGCTCCTTGATTTTTCATTTCATCCACCATGTGTAAGTATTTTCAATTTTTGATCATTTATATTCCTTCGAATGATTTTCCTACCTTTATCGGTCTCCTTCAAAATCTTCCCATAATCATGCTAATAAATTCATTGATTTTTTTCAATTTGCAGGAGTTCATGACACCCATACCACCTCTCACTTATTCCCTCTTACCCTTTTTGGGGAGGCATAAAACAGGTATCCTAATGTTGTTGGACCTACCCTCTTCAAGAAATTCATTGATTATTTTCCCTCATTACTCATCCCTTTGAACTCTAAACTTTGGTGTAATTTTTGTGAAATCCCTCATGGTCCTTTGACTTGTCATATCCTTTCTGAGGCCAAGAAAAATTATAAGCTTGAAGGGAGAATCTTGTTACTTCATATGGATTGGAGTTTCCATATATTGAACTCGTGTCTCCTAGTTCATATGAACAGGTCACTCCTGATCCCTACTTGGATGATGTAAAAAGTTACATCGTATATTCTTGTTTGATGACTTTATCTTTCAAAAATATCCCAAATTCCATGCATGCAATGATAGTCATTAACCTCAAACTAATTTTGACCTCCTTTACCCCATAAACAGTTATTTATGTTGATTATGATGAAGATAGGTCGAATCATGATTTTTTTGATAACTTCCTTGATTTGTATGATCAACTATTCTTTGGGAATATTGATAGAGAGGTTTTGACCTTTGATTTTGGGGATGCTTTGTTTTTCAATTCAGTCAAACTTGAAAGAATTGAATTCAAAATAATTGAGGCATGAACAACTTCCTTGCCTGCAATGTGGAGGATGTTCAGGATCACATTGATGAATCTCTTAATGTTAACCTTGGTTGTGTTGTGAATTAATATTTTTACCTTTCCAGTATAGTATGTGAACGCAAACCCATGCTTGTTGGTTGGTGCGATGTGAAATATCACCAAAAGTATTTTTGGCTTCTTGTTAACCCATTGTTTTTTCTATCCACAATTGTTGGTTGCCAAGATAGTCATCCTTGTCCGATTACCACCCAACAAGCTATCAATGTTGCATGCAAGGCACGAGACTTGTTCCTTTACGTTTAGTATAATTTAGTATGATCCTAACTATGTCTTTAGTTTTCTTTTTGCTTTCCATGTTTTTGAGCTTTGCTTTCATTATTGTCGACATTAATTTTCAGTTTTCCTTCCATTTAGTTGTTCTTATGATATGCCATTTTGTGTTTTTTACTTTATGTTTCAGTTGTTAGTCAACTTTGTTTCCTTTCACCTCACTCACATTTATTTGTCACAAAGTAGAAGGCACCTCAATCAAATTTGAATTAGTCAAATATGAGAAGGAGAGGGTGTGCATGAATTATTTATCACTGATGTACTGGTGTTTCAACGAGAACAAGAGATGCAAGAAAACCATGAATGCCTCTCATTCTCATCCTTACAAAGCTTAATTGATCTAACTTTGACTCGCTTATGTGAAGGCTCCCACCTAAATTCAATCTCTGTGACATGTGTAGACTTATTTGCATTCCCCTTCTTTCCTCTTCATTTTGAGCATGTTGGCTTGACCACATTCGACCCCCAAAAGACTTGTATTCTTCTGAATTTACCATATTTTTTTCTTGTTCATGACAATTATGATCTTTTTTGGCTATTTTGTTTCACCCTTCCTACATTTTTTACTCTGTAAATCCAAAGTCCTAGAATTCTTTGCTTGCACCCCACTATAAGCAATGTGTTATGTTGGTTGGCAAGTTGTTGATGACATTTTGTCAACATTTTCTCACTCACAATTGACTAAATCACTGGCCTCATCGCATCCAAATTTTACTCCTCAACCTCTCAATTGACACCTCATTGATCTAAAAACCGGAGAGAATAAAATTAAAACAAAATATCTTAACTTATTTGTAAGGGATTGTGAAATTAAGTTCAAAAATTACAACATAAACATGTAGAACATCACATAAAATTGTAACTTAAGATGCATAATAAAGAGCTTAGCCAAAGCATGAACAAATATAAACATGTAGTATCAAGACCAAGATGATAACAGAGTTCACCCAATCAACCCTTCCACTAGACTATATCTTTGGATTCACCTCCAAAGGTCAAATCACTTTATTGGGTTCTTCAAAAGAAATTGAATGTATACAATGCTTTTAAAAAAATGATTGACTCCCCAAAACTGCCTTCTACTACCAAAGAGCTTTCAAGGCCAAGACACTACATACATTTCTTCCAAATACCTTATAAATACTTCCTCTCTTGAGCTCTCAAGGCTCTCTAAACAAGACTAAATCTCCAAAAACTATCACAAACAAGTTCTCCAACCATCTCTCTCTTTAAAAGAGTGCATAAGAGGGATTTATAGCTTTCAAATATCCCTAAACAAAGGAGAGGATATCTCCTTAGATCCCTATTACAAGGAGAAAATAACCCTCTAGATACACTAAAAGAGGATCCATGAGATTCTTGAGGAGCAAATCTCTCAAATCCTCCAGTCATGGACCTTATACAAAACTCAAGGTATATGAGGAAATCCCATGAGACTCTCAATTCTAACTTGGATTTAGAAATGATTTTGAGGAAGATTCTCTCGTAAATCAATTTCTATTTTACAATTTAAAATTCAAATATATGAGCACATAAATTATTAATACTTTTCACCCAAAAACACTCATAACCTATACCTCTACAGACTTTCCTTAGGCATGGTACAACTTGGAAACTGGTGACAAGATCCTCCTAGATCACTTATATCATTTCCACACCTTATGGTCCTTTTGAAAACCTATGTCCCCCATCTACATTGACGTAAATATGACATGACATATCATAGAGATTTTCTTATTATTGAAAGAAAAGACACTCCTTTACCTTTGTCCAAAGCAAGAAAAGTTCCATGAAGTCATAAGAAAAAAAGAGAAAATATCTTCTTGGTTGCCAAAAAAAAAAAATTCAAAGTTCTTTTACTCTAAAGAGAAGACATGAATGCAAATGTTTTTTGTGGAAATGCCTTTCACTAAGACTTAGGTCCTAACAACATTATTATCAAGAGTGCAATGTGCATTATTATCAAATATTCTTATTATCAAATGTGCAATTTGTATCACATTATTATCAAAATTCAAAGGTATATAGAGGCGATCGTGTTATTGCATAGTTATGCAAACCCTCAAGTTGAGGACCCACACACCGCTAAATCGACATCATTATCATCGAATGACAAAACCAACAACAATGGTATATGTTTTATATCTTGTAATTGCACACAATAGCATGCAAGATATATGGAATGAGCGTTATAAGAGTTGGATTTGTGGTTGAATGTTAATATATTGATGAGTTTAGCAAGAAAAAAAAAAAACTTAAACTTTAATGTGTTGTGAAGCTTGCACTAGAAAATTTGGCGGAAATTCCGACGGCCAATTCGTCGCTATTCCGACACATAGTCGTCGCAAGAGCGACAGTTCGAGGGCGGAAAAAATGTGGTTTGTCATGTCGTCGCAGTTCCGACGCACTTAAAAAGTGTCGCACTATCGACACTTCTTCCGTCGCTTCCGAACAAGCGTCACTCTTCCGACGTCTCACCAACCGTCGCGCTTCCGACGTTTGTAAACTGTCGCACTTCCGACGAAATGTGGTCCGACGTTTTGAATTTCGCTCTTCAGACGTTTGTAAACAGTCGCAATTTCGACGTAATGTGGTCCGACGTTTTGGACGTCGCTCTTCCGACGTTTGTAAGCTGTCGCAATTCCGACGAAATGTGGTCCGACGTTTTGAACGTCGCTCTTCCGACGTTTGTAAGCTGTCGCAATTCCGACGAAATGTGGTCCGACGTTTTGAACGTCGCTCATCCGACATTTTTATACTGTCGCTCTTCCGACGTTTCTGAGTTGTCGCAATTCCGACGCCTACAAGGCATCGGTATACCGACGGCGGGTTCAATTTAAAAAAAAAAAAAATGAAACTTTAAAAGAGGAAAAACGTTGTTTTGAATATATTATATGAAGTAAAACAGTCCATGAAGTCATTAAATTTTCACATCTGAAGATTGGAACCCAAATATCCATCCAGAAAAGTGGAAGTCCCACCCCAGACAATGATAGAAAAATACCCCATTGAATACAGGGACATGATATAAAACCCAGTAACGGTCCACATGGAGATTATCTACAAATCTTAGAAAGCGTCCAAATATGCCTGAGGCATCTATAAGAAAGTGAAATAGCAGTATGTAGAATAGTAAAGCAACAGATAGAGTACCGACGTCCATTGTTCCAAATACAAATTAAAGTACCCAAAACCCTGCAACAGAGAAAAACTCTAATCATGTGAGGAGTGTGATATGTCCAAAATATAAAAAAACCATCAGACCATATCAATAAACCAGCAACATAGACCAGCATCGCTAGTTTTGAAGGCAGAGTGATAAACATTAATCATTTTTTTTTTCACAAGAGAAAAAACGATGTTTTCAATATATTGTATGAAGTAAAACAGTCCATGAAGTCATTACATTTTCACATCTCAAGATTGGAACCCAAATATCCATCCAGAAAAGTGGAAGTCCCACCCCAGACAATGATAGAAAAATACCCCATGTCACATACAGGGACATGATATAAAACCCAGTAACGGTCCACATGGAGATTATCGACAATCTGGGAAAGCATCCAAATATGCCCGAGGCATCTATAAGAAAGTGAAATAGCAGTATGTAGAATAGTAAAGCAACAGATAGAGTACCGACGTCCATTGTTCCAAATACAAATTAAAGTACCCAAAATCCTTGAACAGAGAAAAATGCTAATCATGTGAGGAGTGTGATATGTCAAAAATATAAAAATACCATCAGACCATATCAATAAACCAGCAACATAGACTAGCATCGCTAGTTTTGAAGGCAGAGTGATAAACATTAATCATTTTTTTTTCACAAGAGAAAAAACGTTGTTTTGAATATATTATATGAAGTAAAACAGTCCATGAAGCTATTACATTTTCACATCTGAAGATTGGAACCCAAATATCCATCCAGAAAAGTGGAAGTCCCACCCCAGACAGTGATAGAAAAATACCCCATGTCACATACAGGGACTTGATATAAAACCCAGTAACGGTCCACATGAAGATTATCGACAATCTGAGAAAGCATCCAAATATGCCCGAGGCATCTATAAGAAAGTGAAATAGCAGTATGTAGAATAGTAAAGCAACAGATAGAGTACCGATGTCCATTGTTCCAAATACAAATTAAAATACCCAAAATCCTTGAACAGAGAAAAACGCTAATCATGTGAGGAGTGTGATATGTCCAAAATATAAAAAGACCATCAGACCATATCAATAAACCAGCAACATAGACCAGATCGCTAGTTTTGAAGGCAGAGTGATAAACATTAATCATTTTTTTTTCACAAGAGAAAAAACGCTGTTTTGAATATATTATATGAAGTAAAACAGTCCATGAAGTCATTACATTTTCACATCTGAATATTGGAACCCAAATATCCATCCATAAAAGTGGAAGTCCCACCCCAGACAATGATAGAAAAATACCCCATGTCACATACAGGGACATGATATAAAACCCAGTAATGGTCCACATGGAGATTATCGACAATCTGAGAAAGCATCCAAATATGCCCGAGGCATCTATAAGAAATTGAAATTGCAGTATGTAGAATAGTAAAGCAACAGATAGAGTACGTACCAATGTCCATTGTTCCAAATACAAATTAAAGTACCCAAAATCCTTGAACAGAGAAAAACGCTAATCATGTGAGGAGTGTGATATGTCCAAAATATAAAAAGACCATCAGACCATATCAATAAACCAAAAACATAGACCAGCATCGCTAGTTTTGAAGGCAGAGTGATAAACATTAATCATTTTTTTTTCACAAGAGAAAAAACGTTGTTTTGAATATAGTATATGAAGTAAAACAGTCCATGAAGTCATTACATTTTTCACATCTGAAGATTGGAACCCAAATATCCATCCAGAAAAGTGGAAGTCCCACCCCAGACAATGATAGAAAAATACCCCATGTCACATACAAGGACATGATATAAAATCCAGTAACGGTCCACATGGAGATTATCGACAATCTGAGAAAGCATTCAAATATTCCCGAGGCATCTATAAGAAAGTGAAATAGTAGTATGTAGAACAGTAAAGCAACAGATAGAGTACCGACGTCCATTGTTCCAAATACAAATTAAAGTACCCAAAATCCTTGAACAGATCAAGAAAACGCTAATCATGTGAGAATTCAAAGTAAAGTTAATCTATTAACATTGCGAATAAAATTACACCGAAGTCAAAAACATTGCCTGGCCATACTCATGGCAAATTTGTCATCAAAAAATCAAAAAATTAAGAAGACTGCCCTCATACGGGGAAACCAGTCTTGAACGTTTAATTTACAGAATTCAAAAATATTACAAAGGTCCAACACAGTAAAATAATCTAAAAGCAGCCCAATTAAGTGGGCCTGCTAAGCAAGAAAAACAAATTAACCAAAATACTCCTCCGGTGGTTCCTCCACGATTCGGCACCATCCTTCGGAAGGTCCAAGATCGCTAGGTGCTACCTCCACATGCATGCCACAGCTCCCCTCCTGAAGGCCCGAATGCTGGCCGGATTTTTCCGAGCTCAGACCCGCCGGACGGGTGCATTCTTCCTCCGTTTGGGCCTCCTCGCGGAAGACCACAGTGACTAAAGCCGTGATTCACGGGAAGTTGAGAGAGAAATTAAAGGAAAATTGCGCAGTGCGCGTCGTGGGAGAAGGTGAACTAGCGGTGGGGAAGCGAGGAGCAGGGGAATCCATACGGTGGCCAGATCCTACAAGTCGACCTCGCCCACTCCTAGTATTTGGATATCGACCTGCGTAATAATCACTGGACTGGCCGGAAGTCGAATCCGTTGAGGGGCTGGAGGGAGCACGCAGGGGTTGACTTCTAGTGCTCCCCCTGCGGCAACACATCCTATGACGCACGTGAGGCATGGGTGCAGTCTCAGGCGCAGTGGGCACAAGAGGAGACAGAGAAGCAGAATTCCAAGAAACAGAGGAAGACAGACACAGACAGAACCAAGAGAAATGCAGATATGCAGCAAGGTCTAGGAAACAGTTCAGCTGGCCACTTCTCCTTATCGTCACAGTTAGCAAGTAGTGTAATCTAGCAACCGGCTCGTCTGAAAAACCATAGCTAAACGCCATTTTTTCGACCCAACTGCAATGCAATCAAAGGACGCCCGTCATAATTAATCTCTGATCATTAATAATGAGAGCCGAAGGCCGGATCATATTGGAGCGTGCGGAATCACTAAGAGGAGTGGAGGCCGATCTTGAACAGTGTTAAAAATTAATTAATGCGGATTTGATGTGAAAACTTAATTGAACAACGTTAAATGTTAATGCGATTGATATGAAATCGCCATATCCATGTCCCATCACCTTAAACGCCATCGAATGCACCCGCAGCCGGGAGCAGGGCAAGTTTTTATTGAGGACACGTGGAAGAAATTGATTGGAGCGGATCTTTGTTTGGGCCGTTCGCGTAGTGGAAATCCGGACCCGAAAAATATTAGGGCGAATTTGATAAGAAATTCGCATCACAACTCTCCCTCCGTACGCCAGCCCAACTTCGGACCCGAAAAAGATTAGGGCGGAATTTATTTGGTTTTCGCGTCACAAAATTGGCCGACGTCAGCAGGCTATTTTGGAACGCGAATTTGGTTTGAATTATGGTTTATCGCCATGTGAAGTCCGACGGGCTCGACTTAAGAACAATTTTGTTTGATCCCATCTTATAAAATTTGTGTTGATTTTCTTTGATAATACACATATATATAATAAATCATGGGAATACCACACTAAACATGTGGAAAAGTTATATAAATATTATTGAGAACAATCATTTTTATGTAAAAATATCCAAATGTGCTTTTGGGAAATAAGAATTTGAGTATTTGGTTCATATTGTTTTAAAGGAAGGACTGAAGTTGGAGCCTAAAAAGATGCAAGCTATTACAAAATGACCTATTCCTAAGAAAATCAAGGTTCTTAGAAGACTTTTAGACTTACATGATATTATTGATCATTTGTTAAGAATTGTGCATGCATTTCAAGTCCACTCACATATCTCTTGAAGAAAATATCATTTATATGGAATGATGAGGCTACTTTGGCATTCTCTCTTTCAATGGATGCCATGTCTTCTACACCAACATCGGTTGCACCTAATTTTGGTAAAACATTCATAGTAGAGTGTGAGGCACTAGGACAAGGAATTTACGTAACATTAACACAATAAGGGATATCATTGGCTTTTAAAATCAAGGAATTCAAAGAAAATATTTGGTGAAATTCAAGGAATTCACTTTTGTTAATAGGCTTATGTCACATGATGATGCAGGGGCATTAGGCACTAGCCAGCAATGTAGGAGGTTTTGTCCACATGTTGTGGCTAGGAGGGTTCGAAAACATTTGAGTTGTAACAGCTAGGTGTCAATACTTCAGCTGACTGTATTACTTAGACTAGTTAGAGTTGTAGGAGTCGAACAGTTTCAGTTAGTTGAATTATTATAATTAGACCTTTTGATTTCTAGAATGGTCCTCTCAGAGGAACCGAAGAGCCATATTTTATGTATATAAATTGTAATTCCTCGGATGAATAAAAGTAGAGAGGAAAGAGGAGAGTAGAGAGGGGATTTCTGCAATAAACCTCTGTGTGTGAACAATTGTTTCCAGTTAAATGATTTCCAAGCTTAGTTGCCATTGAATTATCTCGAATTGCTAATTGTGAAGAATTTTTTAACTGTGAGGTGATTGGGTACTGATAATTCCATTCTTCTGTCTTTGAATTCCCGTAAATTGTTGGATAACCCTGTGAACTCACCCCACCCGAAGGCGAGGTCTGTGTAGAGAACCAGGGTCGTGAACACTGTTCAAATATAAAAATCCCACTTAATAAAGAGACAAAATTGTTGTGCTTTCGGAACCTGACCCGAGGATTGGACATGAGTTAACAAACAAAAGGATAGCGGAACCAGACTTGCACCCGTGGTCAAGCCCTCTACCAAAACCACGAGCGAAATCACAAAAGCGGGTTGCCCATATCGCACCGCTTTTGCGGAGTAGGCGGTATTTCCTATTCGCAAGCGATTCCATAGGGAATGCGACACGTGGCGAAGTGACCCCCGAAAAACCACTGTTTAACCGTGCCATCGCGCGTTAAAGCCCGACGTTGGAAGCCGAGCGAAATTGCCAAGAGTCGTTGATTTGGAGAAGGGCCATCGGACGGTGGTCGCACGTTGAACTTGCCCGGAGGTTAACTAAGGTGTGCGGAGGATAGCCAGGTACGATACGAGTGTTTGATTGGTTATTGATATATATAGGTGGGGCCGGAGTATAATGAAATTGTTTAATTAAACGATTGGCGGATAATTAGCATAAGTCTGGAGCGTGATTGTTGTAAGGCTGGGTGGTCAAATATAGAGCCGAAAGTTCATTACAAGTTATTTATTTAAAAAGAAACGTGGAGTATAAATACAAAGTGTTGAAATTTAAACATTGGTTATAAGGCTTGGAGATAATATAAAGTCGGGAATATAAATTAAATTCCAACCATTGTGGATAGTATTTATTTATCAAATTCTACGAATTTGATAAATAAACCCGAAGAAAGAAGAAGTCAATTAAGACTCGGGCTGGAGGAAAAGAACGAGGTAAACCAAGGGAAAATGCTGACAGAGCGATTGTAGACACACCAGCTCTCCTTGGGGGTCCAATTTCAGTTTTGTTGTGTCACACGATGATCTCTCTTCTCTGCATTTACTTGTATTGAAGATCACTATTCTATGAATAAGGAGTTATTTTCTCCAAAAATAACCTTAGCCAAACATTGACAATGCATCAAGGATATCTTTCTATGCTTCATAAGCACATTTGTTCTACTTCTAAATCATGTCTTGGAAGTGGTTGTTTTGCTGGAAATTATTCACCAGTTGGTTTCATACCAAAGTCTTTTTCACATTTTCAACATCCAATACATGAAAAATATAATGGTTTAAAACAACATAAATATTTGAAATTTTGCAAGAATTGCCTGGCACACTTTGAATATGAATTTTGAAGTCAAGTGCATGATGTTGTATAGGATCAAGTGTCATTTTGAATACCAAATATTTCACAAGAAACTTCTCAACATGCTACCCTGCAGTAAGGATTAAATGACAATATTGCATCAACTATTTCCATAATAAAAGTGCACCTCGGCCATAAGACTAAACAACTACAAATGTTGTAGATCTAACAAGACCACACAATCAAATGTATTCCACAAGGCCAATACCATATGAAAAATGAAAAGGAGTTTGCAACCAAAAATACCTTAGGCAACTAATTCAATTAGATACACCAAACCATCAGCAAAAAGGAAAACCAGCCTACTCAAAAGGCAAGCGTTTACCTCCTTTGACAAAATTTTGAATTCCGAAACAAGGGCCTTTATTGTCTTGTCAATGCCCCTAGTAATTTGAATGGGGTTTGCACCTGCTGCAACAACCTAAACAAAAAGGTTTCATTTCAAATTATTTTCCACAAATTTATGATACAACCATTGTCAGTTTTGTATTTCCTAACAAGCTCATAAATTTTGACAAAAGAACCAAAATTTTTTAATACCTGATAGAAATTTTTTCACTCAAAAAATATCTTAGACTAAATAATCCCAACCCAAAACTAAAAAACCAAACACCATAAGACCCTACAAAAATGAATAGATGATCTTAATCCAGTAATATCGACAAAAATTTACCTTTACACCCTCATTTATTAAACCATGTGCTGTTGAATTTTAACTTCAACTGCTGCAGCAGAAGGACGGATGCAGCAGCAACATTTTTTTTTGGAGGTTGCTTGCATGCCATCCAGAAATTTAATTCATCATTTAAAATTCCTGCAAGTTTTTTTTGTAGACGGCCGCAGCCATATTTCTGTACAGGATTGCATTTAAACACAACAACCAGCATTAACGCAATTCACCAACCAGAAATTAAACAAACAGAAATTTACCCGACAGTTTTGTAAATTCAAAAGGAGGACACGTGGAGCATTAATATTGGATCGCATGAAATTGAAGGGAATCTGAAAACCTGAAAACCGGACCCGAATTTTTTATAGGGCACATTGGAATGAGAATTCGAGTTAAAATTAGGCAGACGTCAGCATCCCATTTTGGAATGCGAATTTGGTTTGAAATTCAATCTATTCATACTTTTGAAGTCCGACGAAAAGGGTTCTTTAATGTTTTGATAGTTTAATATATACATATGTTTTAAACATATGTTATATATATATCATATGCGAAATGAAAGGTGGGCCATAGAATTTAGTTTTAATTTTAATTTTTTTTAAAGAGGGTTTATTATAATATGTTTTATATGTTACGGCATATAAAAATAAAAAGGACGAAAAAGCTTGGTATTTTTTTTTATAGACAGTACGTAAATTTTTTATTACACAGCAGTGTGTAAAAAGTGAAAGACTGAGTGTAACTTTTTAAGTGTGTATGCACAGCAGTGCGAAAGGGAAAAACACAACAAAGTGTTTTAGAGACAGAGTATGTTTGTTTTGAACAGACAGTGAGTTGGTTTTATGCACTGCGTTTTGTAGCAGTCATAATTTTGTAATCCCTCTCAGTGAGGAAGTAGTGTAATAGTTGTTTTTTGAGTTATTGAAGGGAATAGAAGTTTGTTTTCAAAGTATTGAAACTCTGTCTCCTGTCAAAGAAATTTTTATTTTCTCTGTGTTAGAGGAAGGGAGATTTATTCTCCATTCATTGTTCTCGAATTTTTCAATATTCCAACATGTGCAAGAACAACAGATGTTGTGGTTCCATCCCCAACTAAATCATTTGTCTTTGCCGCAGCTTGCCTTACCAACTTGGCCCCAATATTTTCAACTGGGTCCTCTAATTCAACCAATAAAAAGGCCAAAACCATAGCATTGAGATACATTTCATTACACTGTCAATAACAATAAAATTTGACTCACCCATAACCCTTTCCTTTTATTGTTGTGAAAAGCTTTATGCATTACTCTAATGTGGCTAGTCCATAGGCCAAGTAGACCACTAGGTAAAAAATATGTTTCCTTTCACCTTTGAGTTTTCAAATTATGCCTACCAAATCTAAGACATTTAAGAGGGGGAACTAATACAACGTTAAAAATAAAACCAGAGCACTCATCTACAAATTACCTCCTTAGCTACCGTCACACCATCATTAACTATTTTCGGAGAACCATGCTTTCTCTCCAAGACAACATTTTTCCCTTCGCCCCAAGGGTGACTCCAACAAGATCAGCAAGTTTGTTCACACCGCCTGCAAGACAAATTGACAATGCTTTTAGTAAGTGTGCAATTGAATGCCAGACCATATGCCAAAACAACCCTCCATGAAAAATTAAAATAACACATTAAAATCAAATATAAGTGGACAAGGAAAGATCCACCGCAGTGAAGTTTCACGTGCAGGTGACCTTCCTTTAAACATAATTTTTTCTCTGACCTACAATTTTTTTGTCACCGAGCCATCCTTGTTGAAGTACAACTCATTTTCCATAGCTCTTGTATTAACTACCTTCTCTATGTTGCGTAAGCTCAGATTCCCTCTTCTGCTTGAGCGATTAAAGGAAATGGGTGAAAAAACTGAAAGAGAAGACAATTGTCTGCCATAATTATCAAACATTGCACCCAACTTCTTCCCCTTTCCATTGTTACCCAATGAGGTAGATGTGGCAATTGTTTTCATACTACCCAAAGTAGAGGCCATCTTCTCTTATCCTGAATATAGAATTACAAGATCTTCATATTAGTATGAACCTTAAAAAGATGACTCCCATTGCTAAAAACCACTTTTAAGTTGTAACAGGAAAACTAAACAACTATCGCAACTTTTGGCAACTTCTGGAGCATTAAGAGAGAAACAACCAAAGAGAAATACAACCACAATCCTCATTTTAAAGAGACCGGACTATATATTTGCATTAAGATAATAGAAAGAAATCACGACTATATTAAGGCCAGCACAAAACAATCTTTAACCAGTGTCTCTCGCGGCCTTCATGTTGCCATGCTAGAGGTTGCATATTTTTAATTTAAATTCTTGACCTCTCATGCCCATCTATGAATGCATCCAATGGGATATCTACATCAAATGCTCCTTTATATCCCCAAAACAAATTCCCTACTACAAGAGCACCAGTATTGATGGATCACCCCACACCATCCCACCCACTAGAAACGGTGAAAAAGGAAACCCGAGAAAACTTCTGAAATATCTCAAGATGACTATATGGGTGGTTCTTATGAATCAACCAACCATTCAAAATATGCTCATCAATCCAAACCATGAGTATTATGTGACGATATTCAAGCAGGCACTGAATCGGATTTCTGAAGCTATGTTAGAGAAACCCTAAACTCTCACCGAAAATAGGTGAAATGTGGCACCACTTAGAGATTGACATGTGCCAATTGGTACAAGTGGTAGAAAATTGGCATGCTCAAACAACGAGGTGATGCAGGAATGACATGAGGGAGAAAATATCAGAAAAGCCCCAAATCTGGAGAACTAAAGCTCATCACCAACCTGAGATTGACAAATTTACATGATGTAACCTATGAAATCATAAATGGAGAAATCATAGTAGCAATAAAGTAACCTATGTAACAATAAAGTCGGATTCATCCTGGGAGTGGTAATGGGAGAAATCATAGTGAACAACGGGAAACATGCAGAGTTGCAAGAAACCTAGATAATAATCATGAACAAGCTTAATATTGAAACCTAGATAATAATCATGAACAAGCTTAATATTGAATTATGAACTGTAAAGGAACTTACAAAATGTGACATTACGAACCTGGTCAAGCGCACAAGAAAAAATATCCTGGACATGACCCTGGTTGACAAGTTGTATTGCTCATGATGCAAGAGGATTTGTACCTGCACTGCCAAGTCAATCAAAATCCATCATTATCTATACAATAAATACAAGTAATTGATGTAGTATTTTTACTCTAAGATGAATTCTTATGATAATGTTAGAACATATGTTTAAAATGTCAAAACATACCTGAATAAGCTCCTCTTCGTTTCAAGAACAATTTATTGGAGTCGCATGAACTTGGAACAAGCCTCCCACGATCTGAAAGAGTAGCAACTAAGTCAACAAGGACTTTTTTGTTGCTACGCTGGATCGAGGGAGGTTTGCTCCAAGATTAAATCGCTCCAATAAATTATTCTCTACTAAACAGGGCCAACCACGTGAAGGTGGAAGCTCTTATGGCCCCTCCCCCCCCTCACATCACTCTCAATTCCCCAATACCCAATCTATATTTCAATTTTTACTTTCATGAGCATAAAAAAAAATATTCAATAACTAGTAAAAAAACAATTCAACAAAAAGTACGCAAGGAAACATTGCAATTAATGCTTGACATAAAAATAGTATGATAAATGAGTTCTTTATATAACGCAAAAAAATGTTCCAAGTATGGTAACGTTTGTCTTATAATAATACAATATTTTACATTGTCAAATTTTCTTTTTCTTCTTCCTATTTTTAAAGCTCCTAATTACATCATCAATATCATCATGCTCTGCTCCTGTTTCGTGCCTTTTGACCCGCACTGCTGACCTAGTTGCGTAGTCACGATGTCTGGTCTCATCCAGTGACGGGGCATCGCCTACAAAAACAGATAATATTAAATTTTAATTGTCAGTTTTTAAATATCATTGAAATAGTTCGGTAATATTAATAAAAAAAATTGCAATGAGATTATTTACCTGGTGCACCAGTTGTCGCTGCTGACCTAGTTGCGTAGTCACGATGTCTGGTCTCATCCAGTGACGGGGCATCGCCTACAAAAACTGATAATATTAAATTTTAATTGTCAGTTTTTAAATATCATTGAACTAGTTCGGTAATATTAATAAAAAAAATTGCAATGAGATTATTTACCTGGTGCACCAGCTGTCGCCGCTGACCTAGTTGCGTAGTCACGATGTCTGGTCTCATCCAGTGACGGGGCATCGCCTACAAAAACAGATAATATTAAATTTTAATTGTCAGTTTTTAAATATCACTGAACTAGTTCGGTAATATTAATAAAAAAAATTGCAATGAGATTATTTACCTGGTGCACCAGTTGTCGTCGCTGACCTAGTTTCATTGTCACGATGTCTGGTCTCATCCAGTGACGGGGCATCGCCTCCAAAAACAGATAATATTAAATTTTAATTATCAGTTTTTAAATATCATTGAACTATTTCGGTAATATTAATAAAAAAAATTGCAATGAGATTATTTACCTGGTGCACCAGTTGTCGCCGCTGACCTAGTTGCATTGTCACGATGTCTGGTCTCATCCAGTGACGGGGCATCGCCTCCAAAAACAGATAATATTAAATTTTAATTATCATTTTTTAAATATCATTGAACTAGTTCGGTAATATTAATAAAAAATTGCAATGAGATTATTTACCTAGTGCACCAGTTGTCGCCGTTGGGACTGTTGCCCTGTCTTCCTCTCTGGTGGTAAGATCCTCAAGGGAAACATTCTCTGTCATTTAAACAAAAAACGCTATAAGGACAACCATCAAGGTATAATTAGAAAAAATTATAAGTGGAAATTAATTACCGTCACGGCCCTCACTGATAGCAGCATTGTCGGCCTGGTCCCCACTACAATGATCAAGTTGCACGAGAGGATCATCTACATCTGGCTCTAAAACTGGGTTATTTACCTCGTCGGTAGTGTTGCTCCCCTGATTTAAACAAAGTTGTTAGACATTAAATTTATGGACGAAAACAAAAATATTGAAAGGTTAATGTTTTACCTTATCAGCCATTGTAGATCTTGGGACCTGCCCCAAGCTTCTGCGACGTTCAACTACAGCTTGATAGCCAAAACGGAAAGCAATATTTTTATCTTCCTCTGTAGTTATTGTTCCAAAGTCATCACCCTGCATTATATATGATTGTGTATTTTTAATCATATCTGATAGGATTACAAAAACGTTGGAAGGCGATACAATTAATTATAAGATGTTTAGCTACTTAATTACAATTCTTGCAGCTAATTTCAAGTAGCCACCCTGGCCGAGCTTGTGATGGCCCTTTTTCTCAATCCTATCTTTGGTTGCCTTTGAGGTGTCAGGAAACCTAGCATCAAAAGATTGAAGTCAGATATGACGTAGCACACTTTTATTTTAGACATAAAGAAAATTAAAGCTATTGAATTAAAGTTGTAATTTACCTTGCGGGTCCAATTGGCATTTTTCCTTCTTTCTTTGCCCTTTTCTCTTTTCCGTCATGGATGAGTGCTCTCCACTCACTCTCTGAAACTGCGAGAGGATGCTCATATCTAGGTTTAAATTGCAATTGCGTCCTATAGGTGTCCCTGGTATATTTCAAATATTTGTCGGCTACCTGAGCCACCGCTTTTCTGTCAAATGTGCCGACCCCAAAAAGGGCTTCTAGATAATCTAGAAGTTCTTTTTTTCAGGTTGGAATTCTGGGAATTCCACCCTGTACGTATGGTTGGGCCAAAAATTACCAACGCATGGCTCTCCAGAATCCTGTAGAACTCATTGTTTCCTACACAGAATAAAACCAAAAGAAAAAGAAGATATTATCATTAATTTAAAAATGAAAATCATGATAAATATGTTTTAGATAAAGTACATGAAATAGTTAAAATATTAAAATTTACCTGGGAGTTGTACATGCTTTATAGGGACACCCTCATCGTTCACCAACAACGTGCCATTAATGGTCCCTGTGGAGCTGACACGTGTAGCTCCAAGAAACGCAATAATGTAGTTGGCCATATCAGCCTCATCATTGCCAACACGTACAACAGTTGGCTGGTTGTCAGCTTGGGCAGGGTGTGTTTCTTGGCTAGCACCTGAAGGAGTAGAAGGTGTATGAGAGGGTTGTTGGGCAATCTCTTGCCCTTGTGTCCCACTACCACCAACACCGGTTCAGCAAATGCCAGAAAACGCTACATACAAAAGAACTTTTTGTTAGTTTAGTCAATGTAAAAATTAAAAATCAAACTATCACAATTCATCTCATGCAGAACAAAAAAAATATCCTTTTGAATTTTTATTATTACCTGATATATTTCTAGCTGGCTCATAAGTTGTTTTATCTTCTCTTCTGTTTCAGGTGTTTGAGGCGCGTCTATCAAAGTATTAAATTCCGACCTTGCATTTCGTGCCTTTTTTTGCAACAAGAACACTGGAGATAGGGATGAAGAAAGCTCTTCTTCAAAGAGGGAATCATCAGGCGTACCATGGCTAGGTGTCTGCATATTTGAACAAAATTAATATTATTTCAATTATGTAAATAACTAAAATACCCGAAGATAGAGAAATGCTGGCACTTTACATGTTCTTCCGCTGGCCTCTTTCCGCGATCATCCCGTCTCGGGGTTGTTCCTGCACTGCTCTGATCAGTCTGCCACATTGCAATAAAATTATAAATGTAAGAACTTGAAAACAATATCTAACTTGAAAACACAAAATGAAAACTGAAATAATTTCTAATAAGACACCGGAAGACAAAGTTAGAGTTTCAAATATGTCTTGCATTGAATTCAGTCCTGGAAACATGTCATTGCACATTAAGGCACCCAAACATTCACTCCACGAATGATATATTTAAGTAGGCTTCTCCTATTTTGGGAAAACACCATACCTATAATGCATTCACTTGCATGTATAAAGGGAAAGGAAAACATGTTTTCATACAACGGTGACAAAGGCATCTTGGGGAAAGGTATCTTCACTTTTTATTTATGTTGTTCACCCACACCACTCTCGTGTTTTCACTAATCCTGTTTTGTCATTTTCGGATTCAAATTAAGTTAAGGCCTTAAGTATTTTTTGACCTTTCGGTGTAGTTTTTATAAGTGGCATGTATGGATTTTCCATTAATTCTGCACTTTTTCTCTTCATGCGCATGTTTCCCTCGAAATCAAATGCATGATTTAGTCCCATACATTTAACAAGTTGTTGGATCAACTCCATAGGAAATATCATGTTTCCTATTCAATCAAAATTTATCTCAGTTAGGGTAGGTAGGAAGGTTTTCCCTTTGTATTAATAAGGCACTTCTAGCTTGCATTTTTATTATATCTTTCAAATTTAGTGTCGTTTCAATTAGGGCATGATTTTTTGCAACTTTCAAGGTGAGAATGAACAAAGACAAATTTTTGTGATGGATGACTGTATATGACTCCATGGCCAGAGGAAAAGGCACTAATCTACTTCTTCAAATATCGATAGTTCTCATTCACCTCATACGGAGATGGTCCCTGATTTTGAGCCAAATGTTGCAGCAAAAAGTTCCCCCCCTCCATAATTTGATATTCAATGGAAATTTCTTAAATTGATGATGGGGCATGATTATGGAACATTGGCACATACATATGTAATGGAATTTCAAGATCATGATATATGTTTGCATATGTTTATGGAGGTGGTGGAGCAAAAAAGAGCTCAAATAGAGCTGAAATTTTTCACATAAAAAGGACCGTGGGCTTGACTAATGGTTCCATTTAAAAAATGATATCTAGACAGAGAATAAGTGTAGCATGCAAACATGCATTGAAAATCCATCTGAGTTTGCATTGTATTACTTATGATGGATTCAAATTTGGGTTTCAAAATGCCAGGTTATGGCATGATTTTATCGAGAAACCCTTAGTTGGATTCTCATGTTGGTTTAATTTATATTTTAAGTTTGTTTTGCAATCTTTGGGTGATAGTAACTCATGAACTAGGTTACCAATGTGTAACAATCATATTTCAAGAATAAAGTTGTGATTTTTTTTATATTATTATTATTATCTATTAGCTACGAGTATTGACACCTAATGCCTAGAATTTTGACATCTTGATAGCATGGATAATTTTGAAAATGTTTCTAGTAATGTTAACATAATAACTATCATTACGTGTCTTCACTTTTGTCACCATAATAGACCTGTGATATGGACTCATCACACAACTTCATATGCTATGTCCCAACAAGTTCAAACTGGTTGAACCTACCTCATTGTGTGGTTATTAAGGACAAGTTGCTTGGTATATAACTCGATAGCATAGACCGCGTTGCAATTCTAAAAAGAATCCTCAAGTGTCAAAAAAACTTCACAATATGTTCTACTATAAAGCCTTTTGGGATACCTAAAATAATATATGTATCATTGATGACTTTTAAAGTATTACAAGATCCAGAGGGAAAGGAAATCAATGGAAGAGTGATGCACCAATGAGAACCTAGAATTTAGCATCAGATGAGTTAGAGTCTAGGAAATTGAAACCCTGTAATTTTAATTAGTGATGAAGGACATCACATAGGTAATTATATTTTCATGTAGAATAATCATTCAAACAACCCATACAAAAAGGGAAAACCTCTTTTTCCATGGGAAATAATTCTACCTTTCCTTTTTTCAAGATAATCTAAATCACAAAAAATATGAACTATAACGTACACATTCGGATAATGTGAAAGTGGAAAAGGAATACCCTACACAAGTGATGCACACATGTACATTTGAACACTAATAGATTTTTGTAGTTGAAATGCAATGCTTGTTTTCATTTAAACAGGTTTTTGTGCTGTGAAAATAATGGCCGCTAAATTAATAAGCGTTTTGGGAAAAAGCTAAATCTTGTATTGGGTGATGAAGATAATAGAGGGTATAGGATCTTGATTCTGACATCTAGTTTGATAGAGAACCCTACAGCCTAACACAATCCAATGGAATTGACCAAAAAAACCCAAATAGAGTCAACCCTACTATAGGAGGAAGGGCCTGCAGTAAGAACTTACCATTTTGCAAGAGCTGAGGGCGAATGCTGTTCTGCAAGAGCTGAGGGCGAACGCTGAGGGTGAATGCTGAGGGAAAATGTTGTTCTGCAAGAGCTGAGGGCGAATGCTGTTCTGCAAGAGCTGAGGGTGAATGCAGGGCGAATGTTGTTCTGCAAGAGCTCAGGGCGAATGTTGAGGGCGAATGTTGTTCTGCAAGAGCTCAGGGCGAATGCTGAGGGCGAATGTTGTTCTGCAAGAGCTGAGGGCGAATGTTGAGGGCGAATGCTATTCTGCAAGAGCGGAGGGCGAATGCACGCATGATATCAGACGTTAATGTAGCACACATGTACATTTGAACACTAATAGATTTTTTTAGTTGAAATGCAATGCTTGTTTTCATTTAAATGTAGGGTTTTTTAAAGCAGGGAGAAATAATGGCTGCCAAATTAATAAGCGTTTCTTTGGGAAAAATTTAAATCTTGTATTGGGTGATGAAGATAATAGAGGGTATTGAATCTTGATTCTTGACATCTAGAGAGAACCCTACGGCCTAACACAATCCAATGGAATTGACCAAAAAAACCCAAATAGAGTCAACCCTACTATAGGAGGAAGGGCCTGCAGTAATAACTTACCATTTTGCAAGAGCTGAGGGCGAATGTTGTTCTGCAAGAGCTGAGGGCGAACACTAAGGGCGAATTCTGAGGGCAAATGTTGTTCTGCAAGAGCTGAGGGCGAATGCTGAGGGCGAATTTTGTTCTGCAAGAGCGGAGGGCGAATGCGTGCGTGATATCAGACGTTAATGTAGCTATTGCAATGGATACGAAACAATAAAATCATTTTTATGTAGCACGCATATAAGTTTCAAATTTTTATGTAGCGCGCATATAAGTTTCGTATTTTTATGTAGCGCGCATATAAGTTTCGTATTTTTATGTAGCGCGCATATAAGTGCCACATACCGACGGCGGAGGTGCCGCCGCACAGGAGCTGGTGCCGCCCAAACGTCGCAATTACGACACCTAGACATTGTGTCGCACTTGCGACATTTGGAGTCATGTCAATAACACACGCGGGCCATAGTGTCGCAATTGCGACGTCTTCCTCCAAACGTCGCAATTGCGACACTTTTCTAAGTGTCGGTATTGCGACACTTTTCTATAAAGGTCGGTATAGCGACGGTTTCGGGCGAGATGGAAAAAATTTGGGGAAATTTCCGACATTTGGTCAAAAGCGTCGGAACCAAGTGTCGGAATTTCTGCCAAATGTAGTAGTGTTGTATCGTGATGGAGGAGAAGGAAAAGAAAATCTTAACCATTATCAAAAGAAATGGAGATTCAACAAATTCCCTCAACTTTTGCATGCAATAGAGATTCAATTGTTATTAATACTTAGACACCATTTTATTATATTAATGTGGAATAAGGGCAATCAACTCATGCACTTCATGTTAGATTCCATGGTTCACTTAAAGGTAACCAAAGCATTAAAATAAAGTAATTTGCGACAGTGACTGGACCAGCTAAAGACCGAGAAGGTGATACACTGGGCCTATTCATGCACTTACGTATTTCAGTAAGCCATAGGATCTATTGTAGCAAAGTTATAAATGAAGTTGTATATTAATTTGTATATTTCTAGAATACGAGGTTGGAATAGTTCTGGAGTTTATATTTGTTTGTATCTTTTTGAAATACACTATACCAACTTTTTTGAGTTCCTTGGTAACCATGTTAAGGGAACTTCTTGTTAAGACACTATTTGTAAAAGAAAATGGCACGAAGCTCTTGAATTATTTGATCTCACTAGCATTTACTCAGCAATATGTCTAGCATATTTATGAGATCTCTCGATGCATTTGGCTCCTTTCATATTATGACGTTGTTGTTTATAAACAACTTATTTCTTTATCAACCAAAACTTCATTTTGGCGACTCCAAACATACTTAGTGTACCATTGGGAATGGGTCAGATTATGTTGCATTGCATGTGTTGGAAGTAGTTATGTCTTGAAAACAATAAAACACTGAACTGACCTAGAAGTCTCCATCATTGCAGTATTTATATCATATTTGTCATACTAGTTTGGTCATGTCTCGTTTGAGGAACAATTCCCTCTTCTTCGATTATCATCGGAATCTTTTTCCTATGATTCGTGGTCATGTCCAAATTCAATCTAAGATACTTCATCACTTGTTTCATTACCTATGATGTTCACTTTGACATATTGTTCCACCTATAATAAAATCATCCCATTGTTGATGAGTTCCATCTTAGCAGCTTAAAACTCAAATCTATTATGACTGCAGGTGCCCCATTAGCGCTGGATCTACTGCGAACCTTTGAGAAAAAAAATCCCTGGAATTGAGATTCAAGGGACTTATGGTCTTATGAGACATGGTTGTATTACGAGACATGGTTGCATCACAATGAATCATTGTGCTCTCGAAATCATACATGGGAGAGCCAAGAAGAGTAAAGCTGGTTTTATTATTCCAATATGGAGATGAAGTTATTGATCCTGAAACTAGAAAGTCGTTGCTTGGGAATTCCATCTAAGAGATGTGCATCAGAAGCCAACGTCTCATGAGAGGCTATCAAAAGAAACTGACAGAAACCAAGAAGGCAATGGATAATTCGTTGTTAGTGGAGTCTTTTATGAATATTTTGTAGATTGGCAACCAGGGTGGCACACAAGTAATTGGTTTTATTGAGTTTGAATTTCAAATACATATAATTCCTTGATACTTTATGTCAAATGTATGAGGTTACAACATATTAAATTGTGGGAGAAAAATTTTAAAGAAAATTTGTATAGTTACCAAACCATCGAGCAGTTCAACAGCCCAAGTCCATCCTATTTTGATCCGATTTCTCAAGGACTACATAGATTGTTAATAATATTTCCCTATAAAAGCAGGTAGCCCCTCATATCAAAGGGATTCCCTATCTTTTTCACCCAGATGATGCCCAAAAATCTGAGTGAGGGATAGACCAGTTTTAGAGATTTTCTTGAAGTCTCCCTATTTCTCTTTCATGCATTGATCTCTGCAGTTCGATGATGGTTACTGGTTTGCAGCCTTCCTTTCAAGTGTGCCAAAGGACGTGAGGACAGAGCTCCATGAATTATTGGTGAGGTGAAGGTATTATCTCTGTTTGCAACATAATTTCCGCAAAATTCCTATCATTTAACTGGTAAAAATAGATTAATGGTTGTGTAGCATGTAATTCTACTTCAAGCTATTGATCCGTTTAAATTTGACTATGTTCACCTTCTTCCATAAGCATATACCATCATGCAAATTCATACACTAATTTTTTTGAAGCATTAATAAAACTCTCTTGCTAGTTCATATCTTCTCTTAGTTTTTCATAGTGCCTTGGCTTCATTTTTATCACTGGTTTTCACATTTTATCTTTCTGTGTAAATCCGTCACTTTATTTCTCTGTATATGTTGAATCCTTCTTTATGTATACTTTTTTCCCTTTTATCTTGTACAGTTCCAGGTTTAGTTATTAAGCACATGTTAAAGTTTTCACTTTGTATATAATCTAACCTTATTTGGATTCTTTTAACATTTCTCATTGTATATGGCTTTGTTATAATTTGATCTAACTGTATTTATTTGAATAATGGTTTTATTTTAATAATTTTTCTATTGTATATAAATTACTTACAATTTAATTAAATTTCCATTCCTGCTTTATCTTTGTTCAGTACTTATATAAATTATTTGTAACTTAATCTTACATTTTCATGTGACTCTTTAGGATTTTTTTTGTTTTGTAAAAAAAAAAAAACATACATATAATATAAAAAGAAAAATATAATAATACAATAGAATCAACATCCAAAATAATACATTATCTATCCCTTTTTCCATTCAATGGTTAAATATTTCATTATAAAGGAGGTGAGAGTGTTGTTTAGTTTTACTTTTGGAGATAGGATTCCTGCAGCATCATTTGATAGTTGTTTGTTTTATTTTCTTATTTTCTATTTTTTGAGGAAATCATATGTTATTATTTTATTTTGTTAATATTGTTTTATTTTCTTATTTTTTTATTTTCTATTTTTTAATGACATGGCTAAATGAATTTGTGGAAAGTTCATATTAAGCCATTGTTGTTGCTACACATACCTGTTGATTGGTAAGACAAACGTCTTTATCTGATTACCACTCAACAAACCATCAATATTGCATGCAAGGCAGCAGACTTGTTCCTTTACTTTTAGTATAATTAAATATGATCGTAACTATGTCTTGTAGTCTAATCATGTACATAAATAAACCCTTTTCAAAATAAAAATTTAAAAAAAAAAATTATACTACTTTAAAATGCAAATATTTTTCTTTCTTTTTGCTTTCCATGTTTTTGAGGTTTTCTTTCATTATTGTCAACAATACCTTTCATTTTTTCTTCCATTTAATTTTTCTTATGATATCCCATATTGTGTTTTCTACTTTATGTTTTAGTCGTTAGTAAGCTTTGTTTCCTTTTGTCTCACTCGCATTTTTTATTCACAAAGTAGAAGGTAACCCAGTCAGATTTGAATTAGTCAAAGGTGACATGGAGAGAGTGTTCATGCATTTTTATCACTAACGTATTGGTGTTTTGATGAGAACAGGAGATGCAGGAAATCACAAATACCTCCCATGCTCATCCTTACAGAGCTTGCTTGATCTGACTTTGACTCGCTTATGTGAAGGCTCTCGCCTAAAGGCAATCTTCATAATGTGAGTAGATTTCTTTGCCTCCCCCTTATTTCCTCTTCATTCTAAGCATGTTGGCTTTCCCACATGCGGCCCATGGAAGACTTTTCTTCTTCTACATTTATCATTCTTTGTTCTCGTTTGTGACAATTCTGATGTTTTTTTATTAGCTTGTTTCACACTTCCTACATATTTTACTCTGCAGGAATTATTTGCTTGCATGTCGCTATAAGTGATGCGCTCTGTTGGTTGGAAATTTCTTAATGACATTTTATCAAAATTTTCTCATTTAGGCTCAACTAAATTTCTCACCTCATCGTTTCCAAATTTTACGCCTCAATCTCTCAATTGAAACCTCTTAGTGTTTCCATACCTAAAAGTACTTTTGCATGCCTATGTTCTCTAGCTACATATATTGTGTGATGTATCTTAGATATTTTCAAGCGATTGAACCACAGTAGATGGTTCGAAACGTCGATAAAATAATTACTTAATGCTATAAATCCGGAAATTATATCAAAACATAAAATACACTCCTTCACCTTTCTCCAAAGTAAGAAAATATCCACCAAGAACTAAAAAAGATCAAATATCTTTTTGATTTCAATATTGTCCTCACCTTGTTTCCACTTCATCATGTAACAGCACTGAAAGAAAACGATCTTTTACTCCAAAGAAAAGACATGAATGTAAGTGTTTGTTGTGGAAATCCCTTTCTCTAAGCATTGCATTCAGTTCAAACAAAATTATTATCAAGAGTGCAATCTGCATTATTATCAAAATCACAATTATTATAAAAATTCCAAGGTATATTGAGGCACCCGTGGTCTTGCATAGTTCTGATAACCCTCAAGTTGAGGAGCCGCAGACCACCAAATGGACTTCATCATCGTTGAATGAAAAAACCAGCAAAAATGGTATATGTTTGATATCTTGTGCCTACACACAATGTGTGGGATATATGGAATGAACGTTATAGGAGATGGAGTTGTGGTTGAATGTTAATATATTGATGAGTTTAGCATAAAAAAGGAACATGAATGTGTTATGAAGCTTGTATCAATATAAGGAGAAGGAAAACCCAATCTCAATCATGATCAAAATCAATGGAGATTCAACAAACTACCTCAACTTTTGCATTGAGTAGAGATTCAATTGTTATTGTGACTTGGACACCATGTTCGTATATTAATGTGAAATAAGGGTGATCAACACATACACTTCATGTTAGATTGCATGGTTCACTTAAAGGTGGCAAAATCATTAAAAAAAGGAATATGCAATGGTGATGAGACCAGCTGAAGACCAAGAAGGTGATACAATGGGCCTCTTCAAGCACTTATGTATGATGGTGAGCCATAATATCTACAGTAGCAAATTTATAGTTGGAGTTGGATATTCGTTTCTGTCATTCTAGAATATGGGGTTGGAATCATTCTGGAGTTTATATTTGTTTATATCTTTCTGAAATACACTATACCAATAACTGTGAGTTCCTTGGAAACCTTGTTAAGGGAACCTCTAGTTAAGACACTATTTGTAAAAGAAAATGGCACGAAGCTCCTAATTTTTTTTTATCTCACCAGCATATGCTCAGTAGCATGTTCAGCTTCTTTATGATATCTCTCTATGAATGTGGCTCCTTTCATATTATGACGTTGTTGTTTATAGACAACTTGTTTCTTTATTGACCAAAATTTTGGCGACTCCAAACATACTTTACTTGGTGTACCATTAGGAATGGATTGGATTATGTTGTATTGCATGTGTTAGAAGCAGACGCATCCTAAAGACAATAAAACACTAAATCAACCTAAAAGTATCCTTCATTGTAATCTTAGTATCATATTTCACAGATTGGTTTGGTCATGTCTCCTTTGAGTAACAATTCCCTCTTCTTAGATTATCATCGGAATCATTTTCCTATGATTCATGGTCATGTTTAAATTCAATATAAGATACTTCATCACTTATTTGATTACCTGTGAGGTTAACTTTGACTTATTGTTTCGCCCACAATAAAATTCCATTGTTGATGAGTTTTATCTCGGTCGCTTAAAACTAAAAGTTATTATGACTACAGGTGCCCCATTGGCACGAGATCTACTATGAACCATTGAGAAAAGAAAAAACCTTGGTGTTGAGGCTAAAGAGACTTAAGGTCTTATGAGACGGGGTCACATTACATTGACTCATTGTGCTCTCAAAAACATGCATGGGAGAGCTAAGAAGAGTACGGTTGGCTTTATTATTCTAATATAAATATGAAGTTATTGATCCTGAAACTTGAATGTCATGGCTTGGGAATTCCATCTAAGAGATGTGCGTCATAATCCTACGTGTCATGTGAGGCTATTAAAAGAAACCGACAGAAACAAAGAAGGCAGTGATATTAGCGATTTCAATTTCGTAGATGACAATGAAATGTATTCATTGTTGGATGGATTAAAGAACTAATTAAATACAAAGGTTTTCAAGTTTATCCTCTAGAGATGGCAACCATTCTATTTTATAATCCATCAACGGGAGATGTGGCACTAGTTCCTTTATCTTATCTTATTTTGCTTGAAAACCAGTGTTATTTATTGGACCAATCCTTTAGATTGCACCAATAGAGAAGAAATGTCCATTTGTTGGATCCAAAGAGGTGTGAGTTGTTCATCGATGGACGTCTATGATTGAAATTTGTTTGCACAATGATGTATTTTTATTCAAAACCTCAAGAACGATGATTCATTATTAGTAGTACCGAGTTACCCTTCATGTTTGCATGGAGAATTCATTGTTAGTGGATTCTTGTATGAATATCACGTGGATGAGCCTCCAAGATGGCACACGGTTCATTGGTTTAGATCTTCTCTTAGTTTTTCAGAGTGTCTTGGCTTCATTTTTATCTCTGGATTTCAGATTTTGTCTTCCGTGTAAATTTGTTGCCTTATTTCTTTGTAGAGATTGATTCCTACTTTGTATATACTTGTGCCTTTTTATCCTATACAGTTCCAGGTTTATTTATCATACACATGTTAAAATTTTCACTTTGTATATAATCTAACCTTATTTGACTTCTTTTAATATTTCTCATTATATACAACTTTGTTATAATTTTATCTAACTTTATTTATTTGAATGATGGTTTCATTTTATTAACTTTTCTCCTGTATATAAATTACTTATAATTTAATTCAATTTCCATTTCTTCTTTAACTTTGTTTCATTCCTTTACATTAATTTAGTTTTGTATATAAATAGTTTGTAACTTAATCTTACATTTTCATACAACTCTTTAACATTTTCTTCTTATTTCATTTTTTTTTTAAAACATATAATTTATAAAGCGAAATATAATAAAACAAGAATAGAATCGATATTCAAAATAACACACTATCTAATTCTTTCGCCATTCAATGATTAAATATTTTATCGGAAAGGAGGTGAGGGTGTTGTTTAGTTTTGCATATGGAGATAGGATTCCTGTAGAATTTTTTATAATCATTTTTTCTCATCTTATTTTCTATTTTTTCGACGAAATTTCACCCCATAGGATTGTTCCTTACAAGTTGCAATTTATTCGATAAAGACGAAAGGGTCAAGTTGTGTCATTTTTGGCGTGGATCCAACCCTACTCATGCGACTTAAAACCATAGGAAAGAGCTCTTGTTGCTTCTCACTAGTCGTCGAGAAGTTTAAGGTGTTGATACTGGAGTGACCCCATTTCAAACATCAACGTCCTCCTAGTGACCATACTAGGGAGTGTGATTAGTTTTGCTCCTTCATTTTTTATTTCATTAAACATGCGTGAGTGTTTTCAAGTTTTTATTGATTGTTTTCCTTCGCATGATTGCCATACCTTTATCGGTCATCCTTCAAAATCTTCCCATAATCATGTTAATCAATTCATTTTTTTTTTATGAACTATTCTTTGGGGATATTGATAGAGAGGTTTTTCCATTTTCCTTCCATTTAGTTTTGCTTATGATATGCCATTTTGTGCTTTTTTCTTTATGTTTCAGTCGTTAGTCATATTTAATGTCTTTCGTCTCACTCACCTTTTTTCGTCACAAATTAGAAGGTACCTCAGTCAAAGGTGAGAAAGAGAGAGTGTTCATGCATTATTTATCACTAACATACTAGTGTTTTGATGATAACATGAGATGCAAGAAAACCACAAATACCTCCCATGTTCCTCCTTCCAAAGCTTGCTTGATCTGACTTTGACTCACTTATGCAAAGCTCCCTCCTAAAGGCAATCATTGCCATGTGTGTAGACTTATTTTCCTCCCCCTTCTTTCCTCTTCATTCTCAGCGTGTTGGCTTGCCCACACACAACCCCCCTGGAGACTTGTATTCCTCCACATTTATTATCTTTTATTCTCGTTCATGACAATTTTGATGTTTTTTTACCATCTTTTTTCACCCTTCTTACATTTTTTACTTTGCAAATCCTAATTCCTAGAATTCTTTGCTTACTCGTCGATGTAAGTAGCGCACTCTGTTGGTTGGAAAGTTGTTGACAACATTTCATCAACATTTTTTCATTCAAGCTCGACTAAATCTCTCGCCTCATCGAATGAAAATTTTATGCCTTAATCTCTCAATTTACACCTCAAAGTGTTTCCACACCTTATGGTACTTTTACATGCCTCTGTCCCCCAACTATGTTTATGTAAATATGGCATTATATATCTTAGATGTTTTCATGTCATTGAAAGAAAAGACACTCCTTCACCTTTATTCAAAGCAAGAAAACATCCACCAAGTCCTAAAAAAAGAGAAAATATATTCTTGGTTGCAATAAAAAATGGTCAAAGTTATTTTACTTTAAAGAAAAGACATTAATGTAAGTGTTTGTTGTGGAAATTCCATTCACTAAGCCTTTGGTCCTAACAACATTATTATCAAGAATTCAATGTGAATTGTTATTAAAATCACATTATTATCAAAAGTACAATGTGTATCACATTATTATCAAAATTCCAATGGATATCAAGGTGACTGTGGTATTGCTTAATTATGCCAACCCTTTATTCGTGGACCCACAGACTGCCAAATGGACAAAACCTTCTTGTTTTGTCAAGAAGCTAGAATAAACTCCAAAGTTTGAGGTTTTTGCACCATATCCAAGAGTGTGATCCATACAAATAGCTGAACATGGCTTAGTATTCCAATTCATGTGGATCTATCCATCCCCATGTTATGTCAGATTGCGGGTTGAAGAAAACCCATGATAAAGGGTTTTGTCACATTTTTTTTATTTGGAAAATGTTTTTTTACCTTCTTTTCCAAGAGCAAGGATGTTCAATACCTGATATTTAGAAGCATGCCTTACTTCATGGGGGACCAAGGGTTATTTCTTGATTGATGGAGCCCAGATTTTAACCCTAAAAATGATTTCCTATCTATCGTCCCTTTTTGGGTAAAGCTCTCTTTTTTTCCCTTGCAATGCTGGAATGATACTACTATGAGAAATATCATCAAATCACTTGGGAAATACATTGATTGAGTTGAGCCACCAAAGGGGATATTCTCCTATGCAAGGATATATGTGGAGTAAATATAGATAAGGGGCTCCCAGTAGCAATAAACCTGAATCTAGATATTTGGACCCATATTTAGGAGGTTGAATAAGATAAAACTCCTTTTAAATGCAAATTTTTCCATGAATATGGCCTCTTTGATTAAAGGAACTACAAAATGAATTAGGAGGAGCATAAAAAACAAGGGAATGAAGGATAATAATGGAAACAACAAAAGAGGCGAAAATGCCCAACTAAATAATAGAACGATCCACCAAAGAAGCTAGATTGGAATAGTAACAAAGGGAAAGTACCAACTTCCCCTAAGTGATCCACTCTGGGGGGAGGGGAAGGACCTAGTAAAGGAAAAAATGAGAAAAATAATAGCTTTGAGGCTTTCAATTTGGTGATTGAAGAAGGGGAAAATATCAAAACCAATGTACATGAATATGTACAAAATTCAGGACCATGGCGTGAACCATAGAAAAGTGATGAATCCATGTCGCCATTAAAAAATGATCCAATACCAAAGTAGAGAAATGTGGAATATTCCTTGGAAGACGAACATTTAATCTCCCCTAAAATCTCTAAATTGGGCCCTTCCTTTCCAAGCTCAACTTATGAGAAGTCATAGGTAGATAAGGAAAAAAAATTATAAAGGCTCCAAAGAAAGGTTGGTTTGTTAACCAATAGAGAAGTAAGGCACACAAAAATAGAGAAGGATAAGGAAATGGGTACACAAACAATATTAGATCCTAAACTAAAGGGATGTATAAATTCCATAAAAGGAGGCAACTCAAACCCTCAACGAGGGGATACTCATACGAAAAGTAAGTAATGAGGGTCCTATCCTAGAATCGCAAGGGATTGGGGTCAACAAAAAGGATGGAGGATTTGAAATATTTTCTCAAGATGTCCAAGTTAGGCTAAAAATTATCCCTTAATGGAGCCTAATAAATGAAATAATAATTTAACCCAAAACATATCAACTCGTTGGAAAGTGGGAGGCCCTAAAGGCCTCATGGAAACTAGAAGACATCCATGTTATGTAGGGAGGTCAAGAGAATCCAAATTAACCCCTTAGGTTAATGGTTCGTAGTCATCAATGAGCCTCCCCAAGAGTTCAACAAGTTCACAGTCATCAAGGACTCTATTATCAATCAATAGTTTTATGTTTGTAAATGTTGTGTTCCATTGGGAAAAAAATTTAATGTATACACCCCATTTTTTTCGCTCATTAGTACTTGCTATGTAATTCTTAATCTATTTGTCACAATCTAGGCACAAATTTATAAATATAAACACTCTTTCTGGTTAAAAAATAAAAGAAAGAAATACTCTTAAGTTGATGAAATGTTGATTAAAGAACCTTGAAAACATAATGAATCTTTGCTTGAATCAACCAACACACAATATTAGGAGACATAATCAATAATATAATGAGTTTAAACAAAACTTTGTAATTGGAAAACAAAGTAAATGATAGTTAGTCGCAAAAAACACAATAATTACTAATTGTGTTGTAACAACATGAATAATTGGGAAATAGGGTAAACAACCAAGTTGACTAATCTGTAAATGAAATTATAACCTATCCTAGCTAAAATTAAAACCAATTTCTAAGGATGGGGCTCTACCTCCTTAGATGGTACATTGTTTAAACTTGCAGCAACACACTTATGTCATTAACACATCGTGCACACATGAAATGAAAATAAATGAGAACATCAAACTTTTGTATTGACAAAAATTAAAGTACAATCTTAATAATATCCTCTCCTCTCTACTTCCCTCTGGCTCAAGTAGAGCAAGGGTATTTTCACCATATGTTAGTTCTTATTTTATTCAAGGAATCACGAGACAACGATGAGGATATTGGATTCTCGGGATGCCCCTTCTTCATTACAACCAAAATGTCAAAAATGGAATTGTTGACTCACTCAACCAGTGTGAAAGACAAGAAATCAAGTCGAAAACATGTTGAACAAACCAAATTCTTTTTATTTTCCTTCATTGAGCGAAATGTGGTTGATTTTTCTCCTGTTGAGCATTCATTTAGTGACACCAATTTTTTTGTTGGTTGATTTGTGTTGAGTTTTTATGGTTTTTTGAGGAGTTATAGCGATGGATTTTGATGGTCGATGTGTTGTAGCATTGGGACTCAAGATATGTTGCACCATCATGCTTTATTCGTGTTGTAGCACAAGGAGTTGCAACATCATTGCATCCATCATGTTGCAACATAAGTTGTTGCAACAATGTTGCTCTAATTATTTTTCAAAAAACAAAGGTGTCGCGACAACATAGGGTTGTTGTAGCACCAATATGCCAGAAGTGAACTGATGGTGTAGTAGCAACACGTAGGTGTTGCAACATTGACTCTTTGATCCTTTTTCAACGCCTCCAAGGGTACCTGTTTGAGCATGTCTGCAATATTTCTCGTTCCTGCCTTGTTAGTTAGAATAAAAAGGTGGGTTCTTTCCTTAACACATAAGCATTAACATTAAAAGTGGTGTAACCAGAGAAATATCGTACCTTAATAAAAAATGCATTGTTTTGGGAAAAATGGATTGTGACATGGTATGTGTATGGGAAAAAAGGTATTAAAAAGGTGGTGAATTGATGTCAAAAGATGCCAATTTTGGTGCCCATCACATTGGCTAGCCATGTCTAGACCTTTTACATTTCTATAACACTTATTAATGGGTAGGTGTATTGAAATATATCTTTATGCATAAGCATTTTCCTGTATTTTCACAAATCTAGATAAAATATTTGTTTAACAATAATATTTAATTGTATGGTTATCTTTCGTTTCATTAGTCTTGCCACAAGTAACAAGTTTATCTCGCTATTTGCATCAAACGCACCTATCCACACTCTTGATCTAGTGAGTGTGAGACAATTCTTCTCTTCTTGGTAGGAACTTGCCATTTTAGGACTAGGCAATCCTCTTCCTCAAGTGATATATGTGGTTGAGGTTTTCCTTCACAAGAATAGTGAAGGAATTGTTAGTCTTATAGTCATGACATCTTATCTGCTTGCTCCTAACATGGTTTACTTGTCCTGGGTCAAGTTTTGTTTCATTGGCCTTGTTCTTGGGCTCTTTACTTCATACCATTTATCTACCCTCCTGGATGATTCATCATTTCACCTATATCACAACATTTAGTTTACGTGAGATATATTCATAAAATTTTCAACCACAAATTTTATTTTCCAAACACGCTTCATAAAAACTAGATCTCATAAACATGGGACTCTTCTCATAGCCTGCTTGGTTATTTGCGAGTGGTGATATTCCATCTTTCGTTGTCGATTTACACACCATGTCATACCCAAGGCACTCTACTTATAATCTGTGTTCGCATTCAACCACAACATGTTAGTTTCTTGGGCATAAAATCCCTTTCAATATATTATTCACAGCAATAACAAAATTTATTCAAAACCATCACATAGTCAATCATTTAATCATGTTCACAACAACCAAAAATATTGTTCAAAACTATCACATAGCCATTCATTTAATCATGTTCAAAGAAACCACAAATTTTTTTCAAAACCAACACATAGTCAATCATTTAATCATGTTCGACCACATACTAAGCGGATTAAAATAAAACATAATTTCACTACATAATCATTCCATATTACACACTCATTTAAAAATAAATCTTATGGAAATCATATTTTTCATCTCAACAAATAAAATTGCTCAAGGCTGAGAATTTCATTTTCACTCTCCTTCACCTATGGAAGTTATGATTTTTGTTCTTCAATCACCAAGTATGACTTTATTAACATATCAAGGTATGGCCACCATGGGAAAAAACAACACAAAAAGGGATCCCTTCATTTTCCTAGCAACACTTTGATGTTTCTCCTTTATTTTTCAATGTCTCACATACTTGAATGAAACTCAAATGTGTATCACCACTATGGTCCTGTAGAGCAAAAAAATGCAGCCCTTCACTTTTATAGCAGTTCCTCATGCTTATCCGTTTCTTTTTAGAGTCTTGCGTGCACGAAAAACCACTTAACACAAAAAGGGAGTGCTTCATTATTATAGCAATATTTTTTAGCTTCTTCTTTGTTTTTTTGATGCCTCGCAAGTCTGTGGTGGCTCAACAAGTTCTTTGTTGCCCCCTTTTTAGAGTCACACTCACATCCTCATGTGTGATTTAGTTTCATTTCCCACTCACACACATTCTTTGGTTTTCTTCACACACTTATTTCTCTTTGTATTGACCATACCCTTCTCAATAATTCATGCAATACATGCATTCAATTAAAATTATTTCGAAAGAGATATAAACTCAACGTGAAGGAATTCTTAACCATTTTTGTATGGTCGATTTCCATTATTATGCATATTCAGTTGATGGTTTCTCAAGGATCTTTTGACAGTTGAAGGCACTTCCTTGCCTCATGTACCACTTCAACTAGGTGGCCTTTTAATAGCATATTCCTAAGAGCAACATGCACATTTCACGACTTCATCACCTCATCACATATCAGTTGTTAGTTAAATAATTAAAACATGTGCTAGAGTATTTTCAAACTCAACAATCAGTTCCTTTTTACTCACTTATTTTATATATCCTTTAGACATCAACAAACAATCCAACATTCTAAGCCTTATATATTTTTATATTTTGACTCTTTTATCATTAACAAGGAAGAGGTTTAAGAATTTTCCCTTTCAAATTCCTTTGCATAGCTCGAAACTTTTAAAAACTTTTCTCCAATTCCCTTGAGCAGTTATTATCAATTGAGTTGGTTATTTCCTTCTATATTCATCCCATCCTTCTATGTACATCAAAAATTAATTAGAACAAATAATTGTCTAACCTATCCTATCAGTCATGTGATTTAGATTTAAATTTGTATATCAAATCTAATCTAACAGTGTCAAAAATTCTTAGTTTTTATCTCCATATTCTTGCAACTATGCTTCCTCAGTTAGAGATTTACTGTATTCCATCCATATGTGACCACATTATCATGCAACTCTCCTTGGTTGTATTGTCCAACGATCCCTGATATTATCTCAATTTACGGATTTAGTAACAACTCTATCATTTTGGTTTCTTATCAAACAATTTCATATGCATATGCATAAATGCCGATTCATATTATGCATTGAACCATGCATGCAAACAATACTTCAATCATGTGCACTAACACACTTGTGCACTATTTGCACCTTTATCATTATTCATGTACAACTATTAAATGCAATAAAAACATGCTTTATGAGAACCTACATTCATTCAATGACCCATATCACATGCATAACATGCTTTCCTCTTTCATATGGAAATAAACAATAAGAAATCATTTGTTACAAGCAATATGGAATTATTATGTCACATTTAGCCTCAATTGGAGCATAACCAATGCTACCGCTTGATTTACTTACCATTCATGTATTTAATATTGTTTCTGAAAATAGATTTTTAGGAGACCCTCTCAATAATGTGATAATACCAAAACTATCCATGCAAGGTTGTTAGCATATGTGGGATTCTACATGATCAACTCATATCTTAGGAGGGTTCTTGCATTCATTTTTACTAGCCTCTTGATCAATAATTTATTATCCATAGCCTTCTCCCCACAACACTCTATGCAACATCCTTATTAGCTTATTTAACCATATGGTCAACTTATTCCTTGTTACATATTCATCATTAATCCATGGTTAATCATCATAATCATCTTATGATAACAAACTATTATGAGTCTTCCTTCATGTTATACGCATGCTCATTCATTAGTGTATGCACTCAACATTTATTTATGCACCTAGCATATTATTTTACTAATGTTTATCAATGCATAAGAATTAATAGTTATTCAGTTTCTTGCAATTTTATCATGCTTATGCTTATATTTACTAGCATACAAAAAAACTTTCAAAGCTTCGAGGAAAAACAGGCAAAGCAACAAAAGATGAATTGAAATATTCCACGCCATAATTATGGCCATAAAAATCAGCCATGTGCTTCTACAATTATCATGCAATTGAGTTATTTAGGGAGATCTAATCAACATCCTAACTTTGTCCCTTCATAACCTTAGCCATCAACATTCCACCAAATTTCTTAATTTATTGCATATTCAATATTTTTGTCTCAAACTCTTAGTAGAGATCTGATGCACAAGTCACAAAGCCTTTGACTTATTTTTTCAAAAATCTTGGGTTTGTATGACCATTCTATTGTACCCAATTATCTGGGTTCCATGTTATACAACCTTGATACTATACTCCTTGCTCTAGACCCTTTTCTCTATGATTTACCTATGATCCATTACTTTAGCAATGATATTAATCATAGATTTTTCTATGTGGTGTTTCTTTGGCCCTCTAGACCTATCATTTGTGCCACATCTAAGATAGATTATTTCCTAAGCACATTTCATCTTAGTGTTGAACCTTCACTCTTATACCACTATGTGTATTAGAACTCCAAATTCATTTCTAATGATTTTATATCACTATAACCCATTTAATTTGAGTGTTAAACATGGGTCTAATACCACTCTATAACACACCCAACACTATAACTCTTATTAAGGTTGTTTAGTGTCCAGATTTGACCTCTTTGGTAACCTTAATGAAGTGGGATATCAAAATTCCTCTTCCCACAATCACCTCAAAACTCATTTACTAAATCACCATCATCTTCTGCCCATCAGGAGCTTTATAATGATATATAATTTTCCCAAAACTAAGCTCTGGCCAAGAATTCCTACCCACTTAAATATTTGTACCTTCAAGGATCATCTCGAAACCTCTGAACTACCACATGTAATGCTCTCACTAGTTCAAATATTTTAGCCCAAACCAGTAGCATGTATATTAGGCATCAACCCCTAGGAAAGGCTTTCACTAGTTAAACTCGACAATCTCATTCAGTTTGACTCACTACTGGGTTTTCATCTGATGGATCTCAACCTTGCATATTTGATTTTTTCGTCTACTAGTCATCGAGCCCCCAGCCATCAGGACACCTAGTATATTTCACTCTGAAATAATTTATGCCTAAGACTCAACATCATGATAGGGTAATAGTCGATAGGCCAACATTCGAGCCACTCAGACACAATGCCCATGATGAAAACCAAAGGATCTACCCTAAACCTAATCTCTCAACATCTCGACATTTGATAGTCTAATATCTAGATACCCAATATTTGATCATTTGATGCCTCGACACCCAATATCTTGATGTCTGATATTATAAGTTCCATATCACCTTTGTCTTGGTTTCCACTTGGACACCACCACAACATCACTACACACTTTGATCCAAGTAATCCTACCTCATCATCTTGCTATGTCGACATGTTATGTCAATACCATGTCATTTCCATGTTAATGCCATGACATCTCCATGTTAATTCCATGTCAAAACCACATCCAATGAAATATGATGTTCCATTTCAAACCAGCATTGGACCTAATAGCATGGAGAAAAAGGCTCAATAACTTCAAACTATTCTCCTAACATCTGACACCCTAACAACTAATAAGTTGATACACCCTTGTTAGTTGATGGGTGACCACCTATCCAAAATATGATAGACATGTTGTGTTTTGTTGATATTTATAGTTCACGTTGGTAAGCTCTCCAAAAATCACCATACACCCTAATTCCCAATCTCTTTATAATTGTTGACATGAGCTATGAAACACCTCAACTACGCTGAAGGATTGCTACGTCATTTTTTTAGGTCATCGGCAACTAGGAGGTACATGAAAACACTCACTCTCGCTCACATCCTTTCTCTGATCCAATAGAAGCATCAACTCATGGGGAAAATCCAATTATTCAACAGACCTATCGTGTTTGTCTATATTGGGATTTCACTTTGAATACACCTCAAGAGTTTGTCAATACTAGATATCTAGATACTCCTATATCCGTGACCTTGGAAACATCACTCTACCACTAAAAAAGTCTAAATGAAAAAGGTTCAAGCCCAAAATTTCAAGATCCAATAAACTGAGACTTTCATGAAAAATACTTACTCTGATTTTGAGAAGATTCTTGCCACTTGTTAGTAGATTGGGCTATTGATGTTAGGTAAAATTGAAGCTACTAAGTGTGGAAATTATAACACCCTGGGGCCTGGTAGCCCAATACTCCTAGGTGAATAACTTGATAACAAACTCGTCAATATGATAAATATCATGGGTTTGGTTGCCATCAAGCATTCCATATGGGAGTTTTCACTAGTTAGCTCTCGATGCCCGATACTCATTATTCTACCTCACCAAGGCTTAAGTCCCCTTTTGACAAATATCCTCACCATGGGTCCATAATGGCCATGTACCCAAGGCCAAGGTTGGGGTATGGAACCCAAAAAACATTAGCATTCCAAAGACATAAGGTGGGGAGTTAATCCTTTAATTTCTATTCAACGTGAATCCAAGGGGGTTAATCCTTGAATTTATCATAGGAAAGCATGTATGCAGAGACGATCCTTAACCTATCCCAAGAGCTAAAAAAGAGATTTTGATAGTGAAATGAACTACTTAGAATACTTTTGAATTATAAATACCTTCACTAAAAATTAAGGCACCCAAACACTTCATCCTCACTTCTGGTAACCTATCAATTTGTCTAGTACTAGTCGGGAGTTTGTTGCTTTTAGTTTTCCTCCTTTTATGCCTTCATACACCTTCCCAAAACTATAGACACCTTAGAACTTATCATCAATCCAAATAGGGAGTAATGCATAGTTGCTTGGTTCCTTAATTAGCATAGTAAGTCCAATGCAATAACAAGTAACCACACCAACATGTTTAAGTCATTTTGTTATCCTTGATAACAATTAGGTTGGTTTAGGAGTGTATTTTTTAGTTAGGTTAGGTTTTTAGGGTCAAATAAAGTTATGAAATTGATTAAATTTCATATTTGGTATATAGTTTTAAAAATTCTAAGTGGTCATTGGTCATGTGATTAAGGTTTTGTCAGAGTAAAATTCAAAAAAATATGAAAGCATGGGTTAATAGAGTCATTTCTGGACACTTGGCACCTTTTTCCTGAGTCCGCAGCGTTTTCTGTACAAAACAACTTGTTTTCACTACAGACTCACCAGATAGCTCCGTACTGAATTTGTCATCCCACTAACTGATATTGCTATGAACTCTAGTTTTTCTACTAACGGTGAGGGGATCGGTATGTTGTCATCATTTTAGTGGTCAGAGGTCAGTTTGTCATCATGGTACATAACTATTATGAGTCATCATTTTTCATATTGCATGCTTGGTAGTCATCAACCTCCATAATTATGTTTTCCCTCCCACCTTTATTTCCTAATTTAGCCTTAAGTCATTCAAACAGTAGCACTTACATTTCATCCTTGTAAGCTGCTTGATATTGTGCCAGAAATCTTCACTTTAGTTTCTTGTCTAGTTGTTGTCTTAGGTTAGATCCCACCTCTGTCAAACAAGTTTCTTTCTATCTTAGATAGTTTTTGCAGGTGTCAAGAATTGAAGCAGGACAGTGTTGTATTAAAGGGCATGGATTTACATAAAAATCCCAACAAAGGAGGCTCTGTAGTCAGATACTAGCCCATGGACCTGAAGTTGGTTATGGAAGACCCAAGCTTTGCACATGCTTTCACAAATGTTGGTTGTATGAGATTTTTCCAAAACCTGCAGGGGTACCATGCACATGTGTCCAAGGATTTTGTTTTCAACTTTGTTGGCACAGATTCAAAGGTGGGCATCTTAAGTTTCATTGTTTCTCTTGAGACCATTGCACGAGCAACTGAGACTCCGAGGTCTGGAGAAGAATGTTTCAAGGAAACCAAATTCAAGCTTCAAAATTGTGGTGAATTTCTGAAGTAGGAGAATATAGGAGTTGATATGACCTCAGGCATACCCAGGAGTTTCCTCAAGGAAAACTACTCAAAGCTGCTTATGGTGATCCAAAAATATTTTACCTGTGAAGGTAGATTTCACATGATCTACCAATATCATTTGAGACTCTTACTCCATTTCACAGGTAAACAACGTCTTGATATTCCTCTTTCTATTCAGAATTTTAGGCAAGATGTCTCACAAAGTACAATCCAAACCTAAGAGCATTATACATCCATATTTCATCATAGCTTAATCAAGTTTTTAGTTATGGAAGAGTTGAAGAAATTAAATAGGGATTGGGCTACTTTCTTGTTTTTAGTGGTTATTATGTAGATGTTCTTACTCTAATAAAGACACCCAAGTCATAGAAAAACACTCCCAAGAAGGATAAAGAGCCAATAGCTGAAGCAGAGGTTGAACCTAAGGTAGAGGTGCAACCTATAGTAGAGCCAATGGAGGTAGAGATTGAACAGTTGCAGGAGACAATGGCACCTCGGCAAATCCCTACTAGCAACAAGCTCAAGATTTATACAAGGGCTAATAGGAGAATCACCAAGAGTCAAACATATGGGAAAGGTAAACTTGAAGACATCTTGTAGGCCATTGATATTGAAGAAACCCCTGTTATAAAGCCTGTAGAGGCTAAAGGAACAAAAATGAAGAAGAAGGGTCTTACAAAAAAAAAGCTTGATTTTTCTAGTAAGGATTCAGGTTTTGTCTTTAAGACTAGGAAGCCATTCACTAGGTCACAGCTCTTAAAAGGGAGGAAAGTCTCATAAATTTCATAAAGAGACAAAAAATAAGAAGCATCCAATAAGAGAAGAAATCATAGAAATATCTCCAACAAAAGCAAAAATCATCAAGATAAGGAAAGGAAAAGAGAAGGTCCAAGAGAATTTTGAAGTGGAGATTGTTAGATAACAACTTAAGGAAGCCAAAGAATAATTTTTAGAATCCAAACTGGAGTTGGAGGATTTTAAACAAGAAAGGAAGGAGCTCATAGACTTCAAGAAGGAAGTCAGCAAGAAAATTGATTTTTATGATGAAGTGGCAGAAAGGTAAAGGAAGATGTTGAAAATAACACTACAACTGCATAGGATAATTAAGCATACCTTGAGGAGAAACAAGTGGTTGCAGGCTGAGAGGAGAAAGCTTCAAAACCAAGTGAAAGAGTTATAAAAGCAAATGGAAATGGTGCACATAGAATTAAAGAAAAAAGGCTTGAAAATGATAGTTGTGGATGACCTGTTGCTTCTTGAAAGCAGGTAAGACATTTTGTGGGCCAATTTTGTCTTAGGGTGCTCCATCTCATCAGTAAACATAGCTTTGGATAGGTTTTTGGAGGTAAAGAGTGAAAATTTCAAATTATGGAAAAGTCAGGCAAGTTCGTAGCGTACTCCAAACTTAAAGTCGAGTTTTCACTATGAACTCGTTGAAGAATATTTTGAGGTATAATTTCCAAATTTTATCATAATAAGAGTGGGCAATAGCATGTATTTACATAATTTTTCCTAATGAAGACCCTCCAATGAGCAGAAAAGTCGGAAAGGGTGCAGAAATTGCAAATGGAAAACGCTAAAAACTCTTCACTACTAACTTGCCTTAAAATGCTATGTTTTTGCAGTGAGGGAAAATTTTGATGCTTTTGTAGAATTTAATGTTTCTTGGGAGAACATGAGTCATTAAAATAGGTTGAAGTGTATCAGTGAATACACCTGTTGGTAAGGCCACTCAGCAAGGAGGTGATTGGGCTTCTAGCTCATCATTTTTGTCACATCATCAAACACAACAGTACATCCTAAAATTTCGAGCAGCAGACCTAGATTCCAGTGTGGTAGTTCATCACTTGGTCATGGTCATTGCCACCTTTGGAAAATTTAATTGATTTGATAAGCGTCATCATGTATGGGTTATTTAAATGTTGTTAATGAATTTAATGGTGTTAGAGTCCTATTAGGTTTCAAACTCCTTCTAAACAGAAATATCTCTATATTCTCTCCATGTAATCAACCATGAAATGCAACCATGTCAAGAGGCAGTTATCATCCGGAGGCCAAGAAGATGTGACTAGGAGATCTTCTGGGAGGATATGTAGACTCTGACAGAATTCTGGTAAAGAAGAAGACCCTTGAAAAAAATATCATTAGGAGATGTGTTAATCTGAATAAACGATGTCGATGCCTACAAGAAGACGTCATGGTGAAAGATCATCGCTGAGGTAAATTTTGTTTTAAGCTTTCATATGTACATGTTGTGAAACCAGCTCCAAAAATAGAAGAAAAGAGATATCAATGCCTTAGAAATAATCCACTTCGAGGGGGAAACCTCCAATACATTACATGAATGAACAATTCTTGGATGATACAAATGAAAAAACCTCCTTTCTATATATAGGAGTCCATAGGGCCACAATGTAACCCTAGCTGACCTAACAATAATAATGTATGGGCACAATAATAACAATATGGGGGTTACAGGGGTACAACAATAATAATAAGGGAGTCTACACTGACATAATAAGGGACTACACTATTAATATAGGGACTTAACATGCCCCTCTCCTTCAAACAAGTGTTGTCCTCAACGCTTGATTGTTTCTTGATGCTTCTGTATAAAATTATCATCCTCCCATGTGGAATATTCTACAGGAAAGTTCTTCCACTTGCTGAGATACTCTGAAAGTGATCGTACTTGTCGATTTCTTGTTTTTGTGACTGCTTCATAACTTCTTTCGACGTTATGTTGATCTTCTTCTTGTTTCATTAGATTCTGCACCAAAGTTTGGTTATCCTTTGAGAGTTGGAGAACTTGTTGTTGATGCTCGATGTGATCTTCCACTAATTTATCATCCATATTATCTATTATTTGATCCTTCCAACCATCCAACTTAGCCTCCATTTCTTCTTTTAAACCATCTATGTCATCTTTGGTTGCTTTTCGTAAGATTGAAATTTATTGCACTTGGTACCGTAATTTTGATATATCATACTGTAATTCTTCCTCTTCATGCGTCATAGTATAGCTTTTTTAGGGCTTAATGGGTATGGACTTATTTTTTGGAGGAATTATAGAACCCAATACTGATAAAAATTCTGAAATATGCCTTTGGAATCACTTCAAACTGCTTTTTAAAACAAACGTTATGCAATTTTAAAAACCAAATACACACATTTTTCTTGCTTTTGAGAAGCTCGATATTGAAAATGAATTATCTATGTGATTTAGGATCCTCGATAATTGAAATTTGGCCCTAAAGTAGCCCACCGAATCTTCTTTCGAATGCCACAGTTCTGACATGATTTGGATTCTTCAAGCCAAAGTTATGTCCAATCTCCCACAAAGACCTAATTATGGACTGGTTCAGTAGAGCGAACCCTTACGACTTGCCGCGTGTCACTGTTTGCTCCTTTGGCTCTGAAATTTATAGACAGGAAACTACAGTCTGTTTACTTCCAGTCACTTTTTACAGAATTCCAATCTGATGCTCAGATAGAGAGTTATGAAGATTTTCCCACGCTCACCTCTTTGAGATGAAATTCGGGAGACTGAAAAAGACCTAACTTCCACAGATCATATCTCCCAAACTATTGCGAACCAAGCTCTAAAATTTTGTGACAATGTTCTTCAGGATTTCAGCTTCACGCTCTAAACATTTCAGCTTCTGAACCTTTGTAGAAAAAATGTATAGCAAAAATTCCACGATGACTTGTTTGGAGTAGCAAAACCCTAGAATCCAAAGCTCTGATACCAAATGTTGTGAAACCAGCTCCAAAAATAGAATAAAAGAGATATCAATGCCTTATAAATAAGCCACTTCGAGGGGGCAACCTCCAATACATTACATGAATGAAAAATTCTTGGATGCTACAAATGAAAAAACCTCTTTTCTATATATAGGAGTCCATGGATCCACAATGTAATCCTAGTGGGGCCACAATGTAACCCTAGCCGACCTAACAATAATAATGTATGGGCACAATAATAACAATATGGGGGTTACTGGGGTACAACAAAAATAATAAGGGGAGCTACACTAACATAATAAGGGACTACACTATTAATATAGGGACTTAATAGTACATGTTTATCTGGATGAATTTGTGCAGGGCTACTAATCATGAGAAAGGATATTTGATCCTTGGCGATGATTCGAAGGACAACAGCATGGCATAACGGTGAACCAAATGAGAAAGTTTGATGAATCACTTTTTGATAGTGGACATGACTCGTGACTGAAAGTGATGGATGATCTGTGCCCTATGAAGCCAAAAGTTGAAGATTCCTCAATATTGAAATCCATCACATCGAGGGGAGGAATTATTTAGGAGTAGCTGGATTGCTACTACAGGACCCTGGTTGAGAGGGAGCCTGATGGTAAGTTTCTTGCTTGGAAGAAATTTGAATTATTTCCTTCATGTGTTGAGAGGGAGTGACATATGTGATTTTCTATTACATGTGTCATGCACTAGACTAGGACTAACAATCATAAGTCTTAGTGAAGGCCATGTGAAGAGAATGGATAGACACATCATTCTGGTCTTCACCTAGAAGATGGAATGGAGGATTGGGTAATCATCTGGCATTCGATAGTCTTTGAGAATGAGATAGGGAATTCAAGGTAAGAGTACACGAGGACCGATATTCTTTGAGGGTTGGCTACCCAAGAGAATAATAGTCCAAGAAGATCATACTCTGGGAACACCTAGGTGGGGTATGTACCTTGGAGAGACAATTACTATGGTGTTTATTAGTCATGTGTCTCGCCAGCATTGTAGCCCATTGTCTCGTTGAGAGATGGGGTTGTTATTTAAGGATTTTCATTAGGACAATGCTGGTTGATATGATGCTAGACAGATCTGATTACCAATCTGATTCTTCTTATGAGATTCTTCAGTTTGAAAGTGACCATGTACCTGTATGAATACCTCCCTATTTAAGAGGGAGTGTTGAAAAGTGTAACTAGGTAGATATTCATATTGACTATGTAATTATGTATTTATGTAAAGAAGAAGACAAAGATAACAAAATTTATATTTGTTGTACTTGCTTCATAGGTTTCATGAGCAAGATCTTATCTTAGGCTAATAGACTTCTTCTTGATGTATATTTAGGTTTTGTCTTCTATTTATAAGTGTATTTAGTGTCATGTATATGAAGAACCTAGTCGTCATTAAATAATCCAAAACTTGTCCTAGAAACCGTAAAAGAAATGCTCCAACAACCCTCAAGATAGCTCTCCTTCAAATGTTGGAAAAGATGTAATAAATTTGGCTCTACATGCAGTGAGGAGTCGGCCTCATAAATAGTCATGTCGGCTCCCAAATATTCACACTTTTTCACAAGTCAAGTCGGCTTATATGCAAGGGCAAACAACTATTTATACCCACCTATGTTGTGCAGAAAAGTACAATCAATGAGGATTCATCTATGGAAAATTGCAGATAAGACTGAAATAGTTTGCAGACAATGCGGATTTATTGGATGGGATTTCAGTGTGAAGTTTGAAGTGTTTACATGTTATACAACAGTGCTGCAGTGCGTATCATAAGGTATTGTTGTTCGGATCATCCAAAAGCTACAGCACATTCCTGAAGTGTGGATTTGTCTATATGCTTGAACATGAGCATATTAAAGTGTGAATCTGTCTAAGGGTATAAGCATGAACATGTGATCATTCTGAATTGTGGACCTATCCAAGTATAAGAGAAATATTCAAGTGTGGCTTTGTTCAAAGATATCTTGTAGAATATTCTAAAGTAAAGTTGTTGATAAATTGTGATGCTGGAATCCAACTCAAGTTCATTGAGACAGTGGTCTACAAAGTGAAGAAGCTATGGGAAAGCAGAAGAAAGAAGGAAAGTAAATATGTGATTTACTTTCCTCATTAAAACTTATATATATCAACTAAAGATCCAACCGAAGGTTCAAAGGAAGTACTAGTGCAGAACAGTTCAACTTGGTGAAGAGAAGAAGGACAAGCATTGAAGGAAATCAAAAAATTAAGGACAAGATCTTGGATGCATAAATAGGTCAAGCGTCTAAGTTTGGGTCATGGTACTTTTCATCTCAAATCTATAACAAGAATTTCTTGTGGGTTTTCCTCTCCAAGAGGGAGAGGTTTTGCCCTAGCTCTAGGAGCCTAATTCTTGTGTACCTTGTCTTTTCGTAATTGACTTGATGAAAGATTTAATAAGATAACAAAGGGAAGACATAATTAACTCAAGTAATCTCTCAAGTAATTATCAAGAAGATAATTTTGAATTAATCACTAGCCCTACAAATTCTCAACACATTGAACCCTTTTGTTTGAGATTTATTAATTGGCTAAAGAAGGTGTTTCTCTTTGTATCCTCATAATGTGCTATCATTTCCTCTGCAAAAATTGACTAAGTGACCATTGGTTTACGAGAACAAAGCCATCGATACCATACAAACTATTGAGATTCAACAAGATGATGAGCTTAGTGAAAAGAGTCACCTTCACTAAGTGGGCCCGCAGGCTATTTTTGGCTCAAGTCTATTTTTAGACATGGTGATCATATTTCAGAAGTTGCAAGATGCTATTTGTGGATGGTTGGTCAAGTTGGAAAAATAGATGAAATTCTATTTTTAGAAAATTGGGTGAAGTCTATTTATAGATCGTCTATCTAAAAACAGAAGTGTCATTTATTATTAGCTCTTAATAATAATCCGACAATAAACAACAACTTATTCTCTTGGAGCACTTAATTTCAGTGCACAGATTTGGAAAATCAGTGGGCTGAAGGAATTAGGCAATTCCTAGGGTTTACTAGTGGTTCATGCATGGAGGACTCAGTTAGAACTGAAGTGGAAAAGTTATGACAGAGTTGGAAGAGTAGTTCGTGGAGTTGTTATTCATTTTAACTCAGTTAATGAAGTTAAACTCAGTTGAGCTAGTTGTATCTAGTCTAATTGAGTGATACACTAGTGAGAGTGGAGTGAATTAATTAGTTAATTAATTCACAAATAATAACTCATTAATCAATTGAACAAATACAGCAGTTAACTACAGTGCATGTCAGTTACAGTGGAGACCCAGTGGAGAGATAGGTGAAAGGGCAAGATGGACTATCCTTTGTGACTATAGTGATGCATTGATTGCACCACACACACATTGGAGTTTCCAATGAGGATTTCGCAGTGAAAGCAAGGGTAATTTGAACTCATTCAGAGCTATTCTTCAGCCGGGATTGCGCAGTGGAGGCAGGCTAGCAGGTGGCAATAAATCAGTGCATGGATTTGCAGATTCCTTCTGATTAGTGTGTGATGATTGATTGTACTGAGAGTTTGATGTACTAAGCTTTGTATGAGATTGTTACATGATCTCCATGATACATAATATATGATAGTTGGGGTTTTCAACTTCAATCTTTCCCGTTAAGCAATTGTGTTATGTGCGATTGTTTTTATTGCTTCATGTGTCTGTAATTGATTTTAATTTCCACAAAAGATTAACAGTGGAAGGATTCTGTATTTAGCAAGAAGATAAAATATTGTTAGATCAGGTGAATCTGGATATATACATGCATCTTGTATATAATTTCTACACAAACTGATTTTGTTCTAAATATAAATTTGCAATGCCTGCCTTTTGTGTGTTTTATGTATTATGGAGCTCAAAGTATTACTCCATTTGTAGTATCCAAGTTAACAGATCATTACCATCAAATTCCCTCATATCTATATTTGGAATATGGTGGGTCTTAAATCCAACATTAGAGTCTATGAAATCATGATTAACATTTATTTTATTCTCGTCATGAGTTTCCTCTACTACCTTTTCACCATTAGGAAGCTTTTGTTGTAGCAAATTTTCCAAACCTTAATTCACACCTTTCATGTCCTTCTTCAAATATTCCATGTTTCCTTCTATACCATCCATATTAGCTTCCACGCCATCCATCTTAGCTTCCATGCTATTCTTAAAACCATCCATCTTATCTTCCACGCCTCTCTTCAAACCATCTGTGTCGCCTTCTATACCATCCATCTTAGCTTCCACACCATCCATCTTAGCTTCCATGCCATTCTTCAAACCATCCATCTTAGCTTACATGCCTTTCTTCAAACCATCCATCTTATCTTACACACCTTTCTTCAAAACTTCCATTTCATTTTTTGTTACTCTTTGCGAGAGCGAAATTTGTTGCACTTCTTTTTGTAATTTTTATATATCATGTTACACTTCTTCCTCTTCATGAGTCATTATAGAGCCTTCTAAGGGCTTAATGGGTGTTGAATTCTTTTTCGGGGGAATTTTAGAACCCAATACTGATATCTATGCTTCAATATGCCCTTGGAATCACTAAAACTGATTTTTCAAACAAGACTCATGCAATTTAATAAAAAAAAACACACACACACCTTTTTTCTTGCAAATGAGGAGATCGATATTGAAACTGATGTATCTCTGTAATTTCGGATCCCCGAGATTATTTCTTTGGTTCTTTAATATCCCTCTGAATTGTAGTCAAATCTGATTTGGATTCTTCAATACAAATTTATGCTCAATCTCCCACAATGACCTATTATGGACTCATTCAGTAGAGTGAACTTGTATGGCATGCCACATGTCACTGTTTTCTCCTTAGGTTCTAAAATTTATATACAAGAAACTACAGTCCGTGTACTCTAGGCCCCTTTTTACAGAATTCCAATTTGATGCTCAGAGAGATATTTATGACGATTTTCCTAAGGTCACCTCTTTGAGTTAAAATTCAGGAGCTTGCAAAAACCATAACTTCCACATATCATATCTCCAAAAATATTACGAACCAAGATCTAAAAGTTTTACACGAAATTCCTTAGGATTTCTTCGTAAATGGGTTATTTTTTAGCTTATGAATCTTCGTAGAAAAAATGTTATATAGAAAATGCCACAGTGACCTGTTTGAAGTAGGAAAACCATAAAATCAAAAGCTCTAACACCAAATGTTATGAAAACAGCTCACAAAATAGAAGAAAAGATAGATCAACGCCTTATAAATCAGCCTCTTCGTTGGGGAAATCTCCTTTACATTACATAAATGAACAATTATTGGATGACACAAATGAAAAAACCTCCTTTCTATATATAGGAGTCCATGGGGTCATAATATAATCCTAATCGACCTAACAATGATAATGTAAGGGCACAATAATAACAATATAGGGACTACAGAAGTAAAAAAATAACAATGTGTGGCCTATACTAACAACAATAAGGGACTACACTAGTCATATAGGGCCCTAACATAGCAGCAGATGCTCAAATTCTTGATGCATGGAAGAAGAAGGTAGAAAAGGCGAGAAGTATCTTGTTAGAAGGAGTTCGAGATCATATTGTCTCAAGTCTTCATGGGAAGGAGACTCCATATGCTATGTGGAAGGCCTTGACAAATCTATTTCAGAATAGTAGTGACCACAGGAATTTGGTGTTGAAGGACAAGCTCAGAAATATCAAGATGGAGGAGGGAAAGATGATACCAAAATACTCGACGAAGTTCACTCAATGTCGAGATGAGCTTGGAAGTGTTGGTGCGACAGTAACCCAAGATTATTTGGTGAGCCTAGCTCTTCTATGCCTTCCCAAGAGATGGCATAGTTACCAAGATTTTGTGAATGGGAGGGAGAAGCTACCAGACTGGGAGCATTTGTGGTCTGACTTAGTAATAGAAGAGATAAGGTGGAGCACTAGATACGGGACCTCCTGCAAAGACAAAGAAGAAAATTCTTCATTGCTCGAAAAAGGCAAGAAAGCCAAGGGAAAGAAGTCCCAAGGAGAAGAGGGCAAGAGATACTTGTCCAAGATCAAGTGATTTCACTATCACGAGCATGGGCACTATGCATCGAATTTTCCACATAAGAAGGCAAACAAGAAGGAGCTTGTAATTGCAGCGGGTGAAGTACTAGCTTCACAGTTCGAGCTTGATTTTACTCTCATTACATGCATGACCAACATTGTAATTGGATGCATGTGGTATCTAGACAACGATGTCTCATTCCATATGATAGGGAATAAATATCTCTTCATTGACTTGGAGGAGAAGGACCTCCAGCAAAACATAGGTTTTGGAGATGACGAGAGGTATAATGTGACCGAAATAGGTACAATTACCTTTCAGAGGGGTTCTGGATCCCCTCTTAGACTGATCGATGTTTTGTATGTTCCAGGACTAAAGAAGAATCTTGTCACTGTAGTGGTATTGGAAGATTATGGTTAAGGTGTCATATTTAGAAAAGGAAATGTATTCCTTAGACACATCGCCACAAGATGGGTGAAATAGATCGGTGTAAGAGTCAAGAACCTGTATGCTCTCAAGGTTGAATATGCATCCAAATTATTGAGGAGAAAAGCAGAGGTTAGTGACTTGGTGGTTGAGAGGGAGAACAAATTACCCCTCAACATGCAGCCTCAGAAGCAGTCTCAGAAGGTTGTGGAGCAGCCACAATAGGAGAAGTAGAGAAGAGACCGAGTGGAGGCGCCCACTCAAGTAGAGACCTCCAGGAGGAGGAATTTTCAGCTAGATGGGGAGAGGGAGAACATGCAGCCATACCTCTAGGTGAGAGGTGGGGCAATGTCAAGAAATAATACCAAGAGAAAAAATTTGGGCAGGATCCATTGAGATTGCTTGTCTCATGGATCAAACCAGGCTATGAGGAGCCCACAGTACACAGTAGCAGGAAGGATCAATAAGATTGATGCAGTTAAATGTCAGGAAGACAAAAACTAGAGTGAAATATTTCAAATACTGGAGCACAAATCAGAGTTGGCAGCAATGCAGAGGGCACAGAAGCAGAGTCAATAGAAGCACAGAGTTTCCAGTAGACAGTGCAGTCACTAGCAACACTCAAAGACTGATGACATATGCATCATACTCTGATGCAGGGGCATTGGACACTAGCCAGCAATGTGAGAGAATTGTCCACATGTTGTGGCTAGAAGAGTTCGAAATTTTTCAAGAAATGTACCAGCAAAGGTGGCAACACCTTAGCTGTCTGTTGCACTTAGAGCAATTAGATAAGTGAGGAAGCTGAATAGCTTCATTCGTATCTGTCTGTTCAGTTTCTGTTGATAGAATGTAATTAGGCTTTTGTTTTATTTAAGAATAAAACAGTCCTCGAGAAGGAACCGAAGAGTCATGTAATAATCTATAAAAATGTAACCCCTGATACAGAGTAAAGGGGGGGGGGGTTTGCAGTAGAATATTGAATCGAGAGGCTTTATTCTCTATTTTTAATGAAATCGTGAGTTTGTTGGTATCTGTGTGTGTTATTGACAAATTTCCCGAAGGACTCATTCCTTCAGATTGAGAACTCTATGTATAGCTTGAATGAGAACCAATGTTGTGTAAAATCTCCTTGTCTCTCTCTCTCTCTCTTTGAATTCATATTCTCGGTGTAGAGAGTATGTATGTTGTGTACAAGAGTCGATTAAGCACAGCCGAAGCAATTCTCTGCTTATGTAAAGTGTATTGAACTCTGTCCAATCGTTGGGACCTCTGTTGTTTTTAGCGTATTGATTGTGATAGAATCCCTATCTATTGGAGAAATCTCAATTGAGATAGAACGCGTTGTTTTGTTGCTGGAAGAACGATATTGTTGAGGTTAACCCGTAGTGTGAGCACAGGGAGACAAACTGAAGAAATAACTAAAATGTTGTGAAAATCTGAGCCGAACACTATTCCAATACCAGAATTGCGAGCTAGCGGTTTCGGAAGAAGAAACCACTCATTTCGCACCACCTTTGGGCCCGAGGCGGTTTCGCAAAAAAAAATCCCATCCAGTTAGATCATGCCACGTCACAGCGCCAATACCGCCCATTTCGCATTTTTTCTGGGCGTTAAAGTCCTGTCCACAAAAAATGTGAATGCCGTCGGATCCGCGTTGTGGAAGATCCAAGGGTGCAAACAAAGATGCACGGGTGTTAATTGAGGTATGGCCCACACTTTACATTGGTAATTTTCTATTTAATAAGTGAAAGTTGAGCATTGTGTGGGCCCGAGAGAAATAAAGCAAAGATTAAGGTTTATGTCGGAGATTTAATGTGGTTCACTATATTAGGTTAAACTTTGGATATTTTTTAAGAAGGGTTGAATGTTGGGTTATTCACCTTTAATGAAATGTTTTGAAAGGGGTTTCAACAATAGATAAAGAGTTTAAAGTGGACGTATAAGATTCGGGTTACTTATTAAAAAGAAAACCAAAGGTCATATTACTCGGGTGTTTGTATAAGATTTGGCTAAGGTATTCATTAATCAATCTCCATGAAATTGATAAATGAATTGAAATAAGAAATTAAAGAGACTCCCTTAGTGAATGAAATTACTAAAAATACCGAGACAAGAGAGAGAGAGACCAGCTTTCCTTAGCGCCTGCACTCAATTTTGTTGTCATTTGTGGTATCAGAGCAGTTTTTAAGACATTTTGCAGAGACTGAACCGACTTCCAAAGCCAGAAGAAGAATTCCAGCATGGTTGTCCGAGTTGCCAGAGGTGCTGCTAGGAGAAGAGGCAGGCCAGTTGCCAATGCAGAAGTATTGGAGACCTTGCAGCGGGTCCAAGTCAGATTGGAAGCAATGGAATTAGGACACCCAAGAGATCCTGAAGATGTCAGTGAACCTGAAAATGAAGAAGAGGGAGGAGAGAATGCTGAGATTCCTCCTGAGCTGAGACTCCTTAAATCTGTTATGGGGTCTACTACTAAGCCTAGACTTGAAGTGTCAAGCTTTGCAGGAGGATTGAATCCAGAAGAGCTAATAGACTGGATTAATGAGATGAAAAAGTGCTTTGATTATGAAGAAATGGGTGAAGACAAAAGAGTCAAGTTTGCAGTGACAAAGTTGAAGGGACATGCTGCACTTTGGTGGGATGGAGTGCAAGCAGAGAGAAGGAGAACTAGTAAACAGCCAATCAAAAGTTGGACCAAAATGGTGGCAAAGCTAAGAGGTAAGTTATTTCATAGTGATTATCAGCTTAGATTGTTTAGACAAATGCAGAACCTTAGACAAAGATTGCTGACAGTGAAATAATACACAGAAGAGTTTTATAAAGTGAGTATAAGAGCTGGACAAATCCAAGACACAGCAGAGAAGGTTTCCAGGTATGTGAATGGTCTCAAGTTGGAGATCCAGGATGAGATAGGTATTCTGTCTCCTAATACAGTTGAAGAGGCTTATCAAATGGCCTTGAAAGCTGAAGAAAAACTCCTGAGAAAGCAGTCTGCCAAAGGAAGAGGTACTTTCCAAGGAAAGGGAAATCAAGGTGGTAGAGGAAGGTCTAATGCACCAAGGGATGGACCTAGCAGCAGCTCACCTCAGAATGCATCCACAGAGGGTGATGCAAGGGGCAGAAGGGGTTCCTACAGAGGCAGAGGAAGAGAAGTAAGGTGTTACAGATGTCACCAATTGGGACATAAACACTATGAGTGCCCAGAGAATATGGGTACCAGTCAGAGAAATGAAATTGTTGCTCAGGTTGGAGAAGAGGTAGCAAGGCTGTCTGAAACAGAAGAAGCAATTCTGCCACAGAAGGGAGAGTCTTTGGTGGTTAATAAAGTTTTGTTGAAGCAAACAAAAGAAGTTGTTGAACCAGCACAAAGGAAGACTTTGTTCAGGAGTGTGTGCAAAGTCCAAGGGAAATGTTGTCAGTTGGTCATTGATAGTGGCAGCACAGACAATTTGGTCTCTACAGAGGTGATAGAGAAACTAAAGTTGAATACAAGGGAACACCCAACACCCTACAAGGTGTCATGGCTTCGTAAAGGGCACCAGCTGATTGTGAAGGAGCAATGTGAGATAGAGTTTCAGATGGGCATCTACAAAGACAAGGTCATGTGTGATGTAATGCCGATGGATGTGTGCCACATACTGTTGGGCAGACCTTGGCTGTATGACAGAGCAGCAGTACATTATGGTAAGAAGAACACTTACAAGTTCTTTAAGGATGGAGTGCACCACACATTGATACCCATGGAGGAAGGAGAACCATCAAGCAGAAAGTCTGATCCAAAGACTTTATTGCTGAGTGGGAAAGAGTACGTACAGCAGATTGAAGAAGAAGAGGTAAATTTTTATTTAGTTTGCAAACCTAAAGTAGTGCTTACTTCCACAAAAATTTCTGATTTTCCAATAGAAATTCAAGAAATGTTAGACAATTATTGTGATATTGTTGTGGATGATTTGCCTGATGAATTTCCACCTGTAAGAAAAATCAGCCATCAGATAGATTTGATTCCAGGATCAAATCTGCCAAACAAAGTAGCCTACAGAATGACTCCCACAGAGAATGAAGAAATCAGAAAACAAGTGCAGGAATTGGTTGACGAAGGCCTGATCAGAGAGAGCTTGAGTCCATGTGCAGTACCTGCAGTGTTGAGCCCAAAGAAAGATGGAGGTTGGAGAATGTGCGCTGATTCAAGAACCATCAACAAGATAACAATCAGGTATAGATTTCCTTTACCTAGGATTGAATATTTAATGGATTGTTTGAGTGAGCAAAAGATTTTTCAAAATTAGATTTGAAAAGTGGATATCATCAGATTAGGATAAAGGAGGGTGATGAATGGAAAACATCCTTTAAAACAAATGAAGGATTGTATGAGTGGTTGGTAATGCCTTTTGGGTTATCAAATGCACCTAGTACTTTTATGAGGCTCATGAATGAAGTGTTAAGGGAATTTATTGGTAAATTTGTAATAGTGTATCTGGATGACATATTAGTTTTCAGAAAAACAAAGGAAGAACATTTAAGGCATCTTAATTATGTCTTGAAGAATTTACATCAAGAGAAGTTGCTGATAAATTTAAAGAAGTGTTCATTCATGAAAGAAGAGCTAGTATATCTAGGTTTTTTTGTTTCTGCTGAAGGACTAAAGATGGATCCAAAAAAGGTCAAGGCAATTGTGGAGTGGCCTTCACCAAGAAGTGTTTTTGGGGTAAGAAGTTTCCATGGACTTGCCAGTTTTTACAGAAAATTGATAAGGAATTTTAGCAAGATTAATGCACCCATCATTAAAACTATAAAGAAGGACAAATAGCCATTCAAATGGACTGCTGAAGCAGAAAGGAATTTTAAGCTTTTGAAATAGAAGATGACTGAAAAGCCTGTTCTAGTTTTGCCTAATTTTAAGAAACCATTTCAAGTGAAGTGTGATGCTAGTGGAGAAGCTATTAAAGCTGTGTTGAGTCAAGATGATAGGCCTGTAGCATACTTCAATGAGAAGTTGAATGAGACAAGAAGAAAGTATTCCTCTTATGAAAAAGAATTTTATGCAATTGTGCAAGCATTGAAGAAATCGAGGCATTATTTAATGTCTAAGGAATTTGTGTTATACTCAGATAATCATGCTTTACAATATATTATGCAACAGCCTAAATTGAATCATAAACATGCCAAATGGGTTGAATATCTCCAGAGTTTTAATTTTGTTTTGAAGCACATAAGTGGCCAAGCAAATAAGGTAGTTGATGCCTTGAGTAGGAGAAACATGCTTGTTCAAGAAAACCAATTTGAAGTGGTAGGATTTGATTTTCTTAAGTTATAAGACAGATTCAGATTTTAAAGAATCATTTGAAGCGTGTTGTAACCCTGTTTTGACATATAGGAGTCAGTGGTTGGATTATTTCTTGCAAGAGGGATTATTGTTCAAAAGAAATCAATTGTGTGTACCAAATTGTTCCATGAGGGAGAATTTAATCAAAGAAAAGCATAATGGTGGAGTTGCTGGACATTTTGGTACTGATAAAAATTATGAGTAGCTGAGTCATTTTTATTATTAGCCCAAGATGAGAACTGAAGTGGAGAAATTTGTGAAGAATTGCAAAATTTGTCAATATGCAAAGGGGAGAAGCCAAAATGCAGGATTGTACATTCCATTGCCTATTCCTAACAGGCCTTGGGATATGGTGAGTATGGATTTTGTTTTAGGATTGCCCAAGACACAGAGGGGGAATGATGCAATCTTTGTTGTAGTTGACATATTTTCCAAGATGGCACATTTTATCCCATGTTATAAAACCAGTGATGCCACCCATGTTGCTAATTTGTTTTTCAAAGAAGTTGTTAGATTGCATGGGTTGCCCAAGAGTATTGTTTCTGATAGAGATAATAGATTTGTGGGCCATTTTTGGAGGACATTGTGGAAGAAACTTGGTACTAAACCGAGTTTCAGCTCAGCTTATCATCCTCAGACTGATGGACAAACTAAGGTAGTAAATAGAAGTCTGGGAAATCTTTTGAGGAGTCTTGCAGGAGAGCATCCCAAATAGTGGGACCATATTTTGCCACAGGAAGAATATGCATACAATGATTCACCAAACAGAAGTACAGGACAGAGTCCATTCCATATTGTTTATGGAATGCACCCCAGAGGAGTGCCTGAATTGAGAAACTTGGGAAAGGCAAAGTTGAGGAGTGCTGATGGAGAAGAATTTGCTTCAGAGATCCAAGCAATAGATGAGCAGGTAAAACAGCAGCTACAAGGCAGCAGCATCAAATACAAGGGCAGAGCAGATTTGAGCAGAAGAGAAGTCAATTTTGAAGTTGGAGATTTGGTTTTGGCACACTTGAGAAAGGAAAGATTCCCAAAGAAGCAATATAACAAATTGAAGTTCAAGAAGATTGGACCATGCAAGATACTGAGAAAATTTTCTGCTAATGCTTATGAGATTGAATTGCCTCCTGATGTTGGGATATCTCCCATATTTAATGTTGCATATTTGTACAGGTATGAAGATGATGGCACAGATGAAGGACCAGCAGATAAAGAGCAGATTGAGTGGGTAAAACAGTTACCTCCAGCACAACCATTACAGCCAGAGAAGATCTTGGACAAGAAGGTGTTCAAAAGGACTAGAGGACAAGAATATTTCCAGTATTTGATCAAGTGGAAGGACCAGCCAGATGAAGATGCCACTTGGGTGACAGAAGTTATGTTGCAGAAGCTAGGCAGTTCTGTGAAAGAGCTCATGTACAGGAGTCAATGAAGAAAATTTCCCTCGGTAGTCTAATGCAAGGGCATTGGACACTAGCCAACAATGTGAGAGAATTGTCCACATGTTGTGGATAGAAGACTTCGAATTTGTTCAAGAAATGTACCAGCAAAGGTGGAAACACCTTAACTGTCTATTGCACTTAGAGCAGTTAGATAAGTGAGGAATCTGAATAGCTTCATTCGTATCTGTATGTTCAGTTTATGTTGATAGAATGTAATTAGGCTTTTGTTTTATTTAAGAATAAAATGGTCCTCGAGAAGGAACCGAAGAGTCATGTAATAATCTATAAAAATGTAACCCCTGATACAGAGTAAAGGGGGGGGGGGGGATATTTGCAGTAGAATATTGAATCGAGAGGCTTTGTTCTCTGTTTTTAATGAAATTGTGAGTTTGTTGGTATCTGTGTGTGTTATTGACAAATTTCCCAAAGGACTCATTCCTTCCGTTTGAGAACTCTGTGTATAGCTTGAATGAGAACCAATGTTGTGTAAAATCTCCTTGTTTCTCTATGTCTGTCTTTCAATTCATATTCTCGGTGTAGAGAGTATGTATGCTATGTACAAGAGTCGATTAAGCACAGCCGAAGCAATTCTCTGCTTATGTAAAGTGTATTGAACTATGTCCAATCGTTGGGACCTCTGTTGTTTTGAGCGTATTGATTGTGATAGAATCCCTGTCTATTGGAGAAATCTCAGTTGAGATAGAACGCGTTTTTTTGTTGCTGGCATAACGATATTGTTGAGGTTAACCCGCAGTGTGAGCATGGGGAGACGAACTAAAGAAATAACTAAAATGTTGTGAAAATCTGAGCCGAATACTGTTTCAATAACAGAATTGTGAGCCAGCGATTTTGGGAGAAGAAGCCACTCATTTCGCACCGCCTTTGGGCCCAGGACGGTTTCGAAAAATAAAAATCCCATCTAGTTAGATCATGCCACATCATAGCGCCAATACCGCCCATTTCACATTTTTCCTGGGCGTTAAAGTCCTGTCCACAAAAAAATGCGAACGTCGTCGGATCCGCGTTGTGGAAGATCCAAGGGCTATCACAAACAAAGATGCACGGGTGGTAATTGAGGTATGGCCCACACTTTACATTGGTAATTGTCTATTTAATAAGTGAAAGTTGAGCATTGTGTGGGCCCGAGAGAAATAAAGCAAAGATTAAGGTTTATCTCGGAGATTTAATGTGATTCACTATATTAAGTTAAACTTTGGATATTTGTTAAGAAGGGTTGAACGTCGGGTTATTCACCTTTAATGCAATGTTCCGAAAGGGGTTTTAGCAATAGATAAAGAGTTTAAAGTGGACGTATAAGAGTCGGGTTATTTTATTAAAAATAAAACCAAAGGTCATATTACTCGAGTGTTTGTATAAGATTTGGCTAATGTATTCATTAATCAATCTCCATGAAATTGATAAATGAATTGAAATAAGGAATTAAAGAGACTCCCTTAGTGAATGAAATTACTAAAAATACCGAGACAAGAGAGAGAGACCAACTCTCCTTAGCGCCTGCACTCAATTTTTCTGTCATACTGATTCAGTTTTTTGGAGGCTATTCAGTTTCAGGGGTTGTAGGAGCAAACAACACTAGAGAAGTGTTGCATGCATAACATTCTAAAGGTATCGAATCAGGATATATTGAATTCCTTTATTGTTGAGAGGGATTGTTGAAATTGGAAACAAGAAATATTGAAAATGGAACACATAAATGGCACCTAGAAAATGGTACCATAGGGGGGCTTCTGATTTAATTTTCCCTTAATTAAATTGGAATTGAAATTGTAATTTCATCTCATCACAAATTGTATTAGTTAAATAAGTTCGGAAGACTTAGTTAGCTTAGGAAATTAGAGTTAGAGGTTAAAGAGGAGGCATGTAGTGGACTCTCCATGATTTTAGGGGGTCTAGTTATAGTTATCTGTGATTTGTAATTAGTTAACTCAATTAATTGCGTTAAAATCAATTGAACTAGTTCTAATTGAGAGATGAGCTAGTGATAAGTCCAGTGAATTAAATTTTATTTAATTCACAAGTAGTGATCAACCAGTTAACTGATAATTCGCTATAAATAGTTGTTTCATTTCAGTTCTAAGGAAGACCTTGTTGATACTGAGGTTAAAGGGAAGAGATCTATCAGTTGTACTATTAGAAAATAGTACAGGTCATGAATGAGGTCATGAGAAAGACCTTGAATAATTGCACAATCATTAATTGGTATTTTTCTAATTAATAGGGGCTAAATTAGCCCAAGAATGCGCAAGGAAGGCAAGCCAGGTAGAGGCAACCAAAAGGTTAAATACTTGACTGATTTTTCTTAGATTGCAAGCTAGATCTAAGCTAGATCAAAGTGAGATAGTCAAGAGAGTGCAAAGGTTTCTCAGTGTGAGGAATAACATTGTTTCTCAGTGACACTTAAGTATGCTCTGTTAAAAAACTAAAACTAAAAACACAAAAGAAGCTATAGAGAGTTCCAAAAAGTAACAAGGTAAACAACGGCTCGATGGCCTTCTTCTTATTGAATTCTTGGAATGAAAACAAATCTTACCCACTTGCCGAAGGGCCTAGGCAGAGGCTCTAGGACCCGACACAAGGATGTTTTTCCTTCAAGTTCTGCCTTCTGACGCAGTTCAAATCTCTCTCTCTCTCTCTGCTGCAATGGGCTAATATTGTTGGGTGGCCAACAATCGAGTCCTCTTCTTCAACTCTTGCTCCTTGGTTCACACAAACAGCTGGTGTTTCTTGGGCAACTTTGGCCAGCATAACCTTGTGATCACCCATTGTTCATCTCTTTGAGGGTTTATATAGGTGAGCTTTCAAACGTCCTTCCCTCCCTTGGTACATGGTGGATAGTGACCCAAGGGAGGGGAAATATTCCATTGTGGGCTGAAATATGCTTTTGTGTACCCACACAAGGCCTAAGGAGGCATTGGTGTTGTCCTTAGGGGGCTTTCACATAAGGATAAACTGTCATTTGCTTGCTTGTGGTCCCGAAAAGGGACTTTTTCCATTTCCAGGAATGTGCGCTTATCGGGCTCCAGTGTGCGTAGAAGGCGCTCTTCTCGAAGAAAAAAGCGCACATTTGGGCATTTATGACTAGTTCAATCTTGAATTGCTCAAAACCTTAGAGATTCTAAATACTTTTGATTCCATAATGAATCCCTGTCCTGTAAATCCTTAGGCTCGACATGAACTGATGTCGTTTTCTGCTGTACGATTTTCCAGTGTTAACATATGCCCCCTAATGTGTGAGGTCTAGGAAGAATTGTACAGCTGAAATACATTATAGTTTCTTTTCTGTATCGTACGCACAGAGAGAGAGAGAGAGAGAGCGAGGCCTACGTGTAGAAGAGACAACACCTTGCACCGGTTCCGAGATAACCACTGCCTAAGGGACCCCCTGCAAGCAGACAAAATATACAACATATTTGCAAAATTTCAACGAGGCTAGCATGTCCCATCCTCATGATGCTATGGCTAGTTAAACAAAATTGACAGATACATTTACTGTCTGTGTCACTACTGTGGTAGTGATGTTGGTGGTTGCTGACAACGACTATTGACGCCCTCAGGGGCATTTTTTCTTTGACGATAGGTGGAAAGTGGTACCCATATGCGTAATTATGGCATATCACTGTGCAATGTACGCATATGTACTGGCTAGGACCTTCTCGTGTAAGCATTGTTGTCAGAGACGCTTATAAAGGCATGGGTATTCGATGGATCTTGATCAAAGTGCTATGGTTGTAAGGTACGATACCATCGTGACATGAAATATTTTGCTATAGTCGACTGTCAAGAGGATCGATGACATCTATGGACAATGATGTCTCCCATAGTGCCACCCGAGGATACCCCTTTACATGGGGAGGGGTTATCCAAGGTACCGCTTCCTTTTTGGAAAAGAGGTGTTGATGTCGACAAAAAGGAAGCCTTAACCGAACCATAATGGGTTTAACATAGGCATGTTGGTGAGCGGTGGTTGAAAACGGATGATGGGGATTCAGTGGCCCGAGGTCGAAGTATATTTGAGTAGCTTGGTGGTAGTCATGGGTATTTCCAAAGGGAAAAATTCCTGGAGTCGGTAGGACTTACAGGGTGGGTATGAACCGATTATGATTGTCATAATGATGCGTTCATGGAGGGTATGAAATACTTCGACCAAGGGAGATGGGGGACTGTTGCCATGGGAGGAAAAAGTGCAATATGAGGGCGAAGAGGTGAAGGGCGTTCTTTGTGATCTTTGTACACTTACCAAAAGAATAAAATAATGGGTTTTGGTCTGTACAAAACACAGAGACGGGTACCCCAAAACATGAAAGAGGGTTGCTCGCTTGATGGTGTGAGGACGGTGTTTTGCTGGGGGTAGGGGTCCCATTGGTTGGTCTCATGTGCGGGGTTGATGAAGCGGAAGATGTCACAGATGGGTTAATGTTGATGGAGGTATGGTGGGCCAAATGCGATGCGCGGAGGTGCGCTTTCCTTCTGCTTGTAGAACCCAATCGTTCGGGAAGAGGGTTGGTTTAAATGGTGAACTTGATGTTATGCATGGTATATGGATGGGCATGAGGTGCTTCCTAGACTAGAAATGGTATGGCCATGGCGTCACTTGTGGGGTGATGAATGGTCTACTTGGGATGACGATCGCCATGGAGGGGAGGCTCTACCGACCATCGCGGACGTTTATCATATGCAGGGTGAGGTGATGATAAATGTGGTCGGGTACAAGGAACCTATGGTTTATTTCTGATGGAGAAATGATGTCAAGATATGAAAATTTTTCTAGAACTCTATCATGCTGAGGGTAGAATGATACCTGCTCCGAACTTTCGGTGGTGGTTGTTGTGAATGGTTTGCGGGTTCTTCCTGCAAAAACAACTACCTCAAGTGAAAGAACCTTATTTTCATTCAATATTATTGAAAAACATGAATTTTGGAAAGGAAGATGGGAGGGTGCATACCTGTCGGCACTTGAAAAAATATTTATTTGAAAATCGAATGTATCGCATCGCTTTCGTTCGTCATGGTTTACTAATTATGGTGCAACTTACGGTTTGCAGAATGGACCTTCTGATCTCCTGTTATTGACCTCTGAAGTTCTGGAAAAGGGCGATAAATAAGGGATAATGGCCCTATTCCTATTCATTTGTACTTGCTGATTTTGGGAGATCATAGGTGATAGCAGAGCCTTTCTTGCCGTTGCGGTCAGCCTGTGTACCGGGGATTAGCGATAATATGCTGAGATAACTCTCATGACGTCCTGTATTTTGATTTTTCCAGATTGGTGACACCGGGGGCAATACAAATTAGGTTTGTACGCCCTCAAAGGGGATTTTTGCCCTAGATTACGCGAGAAACCTAGGGAAATAGGCACCCCCTTGCGCGTATTTATCAGGTACAGTCGCGCAAAGGCGCGCTGTCCCTGCCTCTTTGCGCATAAGGGTGCACCTGTAAATGAAACAGGCGCGCAAAGGCAGTGTTTTTTTTTTTTTACTTGGGTTTTTTGATGTCCTTAATGATTTTTCTTCTTTTTACTGATGGGTACCTATTTCTTGGCAGGTTAGTGTGGAGAGAGAAATATTGGCCTGAGATCTGGACTGCTCTGGTTGCTGATGTTGGGGCGCATTGTCAGTTGGCCGCATGGGGCCTCCTGAAATTTGCTGAGAACGAGTTCCTTTGGTCACAGTACCGAATGCTACGTTATATCATATGGAATTGGCATCGGAAGCGCAACATGTTTTTCCTGAGGGGGATGAACTTGATTATCCTTCCAGACCAATATTTATTTTGTGACTGGATTACTGCCTCAAGGAGAGGCGTTGAGGTATCCACTTCCTGCTGGGCTGGTGAACATGGACAGGTTCCAGCGGCGACATTGTGGTGGTGCGCCTCTTACTGAGGGGTGCCTCAATATCACCTCAGTGATAGATGTGGTCGAGCGGTGTGCTTTGGCCATTATTGTGTGACTGGCGGGGTCGTTTGTACCTCATCGGGCATCAGGCCCACAGCTGGCGGTTTTACGCCACTTGAGGAACGGGAATTTCTTTGATTTTTCCCGCTTCTGCTTCAATGGTATGGTGTCGCAACTGAACAGGGTCCATCATGGATCCAAATCATTTGTGTACGCCAGCATTTTGTGTAGCATCATGTACGATAAGGTCGTGCTGATGAGGCCCGTAGTGCCTGTGCCTATCGGGGGGCCGAGGGAGCCACGTATGAGGAGGTGGGCTCCGGTGATGCCACACGGTGGTGGTGGCAGAGTGGGTCGTTATTGGAATGACACGAAGGAGGCCTGGTTTGAGGCCAATCCACATATGTTCTTGCCATACCCTTACGCAGGGATGGACTTTCAGGGCGATCCAGATATTGGTCTCCCTTTTGGTTATGTTTGGGGTCCCGCAGGTATGTGTTATATTTCTGCATTTTACTCGAGTTTTTTTTTTTTTTTTGTTCTTGAGTGTTTTTCATTGACACACATTATTTTGGTTACTCGTACATATTTTGGTGAGGTGGGATGCCCAATGGCCCGGCTGGTGGGTCACAACCCTCTACCACGACTGCCTGGTGGTCGGGGAGGTGGTGCCGTAGGTGGACCGAGCGAGGGTGCCGTTGGACCGGGCGGGGATGGTGCTGGTCATTCTATTGAGGGAAGAATCACAGGTGTCGCTGAGGTAGCAGCAGAGAGAGCTCATGCAGATGTGGCTGAGGCATGTATCATAGCACTTACAGCTCAGGTAAAGGCTCTAGAGGACTTCCAGGGTCAAGTGGACCGTTTGACCCACGGGATGCCTGCTCGAGGTCGTATGGATGACTTCGAGGAGATATGGCTAGAGACGGTGATGGCCCGTGAGAGGGACTACTGGCCTACTCTGTGACGGGTAGCTATTGCAGTGGCGACAACAGCTCCAATGGTGGTACCAGAAGCAATGGTGGGCCCAGGTGCTCCTCCTGAGGGGGAAACCCCCTAGGGTAGATTTGAGTTCTCTGCATTAGTTGATTTGGTGATCGTTTAGATCACATAGGCCGCATATTATCCTGGGCTTGGCCTGGGATTTACGTGACTGGTGTGTGACCTTAGCAAGCATGACGAACCACCCTGGTGGCGGGGTTGTTGGGTCGACCATGTATCTTTTATGCCATTCTTGGAGGTCGCTCGTCCTCTTTTCTACGACATTAATCATGTCGATAGTGGGACGTAGTCGTGAGACATTAGTACAATGTCGGTCGTAAATATTACCCTGACATATCAGGCAAAATGTTCGTGATATGGGTCTCCCATCGTGCGTGGTCTGAGGCCGGGCGGGGTACCATCATCGGTATGCTACTAAGTCGGGGCAGTGGACTACTATATGGTTTGTATGCTTGCATAATGTGCATGCGGGCGGCCTTCGTGAAGTGCCTGTAGGGGTAACTATGGGTTTCCCACTAGGTCGTTCTTCAGCTGTCAAGAACATGATAGACCCACTCATCTCCTCTGCCTGGGTCATGGAGATGCTAACAGACTCAGCCTCCATATCGTCTTCTTGGGAGAGACGAACTATGGCTGAGCAGAGGCTAGCCGGGGCTAGTCGAAAGCGAGGTATGTAGTGACAATCTTCCAATAAGTGATTGTCGGCACATAACGGGCATGTGAATTGTGATGCCCGTAGCCCCACGTAGTAGACCCTTTCGATTGGATACCATCTATGGATGAGTTCCAATGCAACACACTCTTCGAGGTAGTGGCCATGTTCATCGCATAGCGTGCAACGTATAATAGGAATTATTGGGGGGCGCTCTACATATCTGTGCTCCTCTTGTAAGTACAAGATGGTGCACGGATCGTCATTAATAGACTGAATGGAGGGATCCTCTTGATAGGATCACTCGATCGCGTGTAAGGCGTCGCTATACTGCGGGACTTCTGGACAATGGTGGGTATAATGTCCATAGGTGTCACAGAGGGTGCATGCGTGATTGGTACGCAGCAATTTGCCTGTATTTTTGGTGGAAAGCTCCTTTTTATGGGAATGTCATTTTGAGGTGCCTGCCTCGCAGCCGAGGAGTGGTTTTAACTCGTCCAACTCCAGGCATATGTGAGTAGGGTGTCCCGTGACATCACATATAGCGCAGGCCGATGACTCCCACTGCATGGTGGGGGTCACCACTTTCTTTCCTTTCTTGGCCATTTTCTTTATCGTGGTCACCGGTTTCGCAATGGGGATTTCCCTTGCGGGGGCGATTTCGGCTGCTACTTGGGTAGGTTGGGGCTCCTCAAGACCGGGGGGCTGTAACCCAAATGCAGTAACGTTGGTAGCTAGTGTTCCGGGGGGGGAACAAGATACCACACTAGGAATGCCAACGATATGTTGGGTAGTACCAGTGTTGCCAAGACCTGATGGGAGGTGAAGCCAGGAGGTGGGTATAAGAAAGGAGTTTGGGAGGCAGCATCGACCATGGAGGCTACAGTAGTTGATGCCTCGATGTCATTACTGCTTGAGTCCGTGTCTTGACTAACCTCGGTGCTTGATGTGGACATCATTCACACCGGGGCCCCTATGGCATCAGGTGATACCTCAGGGATAATAGGAGGATCTCCTAAGAATGATCCTAGGACGGGTGATGGTTTGAATTGGCCAAGGCCATATTCTTGACACCATACGAGACCATCAGTGGTTGTGTCTACATAGCGTAGAACCATATCTTTGTTGGTCAAAGGACACTTTTTAGTGTACGTCAGCTGGTCTACCGTAATGATTTGATCCTCGTGGGGAAACATCATGATCCGGAAAATGAAGGATGCTATGCAAGACATGGCATACATGTAACTCCGCCCAAGGAGTATATTGTAATCCAAGTGAGCGTCCAAGACTTCGATGTCTATGTGGACCGTTTTTTCGGCTAAGAAGATCGGTACATTTTGGAAGAGACCAACGGGGGTCGAGGGAAGACCATCGTATGCTCTGAGTGTGATGACGGAAGGTTTGAATTTTGGGGCTCCTAACTTCTGCCATACATTTTTCGACATGATGCACGTCGACGCACCCTCGTCAATGACACATCAGTCAATAGTGATATTTTGTACCGATACTAGTATCTGGAAGGCGACCATGGAGGGAAGCCTAGGGGTGGCTTTGTCTAAATCAAAATCCATCATGCGCGTGTCGACGGGGTCGACGGTGCCTAAGGTAGAAAGTAGGACTTTCCACTGCTTTCGGCACGACTGCAGTACCTCTAAAGTGGACATAGCAATAGGTTACTGGGCTAGATCGTCTACGATGTTGTAATTGTGGGTTGCTTTAGAGTAGTTACCTGCTCGGCTATTAGGCCCTTTAACCATTTTTGGCAATGGTTCCAAAGGAATATTTGGAATGGTCAAAGGTACAGTCGGTGCGCTCATACTAGCCCCTGATGTACTGATGTCTGGTGGGGTGTCGGAGCTACGATTCCAGGTTTGGAAAAACATTTTTTTCCTAGCCATGTAAATTTCATGGTTGTTTTTCTCGGAATCGTTAGGGTTTTGTTGCTGAGTGCTGATCATTCCTTGATGGGGGGAGGGTTCTTTCATAAATACAGTTGTCTGGGAAGATCCTCCTTGTCCTCGGTTACTCGGAAACTTTTTAAGCTCAGGGAGTTCAGGACAGTGGTGAGTATAGTGCTCGTACTCACCACATATCGAACATGAATGGTTTGTTCGTAGAGGTGGTCGTTTGCCTTGCTTTTGAGCATTGCTTGGCTCCTGGTTCTGGTTCCAGTTGGAGTTATTTCCCGACCGGGGCCGTGGTGGGCGCTGTTGGTTGTTGCCCCCCTGTCCAGGGTTCCCTTTGAGTTTGTTTTTTACCTTTCTTTTGACCACGTTGGGAGGGTAATTATCCTGATCATACTAGTGTGGTTGATCTTGGGACAGCTGCACAAAGTTCACCTGTGCATTGTTTTGCGTTGGTGGGTTATGTGCTTGGGATTTAGCATACTGTTGTCCCATGTTTGCATCTGGCTGTTGGGGGGAGTTCTTCCGTCAGTTTTTCTTCATGCATACTGGTTCCCCCCGGCCGGAGGGTAAGGTTCTCCATTAGGGGAGTTTTGAGGTCTAAAATGGGCCTTCTAAGGAAAATGTACAATCAAAATTCACTTTATGAGAACCAATCACATTTTAAGGGATGACATTATCCCAAATGGTTGAGGTGGAATTGCTTGAGTTAAATGTACTTACTTGTCACATTTTCAATGGTGGATAAAAACTCATAGTTAACCATGGTAGTGCTCTAAGTACTTTTAAAGTTAAAGTAAAGTACTCATAATAAATGTCATTTCACACTTTTTGAATAAAAATATATTATTGCCATTTCATATTTCTTGAAAGAAATAATGCATATCCATATACATTTATTATATTATTTTTATATAGTATATTAATTACATGTTATTATACAATTTAAATAATATAAATTTTAATTAATAACATATAATATAACTAAGAATTTATAAATTTATATTTATATTTTATTTTAGGTTATTTAATTACAGAGGACAAATGCATTAGTTGTTCAATGATAATGACTTTTTCTTGAAAAGCTCATTCTTATTTATAGTCACATCAATACAATTTTTTTACTATTTTTATTTTGGTACAACTTTTGAATTGAATTTAACTATGGTTACATTGCTTGTGGTGCAAAAAGTGAATTGAAAATTCATAAATATTATTTTATTGGTTTGGCTATTATTTTATTATTTCCTTAGAAGGCCCATTTTAGACCTCAAAATTCCCCTAATGCTTGGTGATACACTGGTGGTCTATTCGTCAAATTTTGCTGCTGCATATGATGACTTTGAAATCTAGGTTGAGACATGTTCTGGGTAGACCATGTGTGTAGTCGGGATTCTAATTGTTGTTGCCTAGGTACCCTTGGGTCATTGACCCAATAAGTTCGTCTGCAGAGCTCGACGCGCCTGGAAATTCTTGATAAGATTGCAGGCGCGAGGCACTAAGCAGGATATTGTATATGTATCTTGATTGCGTATAAATCAGTTCAAGTTGTTGGGCTTTACTGATTGTGTCATCTTCGGATGTAGGGTTACGTTGCACCACATCCTTTGAAAACTCCGCCGTCAGAGTTTTCAAGAATAAATATAAAAGGACTCGGTCATCGAGTTGAGCTTTGCATAATCTACGACGTCGTATCCACTCATGGAGATGTTCAGAAATGTGGGTAGAGGGAGATTGTCTGAAATGAGTGAGTAACTACATTCCCTAATTGTGGTGAATGGGTAGCTGAAAGTATGTGAGGAACGTAGTAGCGAGGGTGCTAAAGGCTCTGTGTGAAGCAGGGGGTTGCTCAACGTACCATTTCGCGGCCACTCCCATGAGACTACGTTGAAACAGCCTCAATCAAATAATATCGTCAATGATGCTATTCAATTAGCACCACAGGTGAAAGTTCATTATATGATTCCCTGGGTCTTCCTCTTGCTTTCCCTCAAACTTTGGTATGTCTGAAGGGAGCTTCGTGGGCATGGGAGGCCAACTGGGGTCGTGTGCGATGGGGTCATTGGTGAGCTTGGTTAAATCTAGTAGATTTAACGCTGCTAATAAGGGTGACTGAGAGGTTGATGCCATGGCAACGTGTGAAGACACAAAGTTCTGGTTAGAACAAGGGTTAGTCTGTGACGTACCCGGTTGTGAATTCAGCTGGCTTCCCGTATGGGATGCACTCTTCTGCCCCCTAGGGGACGAGGGGGGAGTGATGTGCGGTGTGGTGTTGGGAGACCAACTAGGGTTCCCAACGAAGGTTTCTCCAAGAAAGGAGGAACCAACCACAGTGGAAATGTTTCGTCTTTAACGCCTAAACGGCGAAAGACCTTAAACCCCCTCCCTTTAATGGGGGGAGGTCTAAAAGACGCCTGGACCAACAAGGTTCCGTTGGAACCATTTGAGGGTAGTCCAAGCTAGGTTTTGGAAAAAAAAATTGAGGGGATTGAGTTTATGATCACGTTAAATTTATGGCCACATACATAAAAAAAAGCAAAAATGAAATGATTTTTCCTTTAATTTAATCTATGTGATCATTCAAGAAAAAATGGTTTTGTTTGTTTGCACATGATACTCAAAAATATTTGAAGACCTAATAATGTCCTCACACACTCAAAAGTAACTGGGCCTTGAGAGGATTTCTTGCGAGTGTTGGCACAACGTCCCAAAAGAACTGGCGACGCCCCCAGTCAGTCGAAGAGAATCAACCAAGGTAAGGGTAGAGGGTCTAGCGCTTACCTGCACCATCACCTATAGGGTAAAGGATGCCCTAGTTTTGGCCACTAAGAACCACCATCCCATGTGAGCGTTCGAGTCTTGGGCTTCATGGTAGTCAGCTAACAGTACCATGTATCAGATGGGTCAGGTAGCCCCAACTAATACCGCACGCACTGCGCCTAAGCCTAACCCCCTCTGAATCGGGTCTCTGTCGCACTCGAGTTTTATTTTCCGTGGGCTGATCGGTGGATTTTGAAGCTCCCTAAAAATGCAACTTCTATGTTTCAAATGTGAAGTGTCATCAAGGCGGCTTATTGGATGCCTACCCCCTTGATCCTAACTTAAACTATAATTTCTCTTGTGGCCCCTGTGGGGAGAGTTTAGTGATTTGGTTTAAGTTATTTTTAGGTGGCTTTCTTTTCTTAATGGGTGAATGTGTGTGAGCGTATGGTGAACAATATCATAATTTGAATATATGGATATCGATGATCCTTTACAAATGTCCCCTAGTTAAACTATGTGATGTTGTTCCTTGCTCAAATAAAAATCATCTGCGGATAATGGACCGCTTCCAAAACCTCCTAATTAGTCTATGTGAGTGACTAAACGGAGATGGAAAATCACAAATATAGAGTGTTCATATGCCTTTCTAGGGTCACCCAATGGCGCAAAGACAACAAAGATTACTTACTCTAACTTGCAATTAAATCCTAGTCCCACAATTTCCTAAATGCAAAAATTGAAATTTAAACTAAGCAATTTCTACACTAGCTTATGCATGTGTGGTCATGAGCCACTTACTTGGACTATTTAAACTAAGTGTGCATACCAGAATTTGCAAAAACATAAATTGTTCAGAAATAAATGGTTAATTTGCCCCCTACTTAAACTATGTGAGCACTTTTTGCAAAAACCAACTTAAATGAAAACTAACTAAATGCCTACAAAAAGCAGCAAAAATTAGTCTTCAAAAGCTGTGGGGTATCAACACAGGTGTTGGAAGATACATTAGGGGCTGCCAAACACACTTACAAGCAGAAAAAATGCAGAAGGTAGGGAGAAAAAATCTCTCTGCAAATTGCACGCAAAAGCCTCTGACAGGTGCGCTTTCCTGCGCGCAGGTCACTCTTGAACGCGCGCACTGCACGTCTGTGTGAGAAAACAGTGCGCAAAATTCCTGCAAGTAAAAAAAATTAGGAGCTGCCTTCTTCAGTCTGTCACCTCAGTGAGTCTAAGGACTGCAATATGGGTCAGAGGACTGTCAGCTCCACTCCAGCATAGACTAAGGGTCTCCTGCAAACAATGGCACAACCACATAAACTTGAAACACGTCAGTGGAGTCGCCAATCCTATTGTGGTGGATTCGACACATGGGTGTACGAAATCACACGCGTTTAGAGAATGTGGTCTTTTCTCTAAACCATAAGTAACAGGAAATATCTGGGGGGAGCTCAGAAGTATAAGACTTAAAATGAAGTAATACACTTATGTATGCTCTGTTAAAAAACTAAAACTAAAAACACAAAAGAAGCTATAGAGAGTTCCAAACAGTAGCAAGGTAAACAACAGCTTGATGGCCTTCCTCTTATTGAATGATTGGAATGAAAACAAATCTTATCCACTTGCCAAAGGGCCTAGGCAGAGGCTCTAGGACCTGACGCAAGGATGTTTGTCCTTCAAGTTCTGCCTTCTGATGCAGTTCAATTCTCTCTCTCTCTCTCTGCTGCAATGGGCTAAGATTATTGGGTGGCCAACAATCGAGTCCTCTTCTTCAGCTCTTGCTCCTTGGTTCACACAAACAACTGGTGTTGCTTGGGCAACTTTGGCCAGCATAACCTTGTGATCACCCATTGTTCATCTCTTTGAGGGTTTATATAGGTGAGCTTTCAAACCTCCTTCCCTCCCTTGGTATATGGTAGATAGTGACCCAAGGGAGGGGCAATATTCCATTGTGGGCTGAAATATGCTTTTGTGTGCTCACACAACGCCTAAGGAGGCATTGGTGCTGTCCTTAGGCAGCTTTCACATAAGGAGAAACTGTCATTTTTTTGCTTGTGGTCCCGGAAAGGGACTTTTTTCCATTTCCAGAAATGCGCGCTTATCGGGCTCCAGTGCGCGCAGAAGGCGCTCTTCTCGAAGAAAAAAATGCACATTCAGGCATTTATGACTAGTTCAATCTTGAATTGCTCAAAACCTTAGAGATTTTAAATACTTTTGATTCCATAATGTATCCCTGTCCTGTAAATCCTTAGGCTCGACATTAACTGATGTCATTTTCTGTTGTACGATTTTCCAGTGTTAATAGTCCGATTCAACTTGTCATTGTCTGCCTTGAAAATTTTGATCTGTGCCGTCAAACTCCTCGGTGTATAAGACATATTAGGAGAATAATCTTCCCTTTCTTTTTAGATGACCTTTCTCATTCCATATAATTCACATTAGACCTATAAGAGTAGTCATGTGAACTTTAGTCCACCCTTCTTCTCTTCATCTTTTATCTTCCATTTCCTGCAAGATAACATGTTGGATAAACCAAATAGACGGCATAATCAAACTCATACCTAATGTAGGTTTTAACCCTGTACAGTAATTATCTGCAAACGAATCGTAAAAACAGAAAATAAACAATAGCGAGAGCATAAAACATAAAAAAAATATACACAGATATTTTCCCCTGGATACCAAATCAGGACGACTAGCTTGATTTTTCATTATATTCCTTTTACTGTTACAACACATATATATACTTGTCGAAGCATACATAAACTCCAATCCATTAACCCTAGATTATAACATAGTCGTAGTTCCCTTGATCGGATCTACAAAATACCAAGGGCCGAAAATCATCATGCCCCAAAACCATGTGCAAACCAATGCACAAACCATGGGTTGGTCTACCCACCGAAAAATAGGGTCCAAAAACAAATTTCCCTGGGCGCTGCTGCCCCCCTGCTATGCTTGACGCAATGTACAGGGGGGGATGTCATCCCCCCTGTGACCCCCCCACGCGTGACTGGTCGTGGAAAGAATATAACACATACCCAACATTCTCCCACTTGTTTTTTTCTTTCCACAGGAGGCCACAGGAGAGCTTAGTCGTTAGCCCAGCTCTGCAACACCCATTGTTTCTCTACACCAAGAGAACTTCTGATTGCTCACAGAATTCGTTAATGCATCTGCAACATTCTTCAAAGTGTCCACCTTTACTAGAAACACCCTTTTAGCGTCAACCATATCTCTCAGAAAGTGATATTGAACATCAACGTGCTTTGTCTTTGAATGACAAGTTGTTGGTGAGGTAAATCCCCTCTGCAGACAGAGGCAATCCCACTAGCTCTAGAGTGGGTCTAGCCACAAACGAGACATGCTATGACATCAATTTCTAGTTAAGAATGGACAAATAATTGGTAGATCACTTACCGTAGGTCCTGCACTGTTGTGTTGTAATATTCCTTTTTCATGAAATTCTGCTCCATCGAGAATATCTTAAGATATTCCAATTCCTTCTTCAGTGAGACACTGCAAGTCCATTTTAGAGATTTACTTCTGGGGCATTTACAGGATATGACTCCTTCCAAAGAAGGGAGAGATCCTGAGGCTAGCTGGCCCTTCACAGACTCTGTCTATGGATATGCAATCTTCCACCTCGGGAATTTCTGCTACAAGGTCCTTGAGGACGCTGTATAAGGAAGCTGCTGTAAAAATAAGACAAACCACTACTGGGATGCCTTAGAAAATTCATCCTACAACTCCTATGTAGAATATGAGCTCAAATAAATAACTCTAAATGGGTTAAAAGATCTCCCCAATCTAGGTCTCTAAAACAATGCTCAATGAGAGAGCTTACAGCAACATAAGAACATAAATACTGAACTCTGCAAATATGAACATGCCATGAGATGGAAATTTATGCAGCCATCATTATATGATTATATCAGCAGAAATATACAAGAAATAGTTAAGGGACAAGCCACTCAAACTTTAAGAGCAAACCTCCAATGAATAAGCAGTGAAATACAAGAGTAGTTGCAACTCCACAAAATGCCGGAGTAGCTACAACTGAGCAGTGTATACGAAGGTATAAGCTGCTGAATATGAATAAAATACATAATTGGCTGAAGGAATACAAGAAATAGCCCAATAACCAAGAAATGGGCTGAAATACAAGATTTCTAGCCAATCTATGAAGATTTCTAGAAATGTCGAAGAAAACCAAAATGTGACAACCGAGTTGTCACTGCAACTGAACCAAAATAAGAATGAGGCTATGGCTGATCTGAAATGTAGATGCCCGTCTCTGATCATGTCTCCAATACAAAGTGTTGATTACTTTGTCTCATAAACACCCTCCTCTGGAGCTCCCGAAACCCCTCTCTCACTGCCTCCTCCAAAATAACACAGTTTCCTCCATGGACTGCGTAGTGGGAGATGATGGAATGTTGGCCTATGCCAAATGATCTGAAATACATCCCAGGAATCCTCCTTTCAGCTCCTCCAATGAATAGATCACTCCTCCACTGAAGAAAACTAGACAAGAGAGACTCCATGAGTTCCTCTCTTGCTGCACCCAGCAACACAACGTCCTCTCTGCTGCAGAAATAATGTTGTAGGAAATGAATGTAGCTGTGGCCAATGCCGTATTGAGGAAATGTAGCTCAATCCTCATCCTTCCTTGAGGAAGAGGTAGGGATTCCCGACCAGGAACACCCTAGTGCCCGAGGGCACCATCACCCTGCTAAACAGCCCGGGGATGCAAGCTTTGCAGACCCAAGTCTGAAACTCTAAACCATATCATAACGAAAATGGGCTACCATCTCCTCCATATAAAGTGAGAGAACTCTTCTCCACCATGGTCCCACCAATTATGGTTTCCACCCTTGCATGAATGTCTTCCCCCCAAAACTGCGCAGCTTCTCTGGGAAGCCTCTTCCTCCTTGGGCAGCGTTGTTGACTTTAGTCAAAGGTGACTAATCAAGTGAGCTGGGTTCCATTCACACCCTTGGTGTTTATTTCAGTTGCTTTATTCCCCTCCTTTTCACATGAAGAGTGTTATTTCTTCATCTAAAAGGAGCTAAGGTGTCTCCTTGCCCATTTTATTAAACAAAAATAAAATGTACAACTATAATATTCCATTTTAGCTTGAGGCTAAAATTGGGAATATTACATGTGTTGTCCGAAAGAATGGCTGCCTCCCGCTCCTGATTCGACAGATCACGATCCGCTCGTTCTCATGCCCGGATACCTGCACATACATAAGAAATGAAGACGATACACAACATACTACTTCGCATTCCTAACTATCAGTCAGTCGAAGAAGACTAAATCAAATGCATCAAATAAACATAACACAGAGATGGAATCAATATCATAGTCGAGTATATTAAATTAAAGAAGGAAGAGTACAACCAGGTTTCGACGTTGCGATCTCCTCCAGCAGGGTTCCAGCGGAGCACATCTCACAAAGCTCATCGGGAATTCAGACGGGGCTCTCTCTATGGGATCCTCCTTGGTTCGACCTTCTCTATAGCGATTACTCAGCTATAATATCTCTTCTCCAAGTTCAGCTTCTTGGCTATATGTTCAGCTAGCTTTTGTAAAGGGAGAAGGCTCATTTATATAGAGGGAGAAGGAGAGGTTAGGATCCCTATAATCGTGGGGGGAGTCCTATCCTCTAAGAATTTTCCATCAACCATTTCCTAAAGGAAGAGATCTGTGGCTTATCGAGTTTAACCACTTGCAATGAGTCATTCCTGAGGTGGTTAAAGGAAACTTCTGCCTCCAATTTGTTGAAAAACATTCCAAAAAAGGCCGGTGCGGGCTCAACACAGGGACAGAGCGCTAGCTGGCGCGACCTCTAGTGCAAATCTTCCCCATTGGCGCGAGGGGTGAACTGGCTACCCGTGCCAATGCCAAAACATAGGTTTTTGAGTGCTTTCTGAGGAAATGTTCAACAGGAAGAATCATGTCCTTATGCAGAAGGATGCAAAGAAGGTATTTGTAGAGTTTGAGACTGCTCACAGGTCACAGGAAAGACCCTCTAATATGTGGGGCAAGGGATTGTAGGGACGGTGACAAAATGTTGTGTAATAGATGCCCCCTAAAGCATGAGGTCCGAGAGAGAGGGAGGGGTGAAATGCTTTATGAGAACGCGTTCGACCAAAACACTGCTGTCAGAAAACCTGTAAGTACGAATACAACTAATACATCTGATATATGACAAGTGACATGGGCACAACCATCCATAAGAGAGTATATAAACAATGAGATCTGAGGTATGGACACAACCATCCAGCAGTATGGATCAATAAATAGACTTATGTATGGTCGCAGCCATCCAATCAAAGGAGTTATACAATAAGTCATAATAATCCACAAAGAACCCGCAGCCTGGATTTCATCAGACAAAACCCAGGGTCTTGCGCTCCATCTCAACCCGAACATAGTACAAATTCAAGCATGTGAATATGTGAGCTGAAGTCGAACATGCAAGAACATCGTCTAATTAACAGCCAATGACGGAAGTTGTTAACAGATGCAAGAGAAACCACCAATAATGACAATGGATCTCAAGGTACAAAAGGTACAATCCACGGCATGTGAACAGTGATCTGACGTCGAACACCCGCAGAGTCAATCGATCGAAGGCCAATGATGTGCGCCTTGCATCGAATGCAAAGAACCTGCCATTGAGGCATGCAGGCTCCAAGGTACCTGAAGGGAGTCTCTAGATCAACTTCCTGGATAATGAGCTGGAGTCGACAGGAAGTGACCTTGATCGAAGGTGGGCCATAATGTTTCCCACATCATCGACATGAGACAGAGGAATATGATGTTTGTGAATCAAGACCAACGGAGAATCAGAGGGAGGTTGAAAACTACAGAGGCGAACTTCTCTTGAACATATTGGCGGCACGACAGTGGATTTGGCAGTATTTGACATCAAGGGATCTAAGGTCATGGTGACGTGGCAAAGAGCAGATGAGTGGTCAAAATAGATTACCCAAACCCATGGAGGCAAACAAATAACGAGATGAGATGTCCCCAACTCGACATGAATGCAGACAAGTGCCATGTTCAAGAGCGACATACTGCCAACACGACTACAATATTGGTTCCATTTTCCCCCACCATTTCTGGTGAGTACCCCAATTATTTTTGAAAACAAGCTTGAAGGGGATAGCACGTGCTTGCGATGTAAGTTTTTCCTTCAGACAAATCCAAACTAGTACATTTTACGAGCCCTAGGAAGGAGGAACTCGAGTAACGTCATGATGACGGAGTCGATGTCATCAGTTTTCAACGAGTCTGGCAAAGGAAGAACTTGGCATCTTTTCATATTTATGTAGAAATTATATAACTTATGTGTTATATGTCGAATATTCTCCTGATCTCACACTATTTTAACTTCATGCAAAATACAGAATCTATTCCACCATTGATCATTTGCGGAAATTAAATCAAGATTGCAATGCACACATGAAACAATAAAAACTCACACACATTAACATAGTTGTTTAACGGGAAAGCCTGAAGCTGAAAACCCCAACTATCTATATATAATATATTTCATAGATATCATGTAACAATCCTCATACAAAGCTGATCATATCAAGCTCTTAGTACAATACAATCGCTACACACTAATCAGGCCCGATCTTTCAAATCCATGCACCAATCTTTGCCACCTACTAGCCTGCCTCTACTACGCAATCCCTTCTAAAGAATGGCTCTGAATGAACTCGAATTTCTCCAGCCTTCCTCACACAATCCTCATTGGCATCTCCACTGAGTGTTGGATGCAATCAATGCATCACTATAGTCACAACTGATAGTCACACTTGCTCTTTCACCCATCTCTCCACTGGTCTCCACTAAAACTGCCATGCACTGTAGTTAACTGATGTATTCTTCAGTTGATTAATGAGTTATTATTTAGTGAATTAATTCACTCCACTCTCACTAGTGCATCAATCAGTTAAACTAGATACAACTAGCTCAACTGAGTCTAACTGAGTTAAACTAAATACAACTCCACCAACTACTTCTCCATCTCCACCAAACTCTGTCACATGAGTTCTAATTGAATTCCTCCATGCAATAGCTCCAGTAAACCCTCAGGAATAGCTTAATTCCTTCTGTCAATTGCTGTGCCACATCTGTGCACTTAACTGAAGTGCTCCAAGAGAATAAGATAATGTTTAGAGTCCAAATATTATTAAGAGCTAATAATATTCGACATATCTATTTTTAGACTAGCAATCCAAAAATAGACTCCGCCCAATATGTCTAAAAATAGAAGTCCATCTATTTTTCCAACTTGACCAACCATCCACAAATAGCATCCTGCAACTCATAGAATATGATCGACGTGTCTAAAAATAGACTTGCGCCAAAAATAGCCTGTGAGCCCACTTAGTGAAGGCGACTATTTTCACTAAGCTCATCATCTTGTTGAATCTCAACAATTTAGAGAGTTTGAAAAGAAGGCAGAAAAGAAAACTCCAGCAGTCCCTTTTCGTAAATAGTCTCACAGATCCGAAAAGGTAGAAAACTGTGTCTAAGAGAACCTCTTAGTCGTGATCAGCTAAGGTATTCCTTTTTCGTAAATAATCTATCCCAGCCCGAAAAAGGGGTAAACATATACTAGGTAGATATGGTTTCGCAGCCAATTTAACAAGTTCAAAACAACAAGTGACTCGGCGATCTTTTCAATTTTATAGAGTCAGAAAAGTGCTGAAAGGTGACTCCAGTAGTGACTTTTTCGTGTTTTTACCGAGTCTGAAAAAGTATAAAATACAACTCATTTCTTCGTCATATCCATGTGAAAAACCTGTCGGTGCACAAAAAGACGCGTGTAAAACATATTCCTCAAAAATAATATGAAAATATATCGACAAATATGTTTTAAAACCTATTTTAGGACTTTGAAAAGTTATAAAAGACCATAAATGGTAAAAAATATTTACTTTTCACTTTTACCTCTTTGCAGAGCAACAGTGACCCATTTCTCTTGCGATCTTCAGGGGATGATTGTGAACAATCCAGTGGACCAATCCGGATTCCATCTGTTTCAGATAAGATCCGACTCCATTGGCCATCTTTTAGGCTATATTTTACTGCATTTAGTTGTCATTTGGGATCCTTTATGGGAGGATTGGAAAATTTTACGGCATCGCAGTTGGCATGGGTTTCGGGCACGGACCCGCGCCAACCGACCCATTTTACACACGGGTCGCGCCAGTTGGCGCGACTATTAGCCGAATAGTCACACCAACCGCGCAACCCAAAATCCGCTTTATATTTAAGAAAAATCAACCAATAGATTGCAAATTTAAACACCCAAGGAGGCTTCTAATGTTCTTATGATCAATTCATGTAAGTACAAAGTGCAAAAATATGGTGATCGAGTGGAAGGAGAGAGAGCATAGTGAAGAGGATGAACAATCAATGGGAAATGAACATTGTATGAATTCCATCAGGAATTGTGGGCTCAATAAGTTCTTTATGACACCATGTCTCCGGGCTCAGCCTGAATTGCTTCAGTATCTAATCAGCATTTGGGACGAAGATCAGGAAAAGTTCATACTTCAGGATCAAGAGCTCGAACTCAAAGTTCCCCATGTGCATTTCATCACTGGGTTGTCACGTAGGGGCATAGTCCCTATCTTAATCGGTACCTGACATTCTGGAGAAAGCATGGCAATGGTCATTGACAGGGTGTGCCATGGGGCACAAAAAGGATCAGGGAGCGGCAAAGTGGATATCCAGACCATTCCTGATTTGGCACTTAGGGTAGTGCTGCACACCATCACGCAGGCTGAAGGATCGCAGGCACCGCATGAGGCCACGAAGACACAACTTCTTCTTTCTTTAGAGTGTATGAACCCGACCATCTTCAACTGGGCCGAGGCCGTGACCATCAACATCAAACAGCAACTCAGGAAGTGCAAGAAGACCAAACTCAAGCAGTTTGGGTATGGGTCGATCCTAGTATCATTCTTCTTCGAATGATTACCCATATTTCAGCGTTAAGAGGTTATAGTCTCGGAACCACCACCTACCGAGCCACGGATGGCCCGATGGGCGACACTAATGCCCAAAGCAGGGGGTGGCCAACAGATGTCTTGGAGGCCAGAGTTTTTTTATTGGCTCCGACGACAATTGATTGTCGTGGAGGATTGGCCCTACACTAGCGCAGACTTCACCGGAGACCCAGACCTCCCACTCCTGGAGGGAGAGGATTGGGATGAAGAACTTGGTAAGACTCATTTTTATTTTTATGAGTTTATAATATATATATATATATATATATATATATATATATATATATATATGTTCTGACAGTTATTCTTATATGTATGTAGATTTTGGCCTAGAGCGTCCTGTAGGCATGTCACCGGTAGCGAGGCGGGTCCCTCGCGACTTCAATCCTCATGGTGAGGGTGGCAAGGAGGAGATAGTACAGAATCCAGAGGGGATCGCCCGTGGGTTCCCCGACTATGCTTGCTTGGATGATGTGCCTCGGACCTACCAGAGGCATACTGTAAGGGTGCCAAGTCATATCCACCGCTTGCTGAGGCGGTTGGCACGGGCGGTGACGTGCTATCATGAGCACCACGCCAATTAGGCACCTAGGTTTTATTTCTGCACATTTTTGAGAGACATGTTGTCTCACGATGTAACTAAAACAAGCATATATTATTTTTTGTGGGTTTTATGATGCACACGTTGCAAACAAACGATATATATATATATATATATATATATATATATATATATATATATATATATATATATATATATATATATATATATATATATATATTTATTTATTTATTTATTTATTTTTTTTATTTTTTTTTATTTTTTTCTACATGGGTCTATGTACATATGATGATGTTTTTATAAATTTCGCAAATGTCTATCTAGCACAATGTTAGCTATTGCATCTGTTAATGTATTCATCCATCTTGGTATATGTTGATATGTAATGAAATCAAAATGTCTTCCAAGTAAACGAATATGCAAATACAATCTCAAAATGCATGGGTTTCGAACCGAATAATGACTGTTCAGTTGAAGAACAACAAGTTGTGAATCCAACTTAACAAGCAATGTGCGTATCCCGAGGTTGACTGCCTCGATCAATAGTTCCAAAACTACACTATATTCAACGACATTGTTTGTAGCTAGCCCCAGAAAAATACCTTGTAAGTTAATCAACTCACCAACACGATCATAAATTACCCAGGCTGCCGAAGACAAGTTTCTGGTACTACGGGAAGCACCATCCGCGAAACCAACATAAGGGGAAATAGACATCTGCATAGCAAACAAGACCCAATAAGCAGAAAAAAGCTCACAAAGCACATCAAACTAAAGCATGCACACAAAATGAAAATAATCACCTATGTACACATATCACGCGTGAATTATTCAAGCATAATATTTTTTCAGATACAACCCATTCCTGGGCTACGATAAAGGACAACCTTCATAGTCAATAAGCTCATAAGCCCCATTCTGTAACACACATTTGAAAATGTAGGGCCCATGCAACATGGGTTGGAATTTTCCTGCCCCCAGCTTGTCATGATCTTGGTCGTATAGAAGAACGAGATCGCCTTTGATGAAAGAATGAGGAGAAACTGATTGGTCAAAATGGGCTTTGACTCGCTTCTTCTGTGCTTCAATGACCAAGGCAGCTAAGCGGCGAGTTTCAACCAATCTCTCTAAATAGAGGAGACGTTCTTCTTCAGGAAAAGTATCAGGCAGTAATTCCACAGCTAATTTCAGTGAAGGGATTTCACATTCAATCGGAAGCGTGGCTTCCAAACTGTATACCAATTGAAATGGGGTAAACCCGATTGCATTCTTGATCGATGTTCGGTAAGCCCATAGATTTGAGAACAACATGAGATGCCAATTTGATTTGTGGATCCTGATTGTTCGTTGAAGCATTGTAACAAGGACCTTGTTTACAGCTTCAACTTGGCCATTAGCTTGAGGATAGTAAGGCGTTGAGCTGTCGTGACGTAGACCCAACTTAGAATTCATCTCTGCCATCATATAATCCGGAAAATGAGAACCATGATCGGTGATGATGGCTTGAGGGACACCAAACCGAGCAATAACATGATTGAATATGAACTATGACGTTGTCTTACCGTCCGCAGCCAGTGTAGGAATTGCTTCAGCCAATTTCGTAAAATAATTGATGGCAACGATAATATAGGCATGCCCCCTCGGCTGAATGAGGGTTACACGTCATAAAATATATGCCCCATTTGGAAAAAGGGCCAACGGTAATGACAGGGTGTAGTGGAGCAGCCGGCGAACGCATCTTGCGTTGATAAATCTGGCACGCATGGCATTTACGTACTGCAACAATGCAATCTTTAAAAATAGACAGCCAGAAATATTCAGCACGAAGGATCTTCTATGCAGTGGCATAACCAGAGATGTGACCACCACAGGCGCCATTGTGGCAGTTATTTAAAACCTTCTCCGCTTCCTCGAGGGCCAGACATTAGTGGAGTATAGAATCAACTCCGACACGATAAAGGGTATCTCCAACAATACGATAAGGTTGTGATTGATGCCGAATGTGGCATCGGGCATATTTTGTTAGCTCAGACCTGAAAGTAGACATTTGGAGGTACACGATGATATCACCGTACCATGAATTGAGGGTGTTGATCAGGAAGAGAGTTTCGTCTGGAATATGATCTTCAGAGAAAGAAGTAGCAGAGTCGGCAGGGAGAGAACAAATCAAATCAGTGAAAACAAGTGATTTCTTCGATTTGGCGGTAGTGAACTCCAAATCAAACTCTTGGAGGATGACTATCCACTTCGACTATTTTCCCCCAGCAACTACCGTGACATAATATAAGTCATGGGGTTACAATCAGAAATCACGGTCACCATGCGTAAAATAATGTAATGACGAAAACGTTGGACGGCCTGGACCGCAGCCAACGCTAACTTCTCGACATGTGCGTAACATGTTTCAGGGTCGAGAAGGTTCCGAGACAGGTAGTAAACGACATGTTCGTTACCATCATCATCATCTAGGAACAATACCATGGCGATCGTGCTGAAGGTGGCAGCTAGGTAGAGGGTGAAATCACGATGGTAATTTGGAGGATGCAATAGCGGAGCGTTGACAAGCAACGTCTTAAGTCTATCAAAAGACTACTGAGAAATCTCATCCCAACAAAAAGGGACATCCTGCTTTAAAATTCGTGTAAATCCTTTGGCTAATTCGGCGTAGTTTGGGATGAAACGACGTAGGAAATTGGCTTTTCCTTGGAGACTCTAGAGCTAATGTAATGAGGACGGGGAGGGGAGATTGACAATAGCCTCAACCTTAAGAGGGTTAAGGCGAATTCCATCTTTAGATACGATAAACCCTAAGAGTCTATCGGAGTCGACGCAGAAGACGCATTTATGTGGGTTGAGCCTAATATTATAGCGTCTACAACGAAGAAAGATTTTACGGAGAGGTTCCGGGTGGTCTTTCTGTGCAGCTGAATGAGTTGGAAGGTCATCCAAGTATGGCTGGATAATATGTTGAATATCATGAAAAGCATAGGACATCGCGCGCTGGAACGTGGCCCCAGCATTCTTCAAGCTGAAGGGGAGTTTCTTATATGCGAACGTTCCCCATGGACAGATAAAAGGGGTCTTGTGTTGATTCGACGGGAGAATGTTAATCTGGTTATAGCCGGAAAAAATTTCCATAAGGGAGAAAATTTCACTCCCCGCATAATTGTCAATGATCTGATCGATAAACAGGGTGGGCTAATTATCCTTAGGACATACCCGATTGAGATCATGATAATAAACACAAACACGAATGACGCCCTACTTCTTATCTATAGGAACTATATTAGAAACCGATTCAGTCAGGGGAATCAAATAAATGAAACCCGCTTTAAGAAGTTTCTCAACTTCAGCTTTGATAGCGGCGGCTTTTCAAGGATGCACGAGACGAAGACGCTGGCGAACAGGCTTCGCACTTGGGTAGCTGGGAATCTCGTGCACCACGATACTAGGGTCGATTCCAGGCATCTCTTTGTAATACCAGGCGAAAACATCACGAAATTCGCGAAAGAGACTAGTGTACACTTGGACTTCCTCGGAAGAGCAAGTGACTCCCACATGGATGTTCTCGACAATCCCCGGTTTGACGGAAATGTCGATAGGCATCGTTTGAGTAATGTTCCCCAAGTTACCTTCCGCAAAGACTTCATGAGTCAAAATGGGCATCTGAAGTGGCGGAGAAGGAACTTGGGACACGAAGTGCTCAAGACAGTTAGACATGCCCCCGAGGCAAGGCATAAACGAGGAACGATGATTCCCATCGCTCCACGGTAGATCCTCGAGAGACATTGTTTCCATGATAGCCTCGTTGGATGGAAACACTTCTTTCAAAGGATCGGGCAAATCCGCATCGCCAAGCGAGTGGGATTGAGAATACACTTCGAGAGACATGCTCAAAGGATCAGCTTCAGGAGGGGGAGAATCAGATGAAGCTGTAAGCTCACAATAATTGATCTCGATGCGACTAACCAGCATCGAATATCCAAATGAATCAACCTGTTCAGGCGAAGGGATGATCCAAGGGTCATCTGACTGAGAGACCATATTGACTTGAATGGTATTCCGTGGCGGAAGGGGAAAAATACCCATGAGAGTAGGATCTTTGAAAAGACCCGGCCATATACTGTCAAGGGGATTGGGAATTTGATCCACGTATGGCACGTTGTTCTCAGAAGACGAGTTAAAGAATGACAACTGATGAACAGTAATAATTTTTCCCTCATGTGGAAACTTCAGAAGTCGAAAGAGGGTGGACGGAATGCACAACATAGCGTGAGTCCAACTGCGATCGAGTAGAATATTGTGGTTGATTTTGGCATCAACGACTTCTACTTCAACGTTGACTGCCTTTCCTTGCAATGTAATCGGAAAGCTAGTGATAACACCCAAGGTTTTTGATTCCATTCCATCGAATGCCTCAAGGGCATTGGGTGACGAATTCAGGGTTGGAGAGCCAATAGCCTTCCAGCAAGAAGATGACATGACGTAGGTAGATGCACCTTCGTACACCACAGCTTTATGGATGTTGAGACCGTTGATACCGACATGTATAACAAGCGCAATCTAGTGCGGAAGTCAGGGGACGAAATTCTCTAAATCGAAGAAGAGAAGGCTAGAATCAGCAGGGTCAATCCCACCGATCGCAGATAATAACGCTTTCCCATTGAGACGAACAACTCTGGAGCACTTCTAACGTGGACATCGTTGAAGGCGCCTATGCTAAATCCTCAACAATACTGTAATGCTGAGCAGCACGGGCGTTAGGATTATAAGAATATTTCCGGAGAACACCTTTAGAAGGTGGCCACATAATGGGTTCAACATTGGGCCTTTCAATTTCAAGAGAGCCAGAGGTAGGTGGGGGAGGAGGACAATCAACGACCACTTTCCCAACTACTTGGCATGATCCAGAATAATCCTTCGACCAAGTAGCGAGGGAAACGGGTGCAGAACCGTTCATCATGAAAGCTTGAGAGCCGAACGACGCAGATGGCGGAGGTTGCTCGACCATCTGGGTCTGTTGAGATGGGAAAGGTTCTTTAAGGCCACCGTAGTTCCCTTAGCGCCTTTGAGTAGTTGACTAACCTCAAATTTTTTATGACAATCATTAGTGTAGTGGTCCTCATCTCAAATCAGACAGGGATACTTCGGCTTCGCTGTGAACCATCATCAGCACGAGGTTTAGACGATTCCAGTTTTGGGGCATCGAATTTAGCCTTGCCTTTGCCCTTATTTTTCCCTTTTGAAGTCTTGTTTGCAGGATTGGCCTGAACAGCGTTGACCTCCGCGGTTTTACCAGAATTTTGGGTAGCCTGAGGCACAGAATTATTGGAAGAATTTGATTTCTGCTTCCCATTGGAATACTTGTGTGAAGTCTGAGATACGGAACCAATAATGTCATCGACTGATAGGGTAGCCAGCGCTTTAGAGGTCCCAGGACGTGGAGCCTCAGTCAATATTTCGTACAAAATGCCTGATTGAAAGTACACTAAATCAAGGTACTGGGTACGAGCGATGGCTTGTTCCTCCATTACACATGCCCCCATGGCGATGTCTTTCGCAGTCTGATTTACAAAAGAGGTAGTGAACCAATGAGTAAGAAGTTGATCAGGAATTTCAAACTTGATCAGACGACGATGCCGTCTCCATTCATGAATATGGTTCAAGATATGGGTAGCTCGGTCCTGTTTCAAAAATGTGAGGAGATGCGTCCCGGCTTCATAACGAACCGGCAACTGGAAATGAGTAAGTAATGCCATAGAAGGAGTATTGAAATCTTGAAAAATGCCACGAGGCAGTTCGATATACCACTTAGCAGCAGCTCTAGTAAGAGTGCACTGGAAGAGATGGAGTCAAACAGAATCATCCACCCAAGAATTAGAAGAACACCATAAATGGTATGTCATGACGTGAGCTTGGGGGTCTTCTCCAGACTTGACCTCAAACTTGGGACAATCACCCCGAACCTTCGTTGGAACCGGACGCCAAAAGGGATTATGAAGAAATGGATCATTTGTCAATTTGGACACATCCGTTAACTCCAACGTGGTGAGAAATGGTAATTGAGGGTTAAAAGGCATAGCAGGTCCTCGATAGGGACCCGTACCCATACTCCATCCTGGTTGAGTGTAACTCTGCCCCCGTTGGTTCTGTCCCGAAGGATTCTGACCATAAGGGGTATAAGCCAGATAATTTGGTTGATATGGCGGCTGAGGACCGGGATACGGGGGTTGAAAACCAAGATATTGATTCTGAGTATACGAGGGTCCTGATTGAGCAGCATAAGGATTCTGCTATGGAGTATAAGTATAGCCTGGCGATTAAGGGTGATAAGTAGGACCTTGAGACGGGTTGTAAACCAGTCGATATTGACCTTGATGAAAATAACCACCTTGAGGTCGAACAGGCTGCTGATAAGTGTGTTGAAGATTGCAACAAGAAACAGTGAAGGAGGCATCCTAAAACATATTTCCTGATCCTAGTTGGAAAGTGATCACCAAAACTAGGTGGGGGCCACACAGGTGATTTTTGGCGCAAAGTCTATTTTTAGACATATGGATCATGTTCTATAAGTTGCGGGATGTTATTTGTGGATGGTTGGTCAAGTTGGAAAAATAGATGGATTTCTATTTTTAGACATATTGGGCGGAATCTATTTTTAGATTGCCAGTCTAAAAATAGATATGTCGAATATTATTAGCTCTTAATAATATTTGGACTATAAACATTATCTTATTCTCTTGGAGCACTTCAGTTAAGTGCACGGATGTGGCACAGGAGCTGACAGAAGGAATTACGCTATTCCTGAGGGTTAAGTGGAGCTATTGCATGGATACTTCAGTTAGAACTCATGTGAGAGAGTTTGGTGGAGTTGATTGAGGAAGTTAATGGAGTTGTGTTCAGTTTAACTAATCTAAACATAGTTGAGCTATTTGTATCTAGTTTAACTGATTGATACAATTAGTGAGAGTGGTGTGAATTAATTATTAATTAATTCACTAATTATAAACTTATTAATCAACTAAATAATACATCAGTTAACTTCAGTGCATGGACAGTTTCAGTGGAGACTAGTGCAAAGATAGGTGAAAGAGCAAGTATGACTATCAGTTGTGACTATAAGTGATGCATGGTTTGCATCCAAAACTTAGTAGAGATGCCTATAAATACTGCGTGAGCAAGGATGGGGTAATCAATTCTCATCAAGAGGCATTCTTCAGCAGGGATTACGCAGTAGAGGCAGGCTAAAGGCTGGCAAAGATCAGTGCATGGGATTTGCAAGATCAGGCCTGATTAGTGTGTAGCAAGTGGAGATTATACTGAGAGCTTGTGAGGAGCTTTGTATGATGATTCTTACATGATCTCTATGACATATATAATATACAGATAGTTTGGGGTTTTCAACTTTGAGCTTTCCCATTACATATTGTGTTCATATGTGTGAATTTTTATGGTTTTAATGTGTGCATGCAATTGATTTTATTTCCGCATATAAAGATCAATGGTAGAAGATATTATGTATTGTGCATGAAGATAAAATAGTGTGTGATCAGGAGAATCTTGGTGGATAACATATCAGTTATTCAAATTTCTACATGGGACCCTGCTGAGCTGAATACCTCGGGCGCAGTGGTTGATTTGGTTGCGGCATAGAGTAGAGCGGCGACTGAGTAGGGTAAATAGGCTGTGCAGGTTGGCCCGGCTGATCAGGTTGACCTGACTGATGAGGGCCACCAGGTTGCCTCGGTTGAGCGGGTTGGCCTGATGGCTGCGGTGGGCCAGGTTGTGCCTGATAAATAGGTTGACCTGGGGCAGGACCATAAGATGGCCCTGGCTGTGCAACATTTGGACTAATCGGAAGATCAGGCTGTTGAGGTTGCACCAACGATTCAGATGGATGAATCTGCCCCCCAGGACCATATGAAGGTCTGGGTTGATATACCGGCTGCCTAGATGGTCCTTGAGGTTGCCCTGGTTGGATCATAAGTTGGGCTTGTAAAGGTTGACCTTGAGGATTGTAAGGCTGCCCTTGCGGGCCGTAAAACAATCCTTGTTGGACCGAAGGTTGTCCCTGTAAGGGTTTCTCTTGTGGGTCGTACGCATACCCTTGTTGCACCGAAGGTTGTCCCTGAAAGGGTTGTCCTTGTGGGTCATGAGCATACCCTTGTTGAACCGAAGGTTGTCCCTGAAAGTGTTGTCCTTATTGACTAGAGGGTTGCATAGGCAAGGTAGGTATAACACTGGAGAGAAACTGATAAGCCTTAGGAGCAGGCAATTAGATGGGGTTGCCTTGCTCGTCATACTGAAACGGAAGTGAATAAATCGAGGTACCGTCTGCTCCATAATGAGAAAAATAAGACCTATAAGGATCATGAGGGGACTGATAAGTCTGGGAGTTCTGCTGCTAAACAGCCAACCGATACTCCTCAAAAGAAAGGTCGTCAAGGATTGCCATGGCAATCGAAGTCTCTATCGAAGTCGAAACTCCTGACGACTGTGCAGTGACAACCAGTGCCGAAGTAGCCACACAGACAGTGGGCCTAGTGGGAACAGACGTGACAAAAGGCGTCGACGACGAGACAGGTGTCGTCGGCAACATACCTAAGGATGGAAGAACCGAACCCCTTGATGGAGTTGATGTTGCCATGGAGGCAATACCGGCCATAATCTAACCTAAAGACTTATATCCGACTGGAAGATACACCGATGGTGAAGATTGAGCAGGCTCTTGTTGGATGTCTTCCGGGAAAAGTTGGTATTGTTCATCAGAAACTGGAACCCTCACTACCATTAGGACTAGACGAATCCATGTCTGAATCCACCGTAAGATCTTGCAAAAGAGTATGGGGGCTATGAGGTATGATAGCAGCCAAAAATGGTGATCCCGATGTAAGAGAGGGAAAATGCTCCCCAGCCCCAAATCTAAACCAAGCGTTGGAAAGAGGCCAATGGAACTCAATTGGTTCTCCAAAGGGATACTCTGACGGGATGACGGGCTGTTGAAGCTCGGCAGAGGAAGAGATCTCTGAAGTTTCAGATGAATCGTCCGAGAAAGGACTTCCAGTAGACAAAACTGATGATTCCGCCATTGTGATTGTAGCACACCAGAAAATGGAAAAAGATCGAAAATGAAGACTCTTGGATCAAAACCAAGGAAAACAAATACAGACCAAGTAATCAATCTTTAATGGGCGTGTAATCGTAGGTAGTTTATTTTACCACATTGAAACAAAATTTTGTTGTTTCATGTTTTAAGAGTCAAGAAATAGTGAAAGATGACTCTAGTCTCTTTCAGTTTTAAGCGAGCACGAAAGGACAAGTGATTGATGATATTTTCAAGTTTATGGAGTCAGTAAAGATCGAAAATGACTGCTCAGGTAGTCTAGGTAAAAGGGTGTACCAGGTTCCCGTGAACTGCCATATACACCTTGGTTATAAAATGAAAGAAGAATCAACCAAGGACTTGACTTACGTGCAGGTAGTCTCCCCGAATGATGTGTTCGGTGTATCATGGTTACAAGGTAGCAGACTCGGCTTCCTACGCATAAAAAGATTGCAACCTATAGGGGTTTGCCTTTATATACTCGACGGTACGGGGAGCACAAGTCCGTACTAGCGCTGTTTGAATCAAGATGGCAAGCAACAGCTGCTAGGTTTTAAGACGCCGGAACACGTCTCTAACTTAGACCACTAAATGTTTCGTTAAGTTTCAATGTTGCCTTAGGTTAATTGAATAACTTTTAAGTTGATATTGTATTTATGTTTCAATTCCAAGGTCCTACCGAACGTTGGATCTCACAAATTCCTAAATGCAAGCTACATGCCATAAAATACCATTTCGTTCAATGAAGAGATATCTATGAGAAGGTTAGGAATTTTCAAGTGATAGCAAATAATGAGAACACACAGAAGTATTCACTACAAAACTTGATGCAAACTATGAGAACGAAAAATCTTTCCTAGAATGCCGAATGCTAGTTATGCAAAAGATTTTCCAATTCTACGATGGAAACAAGAATGCAAGCACAAATTTTTTTTATTTTTTCAATGTAATAGAGCAAACAGTGCACTAAATAACACGAAAAACGAATCTTCACACTAGTTCGAGAATTCTAATGCAAGAGTCAAAGCGAAATAATTCAATCAACTCATAAGCAAACAAGACAAAGACTCAAACCAATGTCGCAATCTCCCAAATCGAAGAAAGATGTCAAAACGGACCTATACAAGCAATGTGAGCTATGCTTGGAGTGACAGGAAGCAAAACTGAATGAAAGAGACAAGACTCACTCAAGACTCATTTCACCAAAATCAACCACTCAAAACGGATCCAGGGAACTGAATGCAATCAAGCAAATAACGAAGGTGACCGCGAAACAAGAGACACAAACTCCTATAGGAGGATCAGCATGTCAAAGCACTAGAAAGCACTAAAGCCATGATGCTGAAAGAAATGGATAAACAACTGAAGGAAGAAGGATGATCACAGTCGCAAACAAACCCAAATCATTCAAATCAAATCAAGAAAACACCCAGAGACACCAAGATGGACCAAAAATTCCAAACAAGGGAAACCCTAGCACCTACAGGAATTGGCACGACTGTCTGGCTGTAATTCGTGCCAGACAGGGGATGGCGTGGGTGATAAATTGGCAACTCGTGCCAGTGGGCGCGACTGTCAGGCTGAAAACCGCGCCAATCAAGCCAACCTTGAAAAGATGAAAATTTGGAAAAACAGAGGTCAAAACTGATCCTCTGGGGTTGAACAGGAGCCTAAGACTCAACAAAGCAATCTAGAAAATGCAAGCTAAGCAAGCAAAGACTAAGAAGAAGATCTAATAGACGAAAGACAAACTCGCACTGGTCCCCCTGTGGAGTCGCCAATTTGTTGGTGAGGTAAATCCCCTCTACGGACAAAGGCGATCCCACTAGCCCTAGAGTGGGTCTAGCCACAAACGAGACACGCTATGACATCAATTCCTAGTTAAGAATGGACAAAGACTTGGTAGATCACTTACCGTAGGTCCTGCGCTGTTGTGTCGTCTGGAAGAATGGCTGCCTCTCGCTCCTGATTCGACAGATCACGATCAACTCGTTCTCACGCCCAGATACCTGCACATACACAAGAAATGAAGATGATACACAACATACTATTTCGCATTCCTAACTATCAGTCAGTCGAAGAAGACTAAATCAAATGCGTCAAATAAACATAACACAAAGATGGAATCAATATCATAGTCGAGTATATTAAATTAAAGAAGGAAGAGTACAACCAGGCTTCGACGTTGCGATCTCCTCTAGCAGGGTTCCAGCGGAGCACGTCTCACAAAGCTCGTCGGGAATTCAGACGGGGCTCTCTCTACGGGATCCTCCTTGGTTCGATCTTCTCTATAGCGATTACTCAGCTATAATATCTCTTCTCCAAGTTCAGCTTCTTGGCTATATGTTCAACTAAATTTTGTAAAGGGAGAAGGCTTGTTTATATAGAGGGAGAAGGAGAGGTTAGGATCCCTATAATCGTGGGGGGAGTCATATCCTCTAAGAATGTTCCATCAACCATTTCCTAAAGGAAGAGATCCATGGCTTATTGAGTTTAACCACTTGCAATGAGTCATTCCTGAGGTGGTTAAAGGAAATTTCCACCTCCAATTTGTTAAAAAGCATTCCAAAAAAGGCTGGCGCGGGCTCAACACAGGGACAGAGCGCCAGCTGGCGTAGCCTCTAGTGAAAATCTTCCCCATTGGCGTGAGGGGTGAAATGGCTACCCGCGCCAATGCCAAAACATAGGTTTTTGAGTGCTTTCTGAGGAAATGTTCAACAGGAAGAATCATGTCCTTATGCAGAAGGATGCAAAGAAGGTATTTGCAGAGTTTGACACTGCTCACAGGTCACAGGAAAGACCCTCCAATATGTGGGGCAAGGGATTGTAGGGACGGTGACAAAATGCTGTGTAACACAAGCAGGGTTCTTAGCCAAGAAAATTGCACTTTGGCTATCACAGTCTATCCTTATAGCTTGTTGCACCAACCCCATACTTGAACACAATATCTGCAACCAAACTGCTTCCTTGCTTGCATGAGTGGCTGCCATGTATTATGCCTCTGTAGTTGAAAGAGCCACTACAGACCATCTTTTACTCATCCAACTGACTGCACCTCCAAATAGGCTAAACACATACCCACTTGTAGATCTTCTTTGGTCCAGATCTCTAACCCAGTTTGCATCGACAAAACCACGAATGTCCAACACTCTTTGCAATCCTGGTCTTCCCCGGTAGCACAAGCCATAATCACTAGTGCCACGCAAATATCTGAAAACCTGCTTCACTGTTGTCCAATTCTCCTTCCCTGCATTTGAAATAAACCTGCTCGTTACTCCCATTGCATGTGCAATGTATGGTCTAGTATAGACCATTTCATACATCAGGCTACCCACTGCACTTGCATATGGAACACGGGATATATCCTCTTCTTCTTATTCTATCTTGGGACACTGTTCATCAGACAACTTTACACCTATAGGAATCGTAACATTCACCAGTTTACTATCCTGCATATTGAACCTCTGCAATATAGTCTCGACATACTTTGTCTGGTTTAACCAAAGCTTCCTCTTTACCAGATCTCTCTTAATTTCCATGCACAAAATATAGTTTGCAGCACCAAGAACCTTCCTGTCAAATTTGGAGAACAGTTGGGTCTTCAAATCTTGGATAATTTCTTTGTCATTTCCAATCAACAACATATCATCCACATACAAGATCAAATAAATAACACGATCACCAATTAATTTAAAATAAACACGATGATCCTCCTTGCTTCTGGTGAAGCCAAGTCCCCGTATGTAGGTATCAAATTTATGATACCACATCCTTGGTGATTGTTTTATCCCATACAGAGACTTCTTTAACCTGCATACCAGTTCTTTCTTCCCCTTCACCATAAAGCCTTCAAGTTGTTTCATGTAGATCTCCTCTTCCAGATCCCCGTGAAGAAATTTTGTCTTCACATCCATCTATCCTACCTCAAAATCAAATGCAGCAGCAATAGATAAAAGCAATCTAAAAGAAGTAACTTTGGCAACAGGAGAAAAAATATCACCAAAATCAATTCCCGACACCTAGGAATAACCTTTTGCTACCAACCGAGCTTTGTATTTCTCCACCTTTCCTTCTACATTCATCTTATTCTTAAACACCCATTTTCTCCCGATGGGCTTCCTTCCAGCTGGTAACTCCATTAGATCCCATGCCTCATTTTTATGCAAGGATTCCCATTCATCAACCATGACCTCCTTCCATAGTTTTCCATCCTATGAATATACTGCCTCCCTGATGGTTCTAGGATCATCATCAATTATAGTTAAAGAAAAATTTGAATAGAAATCAGATGGACTATACCTTTCTGGTTGTCTTCTTTCCTGAATTGATCTTCTCACAGCTGGAGTTTGTGGCTCTTCCGCTTCTGAGTCTTCTTCTGTTGTAGAGTCTGATTCATCCTCCTTTAGCTCAAACTATATCTTCTTGGGTTCCTTTGGTAGGACTTCGTGTTTAACAACATCTTTCACCTCTCTAAACACCACATCTCAGTTGTACACAACCTTCCTTGTTTCTGGGTTCCAAAGCTTGTAACCCTTTAAACCATCCTTATACCCAATAAAAATGCACCTTTCAGATTTATTATCCAACTTGGTCCTATTATCCTTTGGAACATCTACATATGAATCACATCCAAATACCCTCAGATGTGAAAGAGAGAGTTTCTTACTAGTCCATACCTCATGTGGAGCCTTATCCTCCAACGTTGATGAAGGTGCTAAGTTAACCAAGTAACACGTAGTATCCTTTGCCTCTCCCTAGAATTCTTGTCCTAACCTGATACCACTAAGCATGCTTCTTGCCTTTTCCATCAGCGTTCTGTTCATTCTTTTTGCAACTCCGTTTTGCTGAGGTGTGTATGGAGTAGTCTTCTACCGTGCTATACCACCCTTCTTATAGAACTCTTCAAATTCCTTCTTGCAAAACTCGCCACCATTATCTGTCCTCAGCACCTTTATCTTCTTCTCTGTCTGGTTTTCCACCAGAGCCTTAAATTCTTTAAATCTGTCAAAGACTTTAGATTTCTTCCTCAAGAAATATATCCATGTATTCCCTGAGAAGTCATCTATGAATGAAACATAGTACACAAACTTACACAGTGATGGAGCAGAACACGGGTCCAAACGCATCACCATTACCTGAAGCTCTAATATCTTGTTCGCCCTCTTAGCACCGGAGAAAAACTCTATCGATTAAAACTATATACACAATGTTCATAGAAATCGAAATCCGAGAGAGCTATTAGACATACCTTCTACCATACCATTTCCATGCAGTATTCGAAGGTCCTTCTCTCCAATATGTCCAAGCCTTTGATGCCATAGCATGGTCTTTTCTCCAGAGACCACTAGGCTTTCCGCTCCACTTTCGGGAACCACAGAACTGTTGCACCCATCAATAACAGTGTTTCCCTGAAGCTTTTATAGAGTTCCAATCCGAACTCCTCGCATTAATACCAGTGCTCCTCGAACCATCTTACAGGTATCTTTCTCGAACACTGTTTTTACACCTGCATCATCCATCTTGCTTACAGAAATCAGATTTCTAGCCAATGCAGGAATTTGTAGAACACCAAGAAGTGTTCTATTCCTTCCACCTTGCAGCTTCAGCTTGAATTTTCCACGTCCGACGATTATGGCCTTCCTATCATAACCTAAGAAGACATCACAGCCATCATATTTCTCATACTCGCATAACCACTCCCTATGGGGAGTGAAGTGAAAGGATACACCCGAGTCAAGAAACCATGACTCATGATCTACATGTGTATTTGAAGAAGAAGCCAAATACACATCCCCACCTTCATCCAAGGTGGTTTTTGCCTCTGCAGAAGGAGCATATTCAGATCCCTTTCCTTTCTCAAGAGCTTTAGATCTGCAGTCCTTTTTGTAGTGCCCTTCCTTTCCACATTTCCAGCACACCTTTACAAGATTTCCAGGACATTTAGATCTCCCACTCGAAACCTTATTCTTGTTTATGTTTTGGGAAATTCCTAGTACAGATAAGGCATCTCCATTCTGACCCTCCATATTTCTCCGTCTCATTTCCTTCGACAACAAGGTTGAGACAATGTCATTAAAATCTAAGGTAATTGTATTGCTACCTCTTGCAATAACCAGACTGTCCCACAAGTCTGGTAGAGAACACAACAAACTAATGCACTTATCTTCATCTGAGATTTTAATATCAACAGATGATAGCTAACTTACCACAGTATTGAAGGCATTTAGATGCTCTGTCACCAAGTCTCCATCCTTCATCCTCAGGTTATACAGCTTTTTTCGCAAGAAAAAATTATTCACCAGAGACTTATATTGGTACAAACTCCCAAGTTTTTCCCACAATTTCTTCGTCGTAGCTTCCCCAGATACATTCAACAATACCGAATCTGAGACACACAACCATATTGTGCTCTTCACCTTCCGATCCAAATTTTTCCAGTCTTCATCTAACATTGTCGTTGGTTTAGTACCTGGATCTACCGCGATCCACTGGTCTTTATCCACCAGCAGATCCTCCATCTTGAGCTTCCACAACTCAAAACTCTGACCATTAAAATTCTCAATCTCTATCTTTCCATTGCTCGCCATATTCTTTCACCGCAAGAATTGATCCCACAGATCTCCCACTAAACATGATCTACCATAGGCCCGAGCAAAAAACCCCTTAGCAGCAAAGGCATCCCCTTGAAGTCGAAATAGCTCTGATACCAAATGTAGGTTTTAACCTTGTACAGTAATTATCTGCAAACGAATCATAAAAATGAAAAATAAACAATAGCGAGAGCATAAAACATAAAACAGATATACATAGAGATTTTCCCCTAGATCCCAAATCGGGACGACCAACTTGATTTTTCATTATATTCCTTTTAGAGTTACAACATATATATATACAAGTCAAAGCATACATAAACCCTAATCCATTAACACTAGATTAGAACATAACCGTAGTTCCCTTGACCGGATCTACAAAATACCAGGAACCGAAAAATAGCATGCCCCAAAAACATGTGCAAACCCATGCACAAAACCATGGGTGGGTCCGCCCACCGAAAAATAGGGTCCAAAAAAAAATTCCCGGGGCGGCCCGACGCAACGTACAGGGGGGCTATCGTCCCCGCGCGCGTGACTAGTCCTGGAAATAATATAACACATACCCAACACCTAAATGTATCTCAGGGGATGCTATCGCATCTACACAATTTGGTCGAAATTAGTACAACACGATATCACAAGTATATAATCTCATACATGAATATCATAACCATCTTCACAATCCAATCCGAATTAGCACGATACATATAATATCAATAACTTAACCACAAATGACAATAATCATCATGTATATGACCGCAATGCACAAATCAACAAGTTAATATCACGCATGACTAACTGATGCATGTGCATATGACCACACTAATTAACAAGCATATATCATGCATGTAACCACAACAACAATAGAATGACACACATGCATATAAACACAATGCATAAAACAACCATTAACCATCATACCTACATGTCAAACATACAAACATGTATGGCGATCTGATTTTACCTTGAGGTCCAGTGTTGTAACCTCACTCTGATACCAATCTATAACCACCCCTCTCAACATTTACCTGATTTTATAAGCTCCCAAGATAAATGTGAGGTTGAGTGCTACTATGACATGATCTAAACTCCAAGTTCCAGATCTGGAAGTGGGGCCTACAATATGAAAACTTATTGATACCCTTCAAGAGCATTAGGTCACTTAAAAGTTAGTCCAAAACCTCTAACGACTAGATCTTGAGTTGGAATTGCCTTTTCACAAGCCTAACCCCCAACCGCACACACGACAGGGCAAGAGTGTGGTTATGAGGTCCCGACCATATGCACAACAAGGAAATAGTGCGATTACGAGGTCCCAACTGCACACACATGTCTACTTCCATGAAGTTATGACCTAAATCCTCCTGTTTTGAGCATGTAGCTTCAAGATTTGTGCCACCTTTTCAAGCTAGCCACCAGGCCACTGCCCAAAGCTCGTTGTAACTTTCCAGAATCAAAATATAAGTGATAAAAATGCCAAACATTCAAACTTGAGGTAAAAACTTGACCTAAACTACATATAACATGATATACATTTTGTCAAACATATGGTAAACATGTAATTTATAGGTCATAAATGCATATCTGATCATAAATCCCTTAAATTCATCTGAGAATCACCAAGAAGGTCTAATTCCATCTCAAGTAGCTACTACAACAATTTTTAGCCCATGAATCAATCAACCATTCAAATACTTATCAAATCATGAACAAGAGCCATAATTAGAGCACATCATAGAACCATGCTTATAACTAGCATATAACCATAATAGTAAGACAAATCAACCATCAAATCAACATAATAACAAGTACAAGTGCTCATAGATAATAATATGAAAATCACTCTTATTAACACATGCAAAATCCAACCAAGGCACAAACATCCACGTACCACCCAACCAGAGATTGGGTTCAACCAAATATTTTTTTCAACCAATCACCCCCGTTCTATATTCCAAGCATGAATGTGGGATCTTGTGGGATAAACCAAGACATAATCAAGCAGGGAATCCAGAGGCTAAACCACCTCCACCCTCAAGCTACTGTGATCTCACCTAAACCGGTCCCAAGATCACAAAACCAAACCAAGCTTGGATGCCTCATAATTTCTTCACCATAACTTGAGGACTTTGCCTGTCTCCACCCACTTGCGAGGGTTTCTTGGAGAAAACCATCTCCACCCCCAACCCTTGGGAATTTTCCTAATACCACCTCACCCTATTCCAAAACCTTATGGAAATCCAAATCTCAGTAGAGAATAAATCCCATCACACCATGGCTATCCAGGAAATGACAAGGCAAGGTTGAAATCACTCTGAAACTGGGAAAAACCCATGCCAATGGAAAAAAATGAACCAAATAAACAAATTCATGTACCAATTCACACCTTGGCTAGGAAATCACACATGCAACCAGTTACTTGCAAAATCCTCCTGTTGAAACTACTGATCCAACCTTCTCCTGGCTTTCCTTCGCTTTCCTTTACTTGTCCATTTCCTTCTTTTGCTTGCTTGTCTAAATGCTTGTTCTCTTTCCTTTGTTACACCTTCTACAAATATGGGAAAAAGTTGTCAACTGATTCTCAAGTGCCTTTTTATCATCGATGTCTCCTCTTTCTTCACTTTCCTTCATTTTCCTCTAATTTCCCTTCCATGCAAATCTATGTCTCTTCACCTTACTTTTCTCCTATTTTCCTTTATTTTCATAATTAAATGTCAATTATTACATCTTATCCTTTGCCAATTCATTTACCGATTTCCATAGCCATAAATAAACTAAAAGAGACCCCCGATGTGATGTTTCCCCCACCATTCAACTTGGAATATGTTACCCATGACCTTGCCCTTATTTTTCCTTTATTATCCTTTATTACATGAAAATTTAACTTAGGGTTGTTACATATTTGATGTGGGTTCCCTTGAAAGCATGTCAACCAACTTGTTTGTGTTGATCTTCTTATATTTTCTCACCAAATGAAACTATTGTAGAAACCCCATCCACTTGTAATGCCTATTTGTTGTAGTTTACTCTGGGCCTATAGGTACCATAATGGTTTGTGATCTATGTGGATTAATGTCTCCTTTCACCTAACACAACGTTTAAACTTCTTCATAACTTGCACTAGGGCATAAATATACTTGTCATAGCCAGGGTAGTTAAGAACTTCCCCTTGAAATACTTCAAAATGGTAGCATACAAGGCTTCCTCCCAACATCAATACCACTCCCATAGAATACCCACTCTAATTTTTCTCCACTTCAAATATTTGTAGCAAGTTTTGTAATGCCATAATTGGTGTTTGAATAATTGCGTTATTTAGCTCCTTAGATCCCTCAATTGAACCTTTCCCCACTGGAAACTCTTTCCACTTGTTTTTATGACATAGAGTGGTGCTACTACTATTGAAAATGAGTATATGAATTTCCATAAATATTGTGTTTCCCTAAAGAAACTATTGACCTCATAAACATTAGTAGGCACCAATCAATTCATGACGACCTCCATTTTGGAAGGACCTCTTTTTAGCTATCACCCACCTATCACATACCCAAGATACACCAAAGGCTGTTATGCAAAGTCACACTTCTTGAGATTTTCTAGTAGATGGTTCTTCTCCAAAATATCCAACACCTAAATAAAATGAGACAAATGTTCCTACCAGGTAGCACTGGATACCAATATATCATCCAAAAATACAATAAAAAATGAATCTAAAAAATGGCGTAATGTATCATTCATTAATATCATAATTGTAGTTGGTTCATTGCATAGGCCAAATGGCATGACTAAACACTCATACAAACCTTGCCTAGTTTTGAAGGCAGCCTTCCAGGTATCTTCTTCTCTGACTTGAAATTGGTGATATCTAGACTTTAAGTCTAGCTTGGTGAAGTATTTCATTTGTTGCAACAAATCTAACAAATCATCTATTTTGGGTAGGGGGAACTTGTTCTTGAGAATAATTTTGTTCAACATCCTGTAATCTATCCACATTCACCAAGTCCCATCCTTCTTTGGCACAATGATGATAGGTGACCCACATGGTGTTGTACTTGGTTGAATGACACCCTATTCCATTAGTTGTTGCAACTATTTATTCACCTCACTTCCTTTTAAAACAAATTGCTTGTACAACCCAATGTTTGGAAATTAGGAGTATAGAAATAAATAGATCTCATGCTCCACTTCTCTCTTGGGTGTTAGCCCTTTAGGCTACTGGAACACATACTTATATGCCTGTAGAAACTCTTTCATTTGTTGTTTCTGTTTCTTAGTATACCCCTCTAGGGATGCCTTTGGTGTCATTGACTCTTATGTAGATTGATTTTATCTTAAAAACAATAAAACACACTTCTTGCTAGAATTGATTAATTTCTTGGCTTAGTTGGAACTTACCAGTGAAAAGTTTGACTTACCTTTGTGAGCGTTTATGGTGAATGATTTTCCATCCTTGACAAGTTGGTACTAGTTGTCTCTTTGCATGAAGATTGCATCTAACATGTACATGTAGAGACTTCCAAACACCACCCCACATACATAAATGGAACCTACATCTGTTATACTTCATCAATAAAATCAACATTGATAACAAATATAATTTTTCACTGTTTTGTTACCTTTATTTAAACATCCTTATTTACCCATCCCAATGGATATGGGCTTGGATGATCACAAAATTATAATCCCAATTTGTTTCCAAGCTCTGCTGCAATGAGATTTGCATGTGATCCTCAGTAAAAAAAAAAGCATCGACCTTTCTCTTCTTAACATGTATCTTTATGTGGGAGAGTTTGGTCATTTCATTCTCTTCCTATTGTTGAAGGCTACTAAGGTTCGCCCTCTTTTGCATTGATGTAGAGACAATATTTTCATCCATGTTTGAGTTTCTTTCAACCTAGTTTCTCAAATCAATGGCCATGAGATTCTTCTTGTTTTCATCTTTCTTTTTTTCTTTAGGTTAAGCTTTGGATGCAACTTTCAACACTTCTCCTCTTTATGACCATCAATGTTATAATGGTTGCGGTGGTTGCTAGGATCTTTGCATTGGTGTGTTGTGGTGGTCATCTTTTTATCCTTTAACCCTTTCCACTTCTTTCCCCCCTCCTTATAAATGTCTTGATTCCCCTTCTGCTTCAATTCACTTGATTACCCTTTCTCCTCACCTATGTTCTCTAGGTACTATGCCTATACACAAGCCTCATCCATTGATTTGGGCTTGAACAACATCACTTGATTCTGTAGATGGCTATGTAGACCCCCCAAATACTAGAGGAGTACATCTAGGTTCTTTGGGGAGATACCCAACATTATGGCCATCATTCTAAATTTTCTGGTGTACTCATGTACACGCAGCCCTAACTTCTTCTTAAAGTAGTGCCACATGATCCATTGGTCCTCTACATACCTAATAGGGTAAAATTATGACTTTATGAGGGTTTTAAATTCCTCCCACTTATTCACTAGAGGATCTCCCTCGAACCTCAAGTTCTCCGTGTGGCTTTCCCATTAAGCCAAGGTATGGCCTTCTGATTTTAGTGTCACATATGAAATATTTTTTTCGTCCTCTATACGATGAATAGTGAAATAAACTTCTAATTTTTGCAACCTATGATTTAGCTTCAAAACCTTGATATCACCTTAACACATGTTGATATCAACCTTCGCTTCCATTTTGAATAGGGTTGTGAATGGTTCTTGACACTTAAACTAGGTTGATCCATTTCAGGTTCTTTCTTCAGCTCCTTTTCGGTTTCTTCCCGATCTCTTGATCTCCCTTATGATTGAGCTATTGTCCTAGAACCTCCATCTTCTTCGAATAGCCTGAGCTTATTGGTCAGGTCCGCCATGAGGAGATTCATGTTACAGTTTATATATGCAACTTGTGTTTCCAACCACAAAAACCTCTCTTCTAAAGGATTAGGAGGGTTATTCCCATATTCGTCGCCCATGACTACGATTTTACGAATTTTAGATTAGATGATCTAGATCCCTTGCAAATATCCACAACATACCCAAAGAAACCTACTTTGACACCAATATGATCCGTAAATTGCCATGGATATTCCACTTGACATTTCGTCACTATAATTATGGTAAAATTATACTTAAAAATATGAAATCTACACTATGAGGGTTTATTTTTCTCTCGATTTATGGATCTGTAAATTATTTTTTGTTGCATATGCATGCAAATTATAATTATGCAGAAAATAGAGAACAATGAAATAAAATATCATAATTGACATTTGACACAAATATATCTTGGGAGACCCTTGCCATAGAAAACTCAGTTGGAAGGTGAGGCAACCCTACTCTCTTTCTACAAATAGAAAATGGATGTAACTACAAAGAAGTAAGACTTATCGTTGGTCGACTACTATAATGCACAAATCCTCTCCGTGTGCTCTCTTATTTTTCCTCTAGACTCTCTACTCATCTATGGAACAAGATGCACTCGAAAAGAATGGAACCTCCTTTTCCTCCCAGTGGATCGGTTATGACATGACCTGATAGCCTATTAGTGGTTAGATTTGATTCCTTAACTCTTATCTAGATTTACAATATAGACTCTTCTAGAGTCTTCTCCATCAATATCACATGGTTGGTCCCTTTTCCATGAGTAATGGAGGATGAAATGGCTCCCTCTCGAATTATGGTGGTCAAAATAGGAGGTGCAACTTCTGAGTGGCATAAATTTTGTATATGGAATCTGATTGAGGTGATTCTTGCACCGTTGGAAAGGTTTCGGTGTGTAGAATAAGAACGAAAGGTATTGAGTGGCATAAATTTTGTATATGAACTCTGATTGAGGTGATTCTTGCACTGTTGGAAAGGTTTCAGTGTGTAGAATAAGAACAAAAGGTATTGTGTTAGAGCGACAAACTTTTACCCCCCCCCCCCCCCCCCAAAAAAAAATACCGTTTAATGCCTCAAAATGCTCCTGGAAGTTTTGAGATCCCAATTTTCCAAACTGGGTTTCATTGGTAAGAATTACCTTGTGAGCTTATTCCTCCACTTTTTCCACTCTGAAAGCATTAGGATGGATGCCAAAAGAATATAATGATCCAATATGGATCATGGGGTGAGAATTCTATATGATATTGGAAGAACAACAATGTCGACATATGCATCGTCTCTTAACACAAAGTTTAATAATCTAGCAAAATCCTATGCTCTACTTAGAGGCATCCAACTAGCAAAGTAATTAAGGATCATATCACTTTTAGGAGACTCCATGGTGATCATAAAGCCATGCTTGGGAGCTCTGTTTTAGTGAAAACTAAGCTAGCAATGTTCATATTTAAAGCTAGAAAGGAGGCAATATCCTTAGACAATATATTCTTTTATAATTTGAAATGAGAACTTAATTGTGAAGTAGACAGATGGGCCAAAAGGCCACTGATCTAATTATAGGTCAATACATTCAAAATTGGGTGAGCTTGCATCGCATTATTCCTAAAGGTTTGGAGTTGATAACACATCCATTAATTATTAAGATCCACATGACCCATTGACTTGCGAATAAATTCAATAGTATTAGGAGGAGAGCACTGAGAACAAAGTGACCCCTGCCCTTAGGCATTTCACATGTAAGCACTATCCTTAAGTCTATGTATTGAATGTTGTAGCTTAAAGTTGTGTGAACATTGTGGGACAATATATATATATATATATATGTAATTTGAGAATAAATGTGGTCAAGAGCACCTAATGTGAGTGCCTTAAGATAATGAATTAGAGCAAAGAGTCAAAGAATCTAGCTATATCATGTCACATGTGAAGGAATTTGTCAAGATAACAACAAATGATGGTGTTTTGGGCCTTGTTTATTTGGTCTAGTTTCTTCTTCTTTGATACATTGAATGTAACAAATGGGATATGAGCTCTTGGATATCTCTTCACCTCTATCTTTTTATGGTTAGTTTTCTTTGTTGCACAAGAGGCGCTCTACAACCCAGTGTGGGGGAGATTTGTCATGTAATGTTACATTTAAAAACAATAAAATAATATTTACAATAATAACTTAAAAAATAACAATAACAAATTAAATGTAAAATATATATAATTTTTTTTTTATCAACATAGTTTTTTTAAATATCAGATGTCAACTAATGAATTACTCCATATTAAGTAATGAAAGAATTACACATTGCTCTTGAGTATAAAAAGAGATATGTAAACTTTCATTACTTAATATGGAGTTGATATATGACATATGAAAAGAATATTGCTATTATATGTATGTAATTCGTTTTACGTTCATATATATATATACGTTTTACGTTCATATATATATATATAATTGCTTTTTAGTACGAAGGAGATGTGTACTTCTTTCACTACTTAATATGGAGTTGATATGTGACATATGAAAATAATATTGATATTATATGCGTGTAATTCATTTTATTTTCATTTGACATGTGATATTTAAAAAAATTACATTGATAGCAAAATAATTAGTGCCACTCATTAAAAAAATACTCTAATGTGCAATATTAAGCAACACAATAATTTTATATCAACGTTATATACAAAGAGTTATAAAGTAATTGATTTTTTTGTGTGTGTAATTTATTCAATTTTTAATGTGGAGTTGATATGTGGTATTTAAATAATTTAATTAAAAAAACAACGTGAATTACATACACATTATTAGGGGATATATATTTGTCTATAATTGCTTTTTAGTATGAAGGTGATCTGTACTTCTTTGATTGTTTAATATGGAGTTGATATGTGACATATGAAAATAATATTGTTATTCTATGTGTGTAACTCATTTTATGTTCATTTGTCATGTGGCATTTAAAAAATTATATTGATAAAAAAATAATGACTGCGAAAAAATAATTTTATATCAACTTTATAGACAAATAATTATAAAGTAATTGATTTTTTATTTTATTTTTATTTTATGTAATTTATTCAATTTTGAATATAAAATTGATATGTGGTATTTAAACAATTTAATTAAAAAAAATGAATGTGAATTATATATTATGAAATGTCTTTTGGATTAATCACAACATAAAATTACGATCGATGTTTCAAAGCATCTAATGTGGTTCATCTTCAGGACAAAGGTGAAAATAACCAATCTACCCCATAATGTCCTCAGCGTTAAATAGTAAAGATGCATCCGGTTCCAGAGTTAAGTGTTTGGAATTAGCCATTAAGAGTTAGTTGATGAATGAATTAATTAACAAGCTTGAGGTTCTTGCCCTAAAATCCCTGAGAGACAACCCCAACATTGTCATCCTCAAGGCTGAAAAAGGTGGTGCCATTGTCATTATGGATAAATCTGACTATGTTAGCAAAATGTCAGGCCATCTTTCAAATAGTGGCAGTTATGTTAAGCTTAAAAAGAATCACCTTAAAGTTATTTCTAAGGATATTTCCCAGACCATTAAGACGTATCCCTCTTAATCCTCTCTCTAGAAAGCTTATTGAGAGCAATCCCCTCACCCCCACGATTTATGGCTTCCAGAAAATTCATGAATATGGGGCCCCTTTGAGAACTATTGTTAGCACAATAGGTGGTCCCTCTTACCATTTTGTTAAATTCTTAGCCCAAAAGCTTAAACCCCTTGTGGGTCTCACTGACTCCAATGTTAAGGACTCAACCTCCTTCATCAAGGAATGGAAGGAAATCAAGTTGGAACTTGGGGAATTATTAGTCAGCTTTGACGTTGTTTCATTATTTACCAAAATCCCCATCAAGGAAGCCATTGATTTCATTAAGCGGATCTCGGAGTAGGACACTTCTAAGTTGGTGGGCCTCTACCTCACCTCGACCTTTTTTCAGTTTTCAAGGTGAGTTCTATGAGCAAACATGTGGTGTTGCTATGGGATCTCCTCTCTCACCTGTGGTTGCTAATATTTTTATGGAAGATTTTGAATCTAAGGCCTTAGCTTCTGCTCAATTTCTCCCTAGGAAGTGGAAGAGATTCATGGATGACACTTGTGTCATTTGGCCCCATGGGCAGGAGAAGTTAGATATATTTCTTGGGCACCTAAATTCCCTGTCAGATTCCATCAAATTCACCATGGAAGTTGAGGTTGATGGTTCGCTTCCTTTTTTTGGATATCCTTCTCTCTAGAAGGGATGATGGTTCCATTTCCCACCAAGTTTTTCGTAAGAAAACACACACAAAATAATATCTTCATGTTGGTTCTCATCATTTTCCTGCTTATAAATTTGGTGTTCTTTGCACTCTTGCTACCCGTGCTCTTAGAATCTCTGACGACAACCACTTGGAGTCAAACAAATCCCATCTTCTTAAGGTCTTTGAAAATAATGGATATAGTAGATCCGAAGGCCATAGGGCCTTTCAAAAGGCCTATAAAAGTTTAAATGGAAAGTCTACTCGTGTAGATCTTGTTTCCAAGGTTCATCTCCCATTTATCCAAGGGACCACGGACAAGATTGCCCATGTTTTCATAAGGAATAATGTCTCCTTTTCATTCAAACCCCTTTGTGCCATTAAAAATTCTCTTAGATCTGCCAATGACCTTATCAACCCTAAAGACATGAAGGGTGTTTACATGATTCCTTGTTCATGTGACACACCCTATATTGGCGAAAATGGCATATCCATTAGGCAGAGAATCTAAGAGCATGCTGTAGACATTAGGCACAATCGATCTCACACATCCACTCTTGTAGAACATGTGGAGAAATCTTGTCACCATGTATGCATTGAAAACTCCAAAGTCATTGCTAAGGTTGACCACTTCCATCATCAGAAGCTTAAGGAAGCCATTGACATTGAGCATCATGCTAAAAATCTCAATAGGGATGATGGTTGGAAGCTGAGTAAGAGCTGGACTCCAACTCTCTCTTGATGAATTTTTTTTTGCCCCCCCTTGCTTAGTTTTAGCCTATTCTCGTTTTTCATTTTTCCCTCATTTTTCTTCTTCTATTATAGTCTTTTATATTTTATTCCCCTTGATATATATATATATATATATCCCTATGTATCTTATTTAAATATTTAAATCTCTATCATAACTATTTTATATTATAACTCACATAAAAAAGATTTATATATTATATTTTATTATAATATCTATTAATTAATCAATTATTTTTTAATTAAATTATTTAATATTCTTCCTATTAACTAATTAACTAACCCATTAACAACTAGCTTTTAGATGACTATTTTTAACGGCTAATTTCCTTCATCTAATATTGGGCAATGATGCATCCACACTATTTATTCATTAAGATCGATTGGCTTCTTCACCTTGTCGCGAGGATAAACCACATTAGTTGGTTCGAAACGTAGACCAAATCCTAACAATGTGATTAATCCGAAAAAACATTTATCTAAAAAATATATAATAATTATGTTTAATATTATTTATTTATCAATTAATTTTTAAAAATAAAAAATGATATTATAGACAATAATTTAAAAATATTTTTTTATATTAAAGTATCATAGAAACAATTAAAAAGAAGGTCAAAATAAAATAAAATAGAATAAAATAAATAAATAGGTAAACCAAAATTAAATTAAAAATAAATAAAAGTAAAAATATAATAAATAAGTAAATAAATATAATATAATAATAAAATCATTATATATATATATATATATATAATTTAGTGTATATAATTGTTTGAATGTTTAATATGGAATTTAAATGTAACATTAAAAAAAATTGATTGTTAAAATATTTTTACGTCGTAAGGCGTCTTATTTGAAAACAACTTTGCTAAGTGCCAGGGTGTACAAGTCTGCAACGTCTGATGAAATGTTAGATGATTCTCGTCTGATCAAAAACTATTTTATTTCAATCGATTCTTGATGTTTAACAGGATGTCGGTTGAATCGATTTACGGGCGCCTTCACGACTTCTGTCAAATATGTGAGCCTGCTGGTTTGTTTTTTGACCGCCTTCCTGTCGCATGTGCAGTGCATTCGTTATTACATCAACAGGAACTTGCCTAGCGGTATGTATCAGCCAAATTGTATGGGGTCTAAATCATAGCTCCGAACTGAATTTTCAAATCAGAGTTTCCATTAATTTATGTACTTTAGAGGAGCACAAGTTTTACAAATTGCTCCGCTCTTATTCACAATTTTAACCTTCTCCAAGAGAGATCAAAATAGCTGCTTGTTTCTGAAGGTTTCTCTAGTGTGTGCTTCACATGTAATTGCAGTCACTGGAGAATCCAAGTTTGAGAGCAATGCACCACAGATTCTTCCATTTCAGTTGCAGTTATATAGATGTTTGCGTTTTTAATTCTCTGAAAATAAAATCCTTATATATGTATGTGTTTGACTTGGCTCTTAAAATTGGTTGGATGCTGGATGCTGGATGCATGACAGTGAATTTGATTTCACGCCTCTACTTTTCACCAAGTTTGAAAGTTCCAAGAATTAACGATCTCCAAAGCTCAATGTCCACTTAACGATCTCTTTCAAGATGGTTATTTGATTGGTTCTGAACTCAATGTCTCTTCTAAGCCTTTCATACAATTCTATACATTGCTTTAGCAACCACGGGAATGTGAATACTTTTTGAGTACCAGTTGTCTCACTGTTTATGAAATTTAATATCAGTTATTCAATGTGTTTAGTTTTGCTATTGATAAAGCTAGGCAAAGCTTCGACATAGTTAATATGTTGTGCATGCTCGATTCCTTGAGGAGGATGACTGATTAATTGTTTTCTGATTTCTACAGAGTATCATAGAAGAGATACTGAAAGCCTTTTCGATTACATTATCACCACTCAGGCTAGCCTTCCATCTCTTTTAAACACTACTTTACAATTATTGTTATCAATTAGGAAACTTGCTCTGCTTAAGATTTTCTCATCTTAAACATGTTATCAATTCGTTTAATTCCTGAAGACATGGCATCCCCTATTTAAATAATGAATTGTTAAAGGACGTTAATCGAAATCAATTCATAATTGGGTTAGCCCAAATCGTTTTAATTTGTGGATGTCCAGCTGCTGAGTGATCTCCTTCTGAAAAGGAGGAGCCAAGAAATAGGATGAATCCAGTAAATTTTGTGAAAAAATTCACTGCCCCTTAAATAACATAGCTATTAAATATCAAAACATTAAACAACCTCATACGGACCTATTGAGTGCCAAAAGATTACACTGCGATTTTTTGTTCCTTTGTTTTTAATCACCTGGACGCCCCACCCAAATGCTATCTGAGCTCCGAGCTCCAGGCTTTGATGTTGATGTCTTTTGCTGGCTTAGGTCGTCCTCCAAGGTTAGGGCAGGGGTCGTATTGGATATTGGTCGCAAGATCGAATCCAACGCTAGGCTTAATCAATACAGGCTAGGCAGCTTGCTGGAATTGCAATGAATAAAGTCCCACTAAAACATAATCTTTTATTAAAAATAACTTTTAACTATATTCATTAGTGATATCATCTTTTATCTATACTATTTAATTAAAAAATATTTTTTATTCTCAAATAAAATTAAAAACTACTTATAAATAATTATTATAATTTTTTTTTTTAAACATAGAACATATTAACTACACATAATCACACGTATATGCACGAGTGAAATCCCACCCTTTATTTATATTTAAATGATATTAGGATTTACCTTTGGAAAAAATATTAGATATCTACTTCACCTACCATTTTGAAAATAGGCCAAGGAAAATAAGTAGAAATTTAATTAGCACCTAGCTATTTGCATCAAAATTGAAAATTTGAAATTTCGGGTGTCTCAAATGTTGTTTGGTTTTGTGATCTAATTTAATGCTTTTGAAAATAATCTTTAAACAAATATGAAAAAGAATGTTGAGAATGGTATTATCATTTGTTGTAGTTTAAAAAAGTCATAATTATTTTTGAAAAAATTAATAGGTTTTTGAAAAAAATTGGTAATTTTTTTGTGGAAATTTTAATTATAATTGTCAAGTTTCAATATTTTAGATTCTTCAAAATTTTTAATAATGCTAAATCAATTTCAAATATTAAAAAAAACCCATTCAATTCTAGCAAGAATTTCACCATCCCTCCAAAATTATAGTCTCACAAAACTTTATTTTTTTTTGACGGAAAAAACAATAAAAAAAATAATGTTAAATCACTTGATTGGAAAGTATTTAAAATTGATGGAAAATAAAATTCATAAAATTAAAATCTAACCATGACAAGTTATGTATAAAATAAAATTAATGAAAATATCACCCTTTGACACAAATGATTCAATTAGGCTTTAGCCTTTGGAAAGATGTTGACATATACTTCACCTATCATTTTGAAAATAGACTAGAAGGAATATAAGTAGAAAATTAACTAGCATGAAGTTGTTTGTATCAAAATAAATGAAAGTTTGATGTTTGTGGTGTTTCCAATGTTGTTTAGTTTCCTGCGTTTACTAAAACTGACCAAAATCATTACATATATCTTGCTTAGAAACTATTGGATCTCTTTAAGAATCTTATAGTGAATTTCCTTTACAACATGGTGATGGTCCAATTGCTAGTATTAGTATGTTGTTCAACATGAATGAGATGTGTAATTCCTTTTATTGATAGATGTTTTTT